>OX244029.2:85886774-86537281 GCA_945859785.2 Tridacna gigas
AAGCTACTACATAAGTGAAATGAAGCTTTCAAGCCAGTAGTAAAAACCCTGATGTTGCTATTTCAAACTTATCTTTTTAGGGAGAAAAATATCTCCTTATCGGACAAAGTATATCCAAGATCAGCCGGCACCTACTGAGCCTGATCCTGACCCACAATGACCGCAAGTGGTCATTGGGCGGCTATTAGCAGTCCAAGGGCCAATCTTTCCAAAAAGAATCAATTTTCTTGTTTTATTTCATAAGTTCACACAACACATTGGAATACTTTAAGTACTGCCGAACAGCTATCTAGGATATCGAGATAAAGAAGAAAAACAACTCTCGTGGGTTGTGTCCCCTCCCATCTGGGTAACTTTCCATCACAGAAGTTAACAATATCGTTCTTCCAATCTAATCAGTACATGCAAAAAATATTAACACTTGCGTCAAAGATAATGATAGTACTAGAATTTATTTAAAATGAGTTTGATAAACAAAGGATCTTACATGAGTGTTTATGTATTATAACTTTTATCTAACGAGTTGACTAAAATGTATGACGCGAGCCTTGGCGAGCGTCAAATACATTTTAGTCAACGAGTTCGATAAAAATGAAAATATATAAACACGAATGTGAGATTCTGTTTATAACATAAGACGAATGCCAGGCAAAATATATCCTGCATCATCACCTTTAGCCTATACACCATTCACGGGTCCATAGTTACAGTTGTAGTTTGGTTTCAAATGTATACATACACAAGGAGATAGTTCTTTGATATTTACATCGAAAGTAGAATGAACCAGTTTCTAGAGGGGATAAGTCCACGTTTTCCCGCAATTTTGTTGATTTAAAAGACTTTCGCTGCATTTCTTTGTTTTTTATTGAACATGAAAATAAAAAACTTTCCGCGTGTAGCAACAATGACGTCATTTTTTTCAGCGAAACGTCGTAGTCGCACGAATTCCGGCACGTGCTATGGCTGATTTCTCCGGCTTCAAGCGCTCACGACTAAAGACTGTTCAGAACCGGGACCCAAAAAACGATAATACACTAGTGTATTATCAAAAATAAGTCATGGGTTTAATACACTGCCGGAGGTGGTTTTATGTGATAAATCTACTTATATTGATCGTTTCTGTTTTAGAATTTGTATTAAGGTGTTACCATCCTAACGTTTCTAGTGCAACATGGAATAAAATTTCTTATTAGTTGACGAATAAGGATTTATACTGATATAATATTTTTGAACATTTCTAACCGATCAGAAATTCATTTGTTGTCTATCTTGAAATTATTTGATGATATTTTTGCTAGTTTTCTGAAAAGGGAGCTAATTATTATCTCTCTTTGTATTGAAAATAGAGTGGCTTTAGATTTATAAATGATAATTCTAAGAAGGAAAAAATGGAAAAAGTGGCTCGGTCAAAGTATTACAATAATACTCACTTTTAATCATAGCACATTTTTTAGGATAATATTATTATGGAAATAGCTGTTTTTCATTAGAATGGTACTACCTTAAGTACTGCATCAAATACCAAAACATTACACGACTTACACTTAGGCCGACCGTACAACAAGAGATTACCATCGTCAGAATGATTTTCATACTTTTAACCCTTTACCAAACGACAAAATTTTAAACTGGTCCAAATTCAAAGCATTTGCAGACGACAAAATAAATGTTACCGAAAAATTGAAATCTGTTTTGGGAAGGATAGAAAACATTGTGGGAAAAGGAGAAAATGCTGGTTACCAGCATTTTCTCCTTTTCCCACAATGTTTTCAAAAGGTTTCTTTCTCAGGGTCGTTAAAAGTCGGGGTTGTATGATAAAGAGTTAAATGGTATGATTTAGATCTAAATGTATTTTAACACCCACAGCGTTTACTTTTGGCCGTCATTTGGGCCTTTCAGAACTGAGAAAAAGTATTATCATCCTATGGCAATAACCCATTGATCAATGGTAGAGAGCAGGGCCCGTAACCTAGAGGCCTCTGGGTTCGAGCCTCACTTGCCGCGCTGGGTTTTTCGTGAGAGTGTCCCACGCCAAGATACTTAGGAGAGCTCTTGCCTAGTACCAGTGAAGCCTAGGACAAACATGGATATGTGAACTGCCGCTGTAACATTACTCAGATAATGTTGAATCAGTATCCAATTAATTAACCCATAGGCTGGTAAGCGCGACTCCCTGATCCTTTTGCGGACAGTGTCGATCAAGATCAGACTGCACAGAACGTGCAGTCTGATCTTGGATCTACACTGTCCGATAAGGAGATATTTTGTCTCCAAAAATAAGTTTGAAGTAGCATTATTCGGGCTTTTTACTAGCGGCATGAAAGCTTCATTTAACTAAAATAGCAGGATAAAAGTTAAACAATAGCCAACTTGTTGCTTTTTCAAAAATGGTATTTGCTAGAATATCCTGTAACATACGGGATAGTGTCAAACTGCACTTTGTGAACCCTACAGTCTAATCTTGATCTGTACTGTTCACCAAAAAAAAAAACAAACCCACCCAGAATCCCCTAAGTGAAGTGGCACATGATTTAATTCACAGTGATCCACTTCTCTAAAGTGTATTATACTAACGAGCAATGTTCTATGAAAAGGGGGTTTGATGCCTCTGCAAAAATTATTTACCCAGGTCAGCCTGTGCAATCCGCGCAGGTGGATCTATGTCGAAACAATTCGTTTTTCTACATGTCCAAGAATAATTCTATCTCATAATCCAGTTAGTTGTCAGACAGAATGGATTTTTATGGATCCATAACTCTGTGATCAATGGTTTGGTATTATGGATCCGGAAGATACATTAGACCCCCTTTTTTTAGAGGATTGCTCACTTACTTACGGAAATTAGTGAGCAAAACAATTACAAAAGCACCTATCCCTTCAGTTTCTAGATGAATTAAGTCTTTTGTTGCCATCTAAATGGAGCCGACTTTTCTCGAGGTATATGGCGTGCAACACACGAAAAGGGACCTTCGGACTCATGCGTAAAAGTGTGTCGTCCCAAATCAGCCAGTGCTGTGTGAGACTAATCCGAGACGACACTTCCCGTTTTTGTACGATTTTCTGTTTCCCGAAAGTCTGCTGTATGAAAAAATCTTATGTAGTCGTAAAGTGCCGTCTCGGATTAGCCTGCGCGGACTGCGCAGGCTAATCCGGGACGACACTTTACGCAAATGTCCGAAGGTCTCATTTCGCATGTTGTGGTCCGTATAACTATCTTTTTCATTTCAGCTTCACCTGTTTTTTGTTGAAAATTAGCTTCGGATGGCGGACGGTGTAGATCAAAGAGCAGACTGCATATCTAATACAGTCTGATCTTGATCTACGCCGTCCGCAAAGGCTATCCAAGGCGACACTGGAAGTGAGAGAGTTAGTTTAAGAGTTCAAGCAAATTGTAAATGCACAACTATTGCGATTTCAAATTTGTGTTCGCCAGAAAAAAAAATCTTACCCTATCAGACAGTGTAGATCAAAGATCAGACTGCACGTTGTGTGCAGTCTGATCTTGATCTACACTGTCCGCAATCTGATCTATACTGTACGTACCGGTTGTTTGTAACCAAAGCAAACCATTCACAACAAATTAGCATACGAATACTCCTCGTGCGTCTCCACACAAGATATTTTTTTGAAGGAACGGGAACACTTTGGACATTTTGGGCCAAGCCCCGTAGCTCAGTCGGTAGCGCACAGGACTCGAGAAAATGAGGTGGCTGGTTCGATCCGCGGCTTGACTAATTTCTTTCCGAGGATTGATGATAATCATTGCGACAGGATTCATTCCTCTTTCACCGCTGACCATTGTTTCGACAATGGTTATGTGGGAAAGCAGCCAGTGGCTTGGAAAGAATATTGTGCGGAGTACTGGTAAAAAGAAACTCCAGGAAAGCATGGATAGGTGCACTGGCCGCCGCTGAAATAATGTTGGAAACGGCGTTAAACACCATACAACCAATCAATTGGATATTTTGGATATGTGGATACTTTTTTTCCGGAATGATTTACAATGGCATTTGAACTGACAGGCATTTTTCTTTCCTTTTAATTTTGCTTATTCGTTTGTGTTTCATTATTATTATTTTATTTTACTCTGCTTTCAGCAACATTTCAGTTTATCTCTGCTGTGACTTGCCTAGTAATGTGCTTTCCGTAACTTACCAGTAATGTTACTGTATATAAATAATATTTTCCGCAAAATACTCGACGAAATTTAGACCTGTAGATAAAAATATTTCATGATCCCATAGAGTATGGACAGCAATATGTGAGGCATGCTCTGTGAAAAGGGGACTTAATGCATCTGCGAAAAGTATCAACCCAGGTCAGTCTGCGCAGTCCAAGGGCCAGTCCGAGGACCAGTCCACCTAATGATTAAAACGTTTTTTTTTTTTTTTTTTTAAGTGGCTATTATGGATCCATTTTGCAAGGGCATGGTTCATGTTTATTTGATTTTGAAAACATAATCTTTCAGCGAAAACATGTTAGGATGGACATTTTTTGCACAAAGCGGAAAAAACACTTACGTTTAACGAGGAGAATATTCCGTGAAAACAACATGAGACATGCACTATGAAAAGATGGTTTTATGCATCTAAAAAAAAAAGTATCGACTCTTGCCACCTCATGATTCAATCGGTTTTTAGACAAAATATATATGAGCCGTGCTCTGGCAAAAGAGGGCTTAAAGCATCTGCGAAAAGTATCGACCCAGGTCAGCCTGCGCAGTCCGCGCAGGCTGACCTGGGCCGAAACTTTTCGCTATTGGTTAATTTTCTGTATGGCCAAGGACCATTAAGCCCCATTTTGCCAGAGCATTGGTCGTATCTTGTGACGACTTGCTATGAATAGATCATTACGAAATTGCATGAAATCCCCTTTTCCAAGAACTTTGCTCACATCTTTTTAATGAAGATGCCTCCTTTTCGTATTTTAGCTGACTACGTTTGAAATCAATGTGGGAAAAGGAGTAATTGCTCTTAATGAGAAACTTTTCATCGTGCTAAAATAATTGAGCCATGGCCTGGCAAAAAGAGGATTCGGTGCTTCTCCATGATTCATCATACCTGGCAACTCATCATATAATTATGGATCCATAAATCGACTTAGTCCAGCAGTCGACTCAATCTTGAGGTACAATGGTCCTTTGATATACAGAAAATTTAGAAATAGAAAAAAGTTTCGACCCATGTCAGCCTGCACAGGCTGACATGAGTAAACACTTTTTGCAGGGGCATTAAGCCACCCTTTTATACAGCATGGCTGATTTTTATGAAACCTTTAATCCATGTTGATTGTCTTGATTTTGTATGGATCTTTTTAAAGTTGTCAGCTGAAAATATTTAGGACCTACAGAGTTTCATGAGAACAATATAACTTATTTGACGTGTACTAAAATATAACGGAAAGCAAATTGAAACCGTCTTTGTAACGTGGGCAACATTTTTATTTACATTTGGAGCGATAACAATGTTTTCTATGTAACGGTAGTCGTAATATTAATGAAGCAGAATAAGCAGTGTCTATGCAAGAAGGATGTGATTATCTAATTAGAGAGAGCAGTATGAGCCATGCTCTGTGAAAAGGGGGCTAAGTGCATCTGCAAAAGTATCGACCCAGGTCAGCCTGCGTAGTTCGTAGACCTGACCGAACTTTTTGCCACTTGTAAATTTTCTGCATGTCCAAGGACCATTCTACCTCATGACCCAGTCCGTTCTCAGACAAAACGGATTTTACGTTTCTATAATTATGTGATGGCTTGCTCAGTATCATCCATCACGAAGATGCATTAAACCCCCTTTTGCTATCGCGTGGCTCTCATCTCTTATGTAAGGAAAGGGAATTGTATATCCAAGGAGAGATAAGCTCGCTTTTTGCGGCAAAAGAAATTTAAAGGTGTAGAGCAAACAACACTGTGGTTGAAAAGCCAGAACAGTGTACTCTTACTAACGTTGACAAAACTAGTTACCACGTAGATTAGCATGGATGGGACAAAAGCAATATTGTCAATGTAAAAGAAAAATAAAGTAAACACCAATGCCCATATACCCAGAGCAACAGGATCTGCACACTTAACGATTGTAGCAAAAGTAACGTCTGTATATTATAACGTAACCAGGACAACACATTTCATGACGCAAGAAAAACTTCGTCAAAGTAACAAAGAACACATGTTTCGTAAAGTCAGATTAACATCGTCTATGTAACGTGGACAATACGGTTCTTGAAGCCAGATTAACGTCAATGTAAGATGGACAATATGGTTCTTGAAGCATGATCGATATCGTCTATGTAACGAGAACAACGTGGTTGGTTTGGCGAAATCGACACCGTTGCTGTAACGTGGACAACACAGCACTAGAACCGAGATCAACATCTTCTGTGTAACGAGGAAACCATTGTTCCTGAAGCAAGGCCTATACCGTTTGTGTAACAAGGACAAAAATTCTTCATGATGTGAGATCAGCCTTGTCTATAAAACAAGGACGACACAATTTAAAAACCAAGGTCAGCGTCCCCTATGTCAAAATGACAGCATGATGCACAAACCAAGACCAACATCGTCTTTGTGACAAGAACAAACGTTCTTCGTGAAGTGAGATCAGCCTTGTCTATGAAACAAGGACAACACAGTTAAAAAAGGTCTACATGGTCCATGTGACAAGGACAACAAGGTACATAAAGCAATGCATGTGACAAGAAAAACATGCATCAAGAATTTACGATATATTGTGTCTATGTAACAAGGACAATATGGTTCATGAGGTAATACCAATATCGTCTATGTAGCAAGCACAGCATGGCTGATTAAGCAATGCCAACCTCTTATATGTAACAAATACGTCATGCTTGATGAAGCAAAGTCAACATCGTCTATATAGATAGAACATTACGGTTGATGAAGCAAGGTAACTAACAATATGGTAACTTACAATATGGTTAGTGAAGAAATAGCGGTATCGTCTATGTTACAAGGACAACATGGTTGATGAAGCAAGGACATAAACGTCTGTGTAACCAGGACGTCTAGGTTAATGAGTCAGTGCCATCATTGTCTATTTAGAAACCCCAACACAGTCTATGATGCTAGACAAAAACTGTCTATGTAAACAGGACAACACGGTTGATGAAGCAAGGCCAATATGGTTAATGAAGCAAGGCTAACATCGTTTAAGTAGCACGTTACAAGGGCAACATGGTGCTTGAAGCAAGGCCAACATGGTCTTTGTCGCAAGGATAGCATGGTCAATGAAGCAAGACCATCATCGTCCCTGTATCAAGGACATTATTGTTAATAAAGCTAGGTCAACATTGTCTATGTAGCAAGGCAATCTTCTATGTTACAAAAACAACATGGTTGATTAAGCAAGGTCAACATCATCTTTGTAGCAACTATAACATGGTTAATGAAGCAAGGCTAACATTGTCTTTTAAGCATGGACAACACGGTCCAAGAAGGAAGGCCAACGTCGTCTATTTGCACGGAAAACTTGGATCATGAAGCAATGGCCACATTGCCTATGTAGCAAAGAAAACGTGATGTATGAAGCAAGGCCAGTATCGTCCATGGAACAAGGACGTCATGATTAATTGAGCAAGGCCAACATTGTCTACTTAGCAAGGATAACATGGTTCATGAAGCAAGGCCAACATCGATTTTGAAGCAAGGACAACACAGAGCATTAAGGAAGGACATCATCGTCCATGTTAAAAGGACAACACGGTTCATGAATTATTTGGCAACATTGACCAAGGACAACGAGGTACATGAAGCAAGGCCAGTATCGTCCATGGAACAAGGACGTCATGGTTGATGAAGCAGGGCCAACATTGTCTGTATAGCATGGACAACATCGTTGATGAAACAAGGAAAACATCGTCTATGTAACGTCATACTTCAAGAAACAATGCCTTTATCGTCTCTGTAGCAAGAACAACATAGTAAATGAAGCATGGCCTACATCATCTTTGAAGCCAGGACGACATGGTGATAAAGCGAGGCAAATATTGTCTATGCAGCAATGACAACACAGATAATGAAGTAAGCACATAACCGTCTGTGTTCCAAGAAATGCACGGTTCATGAAGTAAGGCCAATATTTGTAAGAAAGGTGTCAGGGTTGATTAAGCAAGGCAAAGCTCGTCTATGTATCAGGGACAGCATGGTTAATGAAGCAAGGCGTATATCGACTATGTAACAAGGACAGTATAGTTAATGAAGCAAGGCCAACATCGTCTATGGACAACACGGTGCTTGAAATAAGGCAAATACCGGCTATGTAGCAAGAACAACGGTTCATGAAGCAAGGCCAACATCGTCTATGAAATACGGACAACATGGTGCATAAAATAAAGCCAATGTCGTGTTTGTGTCAAGGAAAAGGGTTCATGGAACAAAGCCAACGTCTATGTAGCAAAGACAATATAGTTGATGAAGCAAGGCAAACATCGTCTATGTTACTATGACAACATGATTCATGAATCAAGGCCAACATCGCCTATGTAACAAGGACGTCACGGTTCATAGAGCAAGGTCAACCTCCTTTATGTAGCAAAGACAACTTGATTGATCATGAAAAGCAAACACGATCTATGTAACAAAGACGTCACAGTTGATGAAGCAAGGTAAACATCGCTTTCTGACAAGAAAAACAGCCATTATAAAGTAAGGTCAACCTTGTATACGTAGTGAAGACATCATGGTTAGTGAAGCGTGACCAAAATCGTTTTTGTTATAAGAACTACACAGTTGATGAAGCAAGGTCTACATCGTCTATGTAGCACGGATAAAATTGCAAGTAAAGCAATGCCAAAATCGTCTATTTAACGAGGACTACATGGTCAATGAAGCAAGGCCACTATCGTCTTTGTAGCTAGGACAGATGAAGCAAGGGCAACGTCGTCTATGTAGCGACGGCAACATGGTTTATGGAGCAAAGGTAACGTCGTCATTGTAGCCAGGACAGCGTGGTTTAGGAAGCAAGGACAACGTCATCTATGTAGCGAGGACAACATAGTTTAGGAAGCAAGGGCAACATCGTCATTGTAGCCAGGACAGCGCGGATTAGGAAGCAAGGGCACGTCGCCTATGTAGCGAGGACAACATGGTTCATTGAGCAAAGGTAACGGCATCATTGTAGCCAGGTCAGCGTGGTTTAGGAAGCAAGCGCAGCGTAGTCTATGTACTGAGGACAACATGGTTGAGGAAGTGAGGGCAACATCGTCCTTTTAGTCGGAATTATGTGGTTGATGGAGCAAGGGCAACGTTATCTATGTAACAAGGACAACATTGTATTTGAAGCAATACCAACATCGTCTATGTAGCAAGGAAAAAACGGAGAAATGCATGTAACTAGGAGAGCGCGGTTAATGACACGAGGTCAGTATCATACAAAACGAAAACATTTTTATTTGTTGCCTTGAAGGAAAGTACTGAAATCATTAATCTTACCATGATTAAATCTGAGTTGTTTTGAACGCATTTTCGCATGAAACGCATCCGTTTTCCCCACCAATCATCCTTTACATAGAATAGTACAGAAATGCTTGACGTGTCAATTCATCAAGTCTAGGGAATCTTTTGCCGATCAAGTTTTTGTTAAAGATACATCTATACTCGTTTTCAGCCAGTTTTAACCATTTCATTTTTATTTTCAGCCAGTTTTTGAGCCATTTCATTTTTATTTTATTGAAACTAGAATCATTTTTGTATTTTCATGCCAAATGTTACCCCTGTCGGCTGCATGGTTGCATAGATTACGGCAGATAGATAGTACCTTTCATTTTTTGACTGCCTTCAAAGAAATCACCGTTTTCATTTCTGGTTTTAAATGAGGACAAATCCATTGAGTTTCTCTATCCTTTGCACAAAATATATTGGTATTTTATCTATGGTGACACGGCTGACCAAATTCTGAGCCATTCTACACACTTTCGAGGTTTAACTGCGTTTTTTCTCTTTGGATGTAAACATGTATTTGTTAGACTGTATTCTATGAGTAACAATAGGTTTTTTTGTAGACACTTTATGTAGATTTGCATTATGGTGAACATTACTAAATGCAGACTGTGTCGCGAATCTACTCTGTGGAATACATTTGTCCAAATAACCTCTTGATGCACTAGCCACGTGTCACGTTCGTCTGCAGGAGGAAATGGTTTGAATTTTTGTTGAGGATTACCCTGTATTAATGATCTTAAGAAAAAGAGCTTTTGAAAACATCGTGGGAAAAGGAGGAAATGCTGTTGATCAGCATTTTCTCCTTTCCCACGATGTTTTCTATCCTTTCAAAACCAAATTCAGTCATTTGTTTACCAACATTTTCTCCGTTCCCACGAGGTTTTCTATCCTTTAATAGACAAATTCAATCCTTTGAGCCATCATGTCGTCTGCAACTGCTTTCAGTTTGGATAAGTCTAAAATTTTGTCGTTGGCACAGACTGAATATAATCTTAGAAGGAAAACAATCGATTGCCATGCTCAAAATTTTATAACGACAATACTTTTGGACAGAAATATTCTAAACGATATGCTTTATATACTTGTCTGTGATATTATGTATAGGTCATGCTCTCTGAAAAGAGGGTTTAATACATCTGCAAAAACTATCGACCCAGATAAGTATGCGCAGACCTAGCAGGCTGACCTGTGTCGAAAAATTTTTAATTTGGGTAAATTTTCTGAATGCCCAAGGACTATTCTATCTCATAATTCAGTCGGTTATTAGACAAAATATATGTTATGGATTCATAATTATGCGATGACTTTATTAAGCCTTTACCGCGCAGTGCCGCCTTTTAACGCCCCTGGAAAAGAAGCCTTTTGAAAACATTGTGGGAAAAGGAGAAAATGCTGGTAACCAGCATTTTCTCCTTTTCCCACAATGTTTTCTACCTTATCAAAGGAAAATTGCACCATTTGAGCCACATTGAAATTGTCATCTGCAAATGCTTTCAATTTGGACAAGGCTAAAAATTTTGTCGTCTGGTAAAGGGTTAATGCATCGCGGAGATGCGTTAATCCCCTTTTTACCAGAACATGGCTCATTTCTCATTCCCTTTGTTGATTGAGCTTCAATAGCCTGAAGCAATTTGGACAAGAGTCTTATATTTACAAGAAAATCTGGATCATTCGAAACGGAGAACGATGATTAAAATTCTGTTTGCAAGTTAATTTCTTAAAGAAAAAATCTGTAGAAATTTTGATGTACCGGTTAAATTCGTATAAGCCATGCTCTGGCAAAAGGGAGCTTAATGCGTCCCCGTGATGCATGATACTAAGCAAGTCATCACATGATCATAGATCTATAAAGTCCATTATGGCTAACAACCGACTGAATCATGTGTAAACAGTGTAAATCCAAGATCAGACAGCACGTTCTGTGCACTCTGATCTTGATCTACGCTGTCCGCAAAAGGTCCCTGGGTCGCGCTTAGCAGCTTAAGAGTTAAAGGAATTCCAAACTACAAACTAAATGTGGCTAAAATAATTGGACCTCTCTGTGAAAGGTTAGAAAACATTGCGTGAATAAGCAAAAATGCTGGTTAACCAGCTTTTTCTCCTTTTTCTCACAATCTTTTTCAGATTATTCATTATTATTATGGGTCGTAAAAATGCATAGGACTGTTTGGTGTCGGGTTATACAGAATCAAGAAGAAATAAAAAAGACCAGTCCAATGAATAGTGAAACGATGATTTATCGCTGTAGATGCCAATACATATTTTTAACTCTATTAGGAGTTCTTTGGTGTTTGTTCCCATCGTTACAACTTGTTAACTAAATCGACGTTAACGTGCAGCGAACATGGCGTGCAATAAATCTCTGGTATATTTCAAACACTGTAACTATATTTGATGCAATAACAACAATTTGGTCTCGCATGCCTTTTTACGTTTATAATGTTGTTGTTGTTTTTGTTTTTGTCTTATAGTTCTATTTATGCATTCATTTATTAAATTCGAAATGCATCAGACTTTTCCGTGGTTACATTAACCCTTTCCCAAACGACAAATTTTGGACTGGTCCAAATTGAAAGAGTTTGCAGACAACAATTTTAAATTTGATGAAAATGGCAGAAAGGTCTCAAAAAGGGTAGAAAACACTGTGGGAAAAGGAGAAATTGCTCGTTACGAGCAATTTCTCCTTTTCCCACAGTGTTTTCAAAAGACTTGTACTGCAGACACGTGAAAACCAGGGCTTGTTTGGGAAAGGGTTAATGTATATTTTATGCAACTATTAACCATTAATGGTAAGTTTTTCAGCAGTAAAACTGAATGGCGTTATCAAAGCGCTGAAATTACCGAGAGCCAGTCTTTAATTTTTCACAACGAAAGAATCACAGATTTGTTTAAGAAAATTTTTGTGAAGGTTTTTGATGTAAAGTCGAGGTGATTAATTTATGCTTGATTTAACCACTAGCAATAATGAACATCAATTTCAGATTTTTTTTTGTGTGTGTGTGTTTTTTTTTTCACTGGTGGCTCTGCCCCTGTGTGATATCCATTTTGGTGTTTTCTGAAATTTTACCATGATTTCGCTTCAGATAAATAAATATCGGTTAATTCTAGAATGCCATTCAGTAAATACTACAAATTCATTGACTTAGTTAGTACCTTATGGTGTTCAGCAGGAGTGAGATTTCACAAAAGACAAAAAATTTCTTCTGTATTGAGTGAATACTGAGTATCGAAATGGCCCGACCAACTGTTGTCAATCAATCAGAAATCTTGTGTTAAAATTACGATTAGAGGGCAGCAGTGTTTCGTTGTAAAATAAATAGGTTAACCTAGTAAACATCGAATTTGACCTAAAATCTAAATAATCAAGAATTCAATATCCTACTACTTTTTATTTATTTATTTTCAAAGAGAGCGATAAGAACTGCTGTCGAGATTTTGCCGTTGACCTCGGTGCTTGATTGACCGATATTGTGTTTTATAAAGGACATGATGAAGTATCTATTTTAACTTTCTGTGACAGGTTATGATATCGTCACGGAGAACTCGAACTTAATTCAATTTACGTCAAAAAAATTATACTCAAGAAACTGAGAGATCACTATTCTGATTTGTAGGACTAGGTCATTCTTTTTTTTTTTCCTCATTCAAAAACGGACTGGTGAATACCTTTTTGGTTTTTTTTTTCTGACCTAAAATTAGAATACATTAAAGAATTGTAAAAAAAATCCTCCTTTTTCGTTCCTTTATAAATTCAAGTTCTCTTATTAAATCCCAGTTTAAGACGGTAACTTACATCGTAAATTGAAGTCCTTGAATTCTCGTTTTTGTTTTTAAGTTGAACTCAATTTTCTCAATCCTTAACTTTTAAATACATTCTTACAACTAGTGAAAAAAAAAAAACCACGCTGTTAAAACTTGAAATTGTGTAGAATGGCTCAGAATTTAGTCAGATGCGTAAAAGAAGATAAATTTACAAAATATACGGTGTAAGGGATGGAGAAAATCGAAGGATTTGTCTTCATTTAAAACCGAAAACAGCAAAATTAGTTTCTTTGAAGTCTGCCAAAAATTGACATGCATTTTCTATCCGTCGTAATCTGTGCAACCTTGCAGCCGTCAGGGGCAATATTTGGTATGAAGATACAAGAATGATCATAATTTCATAAAATAAAGATGAAATTATGAAAATGGCTGAAAATAAAAAATAAAAAGGGGTTGAAAATGGCTTAAAACGGAGTATTGATGTATCTTTAAAATCAATAGCGATATAATTTCAATTTCGTGACAAACCGAGGTGGAACCATGCAACATGTGTTTATTCTATGTATTGTTTCGCAGTTCGACGAAGTTCTGTTCTGTGGTGTGACTCTGATTATATATGGTGTGCAACACACGAAAAGGGGCCTTCGGACAATTGCGTAAAGTGTTGTCCCGAATTAGCCTGCGCAGTCCGCGCAGGCTAATCCGGGACAGCACTTTACGACTACATAAGATTTTTTCATACAGTAGACTTTCGTAAAATAGAAAATCGCACAAAAACGGGAAGTGTCGTCTCGGATTAGTCGCAAACTGCAACAAGCTGATCTGGGATTACACACTTTTACACATATGTCCGAATTATGTCATTTTTCTACATCAAGTAGTAGTTAGTGGTTGGCTTATTTCCCATCGCCCTTCGGCACTGCACCATGCGGCGAGCAAATTCTACATCGACTTGAAAGGATACCATCATAATTATCAGCTTTCATTAAACTGTTTTCCGGTCCAATTCTGTCTTGTTTGGTACCATTTATGTTTTTCGCATATACAGGTGCTGATCTACCTGTTTTCACTGGGGCATGAATATCTGAACTGAATTGACATTTATTTTTTGACGTATACAAGTTGTACATTGTCACAGCACATATACGTACAATGAATTTAGTCACATGTATAATACACGAATCTGAAAAATACACAAATAGAGATAAAACTTAGAAAACATTAAAAAAAAAAAAAAAATGGGAGGGGCAATAATAAAACTACATGTTACTAAAGTTTCAGATCGGCTATGTTATTGGATCATTTTTACAGAAAAATCGAAAATCGAGAGAGAGTGAACAAGAATAATGATAAAGTAACAGATTACAGGATGTATTTTGAGATACCATTTCTATATCATAATTATGTACTCCATGAAATTTTTAAGCTAATAGTGAAATGAAACGAAACTTTCAAGCTAATAGTGAAAAACCCAAAGTCAGTTATTTGAAAGGTAAATTTTTGGGGGAAAATATCTCTTTATCGGGCAGTGTAGATGCAAGATCAGACTGCACGTTTTGTGCAGTCTGATCTTAATCTACATTGTCCGCAAAAGGTCCTTGAGTCGTGCGTAGCAGCCTAGGGGTTAAGGTAGATTTTCAACTTTAATTGAAGAGAAGTTTGGTCTTGGTTTAGCATGAAGTAGCGGACGGTGTAGATCAAGATCAGACTGCACATTCTGTGCAGTCTGATCTTGGTCTACCCCGTCCGCATAAGTTATTATATATTTAAGTCATCATTGTCACTGAAAGAATCAAAGGTGCGGTTAAACTTAGTATCGGGACAAAACTAGACTCAGTTCAACCATTTCACGTTCGAATATCGTAAATGAACTTATATACAATATAGAGGCAGTTGCCAGTGTGCTATTTATAGTAACGGTGTCCGATAAGGAAAATTTCGTTGTCCGGTGATAGACCAATGGAGTTTCAGTGGCCTATGATTGTTAGAAATAACGGATTTTATGGATCTGAAATAATGTGATGATGACATGCTTGGTACAATGCATCACAGAGATGCAGTAAGTCCCCTTTTGCCAGAGCGTGGCTCAAATATGATACAATATTGGTGAAAATGGGTTTATTGATTGAATGGTGTTTTACGCCGCTTTCAACATTTATTTCAGTTATATCACGGCGACATCTCACATATTCATGCATTTCCTGGGTTCCACCAGTACTAGGCTAGGGCTCTGAAGTGTCTTGTCCAAGGACACTCCTGCGGAAAAACCCACTGATTGATTGATTGATTTATTTATTTATTTATTGAGAGCCGAGTCTTAACTTGATGAACAAATCATTTCTGACTCATGAGAGCTAATTGAATAAATCTTTTAGTAGCGATAGAATTACTATATCATGTTTTTCAGCTTACGAATGTAAGCGAAAACATAATTGCAAAAGGAAATACGGCTCATTAGGGGTATTTCACCATTTGTCACAATGTTTCAAACGTGGTCCTGTTGCAAGAAGCAAAAATGTTTACTACAAGATACGACGTGTTAAGATAACAAAGCTTTAATCCTTTCCCAAACGACAAATTTTGGACTAGTCCAAATTGAAAGAGGTTGCAGACGACAATTTTAAATTTCATGAAAATAGCAGAAAGGTCTCAAAACGGGTAGAAAACACTGTGGGAAAAGGAGAAATTGCTCGTTATGAGCAATTTCTCCTTTTCCCACAGTGTTTTCAAAAGACTTGTACTGCGGACACGTGAAAACCAGGGCTTGTTTGGGAAAGGGTTAAACTGGTCTAAATTCAAAGCATTGATATTGTAGAAAAAAAATTAACTGTGGATCAAATGGTGATAATTGTTATTGAAACGACTGAAACATTGTGGGAAAAGGAAAAAATGCTGGTTACCAGCATTTTCCCCTTTTCCCAGGACGTTTTCAATAGCCTTCTTTATTTCAATGGCCTTCAGATGACCATTCCATCTTAGGATTCAGCCGGTTGTTAGACACATTGGATTCCGTAATACTGTGATGACTATGATGGTACCATGTATCACGGTGATGCATTTAAGCCCCCTTTTGCCAGAGCAAGGCTAAGATATTTGATACTAGCTTAGTTATACTGAAAGCTAAGGATTGTGTTCAAACTCGGTAATGGATTGTTTGCGTTCTGATTTTTATCTCACTTCTGTCTTGAAGCCTAATGGGGCCAAAATCAAATTACGACGCAATCGGTTAGTGTAATCGCACTGTGTTCCACAGCAATTCCTTGCCGTATGCGATACGGGTTGTACTTTACCGACTGAGTGACAGATGAATGAGCCATTCTCTGTGAAAAGGGGGCTTGATGCATCTGCAAAAGATATCGACTCATGTCATCCTGCGCAGTCCGCGCAGGCTGACATGAGTCGAATTCTTTTGCTTTTTGTAAAATTTTCTGGATGTGCAAGGACGATTCTACGGCATGAGTGAGTCAATTGTTTGATAAAATGGATATTATAGATCTATAATCATGTGATGTCTTGCTTGGTAAAATTCACCACAATGATGCAATAAACCCCCTTTTGCCAGAGTGCGACTCGTTAATGGTAGACGTATAATATTTGTCCGAGTAGTAATGACCCAGTTAGTATTTTGGCAGACAGGAGTGTCTTACAGACGGTATATTATATCTGTTCCTTCATATTGTGCCAAGGGATAGATTACATGCAGGATGTACCAAAAGTTACGAACCATCATGGTTTTCAAATTTAAAGAAAAAATTTGTATTTATAAGTCATGGCAAATGTTCAATTTGAATATCCTGCAAGAAAACACATTTTTTTCTCTTCATAAGCATCTACAGACAGCTCTAAAACCCGGTAAGTAAAGTTTGTCAATTTGTTTTGTGAACCAGAATGGTGCGAGAACCTCTTTGACACCCTGTACATATTTTGCACCTTTGCAAATTTCTTTCGTAATATCTACTACTTCATCGTAGCCAATATTTGAGTCATGTTCTGCAAAAAGAGGCTTAATGCATGTGCGAAAAGTATCGACTCAGGTCAGCCTGCGCAGTCCGGGCAAGCTGACCTGGGCCGAAACTTTTCACTAATGGTCAATTTTCTGTATGCCCAAGGACCAGTCTACCTTATGATTAAGTCGGTTAATTAAAAAAGTGGCTATTATGGATCCATAATTATGTGATGGCTTGATTGGCATCATGGCTCAGAGAGATACATTAAACCCCCTTTTGCCAGAACATGGCTCATTTTTCCCACGCCTATGACCCTACTTTTGTTTACGGTAATGTTTGTCATAAACACCCAAGTGTTGTTTTATGCTAAATAGAATTTTATGATATCATGCATGGGGACATGTTAACAAGAATGACTGTTCTTATCTACCAGAAGCAACCCTGTGTCTTTCAGTGCTTATTTTATTACTTGATCAACTCAGAAACCAGTCGGTAGACAGACGCTTTAATTATTTTCCAAACAATCCTTTAAAAAAAAACAGTATTTTGTACTTTCCCATAGTAGTTTTTTTCCCTTCTTTTTCTTCCTTTCCAACAATAAATTACACCATTTAGAACACATTTAAATGTTCGTCTTGACTGTTTTTCTTTATAAACGAGCCCGAGCTGTGTTTGTCTGTTAAAGATTCAGTGCATTACTGTAGCGATATCACTTTTCCCGCTCGTACCGTAGTCTTCTTTCTTAAAACATCTTGGGAAAAGGAGCCAAATGTTTGTAACAAGCAATTGATTCTTTATCTGTTCAACAATATAAACACTTGATTTTTTACTTGGGTGTCAGATGTATGCACATCTGTTGCCGTATTGGACCAATGTAATTTTGCCCTTCCCTCGCAACAATATGGCTTCTGTTCCTTATCTGTTCAACAATATAAACACTTGTTGTCTTTGGAAGACATTTTTCTTGTTATCCTTGCAACAGTTTTCGGTATGTCTAAAATGACACCATACGGTAATGGGTAAACCTGCGCTCAATGATACAAGTTGCAGTCAGAGCATGCGCGGCGCCGTCTCGTTTCTAACAGACAAAGTAGTTCCCGTTTATATTTGCAACTTAGGACTACTAAAGCAATGCCTAGCGCAAGATAACGTCTAATTGCGTCTGAGAGATGCACTTTAACCTTTCGGCTGCTAATCGCGACTCGCTGACCTTTTGCGGACAAGTGTAGATCAAGATCAGACTGCACGGAACGTGCAGTCTGATCTTGGATCTACACTGTCCGATTAGAAGATATTTTTTCCTCCAAAGATAACTTTGATATAGCAAAATTTAGATTTTTACCGTCGACTTGATAGTATCATTTAACTTATTCAGCAGGCCATGGGTTAAGGAGAAGTAATTTCTGCCTTGAAATTTGTTTCTCATGTTCGCGTTCCCAACGTGCCTAGTTAGCATGGCGGCGAATTGTCAGTCAAAGATTTGTTTTATCAACAAGACAATCGAAACTTAACCTTTTACCACACAATATCGAGTTTTAATGATTCTGAGGAAAGGGGGCATTTGAAATCATTATGTTGGAAAAGGAAAAAATGCTGGTTACCAGCATTTTCTTCTTTTCCCACAATGTTTTCTAGAGTTTTCAAAGACAAGCCCTATTTTTCAAACTACATTTAATTTATTGTCTTCAAGTGCTTTCTTGTTGGGACAAGTCGAAGATTTTATGGTTTAGCAAAGAAGTAATATTTCACCAGCCACCTTAATTCTCGAAACGAGTTTCATCGAATGAATCGGCATCCATTCAGAATAATGAGAATAATAATTTTTTTTATGCAAAGAAGTGTGGTAACCTTTCTGACTGCACGTTTTGAACAATTAAAAAATGTGCAGGCCAGCCTGTGTTCGACTGTTCTCAAAACTATTTCAGAACTTCGAACTGACCTATTAATTCGAACTATTGGATGTTTAACCCATTTCCACACAATCCCGACTTTTAACGACCCTGAAGAAAATGCCTTTTGAAAACATTGTAGGAAAAGAAGAAAATGCTGGTAACCATCATTTTCTCCTTTTTCGACAATGTTTTCTACCCTTCCCATATCAAATTTCAATTTTTGAGCAACATTTCATAGGTCGTCTGCAATTGCTTTCAATTTGGACCAGTCTAAAGTTTTGTCGTTTGGTAAAGAGTTGAATAATTTAAGATTTCATACGGTTTACTATCGTATCCATACGAAGTATAATACACTACATTTCCAGTTCATTCTGGGACAGCGTTCAATCAATTAACAAACCAGTGAGTGGGCTCTGAGAAAAGGGGATTTAATGCATCTCCGTGATGCATTTTACCAAACCAGTCATCACATAATTATAAAGCCATAAAATCCGTCTTGTCTAACAACCGACTGAATCATAAGATATACTGGTCCTTTGACACGCAGAGAAATGGCCAACAGTGAAAGGGTTCGAACAATATAAACCTGTGCGGAATGCTCAGGCAGACTTGAGTCGATGCTTTTTGCAGATGCAGAAAACCGCCCTTTTACAGAGCATCTCTGAAATGTAATCCAAAGTCCAATTTAATCCAAAATCCATAAAAAAAGTGAAAATAAAAATTCTACTCAATTAAAGACAGAGATATTACAAATACTCTGAATAAGAGGGCTTTTGAAATCATTTTGGGAAAAGGAGAAAATGCTGGTTACCAGCATTTAGTCCTTTTTCCACGGCGTACAGGATTTGAGAACAGGAGGTCGCTGGTTCGATCCCCGGCTCGGCCAATTTCTTTCCGAGGATTGATGATTGTCATTGCCACAGGATTTATTCCTCTCTCACCGCTGACCATTGTTTCGATAATGGCTATGTGGGAAAGCAGCCAGTGGCTTGCAAAGAATACTATGCGGAGTACTGGTAAAAGAAACTCCAGGAAAGCATGGATAGGTGCACTGGCCGCCGCGATATAACTGAAATAATGTTGAAAAAGGCGTTTAACACTATACAATCAATCAATCAATCAGTCTTTACCCTTTCAAAGAAAACCCCATCATTTAAGCTGCAATCAACTCAGCAACTGCAAATAAGTTCAGTTTGGCTAAGTCGAAGATTTTATCGTTTGATAAATAGAAGATCTTGTATGAGTGTTTATGTATTATCAATTTTATCAAACGAGTTGACTAAAAATGTATGACGCGAGCCTTGGCGAGCGTCAAATACATTTTAGTCAACGAGTTTGATAACATTGATAATACATGAACACGAATGAGAGATTCTATTTATCTCATTAAACGAATGACAGACAAATAACTATCCTGCATCATTAGTTTCCCTGACAGTAGAATGAAAGTTTCTACAGGGGATAATTCCACCTATTTCCGCAATTTTGTTGATTTTAAAAAAACTTCAGCTGCAATTTTTTGGTTTATGTTACACATGAAAATAAAAAAAACTTCCCACGCGTATACGCCTTAGCAATAATTACGTCATTTTTCCGCGAAACGGCGTAGTAGTATAAATTCCGGCACTTGCTGTGGCTGGTTTCTCCGGCTTCACGCGTTCATGGCTAAAAACTGATCAGAACCGGGACCCAAAAAACGATAATACACTAGTGTATTATCGAAAATAAGTCATGGTTTAATACACTGGGGGAGGTTTTATGTGATAAAGGGTTATTTATATACTAAGTGAATACTTTTTCCCACAATGCCTCACAAAACATCAAAGAGTATAGATCTAAGATAAAATTTTACGTTCTGTGCAATCTGAACTTAGATCTGAACTGTCCTCAAAATCTACTAAAATTAGCTTTAGCCCTAGCAGGGTTAATGAACGATACGAAAGCGGAGAATCTACGTCACAGCAAAAATCAAGTTATCATAACCCTTTTCCACATGACAAAATTTTAGATTTGTCTTTGTTTAACCCTTTACCGCACAATGCCGACCTTTGACGCCCCTGGGAAAGAAGCCTTTTGAAAACATTATGGGAAAAGGAGAAAATGCTGGTTACCAGCATTTTCTCCTTTTCCCACAATGTTTTCTACCCTATCAAAGAAAAGTTGCACCGTTTGAGCCACACTGAAATTGTCATCTGCAAATGCTTTCAATTTGGACAGGGCTAAAATTTTGTCGTCTGGTAAAGGGTTAAAGCATTTGCACATGAAAGATAGGGAATTTGCCTTTGAAAGGGTAGAAAAACATTGTGGGAAAAGGAGAAAATGTTGGTTACCAGCATTTTCTCCTTTTCCAACAATGTTTTCAAAAGCCTTCTCCATTGAGGGTCGTTAGAAATCGGGATTGTGTGGTAAAGGGTTAATGAGATTTTGGATGCTCAAGTTTTCCACCAAAGGTTAACATTACCTGACCCCCAACCCTGACCTAGCGTACACTGAGCAATCTTGTCCAATTTAAGGTTGTTAAAAGGTAACTAGATCGTGATTTTTGCTGTTTTATTTTTGTCATTTGTGTGTTGCTTTTTTGGTTCAATTTTTACCAATAACAGTATATTTTTCAAGGAGTACCTAAATTCTTAAAGGCCCAGTAGTGACCAAAAGTGTACAATATGTGTGTGGTGTTGTTATAGCTACATTGTCGGCCATCACGAAATATTCACGGAGTATTTCCATTCCTAAAGGCCTAGTAGGAGAGTAGTTGAAAAAACGTACCTTGTGGGCCCATAATGGCCTTTTATTTACTTTCTGGGAAAATAAAAAAAATTTAATTCCCTTTCCCAAATTCCCTAATCTATTTTTGTTAAAATCCGATCAGTAATTTCCCTAGTCCAGAATCCCTAATCTCTTTATTTTACCTTTCTAGGAAAATAAAAAAAATTTATAACCTTCCCGGGTTATAAATTTCCTTACGACAAAAAAATTTGAAAATTTTTTAAACGCGTTTCCGCTAAAAGGTGTGGATTAATGATGAATTATATAAGTATAATGGAATTACGTAAGTTTAATTATAGATTAAACGGTCTTACCGTAAAAGAGACCTTAGGATATGTAGATTCGAAAATAAAATATTTTCGTGACATTTCTTCGACCGCGTCCTTTTCGAAAGGATTTTTTTATAATTCTTTAAAATATTTAAACCTGGAGAAAGATTTTAGTTCTTACTCTAAAGGCCATGAGGGCAGCGAAGAGGAATTATATATTCCTTACGTAAAAAGGTGTATGATCGAATTAAAGGAAAGATTAGGTAAATGCGCGAGAATTTTCGAAACCGAAGAGGAAGATAGAACGAACAAGAGACATCGCAGATGTATTCTAAATATGTTGCCTATTTTAAATGAGTTTATTTCTTTTTATACTTTATTTTATTATAAAGTTTATTATACTGTTATTAAAGGAGATGAAAGTTTAAATGACGAATTAAAAAAAAAAAAAAAAATTTTCTCGAAAAGTTTGGTAAATATAATTATACTAGACCGGCTAAAGGAAGAAATAAAGGAGGTTGGAGGATAGGAAAAGGTCGTTAGTTATTTCTTATAAAAATTTATAACTCGTCGAGTTATAAATTTATTTTTTTTTTAAAAAATAGCGATAAAAAATTTTTTTGAAATTTCCTAAATTTTTCCCGGCTAAAAAGCCTATAAAAATGACGCGTAATATGGAAGAAATAAGCGTATTAAAGAATTTAAAAACTACTTTTATCATACATCTAACTAGAACGTTAGAAGATAAAATTTATTATAGTGGGAGCCCATTTATTCGTTGGAATTCGGTAGAATTTCCTTCGTTCGAATGCTTACGTAATAATACCATGCTCTACCTAATGAAATTAAAACCCGCCGTTTATTACGAAAGTAGTAAAGCGGGCGTGTCGTTACGGGGAGGTGAGGTAAGTTTAATTTTAAAATTTAGTCATAGCATTGTCGGAGTAAATTCGAGCGGAGGATACGATCGCGCCGTATTTAAATTGTTACCGTTTTCACTGAATGAAACCGGACGCCCTCATTTAGCTATCGCATTTCGCGACTTTAGATTTTCTCCCAGTGATTTATTACCCTATCGGGAATTTTACTTGGATTCTACTCCCGTAGAATCGGAAGAATCGGATGAATCAGAAGACGAGCGAGAAACTAAGATAATAAATGTAAACGGTAATTCGTCGTTTCGAGAAAAAGAATGCGTTATTTGTAAAGACTCGGAACCGAACGTAATGTTATGTAATTGCGGGCATATAATCCTTTGCGAGGAGTGTAATGATAAGTCTAATCTAGAAAAATGTCCCGTTTGTAAAACGCCGTCAGAAACGAAACGTAAAATAGTATTTGAGCGAAGTTATACCCGGTTAGTAAACATTGTATTTATCGTAATATACGGAATAATTTTATTGCTAGCGTTTATATCTTTTTTTTTAAATCTTTAAACTAAAAAATTTATAACTCGATGAGTTATAAATTTTTATTTTTCGATCTTATAATGTCCCAAAGCTAACGTATTTATATTATCTTTTAATATAACTCTTTTATCGCCGTCGCAACTCAACGATATTTTGTTTATTTTTTCCGTGTACATTTCGTGCCCGTAACTTCTTAATACGCGCATTTGCCTGTACTGAACTTTTTTTATCGAATAAGCAATCTTTATAATTTTCGAGATGTAATTCGTTTTTGACGACCGACTTTTTTATACCTTTACACCTTTTATCTTCCTTATTATCCGAGGTTTTATAAGCGTACATTTTCGCTTTTAATCCTACGAATTCCGTCATAATTTTACCTCCCAATTCGTCTTTAAACTTTCCTATTACTTTCTTGTTTCCGTTATAATAACACGGATGATCGGACGGATAGTTACTCGTGTCAAACATTTTAGGCACGTCCGGACGAATATCTTCGTAAAGGTCGTGCGTTTCTATTTCGAGAATAAAACTATCGGTATCCGTATAACATAATTTAACTTTGTCGTTATACTTTTTCTTAAAATAATTATAATAAGCGTTATACATACTGGTTTTACTGATATCTAAAATACTCATACCCAAGTAAACGGGCTTGTCGTATTTTATTAATGTTTTCTTCATATGTAAAGCCACAAAATTTTCGTCGAATATAGTCGTATGATCGTAATTAGGTTTAGCTACTTGCTTTTTATAAAAATAAGATTGATGGGCGAAAAGTAATTTTATGTCTACTCTGTTTCTTATATTTTCCATCGTTTTACCGAAGACGGAATTATTCATCAACTTAAAAAAATCTTTTTCGAAGTCATTTTCGGCTTTAGTTCTCAAACCGTTGTTAAGATCGATGTAAGGTTTAAGCCAATTACTTTCTTTAAATTTAAATCCTCGGTTAACGTTTTTTAATTTAAGACCCGAGTCAATATACGTTTTTAAAGCCCGTTAATGTAAAACGTATTTTTCTTTATCGTATAAATTGGGAATTAATTTTTTTACCTTTTCTACTTTTAAATGTTCGGGCGCTAAGGGAAAGTCGTTATGAAGATCGTGTAACGTTTTAGGGTATTCTAATTCTACTTCTAAGATACAACCTTCTTCCTTTTTACCGCTATATTTTTCCCAATTTTTTAATTCGTTTTCCGTCATCCATTTAAAACCATGCGTGGGTAAAGGCTCACTCATTGCTCCAGAGTAAAGACTATTTGCGTCTACGTATATTAAATACTTCGAAGGTTCGCTCGTTACATATTGATCCCCCATGTATTTATTATTCTCTTTCGAGTATCTCGTTGTACACATACTAACTCCGCCTCTTAGTCCATGTTATACCATTAAAAGCGTATCCGGGTCCGATAAAAGTTCTAACTGTATCTCGGTTATTTTTAACGAGACGTCCCAAGCTAAACCGGGAGCGGTATAATACCAACTAGGGTCCAAGTTGTAATTTTTATGACAAACGTTCCTAAAGTTTTCGAAAACGTCGGCTAAGAGTAATACGTCCGTTTTATTGTATAATTTTAAGTAATCTTCCAGCGTGCTCGCGTTAAAAGTTTTCCAAACATTTATCGCGTGAGCGTAGTCTTCATCGGTAATATGTTCCCCGTTTAAAGCGGAGTAAAACGCTTCCTTAGGCGTTTCTCTAAGTCTCTTTAAAGAGTCTAAGTATTCGTACGGAAAAATTCCCTTTTTTCTTACTAACGGCAATCCTTCTTTCGTAAAATATCGCGATAAAATTTTTTCTTGGTCTTCGTTTAAATTGCTCGAAAGATTATCTAAACTAGTACTCATAAACTTAAAGGTATCGATAAATCTAAGTTTATGCCATATTATTTTTTCCTTATTCTCGTTAACCGCGATATCCTTAGTAAAACTAATGTATTTTTCCTCGTTATTCGGGATGCAATTAATTTTACCGAAATGTTTAGCGAGACTTTTAATAAAAAGGTGAGCGTCGTAACCGCTTAGATTATGAAAATATACGGGGATAAAGTCCGGAGTTTTCGCGTCTAAGTTACACGAATTATGCGCAGCGCCCCTATATTTACCCGTAAAATGACAATGATCTCTTACTTTATCGTTATTAAATTCTTTATCGCAAAACCAACATCGCGTACGATTTTCGTAATCCGTCTCTTCTTCGTTAGTAAGGATAATAGGCTTTTTATCGCGATAATACTTTCGGTAAATTTCTTTCGCGTCGGATATTAAACGTTCTATAAACTTTTTCCCTGCATCTTTTCCAACGTAACTTCTCGTAGTAGGTAGACAAACGTTATCGTCGAAACATTTTACAAGATAATAAAAACTACAAGGAACGTGATGATGCTGTTTTATAGTAAAACTATTTTCCGGGTTTAATTCGCAAGTATGTATAGGTTCCAAAATACTCTCGAAATCGGCGTACACGACGAAGGGGACCGGCAGCTTTCTACCATAATTTTTAAAACTTATAGAGGTTCCCTTTTCCGGCATCTCTAATCTAACGCTTACGTGATCGTTACAGAATTTTCGATGTTTTTCTAAGAGATCGTCGTTTCCGAAATGGTTTAAACACCGCTTACAAAATTTAATATTCCCGTGATGTTTCGTTACTTGGCTTCTTAGTAGCTGATTAAAGTTTTTCACGAGAGCGTAGTGCGTTTTTTCGCCCTCTTTTATATATAACAGGTCTACGTGATTCTTTTTTTCGAAGCTCGCGTTCCTAAGAGGATAAATTTTTTCGTTTTCGTAACCGAAAACGTTAACGCTAATTTCCAGACTTTGTTTCTCGAACTTATTTATATCTTTAATCGAGACGGGATATTCGATCCCATCCGCGTTTAAGCTGTCCTCTTTCGATCGTAAATCCCTATCGATTATTTCGGCGTGATTGTCTTTAGGATTTAACGCTCTTAAAACGCACCATAAAAAACATTTATTATCCTTATTTTTCATATTAATAACGGCCTTTTTATTTTTTATCCAGTCCGGTAAATCTAACCACCCATCGGCTCCCAAAGGTTCGTAAACGACCGTGTGTAGTTCTAACGACGTTATAGATACGAAAGCCTATCCGCTACCTTCTCGTTCGAACATATCCATTTTCGCCATAATTTCGTCCAACATATCTCGTAATATATCGTCAACGTCGTTCCTATTTAAGTTTAAATACTGACTCGAGTGAAAAGCGAATTCTTTTTTATCCCTGTTCTCGTCCGTTACGTAATAATATCTACTTTTAAGAACTATCTTTACCTTTTTTTGTAGGTTACTTCTAAGAACGCCTCGAATAGACTCCTTCGTTTCGTTAAAAAATTCTTCGGGTAGATAACCCCTTTTTCCGTCTATTTTATGTACTCTAGTATAATCCCTAAACGCCGATCTTTTTAGACTAATATTAAACCGTTCTTTAATAGGAGGAGGTTTAGGTGCTAAAGGTACTCGAGTGGAAGGTCTAGCGCGTAACCTAATTCTCGACTGAGTCGGCGCTCTAACTTCCGGCGCGGGCGGTACTATAGATCTTCTTACGTGCGATCTAAAGTCATCCAATACTTGAGGGATATCCGAAGGATTTACGGTATTAACTAACCAATTACCGAAATTAGTTATTTGCCTTAGTAAAGGCATAGCGATTGAGGAGAATAAATTTGAAATGTAACTCGTCATTTTTTATATCGCAGCGTATATTTATTAAAAGTATTAGTCAATTTTATTATGATTTTCGTAATAAAATTTTAATACACTACGCTCATTTTATTTCCGTCGGACTGGAAGTTTATTACTCTATCGCTAATAATAACCACGTATATACGGGTGTTTGGACCTATATTCGCGTCGAATCTCGCCTTAACGTAAATATCAGTTACGGAATATTTTAACCTTTCGCTTTGCTTACTAACATCGAACAAAAATAACGGATAAAGGTTTTTGTATTCTAAAGGAGTAAAATTAGGATTTGAGGCTAAATCATCCATAAAAAAAAACTTAGATCTAAACGCGGCCGCATCGCCGTACGCTCTGCTGAATTGTTGTTTGGAAAAAGAAAGTTTATATTCCGTTCTAGGATATTTAAAAGAATTTAACGTAACGTGAATTTCATTAACGCCAACGTTATCAAATATGGCTGGATTTAGTATTTGTTCATTTTCTTTGTTATGCTGAAAACCAATAATGATGTAATGCGGAAACTCCGGAGACGTTTTAACGCCGAGCCTCCAGGAAAATGATCTCGTTTCAGTAACTGGCGCAGTATCGCATTGTATCATTCTATAAATAACCGGGAAACTTTCTTTATTTTGGATACGCTTATAAAGTTCCATTTTATACTTATCCGTAGGCATCACGTGAGGTACATGCCACGCTATTCTTTCCAGTAAAACTTTTCCGTCAGCGTGTAAATCAGCAGCGTTGTCAAACTCTTTTTTAAAAATAGCGTTATTATTGCTGGCTCTCGTCAAGTAAAGAGTTTGCTTCATTCCGAATAAGAATTTATTGTAATCCTCGCAAAAACCGAAAATATGCTTTAATGGAATTTTAAATTCGAATGTACCCTTTGATTCGGGTTCCTTAGTAATGAGATTATGTCTCACGCCAAAACCGCCGTTAAAATTGGCATTATCCCGCTCTATTTCTGCGGCAGTTGATGTATCCTTATACCATAATTGGTTTAATCCCCGCGATTTAGAAAAATCGTCGGAATATTTTAACAATCCGAGCATAGTGGTAGCCCACCCCGGATGCGCTATTCTTTCGATCTCTTTACCCAAAAGGTCGTACCTAATATTACTAAAGAGATACATTAAACCGTTATTCATTAAAGTAACAACGTCATTATTCGTGTATAAATCGTTGGCGTTATTATTTTTTACTAATTTACCTTCTATAAGTAAATAGCTTTCGCTAGGCAACATAAAAACATCTTGAGTTTCGACGCTGATTGTAATATCTCCTCCCTCATTGTTAAGATTATTAACGGCGCCTACGATCGGTAAGTACTCGAAGTATTCGTACTCTTCGATACTATCGTCTTTTAAAGGCATTTCGGTAACGTCTAAAATGCTCATTTTTATAGATCATAATAATTCTTTAAATTATTATAATTTTTAAGTCGTTTTAATCCCCGCGCCGCTATTTAATTTTTTAACTAATTCTCGTATCGCGATCGGATCGTTACCGCTTCCGTCTATTAAAGCGTTCACGTTTTTAGGAGTCGCGGGCGTCGTTACCGCGGGTATCGCGTTATACTTTTTCAAAATTTTCTTAGATTTAGGCGTTAAAGCCTTTTCGATTAACTTTTTTCCCGCGTCTACCGCGGCGCTTTTTCCGGCTTCTAAAGCTTTCTTAGCTCCTTCCTTAGCGACGCTCTTTCCTACATCGACCGCGGATGACGCTATTTGTTTAGCCACGCTACTGCTTAAAAGTCTCGCGAAAAAGTTAGCTAAGCTGTCGAAAATTCCGGCTCCGTTATATCTATTCCTTCTAGTAAATCCTCGTTTCTTAAAAACGTACATATTTTATAATAAGGACATTATCCCTTTATAATTTTTATTATCGAAAAAGCCTTGCCTTTTTAATTCGTCGCACATGCTTACTATTTCGTTTCTTAAGCCCGTGTTACCAGCTGATTTACTAGCCATAAGTAAGTCGAGTCTTTTTAGTAACGCATTTGGATCGCTAGGGATAACGACTTTTTTAAGACCTTTACCAGTTTTTTTCCCTTTTCCTTTTCCCTTCCCTTTTTCTTCCTGCATTTTATTCCACGCGGGTTGAACAATCGTCTCGAGTTTGTTTATTAAATCTTTGTCGTTTACGGGTTTTAATTCGCCGCTTTTCGGATCATTGTCAAGGTACATAGTGTTAGTCTCTTTTAGGATTTTTACGTACGATGCAATATCGCTAGCTGGAACATCCTCTATTTCATCGATTTTTTTAGATGTGAGAAGATATTCTAACCCGGGTGTTTTTAAATAAGACCTTCTAAACGGTGATTTACCGATATTATAATAAGTATTACCATCTCCGCCTTCGATTTCCGTTATTATTTTATCACCAATAAAAAATTCGCCTCCTTCTTCATAAATACCAAACTTAGGATCCTTAAAAAATTTGTCCCCTTCCTTAAATTTTTCTTTCGATGTCGATGGGATAATAATAGGTTTTTCGCGCGGTATTCTTTGCGGTAATTGTTCGATACCTTCTTTAATAGGCCTAAGACCTTCCGTAATCTCTCTAGCGGTAGTTTTTTGTGCTTCCGTTATGGGTTTAAATAGCTCCGAAAGATCCTCTCGTAATTCTATTTTACCCGTTTTTTCCGCTAATTCGTTAGCGCGAATATTTTTTTTATCTCGAGAAATTCTTTTATGACTCGTTCCCTTTCCGCGGGATCTTTAATTTTTAAAAAAGACATTTTTTATTAGGATTTTTTTTTTATCCCGTTTCGTAACTAAAACTGCACGAAAACTTAATTTTAGGCTTTTTAATATTCCAACGGTCCACCGTTATTCTTTTCAACCAACTTCCAAAAGGACTCGCGCTGTTCTCTTCTTCCTCTCTCTATTAACTCCGCTTCCGTTCTGCTCGTAATTTTTTTCTTAAATTTAGACCTAATTTCTTCCTTCATCTTTTTATATTTTTCTAATTCCTCGATGATTAGTTTAAACTCTTCGTCCGTGACTTTATCGTCCGATAAAGCTTTCGAGACGTGCGAGGATATAGTATTTAACTTAGTATCCACGACGGTTTTAATCTTTTCGTGTTTTTCCGCTTTCGTCGTTGAGTTTTTAACGGTGTATTTTCCGACTAAACTTAATAAACCGCAAAAACCCGCTATACCTTCTATCGTTATAACCACGGGTATCGAAACTACCGTAGTTAATAAACTTATTCCTCCTATTCCGCCCGCCGTAGCAATCGTGATTAAAACGGTATCTATATTATCTACTATTTTCACGGCTCTAAAATATTTCTTACTTAAAGCTTCCCTTTTCGTTATTTCGCCTTCTAAAAAAGTTTGTATTTCGTTAATTTTTTGTAGACGATAACTGTGTCCTTCATCGGCCGGAGGAGCCGTAGGTAATTCCGGATAACTATTAATAACTTTCATCTCCATTTTTTAAACGAGTAAAATTTTTTGATACTGATAATAAACGAAACATAAAAGTTCGTTTTCTTCTATCGTTACTTCTTTTTTCGAATTATTAGTAATCGAGACTAAAATATTCGCGACGTCCCCGTAGCTAATTTCGTTTTGTAAACTGCATTCTTTACATCTTAGATGGTAATCCAAAGAGGTTAGAATTATGCCTTTAGTCGACGTAAAGCCTAAACCTAATCCCGCGCAAAATACTTTTCCGGGAGTTAACGTAATCCGTTTTTGACAAAAGATTTCCCAAGTTATCGGGTTTATTTTTACCGGAGGATATTTTAAATTATTAAAGACTCGCCATTGAATCATTTTCGGGTTATAAATTTTCGATTTAACGTTTAATTTACGTTCGTTCATCCTTTTTTATATTATAAGTTTAACGTTATAAACTTATAATATAGCTCCTAAAATAGGAATATTGGCGAAAGGACTATTAGGTCCTAAAATAAGGCCTTTTCCGTCGTAAAATTTTCCTCCTCGTTTTAAATATAAACCGTTACCGGCGGATTTTAATCCTTTACCTTTATACGGACTTAAATAAAGTCCTTCTCCATCGGTTTCTACTCGACAAACGCGGCTTCCTTTTTTATGATAAAGACCGGACCCCATAGCTTTTTGTACACCGGATGACGCTAAACCGGAAAGAGCTCCGACTCCTAACGCGGGTAAAACGGTTTTAGCTATAGCCGGTAAAGCGCTAGCGGCTAAACCCGCTAACATTCCTAAAAAACCTCCTTCTATTTTAGCGTTATGTTTAAGCTGTTTAGCGGACATTCTAATCGTTACTCCCGTACCTTTTTCGAAAGCTTTCGCTATTTTTTTCGCTTGAGACGAGGTAACGGCTAAAACGTCGTTACTGTTTAAATCTTTTCGCGTTAAACGAATACTAACTTGGCAACTTTTTTTAATGGCGGATTTAAGTTTATTCTTTTGTCCTTCCGATATATTAACTTTAACTTTCGCGTAACTCGTCATGTTTTTTAAACGTTTTTATATTTTTTAAACGCGTTTTTATTTTTACGATTCTCTAATATGAAATCTGATCGTTATATTTTCCCCTCTGAGATTTAGTAAATTCCCGTTTTGATCCGTAATTTTTACTTCCATATTATGTATATCTCTTAGCGTTATCGGTAAATATACTAAATTAAGCGGAGACTCTATTATCTTATATCCCGGCGCGACATTCGGGAAAAAAGAGTAAATCGTATTTTGCATTAACCCGTTAATGTAGCTTCCCGAGATAATATTAATGTTAATGAGCACTGAATTTATACTGAGAATATTTACTACGTTTTCGGACTCGTGAAAACCGTTAACGTATTTCGCGCGAGTAAAACCTAATACTTTGGAAATGGAATTCGGATGATTAAAATCTACTTCGTAACCGTTTTCTAGGATAAGAATAGATTTTAGAGTATTCGTATTCGCGGAAATATTAATAGGGTAATTATCGTTAACTAAATCGACGTGCCCATTTTTTCTCATTTCCTGATGAATAGTATCATTAATGTCTATAAGGTCGTAACTTCCTACGGGTATCGTTATTTTAAACCAAGAAGCGCCGTCGTTCGGAGAATAAATAAACGCGTTATTCGACTCGTTTATGTTAGGAAAAGAGTAATACGTTTCGAGGTTTACTAAAGCTATTTCCTATTTTCTTTCGTAATCCAGCCGGATCAGGGGATTAAAATTCGTCGTAAACAGCGTCGTGTCGTCGCTTACTATAATCTGCAAAGATTCTTTCGGACGCGTGTTTTCGACTACTCGTTTTAAAAGATCTTCCATTTTTTAAAAAAAGAAATATATTTTTTTAAAAAAAATATATTTTTAAATTATAAGTACGGCCAGCCCGCCTTTAATCTTTCTTTAAATTCTATTAATTTTTCGATCGCCTCCCATAATTTTAATAATCTTACTATGGTAAAACTTTTTAACTCGAATCTATCGATATAATATTCTCTCGGATTCGACCTAAAATAATTGTCCGTAATACCGATACGATGATTTCTCATCCTCGTTTGGATCGTGAACGCGAGTTCTCTTAAAAAGCCGTGTTCTTGGTCCCATAAACCATTTTCGTTTATAGGTCCATACGCGACTCTCCCGTAATACATTCCAAAATGGGTTTTATCGTCTTCGTCCATTTTCGAATCTCCGTATATTTTTACCCTATCTTTAAATTTCATTTTCCCGATTATAGTTTAATTATAAATTTTTATTTTCATTTTTATTAACTCGGAATATAAAAATTATCTAGCCCGTCTCTGTATTTTCCTTCGTCTTTTTTACTTGATAAATCGATAACGATAAAACCGTAAGGTTTTTCCCATACTTTTTTACAAAAATTTCTAAACTCTTCTTTAGTCATATCTTCGCTTACGTGATCGCTATAAATATGATTAATATTTTTCTGGTCCTGCCTAAAAAGGCAAATAAAATTAGCGTTTTCTCTTATAGTTTGCCTAGGTAGCCTAAAATAGTTTTGGGAAAGATAAAAACAATCGACGTTACTATGCCTTCCTCGTATGTAGTAACACTCGCATTTATTTTGTTTTTCTAAAAGTAAGTCGTCGAATATCATTAAATTTTTGTCTTCCGATTTTAACTCTCTCGGATCGGGAACATCGTCGGTACGTTCGAAAAAACTACATCTTATATCCGATTTATTCGCTAAGGTTTTAGACCATTCTTTGATCAAAGATTCGGGAGAAACGTTCTCGCTCGAGACTATGTCTCGAGCATTAAATAACTGTAAAATTCTTTCTTTCGGTAATTTTTCTTCGAAGGCTTTTTTAAGTAAATGATATTCGGGCTGAAAAAGGCTTCTCCCGAAAACCATTAAATTATCGTAGTCCAACCATCCCGGCCTTATTAAAAGGTTTATTAAAAGCGTAGTCTTACCGCAGCCGGATTTACCGACTATTATTCCTCTTAAGCTTTTAGGTAAAATAAGATTATTACGCCTTTTCGTAACTATATCGTTCCACGATAAATTAGCGATATCCATTTTACTTAAATTAAAAAATTTTTAAATTTTATTTCGGAACCGTTATAGCTCGATTTATAACTTATTATTTAAGTTATAATTTTCTCGTTAAAAAATTTGAAAATTTCCTAAACGCGTTTTCATAAAAAGCGTGGATTAAAGATGAGCGAGTTTAATGAAATAGATTTAGTAACTTTTAAAGAAAGATACAAAAAATCTTTCCCGTCTTTTTTTAAAAAAGTTATAGATCATTATAATTTATGGGATTTTACCCGAGAAAGTTTAGAAACTTTAAAAGATTTATGTAATAATTATCATAACTATTTCCATTATATTACGGATGGAAGAAAATGCGATTTTGTTACTAAAGAAAAAATAAGAAATCGTATCATTAAAATGTCTCCCGAGATAATATTTTATTCGGAAATATTCGGATTCGGCAATCGTCCTAAAAAACATCTTTATATATTAAACTGGGCGATTTATTTTTTATTAGAAAGAGGACGGACGGTTGACAAATTGTGTAAAAAAGAGCTTAAAGATTATAAAGATTATTTTTACCTTTACGAAGAAAAATGTCCTACACCCTTCGATAGTTTAACTGACGAAGAATTTAGCAGAATAGAAAGCTTTGTATATCATAGCTTTGTCTATGGATTAGTAGTAAAAAACCGTCGCGTTTAGATTTATAACTTAATATTAAAGTTATAAATCTCGTTAACGTCATAAGTTTATAGTTTTAAAAAAAATAAAATCATAAAAAAATGTATTGCGTTAAATGTAAGAAAGTTACCGATACTAGCAACGTACAGCACGTCGTTACTAAAAATGGAAGAAATATGGCACGCGGTAAATGCGTCGTATGCGGAAATACGAAAACTAAATTCGTTAAAAAAAAAAAAGGCGGTTCATTACTAAATAAGTTTATAAATAACTTACCCATCGAAATGCATCTTCCCGGACATAACTTTACCGGTCCTGGTACTAAGTTAAATAAAAGGCTTAACGAAGATTTAACGCCGAAAGAATTTAGTAAACCGATAAATCGCGTTGATAAAGCGGCCTACCATCACGACGTCTGTTACCTTAAATACGACGACATGGCTACCAGAAATTCTATTTGCGACGCTAATATGTTAAAGGAATTAAAAGGTATCTATAATCCTACGCTTAGGGAAAAAATAGAGCGATCGGTCGTCGGTAATCTAATCGGAGCGAAGAAAAGATTCGGAATGGGAGTTAATAAAAAAAAAAAATCGTCATGACGAGTTTGTCAGAAGAATTACATAAACCCGTAAAAAGAAAATTTAAGAAAAGGAGGGTCTTAGTAAACGGTATCGATAGAATATGGGCCGCGGATTTAGTAGACATGCAAGCATTTTCTAAATATAATCGGGGTATAAAATATCTTCTCGCCGTCATCGATATCTTTTCCAAGTACGGCTGGTTAATACCGTTAAAAAATAAAACGGGAAAATCCGTCGCCAAAGCGCTAAAGAGTATTTTTAAAGAGAGAAAACCGGAAAAAATATGGGTAGATAAAGGTAAAGAGTTTTATAACGCGGACGTTAAAAATCTAATAGAATTGTATTCTACCGAAAACGAAGAAAAATCTAGCGTAGTAGAGAGATGGATTAGAACGATGAAAGAAAAAATGTGGAAATATTTTTCCGCTAATTCTACTAACGTTTACGTTAACGCGTTACCCGTTCTCGTAAAAGAATACAATAACGCGAAACATTCTTCTATAAAGATGACGCCGGTAAACGCTAGTAAAAAGGTAAACGAAAACGCGGTTTGGAAAACTCTTTATCCGGAAGGTCGCGAAATAAGGGATATAAATCCTAAGTTTTCCGTAGGCGATAAAGTAAGGATATCTAAAAAGAAAAAGACCTTCAAAAAGGGATATACTACTAGATGGACCGAAGAAGTTTTTACGATTTCCGAGATAAAAAATACTTCGCCCGTAACGTATAAAATTAAGGATCTTAACGGAGAAGAAATGCGGGGTTCCTTTTACGAACCCGAACTACAAAAAACTAGTCAGGAATTATTTAGGATAGAAAAGATTATTAAAAAAGGGAAAAATAAATCTTTGGTAAAATGGAAAGGATATTCGGACGAGTTTAATTCTTGGGTCGATAACGAAAACATTAAAAATATTTAAGTTTTAAAAAAAAATGCGGGATATCGCGATTAAAAACGTAATTTTACCTAATAAACCTTTAAGTAACTTCGAACTAGAAAAGGCGGTTAAAAGATTAAAGATACCTTCTTTTAGGGGAGTATTCGTAAGAAACGATTTACCTAAAAAATGTAGAAAAAAAGAATGCGGTATATTAAATTTAGACGATTCTAACGGACCCGGTACGCATTGGGTCGCTTGGTATAAAGACGGTAAACTAAAAAATTATTTCGATAGTTACGGTATAAGACCGCCTATCGAAATAGAAAACTACTTAGGAAATCCGATACTTTATAATACGGACCAATTACAGCGAGCTGATCAAGTATTTTGCGGCCATTTATGTTTATTCGTTCTAAAAGAGCTAACTTCCGGTCACGAATTCCAGCACGTTTTAAATAAACTTTTTTAGTTTATTTAAAAAAGATGCCCGTCGATAAATTCGGAAGAATGGACGAAGTTAAACCAAGCGAAGACGATATTTCAATCTCATACGTCAATAATAATTTTTTACGTAAAGACGGAACGACGGAAGTTACCGGTTCCATAAATATGAACGGTAATATGTTAACGAGGGTTAGTAATCCCGAAAATCCGCAAGACGTAGCTACTAAACATTACGTAGACGCTAAGGGAGGGTTTTTATTAGAAAATGGGGGTTATCATATGTTAGGATATTTAAACATGGGATTTAATAAAATAAAAAACTTAGGCGATCCTACTGATCCGAACGAAGCCGCTAATAAAAAATACGTAGACGATATAAGCGGAGGATTAGTTAAACGAGAAGACGGTAGTTTTTCGGCTATCGGAGAAATCGATATGGGAGGAAATAGAATTAAAAACTTACCCGAGCCGGCCGATTGGGACGATCCCGTAACTAGATCTTTTCTTAGTACGCAATTGTTAACTTTGTCCGCGTGCGAAAAATCTTTAACGAGAAACGACGACGGTTCTTTTAGCGCGAAAGGGTTAATAAATATGAACGGACAAAGAATTACGAACTTGCCGAAACCTAACGGTAATAACGAACCCGTAACGAAAAGTTTTTTATTCGAGCGGTTAGCGTCTTTTTTGGCGGGATTTATACCGATGATCAGGGAGGAAATGCCCAAACCTATAATAAGTATTCACGCCGAAGAACAAGGTCCTTTATCTAAGGGAAATTACGAGTTTTCTTTCGGTAACGGTAGTAGCGGAAGATCTCACGGTTTAGGAGGTTACTGTATGTCCGCTCCCGGTAGAATTATAAGAGGTTCTTTAACGGTTTTAAAAGTGAACGATATTTTAGACGAAGAAGCTAAAATTAACTTAGTAATAAACGGTATCGAAAAAACCGACTACTCCCTAATAAAAAAAGTAGGAGAAGGCTGCAGCTGTGTACTTTTTCCTCGGCCTTTAAAATTAAATCAATGCGACGTTATAAACTTTTTAACGAAGACCGATAATCCTAACGCGAAAAACTCTTATCTAACGATACTCGTAGAACTCAATTTATAAATATATTAAATAAATTTTTCCGTATTAAAAACATGTCGGGACAACTGGAACTAAAAGACGTTATCGTAGGCGATCCGGAAGATTTATTTAACGTTATAACGGCGAACTTTACAAAAATCGCTAAATACGGGTTATTGTTTACTTCCGGAGATTTAAGCGAAAATTATGTTAACGAGCTATTCGTTTACTTAATAAAAAACTGCAAACCTTTTTTAAAAAATTATTATAAAAAGGGGGTCGAACGTATTTTTTCCGAAGAGATTACGGAATTACCGGAGACCGAAACTACTACGTCTATTACGATCGAGAAAAGCTAAAAAGAAAATTTATAACTTTTAAAAAAAAGTTATAAATTTATAAGTTATTTATTTATTTTTCGTCGTCTTCGCCAGCTTCGTCGACTTCGTCGTCTTTGGAGTCTTCATCGTCGGACTCTATACTTATTTGCATTTTTACTTTTTCCTCGTCTTCGTCGTCTGAGTCTATACTTATATTCGACGTTTTTACCCAACTATTAGGTTGAGGAACGTTCGTTTTAATAACGATAGCGTCCGAAATATAAGTACGTATTTTAAATATGGGGTTTTTAATCCGAATAAAAATATCCGCTATATCCATATAAACGATTACTTTACAAGGTTTATTCTTGATAAAAGAAGGTTTTTTTTTCTGATAGTTTTCCGCCTTTTCCTTTTTCGTAAAAAACGGTCTTTATCTCGCTCTTAACTTTTTTATTTTCGTCGAATTTTATTTCTCTTAATTTCGGGAAAAAAGATCCATTATCCGTAATAATATCCATTTTTCCTAAATGATCGCGCTTTAATAAGCGATCTTTATCTCCTAATTTTTTATTTTCTATTTCTTTTCTTAAAAAATCCGAAATACTATCTAACGTTTTTCTAAACTCGATTTCTTTTTCCCCCATTTCATTCTCGTCGTAAAAAGATTTCATTAACATATAATGATCTTTCGATAATTTACTTTTCTTAATTCCGTAAGAAAACAGGAGGGGAGAACGTAGTTGTAAACTTCTCAGTTCTCCGTCCGGATACTCATACTCGATATTAAATGTCCAAAAACCTCTGTAATTCTCGCTATTTCTACCTTCGCAAAGGCTTAGTTTTTTTATATCGAAATCTTTATAGTTTATATAATCGTTATTACTCGCCATATTTCTGACAATAAATTTAAAAAGGTATTTTTTAAAAATCAATTTTTTAAAAAAAAATGGACGTAAAAATTTCTACCCAAACATTTTTAGCTTACACGAATATGAACGATCTTAACTTAGAAAAGCTGTTCGACGAAATAACTCCGACGGTAGAGTTAACGTATATGGCCTACAAGCAAAAAGAAGTAGGAAAAAAAGTCAAGAAAAGAAAAAGTAAAAATTTCTCGAATTGTATTTCGTTTTCCTTTTTCTTCGATGATAAAAATATCGCGTTAACTCTATATAGAAACGGCTTAATACAGTGTACGGGATGTAAAAGTCGCGAACACTGCGAAAAGAGCTTAGTCTTTTTATGGACCGTACTCAAAGAAACTCCCTCGTGTTCTTTACTTAATAGCTTATACGTAAGTCTGGTGCCGGTAATGAGAAACGTTACCTCTAATTTAGGTTTCCGCGTTGACGGGGAAAAATTAGAAAAATACTTTTTCGAAAATCATAACCTTATCGCCGCGATAAATGGAAATTTTACGGTAACACGATTTAACGTGCCCGTGGGATCCGTAGACGATATGCCGGTTTATAAGTTCGAAATAAGTGGAAAAAATAATAAGATAAGTTCGAGAAAGGAAATAACCTACAAAAAGTTTCGCGTTTTAACCGGACGCGAACGAGCCGGAGAAAAAAATATTACCGTAACCGTTTTTAGAACGGGACGAATCGCGTTTTCCGGAATCCACGAAAAATACCAAGATCCTACAATAAAATGGTTTTTCGATATAATATTTAAGATAAAAGATGAGATCGCTGCGAAAAAAATCCCGGTTTGTTCGCTTAAGGATTACTTACGCCCAACGCGATAAATTTATAACTTTAGTTTAAGTTGTAAATTTTTTACGTATAAACTAGCTATTTTTTTCTCTCCTTCTTTTAGATCGGTAAGAAGTTCGACTAAGACGTAAACGGCGTAATTAACATCCGCATGAACTTTTTCTCGAACAGTTTCATTTTTAATATTTCTCCATTCCTGGCATACTCTGACGATAATCCCTTTGATCTGACCACATATAACATCATGCAATTCTTCGATCGTATCTTCCACGTAATAAGCGGGTGACTCTCGCGTAATTTCTCCATTTTCCGCGTAACAATGAAGATGGTTACTAATATCCGTAAAGATACACCTAATTTCGTAACAAGCATCTTCGAGGAGCGAATCAGGAATATGAAACCAAAAAGGACCAACGATTTTAGAGATACGAATTAAAATTTCGCGAAGAAATTTAAAACTATCGTGGGTATATTTTGTCAACTCGATAGTTAAACTCCTTATTTCGGGGACAACGTCTTCTAATTCGCGACCACTTTTTTTATTAACTTTTTTAAATAACTTCAAGTTCATTATTTTCCGATTTATATAAAAAAAATCTTAAAACAAATTTATAACTTTTAAAAAGTTATAAATTCTTTTAATCCCTCACATATAAACTAGCAAAATTCTTTATCATTTTTAATAGATTAGTTTTAAATTCTTTTAAAACGCAAATAACGTAATAAATATCATTATAAATTTTTTTTCGTTTAATCGGATCTTGGGACATGTTCCAAAACTCGTTTATTTCAGCAATAAGAATATTAGTTCCATCTTTTACAAAGACGTATAATTGTAAAATTTTATCTGTCATGGAGACGGGAAACTCCTCATCTTCATATTTTTCTTCTTCCACTTCATCTTCGGTACAATCGAAAAAATAATCCATTTCATCACCGATAAAATCTAAAGTAGAAGAGATATTATAAACAATTTCTTTAAAAAGCTCATTTATCATATCTGTGAGCGTGTAAATTCTCTCGGTATTTTGATCAATAGTACGATGGATAAGAATTTCTTTAATATTTATATAATTGGACTCGTGATATTTTTCGCTTTTTAAATCAATACGGTCTAAAATTCCTTCGATAAATTTATAATTGGAAACGTGATATTTTTCTATTTCTTTAAAAACGTGTTTCATTTCGTGTAAAACGACTTTTAATTCACGACCACGCCTTTTATTAACTTTTTTAAATAATTTTACGTTCATTATTTCCCTTATATAAAACGAAATAATTTAAAAATCAAATTTATAACTTTTAAAAAGTTATAAATTTAGCGTTAAGACGCGCATAAAGAACATTCTAAAACGGATATATCTTCGGGTCGTTCGCTCGTGTCCCCTCTATAATAATATAATCCCTTACATCCTAGCTCCCAGGCTTTATAATGAATATCGTGAATATATTTTTTATTCTCGCCGGGAGAAATAAAAATATTTAGAGACTGTCCTTGACAAATATACTTTTGTCTATCGGCGGCATATTCGATTATTTTTAGTTGATCTATTTCCGTTGCGGTTTTAAAAATTTCCTTATTAAATGACATCGGAGTATTAAGATGTTTTATCGAACCGTCATTCCTCGTGATACCGTGCCATATTTTCTTCGTATCTAATCCCTGGCGACGTAAAATTTCTTCTAAATATTTATCTTTCGTGAGAAACATACCGGCGCGCGTTTTGGATACAAAAGCGTTAGCTACGACGGGTTCGATAGAAGGAGAACAATTCGCGATAATCGAAATATTAGCGGTAGGAGCGACCGCGATTAAATGAGAATTCCTTTTTCCCGTTCCTTTCATAGAAAGACATTCTCCTCGTTCTTTTCCTAGTTTTAAAGTAGCCATTTCCGCGTATTTTTTTTAGCTTAGAAAATAACTCTATATTAAATTCTTTCGCGTCGGAAGATTCGAACGGAAAATTCATCTTACGACAGGCGGAACCGAATCCCATAACTCCTATTCCTAAAGGCCGGTCTCTTATCGCTCCTTTTTTAGCTTTAGATAAACCCGGCGGACAATTTTTAATAAACGATTCTAAAACGTTATCCAAAAAACGAACGATATCTTCTACGACTCGCGACGTCCATTTATAAGGATATTCCGCGTTTAAAGAAGCTAAACAGCATACGGCCGCGGTACTATCGTCCGTAGGTAAATGGATTTCGTTACATAAATTACTACTATAAATTTTTAATCCTTTTTCTTTCATCTCTCTCGGAAGAAATTTATTAATCGTGTCGATAAAATTTAAATACGGAGTTCCGGTTCTGCTCCTAGTTTCTAAAATCATTTCCCATATTTTCCTAGCGCTCGTAGGCGTTCGTTTTTTAGTTTTAGGATCTATTAAATCGTAATCGGTACCATTTTTTACGGCACGCATAAAGTCGTCGGTAATATTAATCCCGCTAAATAAATTAAGATTTTTCCGATTAATATCTCCCCCGGTAGGTATTCTCATAGTAATAAATTCTACTATTTCCGGATGAGTAATATCGAGATAAGCGGCGTAACTTCCTTTTCTAGTTTTTCCCTGTTTATAAGAAGTCACTACGGAATTAATAGGAGATAAGAAAGATACCGGATCGGATGACTTACCGTCAGCCGATCTTACTGAACTCCAATCGGCTCCGACTCCTCCGCCTACGATTAAAGACCAACACGTATCCGCTAAATGTTCGATGATACCGTCTATCTTATCCGGAATATGAGAAACGAAACAAGAAATAGGTAAACCCCTTTTAGAAGACTTTCCCGCGTTCGCTAAGATAGGGGAAGAAAACATAAATAATTGAGTGGACGCGTAATCGTAAATTCTTTGCGCGTGTTTTAAATTATCGGAATAACTAACCGCGGCGCGAGCGAATACTCTTTGAGGAGTATCGTCGTCGTACTGGTAATAATATCCTTCGAGAAGTTTTTTTCCGTGTTCGGATAAAAGATTATCTAAATTATTATTAATCGTAATTCCTAAATAATCTTCCATTTTTTATATACAGGTAGAGAAATCTTTAATATTCAAATAAAATATTGATTACTATCTTTAAAATGGTTAATAAAGAATCGTTAACGATGACCGACCCGGAAACGCATTATAACGAAAAAATCGCGAAAAATAACGCTAGTATTAAAGCGTTATTAGCTAAGATAAATAAACTAAAAGAAGAAAACGCGCGTTTTAGAAAGAAAAAAAAATTTTATTAACTCTTTATAATAGATAAAATATATATATAGGACGTTCTACACAGGGGGCAAATTTTTAAATTATCGTTATTACACCCCTCGCAAACGCTTATATGACCGCAATTACAAAACATTATATTCGGAATAGCTTCTTTGCAAACGACGCATTCTTCTTCTCGAAACGAAGAAATATCGTTTTTTATAGTCCAGTCTTCTTCGGGTAAAGGAGGAATATCCCATATACTTTCGGGCGCGTTTAAAGGAGGATCGTCCAAACTATTATACGGATCGAATACTCCGTCTTCCCAAGAATGCGGAAAATCGTCCGGAGAAAATTCAACGTCTTCGAACATAATACCGAAATATAAACGTCCGACTTCGTTAGTTGACAAAAAATGTAAAAAATCGAACGATAAAGAATCGTATCCTTCGTCCATATTTCCTTCGTACGTACTTTCCGATAAATTTAAAGCGAACGATATATTATCTCGCGACACGTCCGCTTTACTAATTTCGTAAAAAACGGCGGGTTTTAATCGTAATAACGCTATACCGTAGTTTCTACATTCGACGGGAGGAAATACTATAATATTCGGAGAACGATATTTCCGTCGCCCTAAATAAAACTTATTTTCGAGCGTTTTAACTAGATGTAAAACGAAAGTACTTCCTAAATTAGTTAATACTCTCGGCGCAACCATTATTCTACGTCTCTTAACCGGAAAAATTTAGAGAATTTCAAAAAAATAAATTTATAACTCAACGAGTTATAAATTTTTTTAGAAAAAATTACTTAGATTTGCGTTCTCTCCATCCATTGCCTACTAAAGTATCAAAATTTCCCTTTTTAAGCCCCTTCACTAATTCATGATGAACTTTCAAATCATCATCTTCGTTGAGTCTAAAATGAAAGTAAGTGACAAAAGTACTAAGTTCCCTCAAAATAGGTAACATATTTAGTATACATTTACGATGCCTCTTGTTCTTTCTATCTTCCTCCTCGGTTTCGAAAATTCTCGCGTATTTACGTAATTTTTCCTTTGTTTCCGCTAAAAATATTTTTATGTAAGGAATATATAATTCCTTTTCGGTACCACCTTTAGCGTAACGAGCAAAATCTTTCTCGCGTCTAAAGAGTTTTAAAAAATTATAAAAAACTCCTTTCGAAAGGGGCATAGTCGGTAAGAACTCGTTAAATTTTATTATTTTCCGATCTACAGCTTCTAAGACCGCTTTTACGGGTTGACCTTTTAATCTATAATCTAAATCATTTAAGTCTACTCCATATTCGTCCATCTTTATTCCACGCCTTTTAGCGGAAACGCGTTTAAAAAATTTTCAAATTTTTTTTTCGTAAGGAAATTTATAACCCGGGAAGGTTATAAATTTTTTTTATTTTCCAAGAAAGGTAAAATAAAGAGATTAGGGATTCTGGACTAGGGAAATTACCGATCGGATTTTAACAAAAATAGATTAGGGAATTTGGGAAAGGGAATTAAATTTTTTTTATTTTCCCAGAAAGTAAATAAAAGGCCATTATGGGCCCACAAGGTACGTTTTTTCAACTACTTAGGAGCCAAAAGTAAACAATGCGGGTCTTAAATGCACTTAGATTCAAATCATACCTTTAAAAAGCATGGAAATTATTGTGAATATGTCATTTTTTTTAAAGCTTTATTTTAATCTTATACAACAGCTTTACATGTTACAAACATGTTGGGGCTCGTAACTCTTCCTTACCCCGTTACCAAACAATTCAGCGCCTTAACCCTTTCAGCGCCTTAGGCGAAAACAGGGACTTTTGCGGACGGCACAGATCAAGATCAGACTGCACAGAACGTGCAGTCTGATCTTTGATCTGTACCGTCCGCTTAATTAGTCAAGCCCCTACGATAAAAATGTTTCTGGGTCTCTGTGGATTGCATTTACAGCCACCGAAAGAAGTCGAGTTTATTTATTTGGCGCCGAAAGAGCTTATAACCATGAGGAATTAGACCTTTTAAAAAACAATGTTGGAAAGGAGGTAGAAAGTGTCCTTAACCGGCACTTTCTCCAATTCAAACAATGCCTTCTTCTTTTTTTATTATAGCCTTATGCCATTATGTCATCTGAAGTTCCTGTCAATTTGGACAAGTCTAAAACTTTGTCAATTAGTAAAGAATTGAAGCACCGAATTAAATGGTCTTTCTCATTTTAGAACAACAACAACAACAACAAAAAAAAAAACGTTCTCATTTTGTGTCTCCTTTTAGCTGGAATAGGAGCAAAGCAGCGGACAGTGCGGATCCATTTTTTTTATTATACCTTTAAAATGAAGTTTAAAGCCAGGTAAAAAGGGAACAAAAAATAGGACAGCCTGGCTACTTTTTACCTAGTTTTAAAATTCTTTTTTTTTGCCAGCCACTAAAACTTGGACCGACGGTACAATAACGTTCTTAGATCCTTAGTTGACTCAAAGTTCCAAACTCTACTCAGCAAAATAATGGACCTAAGTCTGTTTACTGAGTTAAGTTTGTTTATTTTGCTCAGTTGAGTCTGAAACGTTGTGTCAACTCAGGATTTGAGAAGTTACTCAAGTCTGTTAATGTCAGTTGAACGCACCCCATAATGACATGAACTTCAGGGAAAAAAACTGAGTACACTAGCAGGTATGAGCAAAATAAGAGACTGAAGTTTTTTCGTCAAACTGGACACTGGCCTAATTCGCTTTATAACCTCAGTAATATGGATTATTATTCTTATCATCTGAAGTTTCTGTCTGTAACGTTAAACACATGTAAAGTCTGACACCTTTAGCCTGTCAGAGGTAGAAATAGCATATATACAGCTTTCCAGAAAGTAATAACAGCGTAGAAATATCCGTTTGAGCGGCGCTCATGAAAAAGCCTGGTTTACTAATATCCGTGATGCTTTATATCAACCAAATGATCATACAATTATGGATCCACAAAATCCAGTTTGTGTAACGACTGATTTATGAGGTAGACTGGTCCTTTGACATGCTGTAAATTGACCTATAGCAAAAAGTGTCCACCTAGGTCAGCCTGCGCGAACTACGCAGGCTGACCTGGGTCGATACTCTTTGCAGATGCATTAAACCTCTTAGAGCATGGCACATGTGTTTGCCTAATGTTCCCGCCGGAGTCGAAGATGTACACTGAGTGGTCCGCCCAAAAGGTTTCAGTGTACACATTTCAACAGATCATCGTAAAATATGAATAATCATCACGGGTGATGATTCACTACACGAATATATTTCAAAAGATTGTGATGCAAGAATAAAGTGCTCGTTACGGGCTGTATCACCCTTTCCACAATTTTTATAAGCAATGTCTCTTTTTGCAACAGTATATTCAAAGTCCATCAGCTTCAAAACGAAAAAGTCGTCTGTAGATGGAGTTGATAAAAATCAAAGTTTATTTTGTTAGTTATTTATCTGTAATTACCCGGGTTGAAATATTACCTTGGTTTCATTTACTTTCCTGTAACTGTATACAATATCAATTACCAGGATATATCTTCTATATACATGTAATCCATTCCCCACTATCGCTGATCGTTGTTTCGACGATGGTTGTGTGGAAAAGCAGCCAGTGGCTTGGCAAGAATGTTGTACGAAGTACTGGTAACAGGGACTCCAGGAGAGCATGGATAGGTGCTCTGGCCGCCGCGATATGATTGAAATAATGGTGAAAACGGCGTTATAATGAATAAGTGAACATTCTATTCAATCGTTTTTAATCCTTTAAGCCCCATTCGCACTGTCACGGTGCTAGTCCCGGTACAGCCCGGTGACGAGATGCCTGTATACCGTGATGATCCGGGACTGTTGTCATAAAAAATAAATTGTATTTTCATATTACCGGCGTTACACCGGTGTATCGTTTGGTGGGAGCCCGGGGTAGCTACGTTTCTTCCCGGTTTCCCACGGAGTAGTTACGGTGCATGCGGTGTGTTTCCTGGTTCATCCCGGTAAAGCCCGGTATGATCCGGTTGTTGCCGGCGGTATCCCGATTACCGCCGGCGTCGTCCCGGCATGCCACGGTTGTACCCCGGTGACACACCGGGCTTACCCGATGTTACCCGGATGTGATATTATTCGAGGCAAAACTTCAAACAAGATCAGTTCTCTAGTCATACCGAGAAAGAAACAAGCAAAAAAGTGTGTACCGGTAGATGAGCCAGCATCGGATGAGGATTCTGCTGGTGGGCGATCACCTTTTCACTTCATCTTGAAAGAGAACCGTCACTATCACCGACGCAAAATCAGCCCAAAATGCGTCAAAGAATGTCTCCACTCCTTCTTACTGAGGGGCCGGAAGAAGGACTCGCAGACTGGCTCAAGTCTAATGATTTTCGATACATGAAGGGAAGGCGAGAATACAAAGTCACTGCTCTGAAGAACAGTCTGTGGGAGCAAAAGGCGTTGGAGTTGGAGACTTAATCGTGGTGGTGTCAGGGTCGTCCGGCATGAACCCTGTTCCACCGGGCCAGTCCCTAATAAAACGGGTCTCTGCTGGCCTTGACCGTAGGTGTACCGTCATTTTCCGAGTACAAACGGGGCGAAGCCGGCCGATAAACCGGCTAATGCCGCCCCATTTCCTGGCTCCACCGGGATGAAACGTGGCTTTACCGGGCCTGTGCCGGGGCTATCCGCGGCCAACAACACCCCCAAAATGCTACGGTTTATCACATTGGAGAGAGGGTATCGCCTCGCACGTGCCCCGGAATGTCCCGGCATCGGCCCGGAAACCCCCGGATTAAGGCGGTCATCGGCATTCTTCCCGGTGACCCCCGGTTGTGTTAAACATTTTAAAACAACCGGGGCTGTTAGCCGGTTCGTCACGGCTCATCCCGGAACATCCCGGATGCTCACGGTACCGCCAGGGTTTTCTGCCGGTTCTGAAACCGGGGCTCACCGGGGTCGCCAATCCGGGACAGTGAGAATGGGGCTTTTACAACAGAATCCCGAGTTTTAACGACCCTGTGAAGAAAGGTTTTTCGAAACATTTTTGGTAAGCGGCTTTTTCTCCTCTTCCCGCAATGTTTTCTACCCTTTCAAAGACAAATCCCGTCGTTAAACTACTTTCGACTTATCGTCTGTAAATGCTTTCAATACAGATAGGTCTAAAATATGCTGTGCGGTAAAGAGTTAAATCTTTCAACTACAAAAGAGAGCTTAATGCATTAGCGGAAAGTATCGATTCATGTCAGCCTGCGCAGTCCGCGCAGGCTAACATGAGCCGAAACTTTTCGCTATTTTTAAACTTTCTGCATTTCAAGGGATAATTCTACCTCATAATTCAGTGGGGTGTTTGACAAAATGAATTATATGGATCCATACTTAGGTGATGTCTTGCTTGGTATGCATTAAGATCCTTTTTGCCAGAGCACGGCTCAATCATTACCTCGACCTCTTTCTGTGGAACTTAAATGCTTGACTAAAGCAGCTGAAGGTGAAGATTCAAGATCAGACTGCGCGTTCTGTGCAGTCTGATCTTGAGCTATGTCGTCTGCAAAATCCTCCGCTTTGCCAGTCACATGTCTATGCCTTGTTTTTTTTTCAGTTTTTTGGGCTCTGACCAGTAAATTGTGTTGATTGTATGAATCACCGCTGGGCCAACTTTCTGCCCAATGTGATGAAATTATATCACAAATTATATCACAACGATATCTCTTCATATTTTTGATGTATTAAAGCAACAGGTCGCTTGAAAGGAGCGAAATTTGTGTGGTGTTTAGCGCCGCTTTCAACATTAGTTCAATTATATCGCACTAGAGGTCTCTTGAAAGGAATATTATGCATAGACTTTTGTTTGTTTTTATGGTGTTTAACGCCGTTTCCCACATTATTTCAGTTATGTACATGCAACTATCCATACTTTTCCTGGAGTTTCTGTTACTTTTACTCGCCAAAATAGTTTTTCTGAGCCACTGGCTGCTTGCCGACATAACCACCGTTGAAACAATGATCAGCGGGGAAAAAGGAATTCATCATGTCGCAATGACTATCATCAATCCTCGAAAAGAAATTGACCGAGCTTGGGATTACAACCAGCGACCGCTTGGCTTCAAGCCTTGTACGTTCTCGCCATAAGCTACCAGGCTCGGCATAAATTTGTAGGAAAACGGACAAAGTAAATGGTAAGCATCAGTTAATATCAGCCACGCTCGATAACTGAAATATTGCCGAATTTAAGGTTAACACTTAAGCTGTTGAATAAATGAAACGCAAATTTCTAATCAATACTAAAAGCCCAAACATTGCGGTTTCAAAGCTGATTTCACCGGAAAGGAAATACCGTATCGGACAGTGTAGATCAAAGATCAGACTGCACGTTCTGTGCAGTCTGATCTTGATCTACACTGTCCGCAAAAGGTCAGTGGGTCGCGATCAACAGCTTGAGGGTTAATAAATCTTTATCCTGCTGAATAAGTGAAACGAAGCTTTCAAGCCGACAGTAAGGAAAAAAAACCCAATTCTGCTGTCTCAAAGATATTTTGGGAGAAAAAAATATCTCCTTATCGGACAGTATAGATCTAAGATCAGACTGCACTTTCTGTGCTGTCTGATCTTGATCTACACTGTACGCAAAAGGTCCTTGAGTTGCGCTTAGCAGCCCAAGGATAAAACAGACAGACAGTAGCAGCTTGTGTAAGGCTCGGTGGTTCTAAGCGTTTGACCCATGTCAGCCTGCGTGGACTGTGCAGGCTGATCTAAGTCGATATTGTTTGCAGACGCATTAAACCAGCTTTTTACATAGCAAGACTCATATACATGTACTCTCTATCAAGTGAATAGATTCGACTTTTACCGAGGATCAAAAAAGTATGTTTTCATTGCGATTGAAGCTGATTTTGGTCAAAGAATAGCATCAGGGAGCAGAAGGTGTAGAGCCAAGATCAGACTGCACGTTTTGTGTAATCTGATCTTGATCTACGCCGTCTGCCAAGGCATTCCAAGGCGACGCTGGCCGTGAAACAGTTAAAAAGGATGAAGTTTGTACAGAAAAAAAATAGTGACTGTGGAATATGTTACCAATCAAATTAACCCTTAAGCTGCTAAGCGCGACTGACTGACCTTTTGCTGACAGTGTACATCAAGATCAGACTGCACAGAACGTGCAGTCTGATCTTGGATCTACACTGTCCGATAAGGAGATATCTTTCCCCAAAAAGTACCTTTGAAATAGCAGAATTTGGGCTTTTACTGTCGACTTAAAAGTTTTATTTCACATATTTAGCACGATAAGAGTTAATGGAATTATTTGCCAAGAAATGGGTCAATCACCATTAGCAGTATTTGTATATTAACACGAGACGACAGCAAGTTAAACAAATTCAATCCGTAAGAAAGGGGATTTAACTCTTTACCAAACGATTAAATTTTAGACTTGTCCACATTCCAAGCATATGCAGATGGCAAATCAGGGGTGGCTCAAATGATGAAACTTGCCTTTAGTGAGCCTTTAGTGAAAAAGAAAACATTGTGGGAAAAGGAGAAAATGCTGGTTACCAGCATTTTTTCCTTTTCCCACAATGTTTTCAAAAGGTTTCTCTATAACGGTCATTAAAACTCGGGATAGTGTGGTACAGAGTATTCAAACGATCTCTTGATGATGTTTTACCCTTACAATGACACGTTATAAAACACGTCGTATCGATACAGGTCTTAAAGGCCAAGTACCTGCCAAACTAAACAATTTTAACAAGAAATACAGTATCTTCAAAAAAAGAAAGACGGCGTAAACTTGCCCGCAAATAGGCAAGGGCCCTTAAAATAAACATGTCTGTATTTTTGACCAATCACAAACTTCTATTTATTCATTGTTTATCAGTACCGAAAAGTAGGTCAAAAGCCAGTACATTCAGCTACGCCGAAAAATGCATTTAAATTTCAAGCAGATCGTTTAGAAGTATGGATATTATTGTGAAGATGACATTCTGTTACTGCGAGGTAGGTCTAAGCGTACGTCACGGATAGTAATCAAAGGACTCAAAGTCCTGGAAAGCGGATTTGTGGAGTAGCGTAAAGCTGTAATATGTAGTAATAAAAAAAAGTAACATCACATGCAACTAATGTGCAATCATTTTAAAATGGCGTTAACAAGAGAAGGAAAAGTCAAAATTATTCTGCCGTGCGGGCCGCGCAGTAACTGTTATTCTCTTACCGTTTAAGGAGTGGTAATTTGATCCGTCAATCTTAGGCAGTTTTTTGGTGGTACTGGAATTCGGACTATAGTTATACACGTGTAGGACAGTATATACGGTAGTGACAACAGCGAAGTTGAGTTGTATTTGCTAAAACTGAAACTAGAATTGGCGCAAGCGTGAATGACAGTACATTCAAACCGATATCATAGTATATTGTGATCGCGCATGCGTCGTTACGCATGATGTATTTTGTTCCGGTCAGAACGATCACAGTAAGCGGATTTGCTATACGAATCCGCTAAAAATGAATTTTAAAACCGAAAAACGACTTTGCATTTTTTACCTAGTTTTAAAGTCATTTTTTTCTGCGAGCAACTAACACTTCGACCGTACAAAAACAGACTGTAACCTTCAAATGGAGAAAATTTCTTAAGAATTTGACTGAGAACGTTGTTAAGAATGGTTGGTGAATAAGGGCCAAGATTTTCTATAAATGTATAGGCTTTAGCGTTCTGTCGAATTTAACAAATGCCCATTTAATGGTTAACGGTCCAGAAACATTTTTATGAAAGTTAATTCAGCTTATCGGCTACCTGTTTCTTTGAATCTTTTACGATCGGAGATCTGTACTCATTCCCTCGGCAATCCACATTAATTTTGAAAAAAAAAAACTTTACCACACAATCCTGCGTTTAAACCACTCTGAAGAAAAAGCCTTTTGAAAACATTGTGGGAAAAGGAGAAAGTGCTGGTAACCAGCATTTTCTCCTTTCTTCGCAGTGTTTACAAAGACCCATCTCATTATTTAAGCTACAGCTAATTTGCTGTCTACAAATGCTTTGGATTTGGACAAGTTTTTTTTTTCATTTGGTAAAGAGTTAAGCCATATCACTCTAACGGTACACTCTTGGGTCCTTCCGGGCCATTCTTCAGGGTAAACAGGAAACATCTTTAAAAAGATAGACTGCGTAAACTTGTCCTCAATGTGGCCTGCAGAGGCCCTCAGAATAGGCATGTTTACATTTTGACCAATCGCAAATGTCTATTTTTTCATTCTAATATATCTATTCCAAGAAGTAGATCAAAAGCCTTAACATTCAGCTTCTCCGAAAAATGTGCCTTGCCCGTGGACAGTGTCGTCATGAGCGGCTCCGATTGGAAGGGTTCGAACCCATAACATCGAGGTTATGAACTTCCTGTCCCAGGCATAACTGTAAAAAAAGGTGTACGGATTTTTTTTTTTTTTTTTTTCTTTCACAGCAGTTTGTAACATGGGTAAACGCTCTTGGAAAAGCAATAATCGATTGAAACTTGTACGCGGTCGTTTTGCCATGTTTTATTATACTGGTAATATGCTAATATTTCCTTTCCATCTAATTACGATATTATTACAGGTCAGTATATACTTTTATTTTTTAAATGAAATTTGTGATATTTTTGGCTGGTTGGAATATACTATTATGTAAGATTTGCAATATTTTTTTGACAGGTCGGAATAAAGCCAGTCCGATAATATGTTAACTATGAAGTGACATGTAGATAAGGTAATTGGTGGCACACCAGGCTGTTACAATAAGAATGTTGACTAACAAGCAATTTATCCTAACTGTCTGTGTGTGGTATGTCCTTCATTACACAATAACAATAACGTATGTTCACAATTACGCTACCTTGGATCATTGTTAGTTATGTTAGTTACGAAAAGTGGAATGCAAGAAAGAATCGCAAGACGGCGTTTCGACTTTTTCAACATCGTAAATGTCGAAAGGCAGTCATTGGCTGGAACTGCCTGATGTACATGATACAGGTAAAGTAACTTTGGCAACACATCGGTGGGTGCGCTGGCCACCATGATATAAGCGTAATATTGTTGAAATTTCGGAATCGGTGTTTAAAACCTGAACCAGCCAACCAAATCAAATGAGCCATGCTCTGGCAAAAGGGGGCTTCATGCATCCTCGTGATGCATTATAACAAGCAAGTCATGACCTAATGATGGATCCATGAAATCCGTTATGTCTAACAACCGACTTAATCGTGAGGCAGACTTGTATTTTGACATATAGAAAATTGACCACTAGCGAAAAGTTTCGGCCCAGGTCAGCCTGCGCGAACTGAGCAGGCTGACCTGGGTCGATACTTTTCGCAGATGCATTAAGCCCCCTTTTACAGAGCATGGCTTAAAAATATCATGCCGTCGCAATCTGACTCAATTACCGTTAAAGACGGCAATAAACGCCATCATACCTATTCAGACACTCTATTCTCAACACATTTGTGAGTTTTAAAGTCCTTGAGGGAGAATGTTGTTGAAAACAATGTGATAAAAGAAGAAAATTCAATGCTGATCACCAGCATTTTCTCCTTTTCCCACAATGCTTTCTCCATTTTCAATGGCATATATCTTCATTTGAAACATATTTGATCCGTCTGTAAATGCCTCCAATTTGTTTAAATCTAAAATTCCGTTATCTCGTACAGAGTTAAGACCCTTTAAATTCCGTTATCTCGTGTAGAGTTAAGACCCTTTAAATTCCGTTATCTCGGACAGAGTTAAGACCCTTTAAATTCCGTTATCTCGGACAGAGTTAAGACCCTTTAAATTCCGTTATCTCGGACAGAGTTAAGACCCTTTAAATTCCGTTATCTCGGACAGAGTTAAGACCCTTTAAATTCCGTTATCTCGTGCAGAGTTAAAACCCTTTAAATTCCGTTATCTCGTGCAGAGTTAAGACCCTTTCAATTCCGTTATGTCGGACAGAGTTAAGACCCTTTAAATTCCGTTATCTCGGACAGAGTTAAAACCCTTTAAATTCCGTTATCTCGTGCAGAGTTAAGACCCTTTCAATTCCGTTATGTCGGACAGAGTTAAGACCCTTTCAATTCCGTTATGTCGTACAGAGTTAAGACCCTTTAAATTCCGTTATCTCGTACAGAGTTAAGACCCTTCTGCTTGTTTGCAGTAGCTGTCTTCAAGGAATGGAGCTGCTCTTCAACTCAGAATAGAGCCGTTCGTTTACTTATATTGTAGCTTTTTGGCTGTCTACAGCTAATGACAACCAAGGTAGAAGGTGGGGTGACGTTTGATCCGGAGCAAAACAGGATACAAGCAAGACTGATCTGTATCTTTACTTCTTTATCGTTACATCAGCGATCCAAAACAATCATGAATTGGCAAACTGAAACAATGCAATACATAAGGTATACTATAATTTGCGATTATCGACTACTGTTTACAATTATCTACAATTCACATAGCACATATTCACGTAGCAGACGATCCAAGCTTACCAGTTTAACCCTTTACCATACAATCCCGAATTTAACGACCCTGAGGAAGAAGCCTTTTGAAAACATTGTGGGAAAAGGTGAAAATGCTGGTAACCAGCATTTTCGCCTTTTCCCACAATGTTTTCTACCCTTCCCAAAACAAATTTCAATATTTGAGTCACATTTAATTTGTCGCCTGCAAATGCTTTCAATTTGGACTAGTATAAAATTTTGTCGTTTGGTAAAGAGTTAACCCTTTCCCAAACGACAAATTTTTGACTGGTCCAAATTGAAAGAGTTTGCAGACGACAATTTTAAATTTGATGAAAATGGCAGAAAGTTATCAAAAATGGAGAAAACACTGTGGGAAAAGGAGAAATTGCTCGTTACGAGCAATTTCTCCTTTTCCCACAGTGTTTTCAAAAGACTTGTACTGCAGACACGTGAAAACCAGGGCTTGTTTGGGAAAGGGTTAAGGAACTGTGAGCCTATCGTCTGCTCTACCAATCTGCAGTCACCTTTCCACTGCGATCATTCATGCTCCTGTAAAGTAAGTGATATTAGTGTTAAAACATGAGAGTTAAGATTATGGTGAATAAGGTTTGGGACGAAACGGGGATCGGCCGTGGATTCCAATGACAATGAAGAACCGACTCAAACTTGACGATCTGATCGCGAAGCTATACAATGATCAAAGCAATATCTCAGATGACGATCTAGAATGTAATAAACAAATACAAATCACAATAAACCTCTGATCCACCACGTTTACAATTTTTTCAAAACAAAGTGACAAATCGTGATTTTTTCAACTTGATGAACGAGCAGAATAACAAGACAAAGAAATCACGTGATAATTTGGCGCCAAGTACTGACGTTTGAAATACACCAATGAAATACCCCGTAAGTAATGGAATTGGTAAAACCAGACTGGGTTACATTATTTAGAAATTTTACTTTCAAATTTCCTATTCCATAACTTAAGGTATATAGCCGTTATTGTATTATAAGGGATAAATACATTTTTAAAGCGTTAAGACACCGACTCCATAGCTCAGTTGCTAGAGTGGTCGACTTTTGTTTTTAAAGTCGTTGGTTTGAGTCCCACCGGAGGCATTTTTTTAGAATTTTCCCCAAACTAATGGTTACGAGATTACTAAGCAACAACTGACCTTTAACGACCCAGAAGAAGGAGGCTTTTGAAAATATTCCTGGAAATAAAAAAAAAAAAAAAAAAAGAAAAAAAAAAAAAAGATACTGGAAACCGATATTTCTTTTTCCAACAATGGTTTCTGTTCTTTCTTACTCTTTCACGGTAAAATCCCATCATTCAAAGCAGAAATAATGTGTCGTTTCCAAATGTTTACTATACGCACGAGTCTAGAACTACCTCTTTGCCAGACGACAAAATTTTAGATTTGTCCAAATTGGAAGCATTTTCATACAACAAAAAATTGTTACTTAAACATGAAATTTGTCTTTCTAAGGGTAAAAATCGTAGTATGAAAAGTTAAAAATGATGGTTAAAAACATTTTTTTTCTTTCCTCCCCCTCCCCCCCCCCGCCCCCCCCCCCCCCCCCCACTATATTCATGACCTTCTACCTTAGGAGAATTACAATTTGGGATTGTTCCGTAAAAGGGTTAAGTAAATGCAAAATTTATATTTTGATCTATTCTACATTTTTTTTCGTGGCTCTGTCTGTATGAGGTACATAAATGCTGATTACAAACACAATACAAAAAAATGAATGAAAAGAAATAAAAGGAAGTAGTTTCCGTCTCTCATATGACCACCGACCCATTGTAATCTTAAACGATCGGGAGCAGCTTAACAAGAATAAGCCATTAAAAGATTTCGTTAATTTCCCCGTTACCATTTACAAAACAATCCCGTATTTTAACGTCCCTCAGAATAAAGGCTTTTGAAAACATTGTGGGAAAAGGAGAAAATGCTGGTAACCAGCATTTTCTCCTTTTCCCACAATGTTTTTTATCTTTTCAAAGACAAAATCTTTCATTTTTAGCCACGGTTAATTTTTCGTCTGCAAATGCATTCAGTTTGGACAAGACTATAATTTTGGCGTTTGGTAAAGAGTTAACTATTCAAATTTTGCCTACCTCTTTCATCTACCGCCTGTGAAAAGAGCACAACGGACAATTCTGAAAAAAGAAAATGCAGTATTGGCTAATAAGTCTTGAACATTGCTTGATACATGAATGCATGTAAAATATCAAGGCAAGGGGAGAAATCGCCAGTCACGAGCACACTTGCATTTTCCCCTTTCGTCACAATGTAAAATATCAAGGCAAGAGGAGAAATCGCCAGTCACGAGCACACTTGCATTTTCTCCTTTCGTCACAATGTAACAGAACGAATGAAGTCGTCTGCCGAATGTGGCCTAGATCTTGTCGACATTGTAGATTAAGATCAGATTTCGCAGATAATGCAGCCTGATCTGAGATATACACAAAATCAGCACAAGCAACAACATCGAAAATGAATATTTGGAAATAATGTAAATGGTATGGAAAATACCGAGGGAATGAAACGATTGCCTATCACAAACAAATGTCCCGTAGGTGTCACGAGTCACATTTTTTGAAATAACGAAATTAAACTTCGTTATGATGAAATCTTATTTCCAGAAAACGAATAAATAATTCGTGTTAACGAAATGCTGGCCAGATCTATCGAAATAATATTTCGTGTAAACGAAATATGTGTGTTCGGAACACTCGTTAGTTCTCCACCGCCATGCATCGACTGCGAATGAACAGAGTATTATTTCGTTTTATTGAAATTAGAATTTTTAAAACTAATTATTATTTTGTTTTATTTATCCTTCGAGTTAGCAAAGCAGCAGTTCGTTTTATCGAAATAGGACATCATTATAACAAATTCATATTTTTAGCCATTCTCTGTGAAATAGGATGTCAGGCATATGCAAAATGTATCGACCAGGGTCCGTATTCACCAACCATTATTAAGAATATTCTTGGTCTTGTTCTCCAAAATTTTCCAAATTTGAAAGTAACACACCTTCTGATTGGCTAAACCATTTGGTTTAGCCAATCAGAAGTTGTGTTACTTTCAAACTTGGAAAATCTTGAAGAATAAGTCTCACAATGTTCTTAAGAATGGTTGGTGAATACGGACCTAGGTCAGCCTGCGCAGTCCGCGCAAGCTGACCTGTGTCGAAACTTTTTTGCTCTTGGTATATTTTCTGCCTATCAAAGGATCATTCAACCTCAAGATTAAGCCGGTTGTGGGACAAAATGGATTTTATGGATCCATAAGTATCTGACGACTTGCTCGGTATAATGCCTAATGGAGAAATATTAAACCCCTTTTTGCCAGAGCATGTCTCATTTCATTGTGTCGAATTAGTATTATGTTATACTGAACTAGAAAATGTGTGAATCATGGCACATGTGGGCTTCCATACAAATGCACCTTTGCCCACTTTACGTTCAAAATGGATGTAAAAATTATTATTAGAATTAGAAAATGGTTAATTCAATGTATAGGAGACAGTTGATTGATTGTATGGCGTTTAACGCCGTTTTCAACATTATTTCAGTTATATCACGGCGGCCAGTGCACCTATCCATGCTTTCCTGGAGTTTCTTTTTACCAGCACTCCGCAGAATATTATTTCCAAGCCACTGGCTGCTTTCCCACATACCAGTCGTCGAAACAATGGTCAGCGGTGAGAGAGGAATGAATCCTGTAGCAATTACTATACTATCATCAATCCTCGGAAAGAAATTGGCCAAGCCGGGGATCGAACCGAACCAGCGACCTGTATAAGACAGACGATGTGAATGAATAGAATGTAATTTCGCAAAACGCTTGGGTTTAGAGCAACCTTTTGGCCATCAATAGGAGATTTTGTTTTTCTTGTCCCAAGCAGTTGCCTCTTTTCCCGCAATTGCTGTAGTTCGACTGGGGGCGTAAGTTGTATTGACATAGTGAATGAGTCACGTTCTGACAAAAGGGGGTTAAGTGAATCTCCTTGATGCACCATGCCAAGCAAGTCATCACTTACACTGTAGTAGGGTCTAACAATCGACTGGTCTAACAATCGACTGGATCTGGCGGAAGAGCTAACATTTTTTGGCCCATGTCAGCCTGCGAAGATTGTTCAGGCTGACATGGGTCGATACTTTTTGCAGACGCATTAAGCCTTCTTTTGACAGAGCATAGTTCAAATGATTAATTCAAAGTATAACTAAGAATGAAATTCTGATACTGTATTGCTTGGAAAAAACCTGTCATCCTTCAATAAGGGCGTTTGGATAATGGCTCCTTTTCCGGCAATGTTTTCAAAAGGGGCGTTAACAATCATATCTGTATGCTTAACCCTTTACCACACAGTCCAGAGTTTTAACGACTCTGAGAAAGAAGTCTTTTGAAAACATTGTCGGAAAAGGAGAAAATGCTGGTAACCAGCATTTTCTCCTTTTCCCACAATGTTTTCTACCCTGTGAAGGACAAATTCCATCAACTGGGACACATTCAAATTGTCGTCAGTAGTATATAAAAGACTTGATCTGGGCCACCCCCCCTCACCCCCCTCACCCCCCTTATACAACAAAATAAGCTTAGATCCATGTTTTATCTTAACCCTCACCAAAATTTCATGTAACAGGCACGCCCTTCTAAGCCGCATGCTCATGAAATCATAAACCAACGAACCAATAGGTGAAGCAATCATAATTAAATCAAACTAACCTTTATCTTAACCCTTTTACCTTTAATTCAATTATTATAACATTCCAACCCCTCACTCAGTAGATGAAAATTTTTCGAAAAAAAAAAAAATTTAATTTTTAAAAAATTTCATCATCTCACGTCATTGCTTCAGATCACTGAGATACCGAGTCAATGAGTTACTGAGTTACCGGGATATTAAGTTACCGAGTCAATGAGTCACAGGGATACCGAGTTACTCAAGACAATCACTTACATCTTAACCCCCATCAACCCCCCCCCCCCCATCAACCAAACGCGTCATGCAATGGCTAGCGGGTTTATATCGGTTAGTGGGTTGGGATGGAATGATGGTGAAAAAAAATTTGATTTTAAGGTAAAAATCGCGCAGAGACAGTAGGTATAAGAGTATAAACATGTCATGCAACAAAAGAAAAGCATTAGGTTATACAAGAAGAGGACAGGTATCTTTCGTAAGAGACGATACTTTATACAACCAAATTTCAACACCCGAACTGAATGATGTTAGCGTTAGATTAGTTTTAACCATCATTGAGAAGATAAAAAAAGATGTAAGCAACGCCCGTTTTAAAAGAACATTTAATTTTTTAAGACTGCCTAAGGTTAAAGGCGACAACAAAAACGAAGAAATGAAAAGACAAGTATTAATCAAAGTAAAAACCATCCATGAAGAAATTAAAACCAAAATAGATAAATTTATAAAAAAACTTGAAACAGGTAGAAGGAGTGGAATAATAATGTTAAGGAGGGATATATTAAACAACATAGACTACCTTCGAATCATTGAAGACATATTAGATGACAAAGAAATATGTTGGAATTAATATCACAATGTATACCACAAAAATTTTTAATAAAAAAAAATTTAAATTTTTTATTCCTTTGATAGAAATAAAAAATTGATTTTAAGGTAAAAAATCATGCAGAGATAGTAGGTAAAATGGCAAGTTTTACTGAAGACAAAACATTAGATGTTAAAAATAAAATACAAGAAAGGCTAGAAGAAGAACTAGCCGACCTGGTTCCCCGCATTCTTTTAGAAGTAAAAGGTTTGCAAGAGTCAATAGTAGAAGACGATCTTCTATGGTACTTTCATGAAAACGATGTTAAAGAAGATAAAGCAGATATTACCGTTGATAGATTTATAAGACTGTTTAAAGACAAACTAAAGTTTTATGTTGAAACAAAGACAAAAAGCGATAAAACTATTGATGATTATGAGGATAATACTTTAACTAAAGAAGAATTACTAGACAAAGCATACAATCAATTTTCAGCATATAGTTTTAGTGATGATGAAGATGAAGAATGGACAATCGATAGAGAAGATGGAGTAATGTTAAGAAAAGATTTTGATGGAACTGAAGGAGAAGTTGTTGGGTTTTTTGAAAATGGATCAGGAGTTACCAGATATGAGTATATAGACATAGAAGATCTAGAAGAATGATAAAAAAACATGTTAAAATAGGACTTAAATAATAATCCATGGTATATATTTCATCTTAAGATGATATATAACCCATATTAAAAGAGAAATATGGAAAAAATAAAGGAAGAAATAGAAGCAAGTAAAACTGTAAAAGACAAACAGGCAATAGACCGGTTCCATTCAAGAGCATATGAGGATATTGAACATAAATATGAGTTATTTAAAGAAATAACAAACAGAGCATGTGTAACATTTTCCGTAGAGGAAGAAGAGTTCAAATACGTGGTAAATCTGGAAAAAGAATATAGAGAACTAGAAAAGTTTTATAAAAAAATAAATTGTTATACTTACTACCTAACCCATAGTATATATGGTGGAGTAATGCAAGAATGGTTTGTTAAAAATTGTGAATTTGCAGACGAATGTTTCTATCTAAATCATCTAATATCTGAAAGAGAAGAACTAGAAAAACAATTTAATAAAGATAGAATTGATTAACTAAAAAAATTTAAAAAAAAATTTTTAATTTTTTATTCCTTTGATAGAAATAAAAAATTGAATTTTTAAGTAAAAGATCGCGCAGAGATAGTAGGTAAAATAAAGACAAGTTTTACTGAAACTAGTGAAAACATGAGTGTATCAAATAAACTATCAGAACAGGAAAAAAAGAAATTAAATAGATGTATAAAAGATAAAGTATGTTATAGTTTAACTTCTATGTACATACCCAATAAAAAATTAGTAACTTTCTTTTTTATTGAACCATCAAACTTAGAAAGAACTTCAAAAAGAATAATTTCATCTCTTATTTATTTTGTAAGTAAAGAAATAATTAAAAATAAAACCTTTAAAATATTTATATCTTATCATTTAAGTTACCGTAAAGTGGGTGAAAAAGTTAATTCATTTTTACCAGTCTTTATTGATGAAGATGGGATTAAATTTTCTTTTACTCTTTTTAGTATGTTATTAAATATATTAGCAAATAGACAGTTTGTTTTAACTTTTTTGTTTACTGATGGTAACTTTGAAGATGATGAACCAAAAAATATTAACAAAGGCAAAATATTTACTTATGATAAATGTGTTGCTTGCTTAGAGGAAGAACCAAAGGTTCATTTTGTTGATTGTGGTCATGTATGTTTATGTATAAATTGTGATGCAAAAGCGACCTTAACTATATGTCCAGTTTGTAATACAGAAAATAATATTAAGCGATTAGTTTAAAAATATTTTATTCCTTTTGATAAAAAAAATTTTCATAAAATAAAATGCTAGAACTAGAGCCAGATTTCAAGCAAAAGCTAAATGATCTACTTAAGGATAAATCAAATATTCATCCTACAAACACAAACAAAATCATTTACACAAATGGAACCGGACTAATGCCCTATAAAGACTCAAAATGGTTTAGTGATATATACTACTACTGCAGTAAAATGTTTTATGAACAACCTAACGAGGGTAACCTAAACATAACATTTTATGCTGGTGGTAACGACACACGCGTTAAACATCAATTTATCAGTAAAGATTTAACCAATTTGCTATCTCTCTTTAAACAAAGATTTATAGATTGTCCATATGAACATAGTTTCCTTGAAAGCTGTCTTAACGAAATTGAAGAATTTAGCATAAACTTTAAGTTTATAAATATTTAACCCTTTTTCTGGGTTATATATTTTACATATCCAATTCTATCAATATAGCTACATAAGAATTAGTTACCTTTGGATTTTTTGATACAGTTTTAAAATTTATAACATCACATTGGTTGACCTCAATAGGAGGATTAAACTCTGTACAAGTACATAACTCATCACGTTTTTTAATAATATTTTTTCCAGTTTCAGCAGATGATATGGTTATTTCAAGTATACTATCATCATCATCTTTTGGTAAAGAAACTAATGTGCCACGTAATATTCTTCCTGACGCGGATAAACAATAACCCCCCAATGCATGAGATGGACCAGATAAACCATTACCAAATGAAAACTGAAAGCTGTTTTTCTTAAGTTCTCCCTTTTCCTCAGCCCACACGGTAATTATAGGTTTTGGTTTAATGCCTATTTTTTCATCTACGTAGGATTTTGTTGCTATATCTCTTTCTTCTACTGGGGTTACCGCATTTTTTATAGTAAAGCCTTGCATATCTATATCCGCGGAGGCCGTAAAGCTTCCATCAGGATTTTTTACAATGGCACCCCCATTATCAACATAATTTTTATTGACAGCAGAATCACGGTTTATTGGATTTGGTAAGCCGGTAAGTGGGTGTGTGTTCATATCTATTTTACCAGCTGCTAAGAAAACCCCAGCTTGGTTTTGTGTTAAAGCTCTTTTTCCTGCGGTAGCCGTATTAACAATGCTATCTACATAAAACTTATTTGCAGCTTGTCGATTTTTTATAGGTGAAGCAACATCATTAATACTCCATCCACCCATAGAAATGTCACTACTTGCTGTATATGCATCACCATCATGAATAAATGCGCGATTAGCATAATCTACATATCTTTTTGTAGCAGCATCCATCGGGGATGCAGGATCTATAAGATCCATTAAATGATACCCCTTCATGCTTATATCTGCAACAGCAGACCAGGTACCATCTTGTTGTTTTCGTATTGCATTAATACCATCTACATATCTTTTTGTAGCAGCTTCATTCGGCTCTTCAGGTTCATCTAAGTTTTTTATTTTATTAAAACCCATGTTTAGATACCCCTCTATATGATACCCCCCGTTTTCATCTAACAACCCTGAGCTACTACTATCAACATAACTCTTAGTAGCAACATCCTGAGGATTTACTGGATTACTAACCCTTGTTAATGTGTTACCATCCATATTTATGGAACCGGTAACAGTGGTTGTTCCATCTTTACGTAAAAAGTTGTTAGTAATGTAAGCAAGTGATACACCATCACCACTTGTTTTAACTTCATCCATTCTTCCAAATTTATCAACAGGCATTTTTTAATATTACTAAAAAAGTTTATTTAAAATATCTTGAAATTTATTACCCAAACACAACTCTTTAAGAATGTATAAACATAAATGTCCACAAAATACTTCACCTGCTTGTTGTAATTGATCCGTATTGTAATGTAATGGACTTTTTAAATAATCTATAATTTCGAGAGGTGGTTGAATACCATAACTATCAAAATAAATTTTTTTCTTTCCATCTTTAAACCAAGCAACCCAATGAGTACCAGATCCACCAGTAGCATCAAGATTTAATATACCACATTCTTTATTTCTTACTTTTTTAGGTAGGGCATCTCTTAAAAATATTCCTCTAAAATTTTTTATTTTTAATTTTTTTACGGCATCCTCAAGCTCAAAATTGCTTAAAGGTTTATTTGGTAAAGTTATATTATCAATTAAAATATTTTCCATTTTTATATAGTTAAATATTTACAATAGCATCGTTATCAACCCATGAATTAAACTCATCAGAATAACCTTTCCACTTTACAAGAGATTTCTTTTTACCTTTTTTAATAACCTTTTCTATCCTAAACACCTCTTGGCTCGTTTTTTGTAGTTCCGGTTCATAAAAAGAACCTTTTATTTCTTCACCATTTAAATCTTCAATCTTATACGTTATAGGCGTCGTTTGTTTTACTCCGATAACCGTAAAAACCTCTTCTGTCCATCTCGTAGTATAACCTTTTTCAAAAGTTTTTTTCTTTTTACTTATCCTTACTTTGTCTCCAACAGAAAACTTTGGTTTGATATCCTCCCTTACTTGGTCATAATCAGGATACAATGTTGTCCAAACTTTATTTTTATTCTTTTTCTTACTTGCTTCAATTGGCGACATCTTAATAGAAGAATGCCTTGTGTTGTTGTATTCCTTAACAAGATTTTGTAATACATCAATATATACTTTTGTTGAGTTAGCAGAGAAATACTTCCACATTTTTTCTTTCATTGTTCTAATCCATCTCTCAACAACGCTTGATTTTTCCTCATTTTCAGTAGAATACAATTCAACCAAATCTTTAACATCTTTGTTATAAAACTCTTTCCCCCGATCTACCCACATTTTCTCAGGCTTTCTTTCCTTAAAAATACTCTTCAATGCAACAGAAACAGATTTTCCTGTTTTATCCTTTAATGGGATCAGCCAACCATATTTTGAAAAGATGTCAATGACAGCAAGAAGAAATTTTACTCCATGATTAAGTTTAGAAAATGCTTGCATATCTACTAAATCTGCTGCCCATATCTTATCGACACCCCCTACTCTAACTCTCCTTTTCTTAAATTTTCTTTTTACAGGTTTATGTAATTCTTCTGCTAGCATTATATTTTCTAAATTTTTTTTTTACCGACACCCATACCAAATCTTTTCTTGGTTCCTATCAATGATGAAACCAATCCTCTTTCCATTTTTTCCTTAATAGTTGGATTATAGATACCCTTTAACTCTTTAAGCATATTAGCATCACATACATCATTACGTGTTTTAGTATCATTATGCTTAAGATAACAGATATCATGATGATATGCTGCTTCATCAACACGATTAACAGGCTTTGACCATTCTTTAGGTGTTAAGTCAGGATTCAATCTTTTCTTTAACTTGGTACCGGGGCCAGTAAAATTATGACCAGGTAAATGCATTTCAACAGGTAAGTTATTGATTGCTTTGTTTAACAACGAACCACCTTCTTGTTGTTTAATAAACTGTGTTTTTGTTGTTCCACATTCAACACATTTTCCTCGTGCCATATTTTTACCATTTTTACTTACCGTATACTGTATATCAGTAGTATCAGTTTTCTCTTTACATTTAACGCAATACATTTTTTATATATTAAAATAAATTTTTTTAATTAAAATGGATATTGTTAATTTATCTTGGAATGAAACTTTAGCAAAAAGATTTAACCATCCTCTTTTACCTAGGAGTATCAGGGGTTTGATAGTAGGCAAATCAGGATGTGGTAAAACTACACTTTTACTTAACCTTTTGTTAAGACCTGATTGGTTAGATTATGGTAACTTATACGTTTTTGGTAAAAGTTTGTTTCAACCAGAATATCGCATACTTAAAAAAGCTTTTGAAGAAAAAATACCAAAAGAAAACATATTAAGGTTGTTTTCACTTAAAGATGAAGTTCAAAACCGAGATATTTCACCTATTGCATTAGTTGAAGAATGGGCAAAAACAATTAAGGAAAAATCTGATATCGATTGTGAATTTTTTGAATATGCTAGTGATGTACCTGACCCAAGAGATTTAAATGCATCAAATAAAAACTTAATGATATTTGATGACTTACTTTTAGAAAGGCAAAACAAGTGTGAAAACTATTATGTAAGAGGAAGACATAGTAATGCTGATTGTTTTTATCTAGCACAAAATTATTTTAGACTACCCCGTCAAACTATTAGAGAAAATGCTAACTTAATATGTTTGTTTAGACAAGACTTAAAAAATCTTAATCATATTTATAGTGATCATGTAGGAGATGATATGACTAAAACAGAGTTTATTAATTTTTGTAAAAAGTGTTGGGAGATACCTCATGGTTTTGTAGTGTTAGATTTAACTAAGAACCCTAACGATGGAAAATATAGATGTGGTTTTGATAACATTTACATACCACGAAATTACAAGGATTATAATTAAAAAATATATTTTTCATTAAAATATATTTTACAAATTTATAAAATGGAAGTAGAATTACTTGAAAAGATAGTAAAAAACACTAACCATAAAACATCATTTCAAATTATCGTAAGCGATAACAAAACAGAGTTTACAACGAGATTTACTCCTCCACTTAAATTAGACCAAGATAAAGAATATGAAATAGCATTGGTTAATCTTGAAACTTATTATTCATTTCCTAATATTGATGCAAACAATAACATTTTTGTTTATACACCAGATAATGGTGCAACATGGGTAAAAATAAGAATACCTGAAGGAAGTTATGATCTAGTTGATATTAATGATGTAATTCAACAAGAAATGAGAAAAAAGGGTCATTATGATGCTGTTAATGAAGAATATTATATTAGCATCTCAGCAAATACTAATACTTTAAAGTCTATTCTTGTTTTAGAAAATGGATATCAGGTTGATTTTAACCAACAAAATTCTATTGCTAAAATATTAGGGTTCACCCGTTCTAAATATACACAAGGATTTCATGAATCAGAAAATGTAGTAAATATTCTTAGTATTAATAGCTTACTAGTTAATATAGATTTAATTTCAGGTAGTTATGTTAACGGTTCACAAAAAAATACAATTTATAGTTTTTTTCCAAATGTATCACCAGGATATAAAATTATAGAAAATCCGGTAAACCTTGTTTACCTTCCATTAACATTAAATGAAATACATAATTTAAATGTAACAATTACAGACCAAGATGGAACATTACTCAATCTTAGAGGGGAAAATTTAACAATTAGATTTCATATAAGAGAAGCAAGATAGATATAAAAATGACAAACTATATTAATGCAAAAATAAATATATCAGACGGACAAAAAGAAAAAATTTTACATTCTTTTAGAAACAAAGCTCCGGCAAGTATTCGTTTAAAGCATGAGGATATACATGGCAATGATGTAATAGCTTTAACCAAACCACAAGTAAATAAACTTACAAAAGCTTATAAAAGTGGTAAGGGAGCAACGTTTAGAATGTCAACTAAACAACTTAAGCAAAATATGAAAGTAGAAGGTGGATTTTTACCTCTAATAGCAGGATTAGCTTCATCAGTTCTACCTACATTAGCAAGAACCGTTTTACCTGCTATAGGAATTGGTGCACTATCTGGTTTGGCATCTTCAGGAGTTCAAAAAGCAATGGGTAATGGTTTGTATCTTAAGAAAGGTGGTTGCGCCTGTCAAGTAGAAACTGATGGTGAAGGTTTATATCTTAAACCATACAAAGGTAACAGATTAGGTTCCGTTGGTGATGGATTGTATTTAAAACAAGGTGGTAAAATTTATGATGGAAAAGGTCTTCTTTTAGGACCTAATAGCCCATTTGCTAATATTCCTATATTAGGTGCAATATTGTAAATTAAAAAATATGAATGTGCATAAATTTGGAAATGGAAAACATAAAATAGTTCAACCAAAAACTATTTTTTGGAAACCTGTAGAAGTTAAGTATCCAGCTAAAAAAGTTAATCCTGTTACATGGGATATTTTTACCCAACAACCGTTAGTAATAGAAGGAGGATTTACGATGACGTTAGCCTTAGGTATGGGCTTCAATATGAGTAAAGGTTTTGTTTTAGCTTCTCTATCTTATAATCTTAAACTTAATCAATTATCCATTACAAATGAAGTTACGTTAGAAGAAGTGGATGACATGGTTGCAACAATTACAAACAACTCTGGTAAAATAAAAAAAATACAAGAAAACACCTTTTTGTGTCGTCTTTACTATTCTATTTAAAAAATAAGTTGTTGTTAATAAAATGGAACTAAAAGAAAAGATTTATCCAGAGTTACCAGAAGAACGAAATATACCAAATGCACCATCATTAGAGCCAGTAATATCTGCAAGAGATAACGGTCAATCATTCAGGTTACAAAAGATATCAGAAATTCAGACTTTTCTAGAAAATGAAGTTAAGGAAAGAGAGCAACTAAGTAAAAAATACATGAAGATTAGTAAGAATGTGGACAATGTAGAAGCTGGACTAACCGTTATAGCACTAGGCGCCGGAGCAGGGGGAATCGCTTTACTATCAACCGTAGTAGCGATACCTGCAACTATGGTTCTAGAAGGCTGTGCTTTAGTTGTTGGGTTAGCCGCTTTAGTGGGTAAGTTTGTAGTTAGAAGAACCAGAACAAAATCAGAAAAACATCTTCAGATTAAAATGTTAGCTGATTCAAAGCTAAACACACTACTTACACATATATCAAAAGCAATAACAGACAACAAAATAGATCATTCTGAATTTACTTTAATTATGGAAGAATTGGAAAAATACAAACAAATGAAGGAAGAAATTAGAAGTAAGTCAAAGAAAAAAAGCAAGCTAGAGGAATCAGAGAGTTTAATAGAGAAGGGGCGAATAGAAGCACGGGAGGAATTCAGGAGGCTTGTAGAAAGGCATTCAAATTAAAACTAAAACCACCCAAGTTTAAGTGTTCTTGTGCATGTGAGATAGACAATACAAATTAAAAAAATAATTTACTTTTAAAAAAATGTCATTTTTGAAGATACGAGACCCTTTAAAAAGGGAAGAAACAGTAAAAGAATTTGTTGCACTGAAAAAAAGAATTCATGATAATCAGCTTGCAGAGAAAGAAGGCAAATTTAAATATCAACAACAACTTTCTAGGTTTTTTAGACCTATTTCAGAAAAAATAGACCCTTTAAGTAAATCACAACAAAAATATGGTATTATTGATTTAAAAGGTTTTCCTTCTATATTAGCATATGATATAGAAAAATTTAGCTCTGAAGAAATAGAAAGTATTGAATTAGAAAGTAAAGAAAAAGGTACCAGAAAACCATATTTTCTTGGAAGAATTGCAAAAAAACAGTTAAAAAGATATGATGATGAAGATAAAGATGAAGTTGATACAACGTTTGGGTTTTATGATAAAAATGGAAAATTATATATTGGTGATAAAGAAGTTGATATTTATGACAATAACTTGATATTAATTGGTGAACAAGATTATGAAACAATTACATCTGGTTTGTGGGAATTAATTATTTCTAAAAACCCAAATAAAAAAAAATATGATGCATACGATTTAAATTTTTATACGGAAATAATGATAAAATCCAATGCTCTTTTTCTCAATAACAACCCATTAAGTGGTGTACTCAAATTTTATGATAAAACGCTTAAGTCTAAGTGGAATAAAATACTTAGTAAAATTTGGAAAATGATTAATTATACAGGTAGGGGAATTATGGTAATTCCATCTGACCCTAATGCACTATTAGAAAGATTAGATCTCTTAATAGCAAGTAAAGGAGCCGGTCATACAGGTGTAAGAAATGAGTTGGTAAGTATTTGTGATGAATTAAAAAGACAACGTGTTTTAAATACAAAAACTTATAAAAAATTGATGTCTATAATATAAAATGATTACATCACAAAAGAGAGGATTTAAAAGAAGTTATGCATATGGAGGGGCAGGAATATTTGATACTTTAACTAATTTTCTTACAAAACTCTTTACAAGCAGCGCAGCTAAACAAATTGCATCTTCAGCAGTTGATGTTGGTAAGAGCGTAGCTAAGGAAGGAGCAAAGAAAGCGTTAGAGGTTGGAAAGAGTGCCGCGGTTGATGCAGGTAAAAAGTTAGTTCAAAAGGCTTTAACACCAAAATCTAAAAAGATTATAGAAAAATATACTCAAAAGCCTACTACAACTGCTCAACCTGCTGCGCAAAATATTAATGCTTTAATAGATGGTAGTGCCATTGCTATTCAAGATTTAGTTAAGAAGTTAAATAGTAAGGGTGGTGGAGTTAAAGTATTATAAATTTAAGTTAAGTAAATTATTACATTAAATAAAAAGAATGACTAATCTAAAATTTAATTTAACACATTATGAAAAATACAATACAAAAAAGGTTAGTATCCTTTATGCTAATTTAAAACTTGATGAAGATTGTGAAGTATTAGATAGCAGTGATACAAATTATGATTATAAAAAGGTTGTTTTAAAATTGTCACTTGAAAAAGCTGATATCATTAAGGAATTTGAAGAAGATGTAAATCAATATCTTGAAAAAAATAATATATCTAAGGTAACCATACTTTACGGAAATAGAATTTATCTAAAAATGAAAAAAAACCTTTCAGTAGAAAAAATTAAAAATATTAAACTAAAGGGTGTGTATGTAAATGATGAAAACAAGACATTCCCTCAACTATGGGCAAATTAATTTAAACAATTATAATTTGACTTAAAATTATAATTGCCTAAAATAAAATGGATATTTTAAATATAAAAGAACCGATTTTTAAAGACGATAGTATTAATGAATATGAATATCATGAGTATAGCTATATTACAGGAACCAATATTAACAACCCTGGAGGAAATATTAGGATTGAAATAGAAACTCAAGATATTTTTTATCATCCTTCAGAGTCATATTTACTAATTGTAGGTAGATTACTAAAAGATGATGATTCCGCTTATGTTGTAGGTGATGAGATAACCTTAACAAATAATGGACTGATGTATCTGTTTAAAAATATCAGATATCAACTAAGTGGGCAAGAGATAGAAAGCATTAATTATCCTGGTCAGACTACAACAATGCTTGGACTTTTAAAGTATCCAGATGACTTTGCTAAATCACAAGGGTTAAACCAATTGTGGTTTAAGGATACCGGAGAAAATGCAGATAGTGCTAATAATACTGGGTTTTCAGCAAGAAGACAGTATATTTTTGGTTCCAATCCAATTGGATCATTTAGTTTTAGGATACCATTAAAACATATATTTGGTTTTTGTGAAGATTATAACAAAATTATATATGGTATGAAACATACTTTAACCTTAACAAGAAATAATGACGTAGACGCAATTTTTAGAGATAATGCTGTTAATGCTGGTAAAGTTAAATTAGAAAAGGTATCTTGGTTTATGCCTCATGTAGAGCCGGAAGATGGTAATAGGATGGAACTTTATAAATTTATTGAGAAGAAAGAAAAATTCCCGGTTGGGTATAGAATGATACAAAGTGATAATATTGCGGTTCCACAAGCAACAAGTTTTACTTGGAGGTTATCATCTAAATCATCTCCTGAAGTGCCACGTTTTTTAATTGTTGGTTTTCAAACTAACAAAAGTGGTAACCAAGAACAAAACCCTGCTATATTTGACAGCGTAAATATTAAAAATATTTATGTAATGTTAGGTTCAAAAAAATATCCTACATATGATTATGATATAGATTTTCCTAGTAATCTAATTAGTAGAATATTTAGTGAAGCTGCTTTGTTTAGAAAAAAGTTTTTTAGCATGGATGAATTGGTATCAAACCCTAATATTACTCCTTCAGATTATAAAACTCTTTTTCCTTTGTTTGTGTTTGATTTATCAAAACAAAGTGAAAGACTTAAGTACTCTGTAACTGATATTCACGTTAAAGCAACATTTGCTCCAAGAAACGCAGCCGGTGCTGTAAATCCACCTGCAAATACACAAGCATATGCAGTTTTATTGAGTGACAGGCTAATTAACTTCCAGAGTGATGGGAATAAGATGAGTGTAGTATATTAAGTAATTTTTACTTAAATAAAATGAAAAAGATTGCTGATTTTAAAAAAATATTAACAGATAACAATATTAAGTGGTTTTCCTATTGGAACAAGAAAAAGTATATTGATGTGTTAAAAGAGCATGGTTTGTATCCTGAAGAGGAAGAAAAAAAATTTTTAAAAAAAATTCCTAATTATGAAAGATTAAAGGATATTGCTAAAAACCCAAGGAGGGTTACCTTAAAGGATGTTGAAACTGAAGAGGTGAAAGAGTTTCCATCAATTTATAAGGCTGCTAAGTTTATTGAAAAATGTCCACAAACGATTGAAAACTGGAATGGTAGAGTATGGAAAGGTAAATATAGAATTGATATTCTTTAGTGTACAAGTCACTGTGAGTAATTTTATTATTTTATGAAAAAAATAATAAAATTTGACTTAAGGAAAGAATATTTTATTTAAAAAAATGGATCGTCAATTTGATAGATACAATGTAGCTGGATTAAGAAATTTAGCAAGGGAAAGGGGATTAAGAAGATACTCAAGGCTTAGACGTGATGAATTAATAACTCTTTTGATTAATACGGGACCCTCAATATTAGATAGAGACATCGTTGCCATTGATGCACCAATATTACAACCAACGCCCTATATACCTCCAAGACAAAGACTGGTCACTTCACCAACTACTTCAGTTAATGATTTGCTAAGGAGCTTAGAAAATGTAAGAGTAGAACAACCAAGTATAACGCCAGAACTTAATGCTTTAAAAAATAAAATAAAAAGTATATATGATGAAGAAAGAGAGGAAAAAATAAAAATATTACAAAATAGATCTGCCTTAAATAATCATGCAACTGAACATAAAATAGAGGGTATACCTGTTAAAACGTTACAAGAGTTTTTAATGCTAACAAAACCAACAATTGAAAAACTTTTAAGTAGCATGCATAGTCATAAAGTAAAATTAAATCTTCAATGTTTTATGGAAAGAGGAGAGGATAATAATAGACAAATAGTAAAAGCAAATTTTTCTTCTGGTAGTTATGAGATTTTCTTAGAAGGAACCAATATAACAGAAGTATACTTAAATATGATGGAAAGAATTATAGAAAATTTTATTAAATTTACTTCAAATGGTAGTGGTTGGTCGTTTAATAGTGTGATTCATTTAAAGTTACATAGTGTTATTTATGAACCATTAAGAGCAGGTGAATGGCTACCCCTACCTAAGTGGATTGCTAATAAAAAGGCATGTATTAATATGAAAAGTAAGGATGATGAATGTTTTAAATGGTGTGTTTTAAGGCATTTAAATCCAACAGATAACCACCCTGAAAGAATTGGTGATATAAAATCTAAGGAAAATAGCTTAAATATGAAAGGAATTAAATATCCTGTTTCTTTACAGGATATAGATAAGTTTGAAAGACAAAATCCAACAATTAGCGTTAATGTTTTTGGGATAGTAGAAGGTAAGGAAAAAATCAAACGTATTAGAGCTATAAAAAGTTTAAAAGAAAATCATATAAATTTGTTATATATTGAAGATGAAGAAGAAAAAACACATTATGTTTTAATAAAAAATATTAATGCTTTACTGAGAACACAAACTGCCTCTAATAATAATGTAAAGTATTGTATGCTTTGTATGAATCATTTTGGTAGTGAAAAACTTTTAGAAAAACATATGGAGCGTTGTGAAGATCATGATGGAGTTGATTTAATAATGCCTAAGTTTGATCCTGAAAATCCTGAAAAAATTTTAATAAAGTTTGAAAACTATTGTAGAAAAATTATGGTACCATTTGTAGTTATTGCTGATTTTGAATGTATATTACAAAAAATAGAACAACAACAAAAAAGTAATACTATTGAAACACAAAAGCATATACCTGTAAGTTATAACTATCTAATTTGTCCTTCTAATGATAAAATTATGAAACCAGTATTAAGAGGATATGTAGGTGAGGATGCCGAAAAACATTTTATAGATACTTTAACTAAGGATACCAAACAACTTTATAAAGAATTTTATAAAAACCCAGTAGAAATAGAAAAATTAACAGAAGATAAAGTTAGAAAACATAAAAATGAAGTAAAATGTTGGATATGTGGTGGTAAATTTACTCATGAAAAATATAAAGTAAGAGATCATTGTCATTTTACTGGTGAGTATAGAGGTGCCGCACATAATGAATGTAATCTTAAAGCAAAAGTTCCAGATTTTATACCTGTTATCTTTCATAATTTATCTGGTTATGATGCACATATTTTTATTAAGTATCTTGGTAAAAAAAGTGGTAGAATTGATTGTTTACCCAACACAGAAGAAAAATATATTAGTTTTACAAAACATCTAAAGGTAGGAAATAAAAATATTAATTTAAGATTTCTTGATAGTTTTAAGTTTTTAGCTAGTAGTTTAGAAAAAATTGTAGAAAATTTAAAAGATGAAAATTTTAAAAATTTAAAGTATTATTTAGAAAATTATCGTGGTGGTTATACAGAAGAAAAATTAAAATTGTTAAGTAGAAAGGGCATCTTTCCTTATGAATGGATGGATAGTTTTGATAAGTTAAAAGAAACACAACTACCACCTATAGAAGAATTTTATTCAAGCTTAAATGGAGAAGGAATTTCAGAAGAAGATCTGGCACACGCATTAAAAGTGTGGGATGTTTTTGGTTGCAAAACTATGTCTGATTATTTACAACTATACAATGAAACAGATGTTGTACTTTTAGCCGATGTTATGGAAAACTTTAGATTTTCTATGCATAAAGAATTTGACTTAGACCCTGCTTGGTATTATACTTTACCTGGATATGGATGGGATGCTATGCTAAAGGTAACCGAAATAAAATTAAAAAAACTTACTGATATTAATATGCTTAACTTTTTTGAAGCGTCAAAAAGGGGTGGCACTTGCATGACAAGTATTAGACATTTTGAAGCAAACAATAAGTATATGGGTGATGAGTATGATTCAACTAAACCTAGTATATATGGGTTTTACATTGATAAAAACAGTCTTTATCCTTGGGCTATGAGTAAGCCTTTACCTGTAAACTATTTTAAGTGGATGACAGAAGAAGAATTAAATAACTGGGAAAAATATCCCAGTACCCTGGAGGTTGATTTAGAGTATCCTAAAAATTTACATGATTTGCATAATGAAATGCCTTTAGCAGCAGAAAAATTAAAAGTTAGTAAAGTAGAAAAGTTAATACCAAACTTAAATGATAAGGAAAAATATATACTTCATCATGAAGCTTTAAAGACTTACCTGAGATTAGGATTAAAAATTAAAAAAATACATCGTGGAATTAAATATCAAGAGAGTACCGCTATTAAAAAATATGTTGATAAGTGTGTAAATTTAAGAACACAAGCAAAAAAGGATAAAAATAAATTTTTAGATAATTTATGGAAGTTAACAATGAATTCTGTTTTTGGTAAAACCATGGAAAATATAAGAAATAGAGTAAACATAGAATTAGTTAATGGTGAAAATAGTGAACGATTTAAAAAGTTAACAGCAAAACATAACTTTCATAATCATACTATATTTGATGAAAATTTGGTTGCGGTACATATGAAAAAAACATGGATTAAATATGATAAGCCAATTTATTTAGGAGTAAGCATACTTGATATTAGCAAAACAACTATGTTAGAAGATTATTATAACTATTTTAAAAATAAATTTGGTGAAGATAAAGTATTTATGTGCTATACTGATACTGATAGTTATGTTTTAAAAATAGAAACTGAAGATTTGTATGAAGATTTAAAAGAGGATGCCGATGATTTGTTTGACTTTAGTAATTATCCAAAAAATCATCCATTGTATAGTGATAAAAATTGTAATGTGTTAGGTAAGTTTAAGGATGAAATGGAAGGAGATCTTTTAACTGGATTTGTAAGTCCTGGAGCAAAAACTTATGCTATGAAAAAATTTATCTTAAGAAAAGATAAAAATGGTAATGCGTTAACTGATAAAAATGGTATGTTTGTTTATGAAGATAGTTCATCAGAAACTAAAAAATGTAAAGGAGTTAAAAAGTCAGTAATAAAAAAAGACCTAAAATTTAAAACTTATAAAGATTGTTTGGATACTGAAAAAGATTTTTGTGTAACTATGGGAGGAATAAAAAGTAAACTTCATGAATTAATAACTATAAAAATGAATAAAATAGCATTAAGCTTTGAAGATGATAAAAAGGGTTTGATACTGAGGGATGGTAGTTATAGAACTTTATCATGGGGCCATTATAGCTTACAAGGATTAACAGAAGAAGAAAGAGAAATGTATGAAGCATAGGGGGCAAGACCAAAAACAAAATAAAATATTTAACCTTGTTTATGAGGTTAAATATTTATAATTTTTATTTAATTGGTAAATCATTTTCTGTTGTAAAAGGAATTAACAATTCTATTAATGCATTTCTATTTAGTCTAGTAAAACCTTTTATTTTTTTCTTTACTGCCAAATATTGTAATTTAAAAATTCCATAACACTCTAGTTTATCTTTTATTGAACCTTTCCATTTTTCTTTAAAATTAATTTCATCAACTATTTCTCGTTCTCTATCATCATCAAAACAATCAGCACAGTAAAATTGTGAACAATCATTATTAAAACAATTCCAAAAAGAAGGTAAACATTTTTTCCCGCAATATATACAAGTTGGAGAAATACAAGTTGAACAACTGATATATAAAAAAGTTTTTTCTCCCCATTCACACTTACATGATTTTGACCAACCAAACGGTTTATCTTTGTTAGTACACGCTTCACAATTTTTTATAAAACCCTTTCCCTTTTTTACTTCTCTTTTTAATAAACTATTACAACAGGTACAGTTTGTTAATAAAATACTTTTATTTTCACAATAGTAAGGACAAACTCTAATTTCCATAACTTAATTATTAGTTTGCTTTAAGATTTATAAATTTTTAAAATCAATTTTTTTCACCATCATTCCATCCCAACCCACTAACCGATATAAACCCGCTAGCCATTGCATGACGCGTTTGGTTGATGGGGGGGGGGGGGGTTGATGGGGGTTAAGATGTAAGTGATTGTCTTGAGTAACTCGGTATCCCTGTGACTCATTGACTCGGTAACTTAATATCCCGGTAACTCAGTAACTCATTGACTCGGTATCTCAGTGATCTGAAGCAATGACGTGAGATGATGAAATTTTTTAAAAATTAAATTTTTTTTTTTTTCGAAAAATTTTCATCTACTGAGTGAGGGGTTGGAATGTTATAATAATTGAATTAAAGGTAAAAGGGTTAAGATAAAGGTTAGTTTGATTTAATTATGATTGCTTCACCTATTGGTTCGTTGGTTTATGATTTCATGAGCATGCGGCTTAGAAGGGCGTGCCTGTTACATGAAATTTTGGTGAGGGTTAAGATAAAACATGGATCTAAGCTTATTTTGTTGTATAAGGGGGGTGAGGGGGGTGAGGGGGGGGTGGCCCAGATCAAGTCTTTTATATACTACTGTCGTCTGCACGAGCTTTCACGTTGAACGCGTGTACATTTTCATCATGGTTATGTGGGAAAGCAGCCAGTGGCTTGGAAAGAATATTGTTGCGGAGTACTGGTAAAAGAAACTCCAGGAAAGCATGGACAGGTGCAATGGCCGCCGCGATATAACTGAAACAATGTTGAAAACGGCGTTAAACACTATTCAATCAATCAATCAATATTTTCATCAATACTTTTATTCTTTGACTTGCACCATGTACAAATAAATGCGGAACAGGTAGACGTAAACAAACAAACAAACAAACAACAGGGTAATAATGGACAAATGGACAAACAATACATGAAAATTATTACTATCAAAATTAATACGTTAGAAAATTATTACCGTTTGCTAAAGAGTTAAACGGCTTACTTCAGAGTATCGGAGACGAACCAGTTGAACTAATAGAGCAAACTTCTCTGATACTCTGTTGCTTGGAATAACCTGTTAGCCATCAATAGAAGATTTTGTATTTCTAGATAGTTCATTGGAACGGTGGTTAATTCCAGGACTATATTCTTTTGGACCCCCTTTACTCCACTGTAGTGTTGTATAACCTGTGAATGTGAGTGATTATAAATGGAATTAGACTCACAAAGTTTTTCTTGTAAATTTAATTGTATGCTAGTTTGAACTTATTTACTTTGTGAATTTTTTTAGGTTTTTTTTTTTTTTTTTTTATTATTATTATTTTATTATTTCGGAGGATTATTATATTGCATTTTTACATATACAAGATTCTTTTTCTTTTGTTTTCGGCAAAAGTAATAATTGTTACGTTAACCCTTTACCGCACAATCCCGACTTTTAACGACCCTGGGAAAGAGGCTTTTAGAAAACATTGTGGGAAAAGGAGAAAATGCCGGTTACCAGCATTTTCTCTTTTTCCCATGATGTTTTCTACTCTATCAAAGAAAAATTCCACCATTTGAGCCACACTGAAATTGTCATCTGCAAATGCTTTCAATTTGGACAAAGCTAAAGTTTTGTTGTGTGATAAAGGGTTAAGAAATGACTTTGATCATCTCCGCAAACAGATCGTTAAAATTAGCAGAATCATCGCATTTTAAGGAAAAAATTAAAATAGAAAAAAAAAATCCTGGAAAAGGGGGTTTAATGCATCTCCGTGATGTATTATACAAAGCAAGTCATCACATAATTATGGATCCATAAAATCCATTTAGTCCCACGAACGGCTGAATAACGAGATAGAATGGTCCCTTGGTCATACAGAAAATTTACAAATAGCAAAAAGTTTCGATTCATGTCAGCCTGCACGGACTGCGCAGGCTGACATGAATCGACACTTTTTGCAGATGCATTAAATCCCCCTTTTCACAGAGCATATTTCGTTTTATCCAGAACATAAAATGCGTTTGTATCATAAGTATATATAGTTTTGATCAGAGTTAACTAAGACTAAGCATTTTTTTTTTTTTTTTCCTGGTCAATACATGTCCGATCCCACAAAACTGCGTTGGGTTAACCAATAAATTCACACTGTTACATGTTTATACATAAAATAGAGAATAACCCGTAATTCGAAAAAAGCTTCAATTTTTTTTTATGTAAAGTTTTTGAAGTCTGAAAGCTTAAAATATCAAATATAAGTTGTCTCCGTGGGAGATGAAGGAAAAGGAGAAAACTACTTTTCAAGGCAACATAATTATTATACGTAAATAATTCCTTTCAAACGATGTGTTTTTATGAATTATTTAAAATCCAGGATAATTTTATCACATAGCTTTCTATGATGTCATCGTTGAAATTGAACTGCATCCGAAAATAGATAACGCTGATATTGCACTGTCGTTTTTGTGTTGCAAGAGTTTATATTAAAAGTCAGGATATGAACGTTAACGAGAAAAAAGAAAATACCTACATTTAGCTAATAAAATGCCGAGGTTTTATATTTGTTCGCGGAGAGCGTCAATCAAAAATCAAACTAAACAGAGCATGCGATTTGATCTCGGATCTACACTGTCCAACTTTTAGTGGAGCATTCGTATCAAACAGCATTGGCAAACGCTGGTGTAGTGGTAAAGCGTCGACCTCTCACATCAAAGGTCCCAGGTTCGAATCCCCTTGAGGACCAGGGTCAGCCTTTGGAACTACCAATATTGCGGCTCGTGTACTGGTTAAGGTTTCCAGGAAATAATCATTGTGAGTGATTAACCCTTAAACTGCTAAAAAAAAAAAATAAACGAAAATTTCCGCTCAATAGTAAAAAATTAAATATTGCGATTTCAAATTTGATTTCCCCGAAAAGAAAACACCGTATCGGACAGTGCAGATCAAAGATCAGACTGCACGTTCTGTGCAGTCTGATCTTGATCTACACTGTCCGCAAAAGGTCGGTGAGTCGCGCTTAGAAGCTTATGGGTTAATATAAATTGTAAGAACTTATTTCACAATCGATTTAAAATAAATAGGTTTAAAATAACTTTCAAAACAACATAGGAATTGTAGTATATGCGAATTTTTAACTGACTAAAATTACCCGCAATATTTATCAGTAAGTACCAGACAAAATCGAACATTCGTACTCAAGTAAGGACGTACGTGCTACAAGTTTCATGGACAATGAGTTATCGTAAACGTTCTTTGATACTTCTGGGAGGACAAAAATAAACTCTATACTCCATCATTTATCAGTGTTAAAGGCGTGTGTGACTGCATACAAAAGGTAGGTGACATTTCCATACAGTTCCTTTTTTACCCTTTATCCAGCTAAATAAGTGAGTTGAAACTTTCAGGTCGATAGTAAAAACCCCAAATAATGCTATTTCAAAGGTATTTTGGGGGAAAAATATCTCCTTATCGGACAGTGTAGATCCAAGATCAGACTGCACGTTCTGTGCAGTCTGATCTTGATCTACACTGTCCGCAAAAGGTTCTTCAGTTGCGGTTAGCAGCCAAAGGGTTAATCGTTTACCAAACAATCCCGGATTTTTACGAACCTTAAAAAAAGACTTTTGAAAATATTATGGAAAAAGTATAGAATGTTGGTAATCAGGAATTTTGCTTTCCCACAATGTTTTGTTCTCTTTTAAAGACATTCAATCCATGACTATGACGCTTAGAAGGTTGAACCGACATCTGTCTGCAACTTATGACTTTGCTGAATTTTGCTTTACCCTCAATGTTTTCTTCTCTTTTAAAGACATTCCATCCATGACTGTAACGCTTAAAAGGTTGAAATGACATCTTTCTGCAACTTATGACTTTGCTCCCCACCCCCACCCCAAATCACAGGAAAATATTTTCAAAATTATCTATAAAAAACAAAACTTGTAGTAAAAACATGTTCAATACTTACCGATAAGCGAAATATGTAGTTTTTTTATGAATTGCCGAGATCAAGAACAGGCTGCACGGAATATGCAGTCTGATCTTGGATCTACACCATTCTCTGATTGGTTCTAAACCACGACCAGGGAGTCTTTTCGTACACAGAACGAGATGGTACTGTTAGACCACGAGAAAAAAGTTACATCAATTATTTTGTGATTAGAAAATCAATGAAATAATGATTCGTGAACAACTATAAACGGGTACATTGGTTTTTAATCGTTGTACAATTATTGAATATTTTATTTTCATTCCAGCAAATAACACTGTAGTTGAAGACTGTCTGCGTAAAACGGTGAAAAACAATTGACACGGTGCAAAGCTCCGTTTATTTGTTTATAAGCTATAAAAAAAAATCTACTTGTAGACCTGGGGAAAACTGAAATTTCTAGAGTTGGTAGTGAAAGAGTTAACGGACAATTTTTGGCCTTTGTTATAGTCCATATACACTCAAAAATCGGACTAGCTTCTTTGTTCACCTGGAATGAATTCGACTTACAGATTTTATGATAAATCACAGTAACAGTTGACAAATGTTAACCTTTACTAAACTGCTACAAGAATGAAATAAAATTTTTCAGGCCAGTGTAGAACCAAGACCAGACTCTACGTTCTGTTCAGTCTGATCTTGATCTAAATTGTGTACAAAAACTCGAAGAATTGCACTCAAACCTAGGGGTCAATGAAGAATATTGAGTGGCAGCAACGACATTCGTTATTATTGTGTGAGTGTGGATTTATTCTGCTCCTAATAGTGTTTTAGCATATCACATAGATAAATTACTTAAATTCTTCCAAGGTTTCACAAGTTCTTGACTCAAACTTCACAGTGCTTTGCCCAAGGACACTCCGACATGCCCAGAACTTTAGAGGGGTTCGAGATGAGATGAGGTTTTCCACAGATGTAACGCTTTAAAGAGAGCTGATCAGATTTCGTATTATCTCATCAAACTGCAAAAATAATTCATCACCTAATTAAGTAACGCCGTAGCTTGCAAACTATCAGTAAAGACGAAAGACAAATGTTAGAGAAAAAAAAATCTGGCATATTTCCCTAATGAGCTACGTAGCCTCTATTTTTGGATTTCGCGCCGATATTTTGCGAAGACTTGCGGGACTGTCACATGATCAATGGCATGCGTCGATTACATCAGTTCGTATTTAAAAAAGCATGATGACGTCATATCTGATCACATAAAGTAGGCGGAGATAGGGATTGCATCATGACCACCTCGTTATTTTAGGGCAAAAATTGCACCTTTTTGTGCAGATTTGTCTAGCAAATCCGCTTACTGTGATCGTTCTGACTGGAACCAAATACATCATCCGTAACGACGCATGCGCCCTTATACTGTACTATGATATGAACCAAATATACTGTCATTCACACTTGGGCTCTACCTATTCCGCTTTTGTCATTACCGTACATACTGTCTTACACGTGTATACTTATTTATTCCAAAATCTAATACCAGCAAAAAGCTGCATAAGATTGACGGTTCAACTTTCCACTTCTTAAACAGTAATAGAATAACAGTTACTGCGTGGTCCGCTCGGCAGAACAATTTTGACTTCATCTACCCTTACTAACTCCATTTTAAAATGATTGCACATGTGTTGCATGTGATGTTATTTTTTAATTACAACATATTACAGATTGATGCTACTCCACAAATTCGCTTCCAAGACCTTGAGTCCTTTGATTAGTGAATGTAACCGCCCAGTTTCTTTACACTTGTAGAGATGCTGTATTCTGCAGTATTTATCAGTGTTATTAAAAAAGATTTACAGAGAAGAATTTCAAATAGGAATTTAACTACTGGACACCGCCAGACCCCTACGGTCACGGAGGGTTCCAGCTGAAATAACGATATATATCGAGAAATTAAAAATCGTTGATTCTTCAATCTTTGAACTATAAATGTCAAGCATTACAGAAGAGCATATTACCGATAGCTTATCTCGGAAAGAGGAAAAAAGATAGTATGCACTGTACTTTTAACCCTCAGAAAGCTATCCAATAAAGCAAACATTTCCAGTTATCCCGTTGAGCGCCATAGGTCAAAATACAGGCTTTTGCGGGCGGCATAGATCAAGATCGATCAGACTGCACAGAACGTGCAGTCTGATCTTGGATCTATACCGCCCGCTGGTTGAGCCAAACCTTTCTGGATTCCCGTGGATTGCATTTCCAATCTCCGAAAGAGGTCGAATTTATATATTTTGCGCTGAAAGTATTAATATTAAAAAAAAAAAAATCCAAAATTACTGTAATTTTGGGACTGTAATGTCAAACGTGTCTCAAAAGTATCGGACAGTGTAGATCCAAGATCAGACTGCACGTTCTGTGCAGTCTGATTTTGATCTATGCCGTCCTCAAAAAGCCCCCAAACTGCGCTCGCCATAACAAGGGTTTTTTCCTCATATTTATTCCAGTATAACATATCTATCACAGAATTGTATAGAAATGACAGATCCTCTTCTTATGTAATAAATGTTGATCTGTTTTGTCATATCCTACTAACGGAATAATATCGTAATTACTTTCACTGAATTGCTTAAAACTTAACCAGATAGCAATACTTAAGACTTGTTCTAATATAAACGTTTTTAGACGTCAAATAAAATCCAGCGAAAATGATTGGATTTGTCTCTAAAAGGATAGAAAATATCGTCGAAAAAGGTGAAATGTGACCTGAAATGTTCCTTATTCCACAATGCTTTCATTTCTCCAGGTTATGAAAAATCGAGATTGATTTATAAAGGGTTTAGAGAGACTATAATGTGATTAGACATTGGCCCTCCAGTCTTGAAGAAACTTTTTTTTTTAACTCTTTACCAAACGACAATATTCTAAACCAGTCCAAATTGAAAGCATTTGCAGACGACAAAATAAAAGTGGCTAAAAAACCTGAAATTTGTTTTGGGAAACGCAGAAAACATTGTGGGAAAAGGAGAAAATGCTGGTAACCAGCATTTTCTCCTTTTCCCACAATGTTTTCAAAAGGCTTCTTTCTCAGGGTCGTTAAAAGTCGGGATTGTGTGGTAAAGGCTTGAATAGTAAATTGAAATTTCCACTTTACAGAAGCCCAAATACTGCGATTTCAAGGTTGTCTCACCGAATTGGACGGTGTAGATCTTAGATCGGACTGAACTTGATCTACAGTATTCGGCAAAAGCGCACCATGTCACACTCAGCAGCCAAAGGGTTACTCAATTTTCGAGTGTCGTGCACAACTGATATGAGACACGCTCTGGCAAAAGAGGGCTTAATACATCTCCGTGATGCATTGTAGGAAGCAAGACATTACATAATTACGGATCTTTGTCTAACAACTGTATTATAAGGTAGAATGGTCCTTTGGCATACGGAAAATTGACCAATAGCGAAAGGTTTTGGCCCAGGTCAGCCTGCGTAGGCTGACCTGGTTCGATACTTTTCGCGGATTCATTAAGTCCCCTTTTCACAGAGCATGACTCATATATATATATATTTAATATTAGCGGCGCTCCCGGAAAAATGAGCGGGGGATTTATTTCATCTCTGTAATGCATTTTATCACATAACGACCCTAGTTTTCGGCGTAATACAACTGTTACGAATCTTCTTTTCTTACACACCTTTGAGATAGGCACATTGTGCAGTATTTGGTCGAAACTCCTTAATTATATAATTCATTTCTAAAACACTGCTAACGCAGATTTCGATATGAAATTCACTCTCAAAATCGTTGATTGTGACAAAGCCTCGATTATAAGGGATTCTCTTCAAATAAGTAGGCCTTCGATAACATCATATAACATCATATTTGATATCATAAAAATTGTCGGGGTTAACGATTGCAAAGCGAAGTTTTATACCGTTATTTGAACGCAATATTGCGCCTTTTTACTGCACGTAAGTGTCAAGTTTCTTATATTTACGGGGAAAAGTATATTTTGTAGTGTTTAGATTTTCAGAGTTTAAGGATATATATATATCCTTAAACTCTGAAACTCTAAACACTAAAAAATATACTTTTCCCCGTAAATATAAAGAAACTGCATATATTCGAAACAAATCTGAAGAGGCTCCTTTAAAAGCCCAATAGCAGCCAAAAGTAAACGACGGGGTGGTAAAATGCAATTCATTTTGAATCATACCATTTAAAAGTGTGGAAATTATTTTGAAGATGACAATCTGTTATTGTACAGTTGGTCCAAATGTCAGTCACTGACGGGTAATTGAATTTTAAAACTAGGTCAAAAGTTGCAAGGTCATTTTAACACCCCCATTGTTTACTTTTGGCCCCTACTGTGACTTTAAATTATTGGTCTTTTTTCAGCGGATTTGTAAAGCAAATTCGCTTACTGTGATCGAACTGGCCGGAACCAAATACATCATGCGTTACAGCGCATGCGCGTTCACTTTCAGTTTTGAATAGCTGGTCTGCACTACGTTATCGGTTTGACCTGAATCATATGCTGTCATACACGCTTGCACTCTACTCATTCTACTTTCAGTTTTAGCTAGTACAGCCCGAACTCGTTTTAGTCACTACCGTATATACAGTCCTGTACGTGTACAGTCCTAAATCCTATACAATCATAACTGCTACTCCTTAATAAGTCCATGTAATGAAATGACAGTTACTGCACGTCCCGCTTGGCATGACAACATCGACTTTCCTTGCCCTTATTAATTCCAATTACTAGTTACATATACATATACATGCATTACATGCAATGGAAATTTCATATTTTGAAAACATTGTGGGAAAAGGAGAAAATGCTGGTTACCAGCATTTTCTCCTTTTCCCACAATGTTTTCTACCCTTCCCAAAACACATTTCAATTTTTCAGTCCCATTTATTTTGTCGTCTGCAAATGCTTTCAACTTGGACCAGTCTAAAATTTTGTGGTTTGGTAAAGAGTTAAAAAAAAAAAAAAAAAAAAAAAAAAACATGAGCCATGCTTTGGCAAAAGGGGGCTAAAAGCAGCTCCATGATCATTATACCATGCAGGTCATCATATGCCTTTCATAGGTGAATACTGTTCCACAAATGCGCGCCGAGCCCCGTAGCTCAGTCGGTAGCGTACAGGACTTGAGAACAGGAGGTCGCTGGTTCGATACCCGGCTCGGCCAATTTCTTTCCGAGGATTGACGATAGTCATTGCGACAGGATTCATTCCTCTCTTACCGCTGACCATTGTTTCGACAATGGCTTTGTGGGAAAGCAGCCAGTGGCTTGGAAAGAACATTGTGCTAAGTACTGGTAATAGAAACTCCAGGAAAGCATGGATACGTGCACTGGCCGCCGCGATATAACTGAAATAATGTTGAAAACGGCGTTAAACACCATACAATCAAATCAAATCAATCCACAAATGCGCTTTTCAGGACTTTAAGGCCTTTGATTTTATAAGCGTGTGGTTAGCTTTAAAATTAGCCTGTACAATAATAGGAGAACGCTGATATGGACATGTCGGTCGGAATTGCATGATGAAGTTTGTATGTAAATTATTGATGACTTTGATATTAAATCGATGGTATAAATGCGTTTCTTGATCAGTCTGTATTGATTCTGGAACCATTGATCACGGCCTTTTGTTGGTTTCCCAAACTTATACCTAAGCGTGCTTAGCTCTTTACCAAACAACCAAATTTTAGACTGGTCCAAATTCAAAGAATTTGCAGACGACAATTTAAAGGTGACAAAAATGACGAAATCTGTCCGTGATAACTTAGACAATATTGTGGGAAGAGGAGAAAATGCTGGTAACAAGCATTTTCACCTATTCCTACAATGTTTTCAAAAGCCTTCTCCCTTGGGGCCGTTATAGGTGGGGATTGTGTGGTAAAGGGTAATAAACGAACGGAAGATTCTCGATTTGTTCAGAATTCCATATATATATCAGCCATGCCCTGTGAAAAGAGGGTTTAATGCATCTGCAAGAAAGTATCGACCCAGGTCCGCCTGCGCAGTCCGCAGAATACTGTTCAGAATTCCAAATAAATATCAGCCATGCCCTGTGAAAAGAGGGTTTAATGCATCTGCAAGAAAGTATCGACCCAGGTCAGCCTGCGCAGTCCGCGCAGGCTGACCTGGGCCGAGACTTTTTGCTAATGGTCAATTTTCTTCAAGTCAAAGGACCATTCTATCTCCGGATTCAGTCGATTGTTAGACTAAAAGGGTTTTAGACCAATAATTATGTTATGACTTGCTCGGTAAAATGCATCAAGGGGGATGCATGAAGCCCCCTTTTGCCAGAACATTGCTTATATGCATTGCAATGGGAAAAAAAAAAAAAAAAAAAACAGATTATTAGAAAATCAAATAATGGAGATATTTGCTGGGAGAATAGATCTAGGAGTAGTTTACACTTAAATTCATTCCGATCTTAATCCACAGTGCCATACAGTAATAGGAACTTAATTAACTTTTCCCCATTGCATTCCAAACGTAAATCATAGCCAATAGTCTCCTACTTTTTACGTCGTGCAGCCTACCAATTTTAAATTTATTGTGGCAAAAAGAGTCTTTCCGCGTTGAGAACGAGTTTTTCTTCGTGCGAAATGTTTTACTTACACTCATGTTCTATGTTTTAAGTCTATACCAGACAACAAAATTTTAGGCTTGCCAATATTGAAAAGATTTGCAGGTTAAAACTTAACATAACCTAAATGATAGGGGTTTGTCTCTGAAAGGGTAATAAGCATTGTGGGAAAAGGAGAAAATGCTGTTTATGCCATCAGTTAAAAAAAAAAAAAAAAAAAAAAAGCCATGTTCTGGCAAAAGGGGGCTTAATGCATCTCCGTGATACATGGTACCAAGCAAGTCATCACTTAATCATGAATCCATAAAATGTACTTCGTCTAATAACCGACTGAATCATGAGATAGACTGGTTTTTTGACATGTATAGAATTGACCAGCATCAAGAGGTTTCTGAATGCACAGGCTGACCTGGATCGATACTTTTTGCAGATGCATTAAGCACCCTTTCACAGAGCATGGCTTAAAAATATATGCATGTTCATTCTGCGGACTACGGGACTATTTTCAGGACTATTTCACCCTGATGGGTGGCTAAGCTGTTTCAATTTACTCTTGTACTTTCAGAAACATAATTTTTAGCAGCGACTGCTCCTTTTATGACGATGATTTGGATCAATATCTTATCTTGAATAATATATATATATATGACCCGTGCTCTGGCTACGGGGGGGGGGGCGGGGGGGGGCTCCGTGATTATACCAAGCAAGCCATGACATAATTATGGATCCATAATAGCCACTTTGTAACAAGTCAATATTTTATTATCATAACATAATACATGTACAATGTTGTTGCTATTACAAAAAAAAAAAAAAAATGTACAATACATTTTCAAAATTTATGATTTATGCTAGTAGTTTCAATCTGTAGTTTTTACGTGCATCTTTGGACTAAAACAGCTCTAGAAAAGTACAATATGGGTTCAGACCTAAACAATTTAATTGTTTTAAAGATTTCTATCCTATTTATTTGTTACTCTGACGCTTTAACTCTTTTGGCGCCAAATAAATAAACTTGACTTCTTTCGATGGCTGTAAATGCAATCCACAGAGACCCAGAATGATTTTTATCGTAGGGGCTTGACTAATTAAGCGGACGGTACAGATCAAAGATCAGACTGCACGTTCTGTGCAGTCTGATCTTGATCTGGGCCGTCCGCAAAAGTTCCTGTTTTCGCCTATGGCGCTGAAAGGGTTAACAAGCGATTTAATCATGACAGAGACTGTTCCTTTGACAAACAGAGAATTGACCAACAGCGAAAAGTTTCGGCGCAGTCCGCGCAGGCTGACCTGAGTCGATATTTTCTACAGAGCACGGCTTATATCTAAAGAAAAAAATTAACCCTTTACCACACCGCCCCGACTTTTAACGACCCTGAGGAAGAAGGCCTTTGAAGACATTGTAGGAAAAGGAGAAAATGCTGGTAACCAGCATTTTCTCCTTTTCCCACAATGCTTTCTACCCTTTCAAAGACAAATTTCATAATTTATGCAGCATTTAATTTGTCCTCTGCAAATGCTTTCAATTTGGACCAGTCTAAAATTTTGTCGTTTGGTAAAGAGTTAAGCAATATTTAAATCAGTTTGGAAAAAAAGAGGCAATTACTGGCGTGATAACTTCTCATTATTTCTCGTCATATCGAACCACAGAAGAGTTTAAACATTTATATTCCAGTAGGTCTTCCTCTGACGCCGTCTGTTATTTTTTTTTTTTTTAAGATATTAGCCATGCTCGGGCAAAAGGGGGTTTAATTTATCTGAGTAATGCATTACACCGAGCAAGTCACTGCATAAGTATGGATCCGTAAAACCCATTTTGTCTAACAACGAACTGAATTATGAGGTAGACTGGTCCTTTGACTCTTTACCACACAACAAAAATGTAGACTGGTCCAAATTCAAAGCATTTAGAGACGACAATTTAAATGTGGCTCAAATGATGAAATTCGTCTTTGGTAGGGTAGAAAACATTGTGGGAAAAGGAGAGAATGCTGGTTACCAGCATTTTCTCCTTTTCCCACAATGTTTTCAAAAGGCTTCTTCCTCAGGGTCGTTAAAAATCGGGATTGTGTGGTAAAGAGTTAACATGCAGAAAATTGATTAATAGCAACAATTTTCAGACAGGGCAGCTTGCGCGGACTGCGCTGGCTGACATGAGTCAATACGTTTTGCATAGACACAAAGCCCCCTTGTCATAGAGCATGGCTATTACTTATTGTTTTATCTGGCACCGAAAGAGTCAAGCGGTAAGATATCAATCGATCAAGTTGAACAGCGTTCATTAAGTCTTGGAAGAGGCTTGGCATAGCCGGTTCGAACCTGTAACCGTTAGATTACTAGCCTGTATGTTATTACTGAAGTACTATTGGATGCACCATTGATTGAACGTAAGCGAAGGAACCTTTTCAAGGAGGGAGCCTTTTCGGTCATTTGTTCACGGGCGCGATAGAAAATATCTAAGCTAAGAAGAAAATGAAACCTAGTTCACACAAGACACGGGGAGGGCCGGGCAAAGAAATCCACTCCGTTCAAGTCGCCTCACAAATTAAAGAATTACGTTGATTTTGTTGTCCATCTCTCCTCTGCCAAAGATGAAACCGTACTGTATTAGAATCTGTTTACCCTTATCACTTCTAGACAAGTGAACCATAAAATAGGTTATCAAAATGAGGGAATCATTATAATTTGATTTAGTTTTTACTTCCGGTTACATCGGCCATACTGAAACTGGACTTTTGATCTTTTGAACACTCGTTACAGCTTTCGTTCGGTTCACGCATAAGGTTGAGCAAGATCAGACTGAGCAAAACGAGCAGTTTGATCTTGGATCTACACTGTCCGATAATTTACGACATGCTTCGCACAAAACAGTCTTCCTGAAACAAATATCGGAGGTATCGTATTTTTTTTTGGGGGGGGGGGGGGTATCAACTTTAACAAACCATTTCACCCTTCATCAAACAATCCCGGATTTTCATGCCCCTTTGAGAAGACTTTTGAAAACAATGTGGGAAAAGCGAAAACGCTGGTAATCAGTATTTTCTCCTTTTCCCACAATGTTTTCTACCGTTCAAGAGCTTGTGAACACATTTGTAACAATTTTTCATTTGTCGTCTGAAGACGTCTTCATTTTGGAAGTCTAAAATTTGTCGTTTGGATAAGAGTTAAGTTATTTTTCAGTTAACCCATAGGCTGCTCTGGGCAACCCAATGACCTTTTTCGGACATTGTAGATCCAAGATCAGACTGCACAGAACGTGCAGTCTGATCTTGGATCTATACTGTCCGATTAGGAGATTTTTGCCCAAAATACATTTGAAAGAGCAAATTTTGGCTTTTACTTTCGGCTTTAAAGTTTTAGTCCACTTATTTAGGCAGGATAGCGGTTAACCCTTCCACCGCCATAGGCAAAAACAATGGATTTTGGGCACGGCATAGATAATCAAAGTACTGAAAGTACTGATGGACTAGCGAATTTGATTGATTGATTGTTTGTATAGTGTTTGATCCTATTTTCAACATTATTTCAGTTATTTAGTGGTGGACAGTGCACATATCCATGCTTTCCTTGAGTTTCTTCTACCAATACTCAGCACAATATTCATTCCAAGCCACTGGCTGCTTCCCACATAACCATCGTCGAAATGTTAGAGAGAAATGAATCCTGTCACAATGACTATCATCAATCCTCAGAAAGAAATTTGTAGAGTCGGGAATCGAACCAGCAGCCTCAGCCTGTTCTCAAGTCCTGTACGCTACCGACTGAGCTACCTGGGCTATGCGTGCTATTGTTTAACTATAATCCAGTTTAACCATTAACATGCTAAAAATGTTAAATGAAACTTTCAAGCCGATGGTAAACACCTGAATATTGCTATTTCAAAGTTACAATTTGGAAAAAAAAATCCTCTTATCAGACAGTGTAGATTCAAAATCAGACTGCATGCTCTGTGCCGTCTGATCTTATTCCACACTGTCTGCAAAAAGGTCATTGAGTTGCGGTAGTGCTGGTAAAAGAAACTCCAGGAAAGCATGGATAGGTGTTCTGGCCGCCGCAATATCACTGAAATAATGTTGAAAACGGCGTTAAACACTATACAATCAATTAGTCAATATCCAATAGCACAAGATGTAGTTAACTATTTAACTCTCTTTACAAAACCAAAAATTTTACACTCGTCCAAATTCAAAGCTGTTGCAGACCATAAATATTAAATGTGGCTGAAATGATGAAACGTGATTCCAAAAGGGCAGAAAACAATGTGAGAAAAGGAGAGAATGATGGTTATCAGCATTTTCTCCTTTTCCCGCAATATTTTCAAAGGCATTCTTCCCCAGTGTCATTAAAACTTGGAATTGTTTGGTAAAGGGTTAATATTCTAAACGTAGAATAACAGTTCAGCATAACAGTGTAACTATACACAATGATCTAAATAATGAATGACAAGGGTTCTCTGTCCAGTGAGGGTTGATATAGCCGGCATTTGCGACAAGTTAATAATACCTAGGTGTATCCATTAATAGATTCATTCATAATGTTACAGTGGTGTAGGAATAAGTCATTCTCTGCTTGCATAGGTCACTTAATTTACATATAAGCAAAGATCATGTACCTTATAAATGACATCTTGTTCACTTTATTACTTTGTAAGACGACATGTTCAAATTAGAGTGGTAGAGATTTAGTGTTTTTTGTCAAAATTGCCATATATAACAGAATTAAGATTTCTAACAGAAAGAAGTATTTTCTGTGAGGCAGTATTTGGCAACTGTGGGGTTTTTTTTGTTTACTTTGAATCTAGGTCAGTCTTGATGCCTTTAGACTAGCTCTAGTCAAAACTCAGACTGAACAAAATGTGCAGTCTGATTTTAGATGTCTGCTATCCGCTTGTCTATGCAAGATTCTTAGAAAATAATCTGGGTCCGTATTCACCAACCATTCTTTACAATATTCTTAGTCTTATTCTCCAAGATTTTCTACATTTGAAAGTAACACAACTCCTGATTGGCTAAACCAAATGGTTTAGCCAATCAGGAGTTGTGTTACTTTCAAATGTAGAAAATTCTGGAGAACAAGACAAAGAACATTCTTAAGAATGGTTGATGAATACGGACCGAGTTCCATCAGATTATATTTTCAGCCGTCGAAAAACGCTGGATTTATATCTTAGACGCTGAAGGAGTTAAGGGGTTAACGAGTGACAGCTCAAGAAAAAAAGGGTCTTCCAGTCTGGGATGGGTCCCTAGAGCCTTAGATTTGAAATCAGGGTGGTCATTTCTGACGAGACCAAGTTATACAGGAATGTTCTTTGTCAAACCATCAAAGGTTTTCAGCCTTACAGCACGAATAAGTAAGGTGTTACCATGCTAGACCTGAAATACTGTTTAACCCTTTCCCAAACGATAAAATTTAGACTGGTCCAAATTGAAAGAGTTTGCAGAGGACAATTTTAAATTTGATGAAAATGACAGAAAGTTCTCCAAAAGGGTAGAAAACAATGTGGGAAAAGGAGATATTGCTCGTTACGAGCAATTTCTCCTTTTCCCACAGTGTTTTCAAAAGACTTGTACTGCAGACACGTGAAAACCAGGGCTTGTTTGGGAAAGGGTTAAAGCGATGTAAAACAAGATTAAAACAAACTTGGGAAAAAAAGGATGTTAGACTCAAAATTACACACGTAAATATAGCTTTTACTAATTGTAATTGCGACGGAATTTATTCCTATCTTACCACTGATCATTGTTTCCACGATGGTTACGTGGGAAAACAGTCAGTGGCTTTGAAGAAATAAGTATTGTGAGAGGCAATGATAAGAGAAATTCAAGGAAAGCATGGAGAGGTGCACTGGTACCCACGAAATAACTAGAACAATTTTGAAAACGGCATTTAACACCATTGAAAAAACTAAGGAGAAAAAGTAGTTTTTTACTGTTTTCTCGACGACAAAATTTGAAAACAGTCTATTTTGAAAACAGTTGCAGATGGCAAACTGACTGAGGTTCAAATGATAAGCTTATCTTTGAAAGAACTGAAAACAGTGTGGGGGAAAAGAGAAAATGCTGCTTACCAGCATTTTCTTCCTTTTCCCTACAATGTGTTTAAAAGCCTAGTTGTTCAGTGTTGTTAAAACTCGGGCTTGTGTTTTAAAAGTTTAAGACGTGATTTTTTTTTTTGTCGTTTTGTTTTGCAAGATAAATGGAACTTGCCTTTATGAAGTATGATTTATTCGCCTATTTTCTATAATTAACATTAAAACAACACTTGGAACTATAGTGTCCCCTAAAACAAATGGAGACAGTCGGCTTTGGATTTTAATCCTTTGGCTGCTAAGTGAGACTTCAAGACCCTTTTGCGGACAGTGTAGATCAAGATCTTGGATCTACGCTGTCCGATAAGGAGATATTTTTTTTTACCACAAGAATAACTATGAAAGTAGCAACGTTCGGGGTTTTTGCGATCGGCTTGAAAGTTTCATTTAACCTATTTAGCAGGTAATTTAGCAGGTTAACCCTTTCCCAAACGACAAATTTTGGACTGGTCCAAAATGAAAGAGTTTGCAGACGACAACTTTAAATTTCATGAAAATGGCAGAAACTTCTCAAAAAGGGTAGAAAACACTGTGGGAAAAGGAGAAATTGCTCGTTACGAGCAATTTCTCCTTTTCCCACAGTGTTTTCAAAGGACTTGTACTGCAGACACGTGAAAACCAGGGCTTGTTTGGGAAAGGGTTAACGGTTAAATCTGTCGCTGATAAACACTCTCGGTGTAACATATAATATGAACCATACTCTGGCAAAAGGGGGCTTAATGCATCTCCGTGATGCGTTGTACCAATCAAGCCATCACATAATTATGGATCCATTATAGCCATTATTTTTAAAAACCGACTTAATCATGACGCAGACTGGTCCTTGGACATACAGAAAATTGACCAAGAGCGAAAAGTTTCGGCCCAGGTCAGCCTGCGCGGACTGCGCAGGCTGACTTGGGTCGATATTTTTTTGCAGATGCATTAAGCCCCCTTTTCACAAAGCATGGTTTAATATAAACTTGGCCTCTTTCGACGGTTGTAAATATAATTTACCGAAGCTCAGAAGGACTCTTTTTGTCTGACAGGCTTAATTAAACGTGCGGACGGTGTAGATCTGCGTATATTTGTAAGTCTCGTTGATCATTCATAAGATTGTTTATGCATTATTTCATATGGGCCGCGCTCTGTGAAAAGGGAGCTTAACGTCTCTGCGAAAAGTATCGACCCACGTCAGCCTGCGCATTCAGCGCAGGCTGACATGGGCCGAAACTTTTTGCCACCTTTAAATTCCCTGCATGTCGAAGGGTCAGTCTAGCTACAGATTTAATCAACTATTAGATTAAATGGATTTTACGAAACTATAATAACGTGATGGCTTGCTTGGTATCATGCATCACGGAGATGCATTAAACCCCCTTTTCACGGAGCATTTCTCATAATATTCCTGACAAATGGCCATTTGGTTTAACCCTTGCAAAGTGACATAGATTACTATTGCCTTTGTACCTTTGTTATTTTTTTTATTTTAATGTTGGTTCAGGGACGTTTGTTTCTTTGTTGTAAAGCATCGTTTAACTATTTACCAAAAAGACAAAATTTTAGACAAGTCCAAAGTGAAAACATTTGCAGACAACAAATTAATGTTGATCAAATGACTGGATCTGTTTCTGAAAGGTTAGAAAACGTTGTGGAAAAAGGAGAAAATGCTGGTTACCAACATTTTCTTTTCCCCCAATGTTTGCAAAAGCCACTTCCCTCAAGGTCCTTAAAAGTCGTGACTACGTGGTAAAGGGTTAAACTGTATTTCAGCGGTATTTAAGGGACCAGCGTTCCTTTCAATACGTGATAGAATTTCCTTACTAATGCTAGGACACTTGCTGCTTTCCAACAAAAATACAGTCAAGACAAATTTCCAACCACTGCGTCAAAAGTGAATCGTTTCGTAATAATATTTTTCATCAGCCTAGCAGCGGTATATGAATCAGAAAAAAAAGTCTACACGAAAGCCGTCATTGCTGGTGCTCAATGGAATTGATTGTCTTAATAAGAAAATTCCATTAAATACCTATAACAAAGGTTTTATCGAAGAACTACTGAAACATTAGTCCTTGGACCCGTAAATAGTCTTAACTTTAGGCTGCTAACCGCGACTCAAGGACCATTTTGCGGACAGTGAAGATCAAGATCAGACTGCACGGAACGTGCAGTCTGATCTTGAATCTACACTGTCCGATAATGAGACATTTTCTCTAGGAAAAAATACCTTTGAAAGAGCTAAATTTAGCTTTTTGGTATAGGCTTGAAAATTTCATTTCACTTATTTAGCAGGTTAAGGGTTAACATAGCTCTAATTAAATAAAAAACAAGACTTTTCGTCAGACGGATTCCGAATTCATAACTCCAGGATTATCAATCCTTTTAGGGCTATATAGCAAAAACAGAGGCTTTTGCGCATGACATAGATCAAGGTCAGATTTCACAGTACGTGATGTTAGATCTACAAAGTCCGTATTGTTTTTGTCAAGCCTGAAAACAAAAGCTTTTTCAGTTTCAGTGGACTGTAATTTCGGCCGTCAAATAAAAGCCGAATTTATGAATTTGGCGCCGAGAAATCTAAACCAAGCTATCGCGTTATGGCGGGGGATATAACCACCTGCATTAGGGAGAAACAATAATTCGTATTGATTCACGAGTATCGTGCAAGCAGACTTGAACTCTTTACCACACAATGCCGACTTTTAACGACCCTGGATGAGAGGCCTTTTGAAAACATTGTGAGAAAAGGAGAAAATGCTGGTAACCAGCATTTTCTCCATTTCCCACAATGTTGTCTACCCTATCAAAGACAAATTTCCACATTTGAGTCACGTTTAAATTGTCGTCTGCAAATGCTTTCATTTTTGGGCAAGTCTACACTTGTCTCGTGCGGTAAAGGGTTAACTCTTTAACTCTTGTCAAACGACAAAACTGTAGACCTGTATAAATTTAAAGCATTTACAGACAACAAATTTGATGTGGCTCAAATATAAGATTTGTTTCTTTAAAGGTTAGAAAACATTGTGGGAAAGAAAATGCTGGTTACCAGCCTTCTTCCGCACAATGTTTTCAACAGGCTCTTTTTCTCATGGTCGTTGAAATTTGAGACTGTGTGGCAAAGAGTTAAATTATTTAAAACCCTCACTACAGGCACTCTGTTATACATCATCTGTAGACGGCCATGAAAGTGGGGCCATTCAGACTTTCATGATCAACCTTAACTTCAAAAATGTTGTATCACGGGATTTAGACGGGCAACAAATGGCAAACCATCAATAAAATTAATAAGACAAGGAAGTAAAAGAAAAGAGAATCTTTTTAATGGTATTTCCTGAATGGGGTACCTAGCCTTTCAAGGTATGTTTAGATTTTGCGCCAGGATTTCGCATAGGCTTTTAGGGATCTTCCACGATTAAAATACACGCGTTGTGAAATCTTGTTCAAATAGGTATGATGCCGTCATGTCTTGTGATAAAAAATATAAATGGAGATAGCCTACCGATTACACAGTGATCATCCCGTACTTTAAATGCCAAAGTTGCATCTCAGTACTGAATGTCACCGTCCAGCTTCTTTACGCTTGCAGAGTAAATTATTTTTGATGTAATGATGGGTGTATTACAAAAAATCCTGATTCACAGATAAAAATAATAAATAAGCCCCCTGAAAATACTGTGATAAATGTTAAAGGCAACATTTGTTTTTACATAACATCAAGAATATTTTTGACAAATTCTTTTTTAGAGGATTTGTATTGCAAACGATCGAGGTGCTCGGAACAAAATACTGTCATGCACGCATGCGCTCTACGCATTATAGTTTATTTTTAGCCAATAATTATATCTACCGCATAACTAGCTATACAGTGTAAAGTCCTACATCTAAAAGACTAACGCCGTCAGAAAACCACGTCAATTTGACACATTGCCCTCGCAATCTACTAGTTTGATTAGAAATAACATTACAGTTTGCTTAGTGGGAAAACCATCTCTGATTTTGCTTATCAAAACAGAACAGAAAACTTTATCTAACAAAACCAGAACTGACTACAGATTTTTCAACGAAATCTGTTTCAATAATCAAACAAGACCGTTCCGAACAAAGTTTCCTTTAAAAAAAAAAGTAATACGATTCTGTAAGTTGTATTTCCCCACTTATAGTGTTTCATTCGGAACGATCGCGTTTGTTTCAAGGCAACAAACAGATTGGTGTTGAATCGGAATAGATTTAGCTCATAAAAAGGCAAGTTTCGTACAAATATCCTTTTTCAGTCGAGAAATTATTTATTAATCTTACTTCTGATGTATATTTTATTGATCATATTCAGTTAAAAGTATCCAAATTTGCTGTTTAAACAGCTAGAAAATTCAATGTCGGAGTTTGCTAAAGAAAACTATGAAAACCCGGTACACGATGAATGTCGAAATGAAAAATAACGTACGTAGGGGTTTATAAAAAGAACTAATAGCATATCATTGCGAAATACTTCTCCAGAAATAACAAGTTTTTCGGGACTTTCAGTCCTTTGATTATGCATACAGTCCTGTTCCTTTGGCCTGGCAACTTCTTTCTTCCTTCGCTTTGGGAGGCCCTGAGTTGACCGGTCAACCTTTCGCCGAACAATCCCAGGTTTCGACGACCTCGAGAAAGAAGGGCATTTGAAAGCATTATGGGAGAAGGAAAATTTTATCTTTTTTCCCAAATGTTTTCTATAATCTTGAAAAATAGACACCATCATTTGAATCACAGTTGGCTTGTCGTCTGCAAATGCTTTCAATCTGAAGAAATTATTGTTGTCTGATAAGGAGATGAGACAATAGGCGCTATCCAATAATAATCAAAGTCATTACGTGCCGTATGCGGCCTATTGCCCTAATTTTCCAATACAGATTCATGGAATGTTTTACTCTTTGCATGCTTACTCTAATTTTAACCTTTAGGCTGCTGATCTCGACTCACTGACCTTTTGCGGACAGTGTAGATCTAAGATCAGACTGCACAGACCTTTTGCGGACTGTGTAGATCCAAGATCAGACTGCACAGAACGTGCAGTCTGATCTTGGATCTACACAGTCCGATAAGGAGATATCTTTCCCCTGAAAAATACGTTTGAAATAGCTAAATTTGGGTTTTTACCATAGGCTTGAAATTTTCATTTCACGTAATTAGGGTTAAAAGCAGAAAGTGTATATGAGCGCGCTCTCTGGGAAAAGGGAGATTTGATGCATCTTTGTAATGCATTCTACCACGCAAGTCGACGTTGTTGTCCGAAATCCAACAGAATCATGTGGTTGAATGACGTACTGAAAATTTACCAAAAGCAAAGAATGTCGACCTGGCCAGCTTACGCAGACTGCGCTGGCTGACTTGGGTCGATATTTCCTGCAGCTGCATTTTTACAGAGCACTGGCAAAAAATGCAGTCCCCTGAAACCTAGAAATATTATATTTTTGTTTTATAGACTTTAATAAACGAGCGAACGGTATAGATCCAAGATCAGATTCCAAAAAATTCTGTTTTCGCTTAAGGCACTGAACGGTAAAATCATAAGCACAATTTTATGGACAAGGTACTTTCTGTGCAGTCTGATCTTGATCTATGCCTCCGCAAAGTTTTCAGTTTTCGCCTATGACGCCGAAGGGGTTTAGGATTCTAAAACCGCCCATGTCTAAAATTTGTGGTTCTGAATATTAATGAAACATAATCTGATTTCTTGGATATAATATCATATGGAAATGTCTCCCCTCCCCTCCCCACGACTCCTTGACAATAGTACGAATGAAATTTACGTTCATTGAGGGCTGTTAACCCTTTCCCAAACGATGAATTTTAGACTGGTCCAAATTGAAAGAGTTTGCAGACGACAATTTCAAATTTGATGAAAATGACAGAAAGTTCTCCAAAAGGGTAGAAAACACTGTGGGAAAAGGAGAAATTGCTAGTTACGAGCAATTTCTCCTTTTCCCACAGTGTTTTCAAAAGACTTGTACTGCAGACACGTGAAAACCAGGGCTTGTTTGGGAAAGGGTTAATAACATTCTTGTCTTTAAAGCAATTCTCAACAGTAATTCAGTTATTTCAAGGACGGCAGTGCACCTATCCATGCATTTCTGGAGTGTCTGTATCGGTGCTTCTCCTCCCAGTATTTGCAAGCCACTGGCGGCTTCTTCACATAATGAAGTTAAAGCAACGCTAAGCAATGATAAGTGAAAGTAAGTTGTCGCAAGGACTTATAAATTCCTGAAAAGGGTTTACACTCAGTCGGGATCGAAGCACTTATCCTAAATTACAAGCTATGTGGGTTACTGATATAGCTTTAGGGGCTCAACCCAGAATACGATCGATTCAGCTGTGTTTTACGTCGCTTTCACCTACATTTCTGTCAAATTTACTCTTTACCACACGATCCGGAGCTTCAAAGACCATGAGGAGAGACGCTTTTGAAAACATTGTGAGAGAAGGAGAAAATGCTGGTAACCGCAAATTCCTCGTTTCCCCACAATGTTTTCAGCCTTTTCAAAGACATACATCATCAATTGATCTACAGTTCTTATGTCATCCGCGAATGTTTTCAATTTGGACTTGTCCAAATTTTGTTGTGTCTTAGTGACATCTCATTTATTCAGTACTAGATCAGCGCTCTACACTATCACTCCCAAGGACAATCCCACGAAAGCCCGCCTTCTCGACTCAGGATCGAACCCGGGATCACCGGGTTTTGAATCCTATATCTAAACCATAGAGTCCCGGAGGACATCAGGCGCAGAATAAATAACTGTTATTCAATCATTTCGAAAAAATATATAAGCCACGCTTGGGGCAAAAGGTGGTTAAATAGAGAATACGTACATAGTGTTGTCGTAGATCAAAAATATCTAACTCGGTTGGGAGAATTGATAATTGTCGAGCCTTGGCGAGACAATTATCAATTCTCACAACCGAGTTAGATATTTTTGATCTACGACAACACTATGTACGTATTCTATTTATATTTTAACCTATGATTTGTACTCATTGTGAAAAGATGTGAAAAACGTTGCTGACAAATACATTTTAAAAGTTTTAAAAGTTTATTTATGTCGGAACTCCCATTTTAAAATTGCATTACCCACATACGAGGGTTGTTCTGGAAGTTCGTAGAATTTTTTTATAGGACAAGTTATAATCGCAGTTTAATAAAATAGAATATACGGGCACAAATTTCAGATTTTATTCTATCCATTCCCTGTGTATTTTTCTAGTATCTTAAATAGCAAAATTTTCCTAACAGAAATAAAACAGCATGTAAGTCATACCCGGAGCACGCCGACGTCATAAGTAACGTCAAGCGTCATTTAAGACCAACGAACGTCGCACTTTCTCCACATAGTCACCCGCAAGATCCACGCATTTCCGATGCCTGCTTATCCACTTAGTGTACGTTTCTACATACCACTCTTCAGAAAATGACGACACAACTGCTTGGGCTTGTTTAGTAAGGTCGTCAGCTGAATCAAACCGTATTCCGCGTAACTGTGCCTTGAGCTCCGGGAACACGCGAAAATCCATGGGGGCGAGGTCAGGACTGTATGGTGGGTGCTTCAAGACCTCAAAACCCAGCAGAGTGATCTCTAGCTGTGTAGATTCCGCTCGGTGTCCCGGTGCATTATCCTGGTGTAGTATTACTTGGTCATGGTTCAAGTGGGGCCGTTTCTTCCGTATCGCGTTAACGAGATCCCGCCTCAGAACCTAAAGAAAGAAATGCACGGTTCATTAGGTTTGCGTAAATCAATATCTCATTTTTTGTTATTTATTTGATTTATTTATTTATTTATTTAGATTTATTTATTTATTTATTTATTTATCATTTACCTTAGAATAGTATGCCGCTGTGACTGTTTGGCCCTCTGGAATTCGGTGCTGTAATAGCATCCCGTGCCGGTCCATGAAGTAAACGAACATCTGTTTTCCTGCGCTTTTTTGGACCCGAGCCTTTTTTGGTGGAGGGGTACGCGGGGTTTTCCACACCGATGACATGCGCTTAGTTTCCGGGTCAAAGTGGTGCAGCCAGGTCTCATCCGTGGTGATAATCCTGTCTAAAAATGCGTCTCCCTCTGTTTCGTAGCGGGTAAGAAACTCCTGTGAACATCGCACCCGGCATTCTTTTTCACTTTCCTTGAGCAATCGGGGCACCCAACGCGCACTAACTTTAGACATGCCCAGTTCATCTGTTAATATCCCATGCACCGTGGATACCGCAACATCGAGTTCATCTGCAATCGACCTGACAGTAATTCTCCTATCACAATTTACCATGTCTTTCACTCGATCCCTAACTGAACACACTACGACGGCCGGCCGACCAGATCTAGGATCGTCCTCAATAGAATCACGTCCGCTTCTAAAACGCGCATGCCACTTATATACAGTAGCTGGGCTGCATTTTTTATATTTTCCTGTAGATTTGATCATGTTCAGCGTTTCTGTTGGTGATTTTTCCAGCGCGACACAAAATTTCACAACACTTCGCAATTCGACGTCGCCGGTAGACGTCATCTCTTCCGGTCAGCGACTTTTTGATATCTCCTTCAAAATCGTGTAGCTCGTTTGAAAGAACCGAAAACGTTATGAAATTTGCAGGAAATGACGTCATGACGTTGTGTTAACGATTGACGTTTTCGCGCCATTTTGATGCCAATAGAAAGTATAAAAGATACAATGTAAAATCTGTTATACTATGTTATACATTGTTAAGAAATGGACTGCTCCGGTATCCCGATATTGTGTTGCTAGGGTTACCGCTATTTTCGGTTATTGTTGATATTTTCGAATAATCTTTTGGAAATGTAGTCACGGTATGTTTAAGTACTTATACCTTGATATTTACCTATAAATTACAAATAATATGGATTTTAGAGCAAAATTCTACGAACTTCCCGAACAACCCTCGTACATAGTACTTTATCGTAGTAATTAAACGTCCGAAAATTGCGATTGAGATCGCTTGGGATTATTCTATTTGAGAAGACGCGGTAAACGAGCATTCAAAATGACGTCACGGGCAGGAATTACGTAGGCAGATCATCGGAAAGTAGCGCGCGTGCTATGACATCGTTCTTTTTTTCGCGGGCTTTCTGTAGTAATCGTTACTATTTTTGGAATGCATTTCATTTATAAATGGTGATAGGGAGGGGAAGAGTCAGTGGAACTTACTGTTCTATAAATATCCGTGGTATATCAAAAATCTATAAATATCCGTGGTATAGAAAAAAAAAAAAAAAAAAAAAATATCTCATAGGTGTTATTGCATGGATATCCAGTTAGCTGAAAGTTAAATAGAGATTACGTACATAGTGTTGTCGTAGATCAAAAATATCTAACGAGGTTGGGAGAATTGATAATTGTCGAGCCTTGGCGAGACAATTATCAATTCTCACAACCGAGTTAGATATTTTTGATCTACGACAACACTATGTACGTATTCTATTTATATTTTAACCTATGATTTGTACTCATTGTGAAAAGATGTGAAAAACGTTGCTGACAAATACATTTTAAAAGTTTTAAAAGTTTATTTATGTCGGAACTCCCATTTTAAAATTGCATTACATACATACATAGTACTTTATCGTAGTAATTAAACGTCCGAAAATTGCGATTGAGATCGCCTGGGATTATTCTATTTGAGAAGACGCGGTAAACGAGCATTCAAAATGACGTCACGGGCAGGAATTACGTAGGCAGATCATCGGAAAGTAGCGCGCGTGCTATGACATCGTTCTTTTTTCGCGGGCTTTCTGTAGTAATCGTTACTATTTTTGGAATGCATTTCATTCATAAATGGTGATAGGGAGGGGAAGAGTCAGTGGAACTTACTGTTCTATAAATATCCGTGGTATATCAAAAATCTATAAATATCCGTGGTATATCAAAAAAAAAAAAAAAAAAAAAAAAAAATGTCTCATAGGTGTTATTGCATGGATATCCAGTTAGCTGAAAGTTAAATAGAGAATACGTACATAGTGTTGGCATAGATCAAAAATATCTAACGAGGTTGGGAGAATTGATAATTGTCGAGCCTTGGCGAGACAATTATCAATTCTCACAACCGAGTTAGATATTTTTGATCTACGACAACACTATGTACGTATTCTATTTATATTTTAACCTATGATTTGTACTCATTGTGAAAAGATGTGAAAAACGTTGCTGACAAATACATTTTAAAAGTTTTAAAAGTTTATTTATGTCGGAACTCCCATTTTAAAATTGCATTACCCACATACATAGTACTTTATCGTAGTAATTAAACGTCCGAAAATTGCGATTGAGATCGCCTGGGATTATTCTATTTGAGAAGACGCGGTAAACGAGCATTCAAATGACGTCACGGGCAGGAATTACGTAGGCAGATCATCGGAAAGTAGCGCGCGTGCTATGACATCGTTCTTTTTTCGCGGGCTTTCTGTAGTAATCGTTACTATTTTTGGAATGCATTTCATTCATAAATGGTGATAGGGAGGGGAAGAGTCAGTGGAACTTACTGTTCTATAAATATCCGTGGTATATCAAAAATCTATAAATATCCGTGGTATATCAAAAAAAAAAAAAAAAAAAAAAAAAAATGTCTCATAGGTGTTATTGCATGGATATCCAGTTAGCTGAAAGTTAAATAGAGAATACGTACATAGTGTTGGCATAGATCAAAAATATCTAACGAGGTTGGGAGAATTGATAATTGTCGAGCCTTGGCGAGACAATTATCAATTCTCACAACCGAGTTAGATATTTTTGATCTACGACAACACTATGTACGTATTCTATTTATATTTTAACCTATGATTTGTACTCATTGTGAAAAGATGTGAAAAACGTTGCTGACAAATACATTTTAAAAGTTTTAAAAGTTTATTTATGTCGGAACTCCCATTTTAAAGTTGCATTACCCACATACATAGTACTTTATCGTAGTAATTAAACGTCCGAAAATTGCGATTGAGATCGCCTGGGATTATTCTATTTGAGAAGACGCGGTAAACGAGCATTCAAATGACGTCACGGGCAGGAATTACGTAGGCAGATCATCGGAAAGTAGCGCGCGTGCTATGACATCGTTCTTTTTTCGCGGGCTTTCTGTAGTAATCGTTACTATCTTTGGAATGCATTTCATTCATAAATGGTGATGGGGGGGGGGCGGAGTCAGTGGAACTTACTGTTCTATAAATATCCGTGGTATATCAAAAATCTATAAATATCCGTGGTATATCAAAAAAAATATCGCATGGGTGTTATTGCGTGGATATCCGGTTAGTTGAAAGATAAATGTATCTCCGTGACGCATGATTCCACGCAAGTCATCACATTATTATGGATCCATAAAATCCGTTTTGTGTAACAATGACTGGATCTTGAGAAGGACTGGTCCTTGGACAGGCAAAGCAAAACGTTCGACCCGGGTCAGCCTGCGCAGTCTGCGCAGGCTGACGTGGGTCGATACTGTTTGCAGATGCAAGAAGCCCCCTTTTCAAAGGGCATGGCTCATGTCTCATGTTAGTTATTTTAAGAATTTGAAAAAGAGAAGAAAAAAAACTTGTCCTTGTAAATTACACACGTGACAAACATTTAACAGAAACGGAAAAGAAAATATTTCAAAATTATGTGAAATATTATAGTAACAGTAACAAACCCTATTTTATAAGCATTTAATTATTTTACTGATGATATATGCAAAGGTTGTCAACTCCTGAAAACGCGTAACAAGACGTATTTGTACAGTTATTGGTTAAAAATGTTTTATTTGTTCGGCTGTTTTCGAGGTATTGTCATTGCCCGGGTGTCGGCTGTGTCGTCGTGGTGCAAAAACTTTGACATTTTATGACATCTCTTGCATTACTGAAGATATTTACTTCAAACTCTGACCAGTTCTCAACGATCAAAAGGGGAATTCATACAACAAGGGCAGGTAACCATCAAAATATTTTTGACTGAGTTATGCCTTTTTTGGACTCAGACTTTTCACTGAAAATCAATCTATTTCTAAAAGCAGCTGCAGTTGAGCGTTGGTACCCACATGTGATGCTCTTGCTTCGAGCATTAGTTGTGTAGCATCATGTACACCAGGGAACTGGCGCTGAAGATTAGATTAGTCCCTAATTTTCGGTCAAACTGATAGTTTTAAACCCACTCGCTTCCCATTTCTCGCCGCTAATACCTTCTAAGGACAATGTAGACCAAGATCAGACTGCACAGAACGTGCAGTCTGATTTTGATCTACACCGTCTGCGAATTGATTTTACACTGCGAGTGAAAGGTGTTTTGATTTGCAATGGAACGGCACTGCAAGATATAGGAAAAAGAAGAAAAAAAAAACATAAGTTGATGGAAGGGTCAAAAGATACAGAAGCTCTCATTTTTCATTATTATACTAAATAAGTCTTTATTGTTGAGTGGCCTTAAGTTTGCATTTTAACTTCCTTGGCCGTGATTGGTTATAGGTCAAGCATTAATATGTACACTATGGAAAAAGGCATGTAAAATTAGATTTAGCCCTAGATATCGGTCAACATGATGGCTGTCAAAGCCACAGGGTATAAGAGACATACATGTACATGTATTTAGCTTTTGTGCATAACTAAATCTAGATCAGACCGCATACTTTTTGCAGTTTTATCATGGATCTAAACTTCCTAATCTAGTTTAATCTATGTGAAGTTTAGGCAGTTCTACTAGAAAGACATGTTTTGTAGACTTCTACAACTGAAAAATGAAAAGCAAAGGTCCTATATCCTTGACCTCTATATCTATGAATTCTTTTATCTACATATGAACGAATTCCTTTCGTTCGAGGTCTTAAAATACAGTGTTAGGGATCAATTAGCGGACGATATAGATCTATGATACGACTGCAAGAAACTATGTTTTGGCAGTGAAAGAGTTTAGACGTACCAGCGACTCTCCTTCACATTTTTAGATCTAAAATTCTGAGCAAATATTCAATTAGTGTATACGATAAGAATCTAAAAGTTTATGATGGGGCGTTTGTGTAAATACATCAATTTAGATGTAATAATTGTAATATCTTATTTGCCGAATACCAAATTAAATTATATGCGTTAAAGCGAGGTAAGCCGTAAAATTTAACAAAACTATATTCGCTTTAAATAACATCTTTTAAATAGTTGTTGCCAAGTCTAGTATCGATAGGGTCAGTAAAATCCATTGATATTCCTGTCTTAATGCAAATTGACATTCTTGAAGGCGTTCTTCTCCCTGTACCAAATAATTGAATTACCAGTAACTAATCTGTCGAACTTAAAGTCAACTCACACGAGTAGGACGATCGAAAGCAATAGCGCCAATTGGAACGGGACGTTTCTTGCAAGTATGTAGAATCACGCGCATAGTAATCAAGTACAAAACGTGATGCAGGAAACGTGTCCTCAATTAGCGATTTCTCGAAATAATTTCACCACAAGCTTATTCATTCTAAACATTTTTTTCTTTCCTAAACCCATCGGCTGAGTGAAAATACACAGGACCAGTTATGCAAACTGCGAGTTGGAATCTCCGATTCTGCTGTCCTTCCGAGTGGTGATCAAACTCAAACCGACAGGATTCATTCCTCTCTTACTACTGACCATACAGGTAGATAAGAGCACCGCTTCGGGTGCCAACTCTCGACTGTAGTTGCTTGATTTTCAGTGAAATTCTATGCCGGAAAAGGGCATAACTGTGTCAAAAATACTGTGGTAGTTATCTGTTTGTTTTATAGGTTCCCCTTTTGATAGTTAACAACTTGTTCGAGTTTGAACTAAATATCTTCAGTAATAACCGATATATTATAAAATGTAGTAATAACCGATATATTATAAAATGTAGTAATAACCGATATATTATAAAATGTAGTAATAACCGATATATCATAAAATGTCAACGTTTTTGCATGACGAAGGCCACTCAGACGATCAAGACAAGAATGACGCCAGGGATACGACAATACCTCCACGTTTTCTTCGACAACAACCGAGCTAACAAGTGAGCTCTGCTCTGTGAAAAAGGGGGTTAAATGCATCTGCAAACAGTTTCGATCCAGGTCAGCCTTCGCAGTCCGCGCAGGCTGACGTGGGTCGAAACTTTTTGCTATTGGTCAATTTTCTGCGTGCGAAAGGACCAGTCTACCTCTTGATTCAGTTGGTTGTTAAATAAAATGTGTTTTGTGGATCCATAATTATTCGATGATTTGCTTGTTTTAATTCATCACGGAGATGCATCAAACGGCGGTTTTCCAAAGCGACATTCAAGTGTAGCTGGCATCTTGTGTCAAGTAAGCATGTATTGAGATCATAGAGAAATTAAAGTGCTATGTACGTTCTATGCTGTTTTTACGGAAAGTGTAGATCAGAAAAAGACAAAACGGAGAGGCAGGTGTGAGTGATGGACACATACAGACATCAAACAACCAGACATAAACACAGACAAATTAAATTGTATTGAATACCACTACGAAGTATCTTTCACCCGAAGTGGATCCTCATGGATGGTCAAAGTGCCTTCCCATCTCATCTTTCTCTATTGATAGGTAACAGATGGTTTGTATAAAGTGCTATCCTTGAGTTCCCCTTTTCACCACCTTTTACTCTCATGCTGCTAAGCGCCACTCAGAGACCTTTTACGGACAGTGTAGATCATGATCAGACTGCATAGAACGTGCAGTCTGATCTTGGATCTACACTGTCCGATAAGGGAATCTCCCCTCCCCACCAAAAAAAAGCTTTGAAATAGCAACATTTGAGTTTTTACTTTCGGCTAAATTTCATGTAACTTATATACCAGGTTAACTCTTAGAATGCTGAATTAATGAAATGGACCTCTTTACACAGGAAATACCGTTTGAAATATTGCCGTTTCAAGCTTGTTTTGGCCAGAGTGTGCACAAAATTAGCTGACAGTGAAGATCCCAGATCAGACTGCACACTCTGTGCAGTCTGATCTTGATCTACACTGTCCGCAAAAACAACTTAAGTCGGTTCCAGCGCTTTATGGGTTAAGCGTTAATATAAAAAAAAAAGTTATGTCCCTGCATAAGACTGCTTACGAATGCATTTTGAGAAAAAGAGCAATTTGAAATAAAATCATTGTTTTTTGGGTTTTTTTTTGCGATTCTTTCATTATCATTATGAATTATCCCTAGTTATCCTTCAAATAATGATAATCATTGTCACACTCAATAACAAGTGGTATACAGTAATTTAACTCTACCACAAGTGGTATACAGCAATTTAACTCTACCACAAGTGGTATACAGCAATTTAACTCTACCACAAGTGGTATACAGTAATTTAACTCTACCACAAGTGTTATACAGTAATTTAACTCTACCACAAGTGGTATACAGCAATTTAACTCTACCACAAGTGGTATACATCAATTTAACTCTACCACAAGTGGTATACAGTAATTCAACTCTAGGTACACAAGTGGTATACAGCAATTTAACTCTACCACAAGTGGTATACAGCAATTTAACTCTACCACAAGTGGTATACAGTAATTCAACTCTAGGTACACAAGTGTTATACAGTAATTTAACTCTACCACAAGTGGTATACAGCAATTTAACTCTACCACAAGTGGTATACAGTAGTTTAACTCTACCACACAACAAAATTTTACACTCGACCAAATTGAAAGCGTTTAAAGACCACAAATTAAACGTGTATCAAAAGATGATTGAAGTCTTCGAAAAGTAAAAAAAAAAAACATTGTGGGAGAAAAAAATTTTGGTAATCAGCATTTTCTTCTTTACCGACAGTGTTTTCAAAAGCTTTATTTCTAAACGTCGATAGAACTCGGGATTTTTTGGTAAAGTATTTTCTTTAGTGTTGGGTTAAGAAGTTCTATGCGTATACTAACATATGGACTATTTTCTGAGCACTTCTCACCACCTTCCAGCAAACAACTTTTGAAAACATTGTGGCAAAAGGAGAAATTGCTCGTTACGAGCAATTTCTCCTTTTGCCACAATGTTTACACCTGTATCCATGCATTAAAGCTTAATTCACGTCTGTAATACATACTTTTCAATTATATTTTAAAAGTATCCGTATGTAGATTTATTTTATGGGGCAAAGGGCTCAAAGATGGGATATATTGAATGTTTGTAATAACTAGACGTATCACAGTTCAGAGGAAACAGATTCACTTACAAGCTAATTATATCAGGGCCAGTTTTCACCGATCATTCCTGATAGCATTCATGATGTTGTTCTCAAGATTTTTTTTTTCTAAATTTCACACTGAAAGGCGCAGTAGCGGCCAAAAGTAAACAATGCTAGTGTTAAAAAAATGTATTTGAACCATGCTCTGACAAAAGGGGGTCCGTGATGCATTATACCAAGCAAGTCATCACATAATTATGGATCCATAAGATCCATTTTGTATAAAAACCGGCTGAATCCTTAGGTGGAATGGCCCTTAGACATCCAGAAAATTTACCAGAAGCAAAATGTTTCTGGACACAGGTCAGCCTGCGTGAACTGCGCTGGCTGACCTGTTCGATACTGTTTGCAGATGCATTAACCCTCACTTTTCAAAGAGCATGGCACATTTATATTTATGAATCATACCATTTAACAGTTAAAGTGATACCCGTTGTATCTCCCGTAACCGTCCGATAGACTGGTACCCGTTGTACCTCCCGTAGCCGTCCGATAGACTGGTACCCGTTGTATCTCCCGTAACCGTCCGATAGTTGATACGAAGATCGATAACAGGCTGCCAGTTTATTTAACAGTATAGCAATTATTGTAAAGACGACCATCTGTTATTGTACAGTGAGATTTTGTTGATGAAAAGAGTATTGAAATCCAAATATTTATTTTTTTTTTTTAATTGGAAATGAATGAAAATTAATAAACCCTTAAAGCGCCTTTCACTAATATAGTTGCCTTTGCGGTCAGTGTAGATCAAGATCAGGCTGCACAAAACGTGCAGCCTGATCTTTGATCTACATTGTCCGCTATCTTAAAACAATACAGGCAAAAGGTAGCCATGAATTTGCAATTATATTGGTTTTACTCTAGAATGAAAATTGGGTTTAATTGGCGCTTTAAACCTTTCCCAAACAAGCCCTGGTTTTCACGTGTCTACAGTACAAGTCTTTTGAAAACACTGTGGGAAAAGGAGAAATTGCTCGAAACGAGCAATTTCTCTTTTCCCACAGTGTTTTCTACCCTTTTTGATAACTTTCTGCCATTTTCATCAAATTTAAAATTGTCGTCTGCAAACTCTTTCAATTTGGACCAGTCCAAAATTTGTCGTTTGGGAAAGGGTTAAGGGTTAAGAAATTCAGTAGCTAAAGGAAAAATGGTCAATGAAAGACTGTTATGATCCGGGATCGGGCAGTACGTTCAGTGCATGTCTGATCTTGTTTTACCAGCATTTATGGACTCGTATGATATCTTCATTTAATATGTTGATTATACATCTTTTCCGAAGGACGTTTTCAAAGTCACGTGTTGCATATTTGTTTGATCCGGGAGTTCTATCATAAAATGGTATTTTACTGTCCCCAAATCAGACCCACTTGTTGCAACGTTTGAACGAACGTAAATGGACTATAATAGCCTAGGTTCCATTCTTATATATTCTTAGTCTTACTCTTCAAGATTTCTAAATTTGAAAGTAACACAACTACTGATTGGCCAAACCAAATGGTTTAGCCATTCAGAAGTTGTGTTACTTTCATTTTTAGAATAAGAAGTTGAATACAGACCCTGCAGGCTTGGGCTAGAATATCGCCATAGATAATGTTTATCCAAGGTCTAAGTGTTATTTAACTCTTTCACTACTAATGACGACTTGACTACCTTTTGCGGACAGCGTAGATCAAGATCAGACTGCACAGAACGTGCAGTCTGATCTTGATCTATGCTGTCCGCTACTCTATTTTTAAACTATGATGAATGTCGTTTTAAATGGCAGTGGAAATCTATTTTTAGAGCTCGGAAAAAACATGTCATTTCTGTAGTTAGTAGTGAAAGAGATAAGGATTACAAGAAGCACTAACTGAGGGTGATTGATCTAAGCTGAAATAATTTGTTTCATAATCAATGTTAAATAAATACGTTTAAATTCAACCCTCATCCTGCTTAATTAGTGAAATAAAACTTTCAAGCCGATAGTAAAAATCCGAAAAATGCTATTTCAATTTTTTTTTTTTTTTTTTATAATGTCTCCTTATCGGACAGTGTAGATCCAAGATCAGCCTGCGCGTTCTATGCAGTCTTATCTTGATCTACACTATCCGCAAAAGGTCAGTGAGTCGCGGTTAGTAGCCTAGGGATTAAATCCGTTACAAGACGAAAACTATATAGACTTCCTCAAATTGACAAAAAAAAAAAAGTGGCCCAAAATGTGGATCATTTTGAAAGGGTAGGAAAAAAATTGTTGAAAAAGAAAAAATATCTGGTTATCAGCATCTTCTCCCATTCCTTTTTCACGGTGTTTTCAAAGCTCCTTTTCTATGACCGTGTTCTCTATCGTTTCATCCAGAGTAGCAGTACCCGTGTAATACGCAGGAAGTAAGAATCTGAAATTTATAATTACACACTAATATTTATTGACAGTTCATTAAAATCAAACTACAGGAGTCCATCACAGTTTCTTAACCTCAGGTCTTCACCTGGATAGCTGATTTAATTTTTTTTTTTTTAACCCTTAGTGCGCCGAATAAACCCGACAGACAATTTCAAATCTTGAAGTAAGAACCAAATAAATGTAACATCAAGGTCTACTTTGCCTAGAATGTTTCGGCAAAACGGACAGTGTAGATCAAGGATCAGACTGCACGTTTTGTGCAGTCTGATCTTAATCTGCACTGGCCGCAAAGGCAAATAGTCGTGAAAGGCTGTGCAAGGGTTAAAATTCTCAGATGTCTATACGATATAATGTTCTGTCTAGGGACATTGCTAATAAACCTCTTGTGTGCTTAAATCAGCTGGGCATTAACTATCAAACTTATGTAAATGTAATTAAATCTGGGCCATGCTCTGGCAAAAGGGGATTTAATGCATTTCTGCGATGCATTATACAAACCAAGTCATCACATAATTATGGATTCACATATGAAGTTCATTTTATCTCATAACGGCCAACTGAAACATGAGGTATACTGGTCCTTGGACACACAGAAAACTTGCAAACAGTAAAAACTTCCGACCCATGTGGGCCTGCGCAGGCTGACATGGGTCGATACTTTTTTCTCAGATGCATTAAACCCCCATTTCACAGAGTATGGCTCATATACTTTGCAAATTAAGTTTTAAGCTTTTAAGGTTTATATATCCTAATCTATTCAAAGCCTAAATTATGAATATATTATCAATCTAATTTAATAAAATTATAACAAATATGTATCGAGTATTAAGACTTAATGAAATTTAAGAAATCGAAGACCTGTCAAAGCGATCTTTGATAACCAGTGTGGGCAATTTAAAAACAAGTTGGCTTCTTTAAAAAGGAAGCCAGGAGAGGTCAGCATCAATGTTTTCAAATAGTTTATTGGCTTTAAATTTCCATATATTTTACAACATGTAAAGAAACAAGTAAGGCATTATTTGATTGCCGCTGCATAGAAACCTCTTTGACATTACATGACAGACACGTGACCTTCCCGCGTTTTCAGGTTGCGTGATATTTTCCCACAGTGTTCTTTCTCTTTTTTAACGAAATTTATTTTCCCCTGCTTAGATTTATTTGTTTAATGAAAAAATACAACCATTGGAGAGGTCATTTTGTATGAAGACAATGATCGTAATTGAACCTAGCCTTTGAATACAAATAATGAATAATTGAAACCATCCTTTGATGTAAGCAAGAATTAGCTCCCTTAGTTGTAGTTTCCGGTTTTCGGAAAGATGAATGATGGAACAGAAAATAAAAGAAAAAAATATCGAAAATAATATTGGCTTTTGTATCGACCGTCGAAACACATTTGTAATCAAATCAATACTAAAATGTTATTTTGAAATCCGTCACATAAACACAAACACGTCTATTTCCTAGTTCAGATTTTTGATTTCGGTTTATTTATAAAACCATGACGAAACAGACTGTGTATCAGAACAATATCGCAAAAAAAAAAAATGTGGATTTAGAGTTAGTTGACCTCGCCAATAATGAAGTCATATTGGTATTACTCTTATTGGAGCCATGCTCTGTGAAAAGGGGGCTCATTGCATCTGCGAAAAGTATCGACCCAGGTCAGCCTGCGCAGTCCGCGTATGTCAAAGGACCAACCGACCCCATGATTCAGTCGGTTGTTCGACTAAATGGACTTTATAGATCTATGAATATGACCATGTGATGACTTGCTCGGTATCATGTGTCGCGGAGATGCCTTAAGCTCCCTTTTGCGAGAGCACGGTTCATTTCTATTTTCGTGTCTATATTAGAGATCAAAATCACTTGGCTGGCTTAACCATTTCCCAAACAAGCCCTGGTTTTCACGTGTCTGCAGTACAAGTCTTTTGAAAACACTGTGGGAAAAGGAGAAATTGCTCGTTACGAGCAATTTCTCCTTTTCCCACAGTGTTTTCTACTCTTTTTGATAACTTTCTGCCATTTTCATCAAATTTAAAATTGTCGTCTGTAAACTCTCTGAATCTGGACCAGTCCAAAATTTGTCGTTTGGGAAAGGGTTAAGCAATGAAAGTTATTTCTCAGTATCCGTACCTATTACGTTACTAGTGTCGTTTGATTGGTTGATAAAGAAGCACTTTTTTCCCATGGTAGCAGAGTTAGGTGCTTATAGTTCGGGGTTGAAAAGTATCACTTTGACAACAGTAAGACTTGCTGCGTTTTATATTAACCCTTAGAGCGCCTAATAAACCCAACAGACAGTTTAAATCTAGATAATAAGATCGATTTAATTGCGGTATCAAGGTCAATTTTGTCTAGAATGCCTCAGCACAGCGGACAGTGTAGATCAAAGATCAGAATGCACGTTTTGTGCAGTCTGATCTTGATCTACACTGACCGCAAAAGCAAATATGATTGTGAAAAGTGCTTAAAAGGTTAAAAAATGCAATATTTAGACGATGGAAATATGGTAGGTGAAGGAAAGAAATAATTGTATACAAAACTTTGATGTGCCAGCTCAACATATTGATACGATAACTAACAGAAATAAAAAAAAATACCAAACGAAATTTATGAATGAAGCTATTCATTAATCTATTCTGTAAATTCCTTCCACATGTATAAATTGGTCTGCAACTCTCCCTTCATAACCTTTATATCAAATAGCTTTATCCCACATTTAAATCGCCGAGCCCTGGTAGCTCAGTCGGTAGCGTTCAGGACCTGAGAAGAGGGGGTCGCTGGTTCGATACCCATCTCGGCCAGTGTCTTTCCAAGAACTGATGATGGTCATTGCGACAGGATCCATTCCTCCCTCACCGCTGACCATCGTTTTGATGATGGTTATGTGGAAAAGCAGCCGGTGGCTTGGGAAGAATATTGTGCGAAATACTGGTAACAGAAACTCCAGGAAAGCATGGGTATGTGCACTGGCCGCCGCGATATAACTGAAATAATGTTGAAAACGGCGTTAAAACACTATACAATCAATCAAAACCACTTTTAACTCTTTCACTGCCATATAAATTGGCTCGGCATTTCTGAGGGCATAAAAACTATTTTTTATTGAAACTGAAGACAATTTTGGTCAGAGTTTAGCATCAGATAGCGGGCGGTGTAGATTCAAGATCGGACTGCACGTATTTATCTTGATCTGATCTTGATCTACGTTGTCCGCAAAAGCCACCCAAGGCGAAATTGCAGTGAAAAGGTTAAGAAAATGTTTCAGAGGTAATTGAATATTTGCTTATTATTAACCATAAGAGAGAAAAGTAGAGAAAATGTTATAAATCCTAGAGAACTTTCTCGAACTAAGCAATTTCTGTATTTGCCACAATGTTACCAAAGCAGTACTACTCAAAGCTATCTTTGGTTGATATTTCAGGATATATCAACACTAACTCTTTCCCACACAGTATGGATTTGGACTTGTCCAATTAGAAGGATTTGCAGATAACAAATTCAATGTTGCTCAAAAGATGACATCTGTCTTCCAAAAAAGAAGAAAACAATGTGGGAAAAAGGAGAAAATGCTGGTTACCAGCATTTTCTCCTTTTCCCACAGTGTTTTCAAAAGCCTTCTTTCTCAAAGTCGTTAAAACTCGGAATCGTGTGGCAAAGGATTTAGGTAGAAGTTAATCGTGATACACTCCTCAGAGGTCGTAATAAAATACAGACTGCCATCAATAAAATCTCAAAGATATTACATACCTCTTTCTCATATTATTGACTCTTTAAAAGCGCCTAATGTGTTACCCAAACCTCCTTTAACGATTGAACATACATTTCACTAACACCTAGAGAGAATTTTTTGTACCCTCCGCCTACGTAGTAGAGGGGGGTATACTGGTTTCACCATGTCTGTCTGTCTGTCCGTCCATCCTTTCGTCCGTCCGTCCGTCAATCCGTCCATCTTTTCGTTTCCGTGCTCTAACTCAGAAGCCGTTTGATCTTGGACACTGGAACTTTATGCAAGTTTTCCTCATGACCCAAGGAGGTGTACTATTATTTTCGGGTCGCATAGGTCGAAGGTCAAGGTCACAGGTGAACTCTGTTTTCTCTGATTGTGCTGCTTCAGTGTCAAGGTGTTGGTGGGGTGGGGTATTTGTCCGCTTTGCGATAGTTCTAGTTTCTATCCAATAAGCTTGACTAAACAAGCGGATGGTGTAGATCCACGATCAGACTGCACGTCCGCAAAAGCCTGTGTTTTCGCCTATGCACTTAAAGATACATCTATACTCGTTTTCAGCCAGTTGTTGATCCATTTCATCTTTATTTTATCAAACTATAATATATCTTGTATCTTCATGCCAAATGTTGCACCTGACGGTTGTAAGGTTGCATAAATTGCGACCGATAGAAAATTGCATTTCATTTTCTGGTGGCCATCAAAGAAATTACTGTTGTGACATTTCCGATCTTACATCAAAGATTTTCGATATATATATTTATCTCTTACACCATATATATCGGTAATTTATCTTTACTTACACAGCTGACAAAATTTGAACCATTCTACATTCTATCAAATTTTAACAGCGTTATTCTTTTTTTTTCCTCTCTCTCTCTCTCTGGTTGTAGGGGTGTATCTTTAAAGAATTAACAGATTTCCTTAGAAATATGACCTGCAAACAACCCATACAGTAGACGGTTTTTTTTTTGTTTTTTTTTTGAGAACGCTGTTAGAAAAAGCAAGGGTTGCTCGTACTTAGACCTACAATTTGACGCTGGCTGAAAAAAGGCTTACTCAGCGCTGTACTAACAAGTTTTTTGTATTTCAGTTCGATTTTCAATCCACAAATTTGTCATCTCACTGACAGAGGCGTTCTGTAGAAGGAGTCTGGAACTCGGTACTACAGGCTAATTGATAACTGAGACAAAATGTCGAGTTTTTGAAAAAAAAAAAAAATCGAATGTCGCTGAATTTGACTCAATTTCGGTCGAAATAAAGAATGATATAGTTAATTAAATGGTACTTTACGTCGCTTTCTTAGTTATTTCAGTTAAATTACGGCGGTACCTCACCAATTTGCGTGTTCCCTGGGTTTTATCGGTAAGCTTACTAAAGCAGGGGCTCTGCGTTCTGCAGTGCTTTTGCTGAGGGCACTCCAACGAACACACTGTTATTAGCTGGCTTCGAACCTAGAGCCACAAGAACACCTATCTAATGTCTTTAACTGCCTAGCCAAGGAAGATCATTAAGCTATAGAATGAATGTTTGTATTTAGTCAGGGCGCCAGATATTCTTACAATGGATGCCAAAGAATTTCATTGAATATCGTGCGAGCCATTATCATAAACCCACAAATTGACTTAATCATATAATTGTTGTCACATGCGCTTCCGGGGCTATAAATCAATTTAATTGGCCCGTTAACATTTTAAGCTGCTGAATAAATGAAACGCACATTTCTACTCAATACTTAAAGCCCAAACCTTGTGATTTCAAAGTTGATTTCACCGGGCAGAAAATACCGTATCGGACAGTGTAGATCAAAGATCAGACTGCACGTTCTGTGCAGTCTGATCTTGATCCACACTGTCCGCAAAAGGTCAGTGAGTCGCGCTAAGCAGCTTAAGGGTTAAAGCGGGTTCCTTGTATATTCATCTCCGTTACTTCCAACTGCCAGTGAGAACAGTTTGGTACAATGAGAGCTAACGTTAGAAGCGATGCGGCTCAATGCTTTGTCCCTGTTTTAAAGTTAAGGCTTTACCAATTATCTCGATTGTTAATGACCCTCGGGAAGAAAGCTTTGGAAAACATTGTCGCAGAATGAGAGTGTTGATTTAAAAGTTTTAACTTCTGTCATACGTTTGAAAAACATTTAATCTGTCAAACTGGGCATGAAAGTTGCGTTCTTGCATTTGAACACCATAGTTACGTGGTGGTTTTTTTTTGCATTTGAACACAATACGTGATTTTCTTTTGCGCTTTTTGTATACGAACACCATGTGTGACTTTTTGCATTTAAACACAACATGTATTGTTTTTTTCCAATTTTTCTCTCTGAATTTGAACAATACCATATGTGAGTTTGTCAGTCTTAAAGTTTGTGTTCTAGTGAAGAATCTGGTAAAGAATTAACTGTCACTCAAACACCAGCCGGTCAACAGTACTGGATTGATGCACCTTATATCAGAAGCAAGACGTCTTGAACACGAGATCCTATGCAACATAAATCTGGAAAAAGCACATAGGATAAGTCAATTCTAAGTTCAAATGCTTGCCCCCCTGATCAGTTTGCACGTTTTGTCTCTGCAAATCAAATGGCTCATCTTGGGATTTGGAATCAAAAAGAGCTATTTTACCATTTCTTTATCCCAGAAATTGTAGACAGGCTGAAACAGAACGTACTAGGCAATATGACTGAAATACTTGTACATGTATACAAATTCATCGCTTCGTTCCAGTTCCAGATAAATTCTGTGTCAAGGTTAATTTGCTGTCTTACAAGGTCATTAAACTGAAACAAGCCAGCAAACCGATTTAAAAATCTATAAATCAAGCCACAAATTAAATTTGAAGAAGGCCGAAAAACAAATTTGATTACGATTGGTTGTTTATACGATTGATTCTTGTAATTGACCCAGTTCTGTTTTAAAGGTAGCGCAAGCTGTCCTTGCTTTGGCCAGAAACAAGGACACTGATGAAATTAACGCCTCTTCCCTTGTCATTCTCTTTACGAAATCTTGCTTCCGTCATTAAGCTTTGAACGTGCGCACATCGCTTAACCCTGTACCATACAATCCCGACTTTCAACGACCCTGAGTAAGAAGCCTTTTGAAAACATTGTGGGAAAAGGAGAAAATGCTGGTAACCAGCATTTTCTCCTTTTCCCACAATGTTTTCTACCCCTCCCAAAACAAATCTTAATTTTCGAGTCAAATTTATTTTGTCGTCGGCCAATGCTTTCAATTTGGACAAGTCTAATTTTTTGTCGTCTGGTAAAGAGTTAACACTTTACCACACGACAGCCTTATAGACAGTGTGGGAAAAGGAGAAAATGCTGTTACCAGCATTTTCTCCTTTTCCCACAATGTTTTCAAAATACGTCTTTCTCAGGGTCGTAAAAAACTCGGAATCGTATGGTAAAGGGTTAAATGGCTATGTACTAATACTTCCTAATTTTTCTGCACTGTAGTGCAGCCAGAAAATCTTGAAGCAAACTACAGCGGTGGTATTTTATAGCAGTGACTGGTTGAATAGCTGGGCGATCTGTTATTAATTTCAGCGGCTATTTTCATCCATAAATTTAAATATGGCTTTAATTCTAAATTTTAAAACTTGCAATTTGATTGGTCGAGATGTGCTATCGCGACCAATAAGATGGCTTGTTATGAAGTGTAGAAATAGGTCAGTTAGATCTTTCCCGAAACTGACGTTAGTAATTCTAATGATATCGAAGATGAGTATCACTTCCAACTACTAAGCCCAATACAACATTGATATCATAAAGGACTAAATAGAAACAGAAATTCCAGGAAAGCATGGCAAGGTGCTCTGGTCGCTGCGTTATTGCTGAAAAAAATGTTTAAAGCGGCGTTAAACACCATACAATCAACCAATCAATCAATCTTTGACGTGCAGGAAGGGGACCTCTTTCTACACGAAAATTGGCAGATATGTAAATGAGTAAAGGTTGTAAACGAAACCCTTTCACGTAATAACTATAGTTTGGTTATTATCTGAGACATGCTCTGGCATAAGGGGGCTTAATGTATCTCCGTGATACATTATACCTATCAAGCCATCACATAATTATGGATCCATATTAGCCACTTATTTTAACAACCGACTTAATCATGAGGTAGAATGGTCCTTGGACATGACGCTGAAAACTGACCGATAGCGAAAAGTTTCGGCCCAGGTCAGCCTGCGCGGACTGCGCAGGCTGACTTGTGTCGATACTTTTCGCAGATGCATTAAGCTTCCATTTCACAGAGCATTGTTTTTTTTTTTTTTTTTTTCTTTCAACTTCCCCTTTTCTTTGAGTTGCTGTATTATCTTCTGGAACCAGACCATTTGCCATCTTACCTTGCGCAGTTGACCTATATATCGGTACGAAATATTACGTAGTACAATAAAATGAATATGACAAAAAAAAATTAAACCTAGCTTACGTCAATGCATTGTTCTGTTGTGATAAAATCACGCTTCAATTACTGCGGCATATTTATGTTACATAATGCTTCGTAAAGTGCATACAGATCAAAAGGTATGTAATTAAACTTTCTTTCATGCTGAATAAATCTTAAATATGAGCCATGTTCTGTGAAAAGGGGGCTGAATGCATCTGCGAAAAGTTTCGGTCCAGGTCAGCCTGCGCGGACTGCGCAGGCTGACCTGGGCCGAAACTTTTCGCCATTGGTCAGTATTTCTACGTGCCAAAGGATCATTCTACCTCATGGTTAAGTTGGTTGTTGGAAAAACTTGGCTATTAGGGTTCTATAATTATATGGGGGCTTGATAGGTATAATGCATTACAGAGATGTATTAAGCTGCCTTTTGCCAAAGCATGGCTCCATATATTCTTGTAGCCAATACCTTTCAATTAACTTATAAAAAAATGTAACACCCTTATTGGTGTGAGGTCAAGTTCAGTTTGTGTGTGTGTGTTTTTTAAGTGTATATTAAGATCAGATTGTACAGAGTATGAAGTCTGGACGTAGATCCATTTTGTAGAAAATTAACCCTTAATCTGCTAAATAAGTTAAATGAAACTTTCATGTCGATCGTGAAAACCCAAAGTTATTTTTAGGGGAAAAATATCTCCTTATCGGACAGTGTAGATCCAAGATCAGACTGCACGTTTTGTGCAGTCTGATCTTGATCTACACTGTCCGCAAAAATGGTCCTTGGGTCGCGCTTAGCAGCCCAAGGATTAAAAGAAGTTCGACCTTTTGCTACTGACAAAATACATGTACATGGAATATTATAGTATTGCTAGTTATCTTGTTTTTGCTCTAACCCGTTTCCGCGTAAAAACCGGTTAATACACCACTATAGGCGGTAGGTTTTTGGGAACTCTTTTAGGTGATAGAAGTGGCTGAATATACAATACAAGTGAGCCATGCTCTGGCAAAAGGGGTCTTAATGCATTTTTGTGAAGCATTTTGGTGAAACATGGTATCAGTTAAGTCATCACATAATTATGGATCCATAAAACCCATTTTGTCTGACAACCGACGAAATAAATCATGAGGTAGACTGGTCCTTTGACATGCAGAAAATTGAACGATAGCAAAAGTTTTCGACCCATGTCAGCCTGCGCGGATCATTCAGCCTGACCTAGATCGATACTTTTGCAGATAAATAAAACTCACTTTTCACGGAGCACGATTCATGCTGGCTGACATGAGTCGATACCGTTTGCAGATGCATAAAGCCCCCTTTTTACAGATCATGGTGAATTTGAAGAAAAGCATCGTCCCTCTACGTATTTTTTTTTTTTTTTTTTTCGTTTTAGACACTTGTATCAATTCTTCATGAGACTTTAAGTAATGGGTTAACCTTTTACCAGACGACAAAATTTTAGCCTTGTCCAAATTGGAAGCATTTGCAAACGACAATTTCAATGTGGCTCAAATGGTGCACTTTTTCTTTGATAGGGCAGAAAACATTGTGGGAAAAGGAGAAAATGCTGGGTTACCAGCATTTTCTCCTTTTCCCACAATGTTTTCAAAAGTCTTCTTCCACAGGGCAGTTAAAAGGCGGCATTGTGCGGTAAAGGTTTAAGTGTTAAAAGTTACGCAGTTGAATATTTCTAAGACTCGGTCTTTTTGCAGGGATCAATATGTTTTCTTTATTGTTTCAAATTTAGCTTTCCCGTCGAACACAGTAGCTTGAAGATTTCAATCGACCACAAAAAAAAAACGCAGTCGTTGCATTTCAATGCATCTCATAAAATACCGGTGTAATGACAACTTTGTATTCCCACAGAATTTGTACTCCCTGGCCCGTATACTGCCCAACCCTTTACTACACAGTCCCGAGTTTTAATAAACATGAGGGAAAAAAGGCTTTTGAAAACATTGTGGGAAAAGGAGAAAATGCTGGTAACCAGCATTTTCTCCTTTTCCCACAATGTTTTCCACTCTTTCAAGGAGAAACGTCGTCAGTTGAGCCACGTTTACATTGTCGTCTACAAATGCTTTTAATTTGGCCCAATCTAGAATTTTGTTGTTTGGTAAAGAGTTTAAAAAATGTACTATCTAGTCCATATTGTACGGGGAAATACATTTACTACGGGATTACATATTCGTCATGACATCGGCCAGTATCACAGATCAGCCAGTGTTTTGAAAGATGTACTCACAATAATTATAAATATGTAGACGATGTGTTGCGTCATACAGCATACAATTTATGAAAGTATTGTGACGAAAGGAGAAATTGCTCGTAGCAAGCAATTTCTCCTGTAACCACAACAATTACACGTGTATTCATCTGCCACACTGAAATTCATTATCATCATCTTGATTATCTTCTTCTTATCACGGCGACAGCTCACATATTCATGTATTTCCTGGGTTTCACCAGTATTAGGCTAGGGCTCTGAAGTGTCTTGCCCGAGGACACTCCCACGAAAAACCCAGTGGATCCAGCGAGGCTCGAACCTAGGACCTCCAGGCCACGAGTCCCACACCTCATCACTGAGCCACGCAGGACCGCAGTAAACGAAGATATGGTTTCTTTTATTTAACCTTTTACCTCTCAATCGCGAGTTTTAAGGACCTTGAGAAAGAATATTTTTTAAAACATTGTTAAAAAAGGAGGAAATGCTGATAACCATTATTTTCTCCTTTTTCTACAATATTTTCTATCATTACAAAAAGAAATTTAAATTTCTGAGTCACATTTATTTTATAGTCAGCAATTCAATTTGGACAGGGCTTAAAAAATTGTTTGGTAAAGAGTTAATTAAAAAAATCATTTTACCCAACGAAAAAACTTTGGCGTTTACAGAAAACAAACCAACTGTGGCTTAAATGGCGGAAAGTCTCTTTGAGAGGATGGATAGAAAACATTGTGGGAAAAGGAGAAAATGCTGGTTACCAGCATTTTCTCCTTTTCCCACGATGTTTTCAAAAGTCTCATCCTCAAGGCCATCGAAACTCGGGATTGTGCGGTAAAAAGCTAACAAAGATACGATATTGGGTGCTTCCGTTTCGTAACCGATCCATTGCCAGATGCGGCGATATGCTTTGTTGGACAGAACTATGGGGTTGACCGAACTATGCTTACTGACACCCCAGTTTATAGTTTATTCTACGGTAATGGGAGACCCGACGTATCATATGTTAATTGGTAAACTTGTATGTTTAATCCCTCGATAATTAATCGTCTTTCCTCGTGTCCGCGGCATTGAATAATGGTGATGTTGAATTGTGACGCACCCATGTGTTTCTTGGCTTTCTCACACCATTACTGACACAACTTTCTTTCCAAAACCACTGACTACTTTTCTCAATGCATCAGAGAAATGCATACAAAGTCAAGTTATGAAAATAAAAATCTCTCTTTTTGCAGTATTTTCGATTGACTCTTACCAAAAAAAAAAACTCGGCTTTCGTTAAGATCTTAAGTAGAATTCCGCTACAAATAACCCTTTTGCCACACAATTCCGAGTTTTAACAACCCCGAAGAACGGTTTTCAAAACATTGTTGGAAAAGGAGAAATGCTGGTAACCAGCATTTTCTCCTTTTACCACAACGTTTTCTACCCTATTAAAGACAGAAGTCATCATTTGAGCTACATTCAATTTGCCGTCTGCAAATGCTTTTAATTTGAACCAGTCTAAAATTTTGTCGTTTGACAAAGAGTAAAAGAATGTTTTGGGCAGACATTCGAATCAAGTAGCGGACGGTGTAGACCAAGATCAAAATAAAAATTCCGTACAACCTACAGATCAATTAATCACTACTGTCCAAAGCCACAAAGAGGAAGAATGGTCAAATGTATGAGCGTAAAAGATTTTCTTATATACCTGTAATTGTTCCAGTTAAGAATACATCGCTCACATATAAAATAACATACACGACAGAAAAAAAAAAATCCGTATCTACACAATCTCAAATACGATTATAAATATGACATGATGACGTATCTCGTGCAAGGTATACACGTGCATTGATTTGCGATTTGATTCTTCAAAATGTTACGCTATGATATTCATCCGCCATTCATAAAAACGAAGTAATTACCGACTAATCCATTATTTATTTTGTTTACCGTTTTCGAATAAAATGTCATTAATTGCAATATTTTGTCGTTGACAGTTGTAGGTATATAATAAAAAGAATATTATATTGTAGTAGCTTTCCTTGTGCTTGTATTTGCTTCTCGCCGCGTAAGAAAATTTTGACATCTGGCTCTACCTTCAGTCTCGCGCGGTATCGAATTTTCTCACCCTGCTTTAATCAAATATAAGCACCAGGAAAGTTACTACAACATAATATCCCGTATGTATTTGCAAAGAAATGATTTAAAACAGTAAAAAGGAAGTGAAAAACTAATTCAATCTAAGCACAGCATTCCTGGTAGGTGAGAAGTTAATTCCCGACAAGCTGGAAATTAGATTTTATTAATCGAGTCAACCAAGATAGAGAATCTGTTTCTCAAAAAACTTTATATCGCCTTGGTTTTCTTCCCTCCCCCCCCCCCCCCCCCCCATACAGTCACATGGCATTCATTTTGTAGTCTTAGGCCTCCCCCCCCCCTTCCCCATGCAAGTGCCTTTGGACTCCTATGTAGTAGAAAAGAATGCAAAAATATTGTTTAACTCTTTACCAAAACGACAAAATTTGGACTTGACCAAATTGAAAGCATTTACAGGAGATTTCTGTCTTTGATAGGATAGAAAACATTGTGGGAAAAGGAGAAAATGCTGGTTACCAGCATTTTCTCCTTTTCCTACAATGTTTTCAAAAGCCTTCTGTTTCATGTCATTAAAATTCTGTATTGTGTGGCAAAGGGTATAAACAACTGATAATTTTTAGGACAATTTCTCAATGCTCCTAAAGCTTTGTTGACTCTTGGCTGCTTTTATATCTTAGTTCTAAGTCTGGACATTTATGGGTAGTGTATCGAAGCATAAACTCTTCACGCTTAACATCAAAGTTTAGAAATATGTACGGTTGGCGAGTGGATCATTTAACTCACATCTATTGGTCAACAGATTTGTTTCAGTTTGAATGCATACTAATACCATAGGCCACTGAAACTTTATTGGTCTATTACCGGACAACGAAATTTTCCTTATCGGACACCGTTACTATAAATAGCACATTGGCAACTGCCTCTATATTGTATTTAATAAGAACAGAACAGAACAGAATAGAATTTTATTTTGACTTGTACAAAGTACATCGTCAGTTGCACTACAATAAGAGTCTTATTATGTACAACAAAGAGGCAGTCGCCAATGTGCTATTTATAGTAACAATGTAATGAAAATTTGAGTATTCCCTGATATACAGGCGATGCACCAATTCGCAAGTATTCGATGATCCACCAAGAAAAATGTTAGTGTTCCGTAACAGACCAATGGAGCTCCAAAGGCCTGTGCTAATACATACTAATACAATGAAATGTGATAACTGTTTAAACCTTTGGCAAAGATGTACAGAACGTTAGGGACTAGCAGCCTCTAACGAACCTGCACGGGGGCGAATAAGCGTCATTAATATTACTACAATCACTGACAAGAGCAGTTGTACCTGTTTTTGCCATCTGATCGTGACCTACACTATATTCCACAAATCCAAATAGATAGTCTTATTTTGATCTACATCATTTACATGACAACGTAAGCTGTTCGTGGCTCTATAATGGGTACACAGCAATGTAGTGCATGTTTCAAAGGTGTGGGAATAATTGTTGTAAATAATACTTTGTATACCTGTCTTCGTTTATATATATGAAACATACTCTGTGAAAAGGAGGCTTAATGAATCTGCGAAAAGTGTCCACCCAGGACAGCCTGCGCAGTCCGCGCAGGCTGACCTGGGCCGAAACTTTTCGGTATCGTTCAATTTTCAGTATGTCCAGGGTTCATTCTACATCGTGATTAAGTCGGTTGTTGTAAAAAGTGGCTATTATTGATCCAGAAACATGTGATGTCTTGATTGGTACAATGCGTCACGGAGATGTATTAAGCCCCATTTTGCCAGAGCACGGCTCATATATGTTTCATCACGTCTATGAACATGGGCCAGAGGCCTAAATAATTCACTGAAACTTTTGTATTGTAAGTAGTAAAGGAGGGTAGACCTCGGACATGTCCGAGGTCTACCCTCCCAGAGTGCCATTTTGTCCGAGGTCTACCCTCCCTGAGTGCCATTTTGTCCGAAGTCTACCCTCCCGGGAGGAAAAAAGACCGCATCACCGAAGATTTTGGCGGTAATTCGGCTTCCGCGCGTAGAAATACAATTATAAATAGTCCGCTACTTGAATAAAAGTAGTTCCGGCAGGCGGTTCAGGTAGAGACCCTCGTTGGACTTAGTCTTTTTTTGGAGAGTTGTTCTTTGTCTCTATTGCCCGTCGGACTTAGTCTTTTTTCCACAATTGGATTAAAAAGTAGTTCCGACTGATGTAAACAAACGTAAACAAGTGTTTTGATTGGTCGAGACGTTTTCCCGCCAAAATTCGAATTGGGAAACGTGTGACACCACAAAACTGGCTCGGAAAAAGAAGGTGTGCCACCATCTTCACTCGGTTTGATCTTTCTCTATCACCGTGTCGGACTTAGTCTTTTTTCACAATTGGATTAAAAAGGTAGTTCCGGCTAATGTAAACAATCTGGCTCAGGTAGATAGCTCAGGCTGGTTCAGGCAGAGACTATCGTTGGACTTAGGCTTTTCTCTGTTATCGTTGGATTTAGTCTTTTTTCCATCTTCGTTCACCTCAGGCTTTCTCTATTACCGTTGGACTTAGTCTTTTTCCACGACATGGTTCCCAAGACAAAAGGCTCTTCTATTGGTCTTAGCGATATTGACAATTGTTGAAGATAGATTTTCTAGGGTTTGGTTAGTCCTGAAAAGGACTGTTTTTTGGAGATTGAACTGTCTTTTTTTTTTTGTCTTTTCTGTGTCTTTTTTGCCTTTTTTGCTGTGTTTTTTTCCTCTATTGAGAACTTTTCTTTGTTTCTTTGGGTGTCTTTTTGAGTTTGAGTTTTGGAATCTTTGGGATCTTGAAGTCTTTGAAGTTATCGATGTTTTTTCCATGTTTTCCCAATCCTATTTTTACCGGTGATACATAGGTGGGATCGTATCGTTGTTTTTTGTGAAGTTGTTCATCATCATCGTCTTTCTCTATTTCTCGTTTTTTATTTTTTATCTTCTCTTCCTTTGGTTGATGATCTTTCTCTGGCTGTGTTTCCTTTGAGTGTTGCTTTTCTTTTGGTTGTTTTTCCTTCGACTGATTTTCCTTTGACTTCTGATCTTTCTTTTTTACAACTGTTACGAGGGAGTCTGTTAGTCTTCGAAGGCTGGTTTTATCAAAGTCGAACTCCACAGGAATCTTCACAATAACAGGCGTAGTTGACTGTCTTTGCTGACATATTGTCTCGATGTTTCTGTTCAATGTTTTCAACTCCTCTAAAATCTGAGTTATTGTAGCATCTTGTTTTGATATCATCTGTCTCATCTCTTCCTCGAATTTGTTAACTGGCCCTGCCATTGGCTCAATGAATGTCGAATTCATGGCTGACGCTAGAATATCTCCACTGTTTCCACTCTGTGGCAAGGAGTTGTCTAAAATGTAGTCGGTTAAGTTGTAATCAGCTAAGTTGAGATTCATCTTTCCCGTTAACAGTATGTTTTTACTCGTACTACTCGAAGATCGAGAGCCGAATGATTGTAGAGAAATAGCGTCAACGTTTTATAGGTTAGTAGGGGGATTGACCTACTTTGATACAGAATTAAGAGCGCGGACCCGGTCGGAAGCACCCACGGATGATTATAACACTTAGAGAGAGAAATGATAGAAATCTGGGGTACTAGCTAACCGATTGATCTGAGCTCTATTGCGAATGTAACATATCCTATGATTGAACGAAAACAGCTGAATTCTAGTCAAGCAGAAATGATAATCTTTCGATTTTTACATAGTTATATTGCTTACTTGTAAAAGGATGAACTACACTATATTAGAAAATATTATTTGGGGTAAAATTTTTCTTTGAGTTATGTAGAATTTTGCTTGACAAAATTTGAAAAGATAGAACTTTCTTAACGTTTGGTAGTCCTGAAAAGGACTGTTTTTCGAAGATTTGTATTTTTCAACCTCTTCGTCTATCTCTCGCAGCCTCTAACTCATCAAGTAACATGATAAGTAGTGCTAGGTCATGACGTATCTGTCGTCGACGAAACCAATCTTCTAGCCAGTTCAGTATCGAATAATATGCCACTGATCCAAACATGAACATGCAAAACATTTTTTATTCTCGAGTATTGAGAGGTAAAAATGATTAAATGAGAACTTGACCGGCTTTCTTTATACGTTTTTTACAGATAAATTGACCTACTTCGACTCAGAATTAACGTTAGCCAATCGTTAGTTTCGTTATATTCTCTTTGAATAAGTAAAAGATAGATGAAAACAATTCTATACGTTCCGGTAGGGATCAAGGCTTTCTGATGAACTTAGTCTTTTTTTTTTTTTTTTTTGATAAGTTGAAGAAAAATTACCTTTTTCTTAAAATCAGAATTGACTTGGTCTGACAATTTGAAGAGAAAGATAAAACTTTCTTGGTGTATGTTAGCCCTGAAAAGGGCTGTTTTTCACTATTCTCTGTAATGAAATTAATTTAACTATCGGTTAACTTAATTTCAAAACTAGAGAAAAGATCGAGGATTCTAAACCTCCTCATCTGAATCTTCGGGGAATAGCTCACGCCGAAGTTCGTTGATTTCTTCAACTTTGGCTTGGACATACTCATTATACATAATGAGTACTCCTTTGATTGAACAAAGTTGAATTTTCAGATTATACTGCACGGCTCTGCTTTTACACTTATCATATCGTTTTTCTATCCCACTCAGACGAATTTTAAGCAATTCGATCTGTCTGCATCCCTTTCTAAGTCGTCGCTCTGCTTCAAGCAATTTGAACCGTTTGTCGAGGGTTTTCATTTTTTTGAGCTCTGAGAGGAAAAAAACTGATAAAAAAGAAAAATATCCCCGTCTTTTATAGGGTGGTAGAGGGATTGACCTACTTTGACTTGGAATTAATGTTATCCAATCGTTAGTTTCGTTATATTTCTTAATTCAGAACTGAGTTGAACTGACAATTTGAAGAAAGTAAAAACTTTCTTGTTGCATGTTAGCCCTGAAAAGGGCTGTTTTTTGATGAAGATTCATCCTTCACTGGTTGCGATCGAGTTGTTCTTCTTCTTTTTCAAACTGCACCACAATGAAAGCTTGACAGCAATGATGACACCAAATCACTACACCATAGTCTTCATCATAGTCATAGAATCCCTCATCTGGTTCTGGACAATTGTGCTTTTCTCCAAGATGGTGTAGGATACGAAAGCATTTTCCACACTCTATTGCACATGGTCTATCACACTGAGGACAATAAGGAAAAAATATAAGCATTTTTTCTCGTCTTGGTATACTTTTACGATTTCTTATTCGTGCTACTCGAGAGAAACGAGAGTCGAATGGTTATAGGAAAAGTTCACTGAATTTTTTATAACTTGATGAAGGGGATTGACCTACTTTTTCTGACTCAGAATTAACGTAGACCAATCGTCAGACTCGTTATATTCTTTTGTAGAAAAGGAATGGCGGGAGTGGGAAAAACGGTTGATCTTGGCGGGTGTGGGGAAAAAACGACGACTCTTCGGATAGGACTTAGTCTTTTTTTTGAGTCTGATGCAATCAATCTTTCGATCTGAGAAATACGTTTGTGGAAATTGACAATTTGAAGAAGCAGTCTTCCTGGGTATTGGTTGGCTCTGAAAAGAGCCCTCAATCCTAAAAGAAGGAGAGAGTGGTTCTTTAAAAAGAACCATTGTTTTTTTATCCATTATACAGGATATGCCGTGATGACAGAAAGATCTTTATACTTAACTACATCCGGCAACTCAAATCCATCATAGCAGGCGACGACTTTACAAACATACGCCTCTTTACCGTCTGCATCTTTTCCGATTTCAACAGGAAATTTCATTTAAAAAATTATCTTGTTGAAACCTTGCAATTTAATACTATCACTATGTTCTACAGTAGATTTTACCATTTCATAAATTTCTGAAACGGAAAATCTTCTAGAGAACAAACTAGGTTGAGATTCATCCAAGTATCGTTCTGCATCAAAATAATGTTTTCTAATGAAATGCTCATAATTGAAGTACTTCTTATAGCGTAAATATTGCCCGCTATAATAAGATTGAGGCGGAGTGCCAAAACCCTGTCTCACGGACATATCGCTAGGAAAAAAAAGATAGAGAAAGAATAAAAGATAGGAAATTTTTTGCCAGCATTTTATAGCTTGGTAGGGGATTGACCTACTCTTGCTATGGAATTAAGAGCACGAACGGGGGCGAGAGCATGTAGATAGAACATAACGTACTATAAGATCTCACATAGAATATGATGATCTAGCTACATTTTTTCCATCTCTGAACTTTTTTGGGAGAAAATCAAAACAGACGACCTTTTTAAAAATTTCTTTATTCATTCAAAAGTTCTTAACAATATCATTAAAAAACAGTAACGTTTAAAACAAAGCAAATGTTCTAACACTATATTTTATATATACAAAGACATTTTATATACAAAGCAATGAAGATACATTTTATATACAAAGCATTGACAATACAGTTTTTTATTTACAACAATGACAAAACAATTTTTACAATGCAAATTCACAGATACCTCGATTTTTCCACTTGTCTTCATGTTCCACAACAGTTTTGTGCAATTGTTCATTGCCCAAAAACAAACGATATACACTGTCCAACCCACTATATTCACACGTTCCTCTAATTTCAAAGACGTTTTTGAATACTGCTTTTGTCGAAAGAGTTGAACGTACGATTTTTTCTGTGACATCTCTATCAAATAGGAGATAGCCTTCCATGATATCCACTCCTTCTGCATTATCTCTTGATTTTGTATACCGTAAGTAAAAGTTAAACAGGTCTGATTTCATTTTCAGTAGATTCAGATAACTTTCTTCCGGTCTTCCTATGATAATGAATCGCCATCGACTTGTGGCATGCAACTTCTTAGCGAAATAGTCACTTTTCCACAAACAAGCTGTCAAATAGCCTTTGATAGTGGTATCGAAATTTGACTCAGTCACCAGCATTGCAATAAAGTCGTGCATGCTATACAACTTACAGGATGTCTCTCCTTTTGCAACTCCCTTGTGCAATTTATCTATCCAAAGTTTCACACAGTTGAATTTAAGGCTGAATTGTGTTCGTTCATCGAGCATGTGCAGATGGATGAAATCTCTATAAACTTTTTCACGTAGTTCTATTGGCAAAGGCAGCATTTCACTTGACATGATTTTCACTTTTGATAGAACCGTCTTACTTTGGTTGTTCACTTCAAGTCAGTGTAACATGGTGTTGTTCCTTACAGTTATTTATACCCTCAAAAACTTATAGGTCATAGAGTGCAGTATCGTTACAATGTAAATTCGCAGATACCTCGATTTTTCCACTTGTCTTCATGCTCCACAATAACTTTGTGCAGCTGATCATTACCCCAAAACAATGGAAATTTGCTATCCATTTCACTATATTCACGTACTCCACTAAATGGAAAAACATGTTTTGAAATATCTTTTGTCGAAAGAGTTGAATATACGATTTCTTCTGTGACATCTCTATCAAATAGAATATAGCCTTCCATGGTATCCACTGTTTCCTCACCGTCTTGAATGGATCCTTTTTTGTAGCGTAAGTAAAAGTTAAACAGAACCGATTTCATTTTCAGGACGTTCAGAAAACTTTCTTCTGTTCTTCCTACGATAATGAATTGCCATCGACTTGTGGAATCCATCTGTTTAGCAATATAGTTGTCTTTCAACAAACAAAATGCTAAATAAGCTTTGAGAGGAAAATCGAAATCTGTGTCATCCCCTACCATTACAATAAAGCTGTGTATACCATACAACTTGCACGATCTTTCTCCTTTTGCAACTCCCTTATGCAATTTGTTTATCCAAAGTTTCACACAGCCGAATTTAATATCCAACTGTACTTGTTTATCGAGCGTGTGCTGATGGATAAAATCTCTATAAACTTTTTCACGTAGTTCTATCGGTAAAGGTAGCATTTCACTTGACATGATTTCACTTTTTTTGATAGAACCGTCTTACTTTGATCGTTTACTTCAAAACAGTGTAACACGATGTTGTTTCTTACAGATATTTATACCCTCAAACTTTTATGACCATAGGGAACAGTATCAGTATCGTTTACAATCACTCTTTTGGTGTATACAGAGCGAAAGGTTTTTGTCTGTGGTTCACTGGTCATTGTTCTGTCTTTATGCCTTTTGATTCTACAGTCATACTGAACTTTGATTTCTATTGTGCGATCCAAAGCACATTTTGAATAGGTGTCGAAATTTACCATCTGATTTGTATTGTAATCCAAAGTAATTCCCTTGACTTTACATTTGCTTTTTTCTTTTCCATCTTCTGTTCTCATCTTATAAGCGTAATTCTTGGGGCCTAATCCTCTGAAATGGGTAATTCTGCAATCAGGCTCTTCATCGGTCCATTTTCCTAGTCTGCTGTTAATAATGGGAGGGTTCCACAATTCAGGATCATGAATGTACATACAACTGTCTGTATCGAAATACAGAACTCTATCCCCCAATCTTTCAAGAACACTGTACAGTTCCAACCTTGCATAAGCTGTTACGTAGGATGCTACAATAACATTGGCTGTCGCATGCGTTTCGACAAAGTCCATCTTTTCTTCATAGTTGACCAAAATGAATGGACACTCGTTGTCAAAAATTTCCACATGCTTTACCGTGTATTTCGGGTCGGTAATCAAGTCGAAATATTTAGATGGTTCTCTGATGTATTTCGTCTTGCTCATGTTTTCACGCTGTGCTAATTTCCCCCAAAGACAGTTCACCATAATCTTAGCAAATGATCTTTTACCAGGATTTTTTTGAATACAATTTGGATCGAGACGAATCCCTTCAGCTTCCTCATACTCGCGAATGAATTGATCCTTTTCCGAGTCTGTCTGACACCAATTGGGATATCCACTGGCTTCTTGCTTGATTTTCAAGAAATTGTCCACATAGCCTTTAAAGAATTGATCCGAAACAGAATCGAAATGCCAGATTTCATACACTTGCATTAGCTGATAACCACAGTCAAGAGCTTTGAACAGTTCAAATGTAACCCAAGTTCCAATCAATGCTCTCTCTTCTTTTTCATGGTTACAAACGTTTGAGCTTTCTTGTGCACATTTCATACAGAGTGGAAACATCATCTTGTTGTTACAGTGAACTGGAAGAACAGGATGAAACAAATCAGTTGGGGGTAGAACTTTGCATTTAATGAGTCCTTAATACTGACGAATATTCTTCATGTCAATGTTCTCAGCAGTCAAGATTGTTGGATGGCCTACAGGATAGAATTTATGTTTGCAGACGTAAGGATACAGAGAGCAAATGTCAATATACTTGATTTCCTTCTCACTGCTTTCCTCAACATCATAGGCAATTTTTATTGCATTGCATCTACCTCCAGCCAGGCCCTCTCTTGGTTCGATGGGGTCGCAGTTCGGGTATAGACTTTCAATGTTTTTTTTGTACTCTTTGTCCTTCTTCATCTTGGCATCGAATTCATGCTCCCATATGGTCACGATGTTATATCCCATTCTTTTGATGGTTTCTAATCGTTCAATGGTACTATTGTACAATTCATCCATTGTTTTTCCATTGATGGGATTGATATATTTCCGATCCTTGAAACATGTCTGACACCCATGAAATAAATCCCCGAGGAATTCATAGACAGTCTTTGATTGACGGTGAAAACCGTCTACAGTGTATTTCTTTATTCGAAATTCACCACCATTTTTGGCATGTTGAATATGAATCCCTTTTTCCCTAGCAATGCTTTGAATCCACCGTATTGCTTTCATAGAAAACCGACGTCTGACTGGATCTTTGCTTGAAATGATGGCTATCTGATTTTTTGGTAAATAATCTTTTCGCCAAATCTTGTTACAGGCTCCAGCTATGGTAAACGACTCTGTGAATGGACAAATCCCACTCTGTTCGATGAACAACTTTCTGAATTCACCACATCCTCGTCTTAGGATATCAACATCCGATCGACAGTACAACTCCATCTCTCTTTGAAAATTGAATTCCTCACCATTTTGAACTTTGTCATTATACCAGACTATGAATTTCGATCGAGCCTCTTCAGACATTGAATCGGGCTTGTAATAAGACATGCCCAAGTATGGGCCAACGTAATCCCAGAATTCGTCTGTATTTGCCCAGTGAGGAAAGTAACCTTTTTTCATTTCTTGAAGACCAAATGTAGTCGGAAATTTTGCCAGCCCAAAGTTCATGAAACTGAAGGAGTCAATCAAACACACACCATTCAGTTCTAACTTCAAAATATTATTCCCATTCATGGTCAGTTCTGGTTCTTTCATCCCAACGTTGATAATGTGGTTGAGAATAAATTGACCATCATAGCCTTTGAGGTTATGGGCAATAGCTATGATTCCTTTATGATGCTTTGTAAAGAGCCAGCTGCAAAATTGACTCAAAGTTTCTTTTCCTTGAAAAATAACTTCTCTTCCTTCTTCGAATTCACTGCATGTGGAACAATGAAAATCAAGTGGCTTATCGATACATTCAGCACAGGCTCGGTGTGCAACACAGTAATTCGGAATGTGTATCCCTGTATCTTGCTGGCATTCAAAATCAAAGAAAATGAACAAAGGCTTTTTGACTACAGAAGAACTCGTCTCATCGTCGCTGTCGTGCTTCATCTTACTCTGGTAAGGCTGAATAAAACAGCGATGAGAGAAGTCAACTATTTTCTTGCAGAGATGACACTTTTTCTTTCCCTTACAGACATGATTTTTCTTTCTGACAAAAAACTGACCTTCACATTTTGAACAGAGTTTCACTAATTCACAAATGGTCTTCTTCTCTTTACCTTGAAGTGTTTTGTGTTTTTCCAAGCATTCTGCACTGAAAAAACATCTATGACACTTGGAACAGACATACTCTTTTGATTCCGATGGACATTTTCCAGTACGAAAGCAACCTTTACAGATCTTTGAGCAAACATGGTCTTCCCGATTCCTGTAACGCATATCACAGAACTCACAATAATAACCACAATCAAGAAATGATGTAATGGATTTGATGTAGTCATAGTGCTTTTGATGAAAGTACAAATGTATGATTTTACTATTGTCTTTCACTTCTGGATGTTCAAACACTTTCTCCAATTTTGATTGCTGTTGATGGACTTTAATAACATAATCTTTTTCATATAAGAAATCTTGAATTTTTTTGTATTCTTCAGGCCCTACAGGTTGCGTCGACGAAACTCCAGCTTCATTCATCAATTTCTCGGCTTCAATCTTTTGAAGTGGTCTGTTTGATCTTTTGATGATATCCCATCTTCGATTCCATTCTTGGGTGTTTTCACGTTCATGGTGATAAATCCCCACAACAATGGCTCTTGCAAAACATAGATGATCTTCATTATTAATTTCAATAATCGATTGTTTCTTCTTTGCGAAAACTTTTGAATCCAATATTTCTGTACCCCTAACTCTTTTACCACTTCCACTTGGGGGTACCGTATGTGTGATATCGAATGTCATGCGACCATCGTTCAAGACGAATTCCTCATTTGACTGTAGAACTTTTTCAATCTCGTCCAATATAGTATGACTCTCCAACTCCTCCACATATAGAAAGGGAATGTGAATCCCCATATCCAATGAACGGTGATTGATGGTAATTCTAATCATATCCCTCGATTCAGCCTTTAACTTTTGAACGATTTCTCGGATAACATCGTCAAATAAGACAGTCAGTTGCTGGGGTTGTAACTCATCGAATTTCTTAAAAGACGCCTCCAGTACATGGGAATCTGTATTGAATTTTCTTGACTTCTTTATTCCCACTTCTTTTAAGACGTATAGACTTTTCATATCCAAAGATTTCTTGTCTCCACTTTCTTCTTCCTTGGGTGAAAATAACCCAGCATGACTTTCTTCTTTCAAAGATTTTCTGTCTTCTTTCAAAGATTTACTGTCTTCACTTTTTCCTTCCTTGGGCGAAAATGGCCCAGCATGACTTTCTTCTTTCAAAGATTTTCTGTCTTCTTCTTTCAAAGATTTTTTGTCTTCGCCATCACTTTCTTCTTTCAATGGTAAACTTTTTCTCTTTTTGGGTGAAAATTTCTCATCATCGCTTTCACCACTGCTGCTACTATCTGGGTAGACTAGTATTCTTTTTCTTTTCTTTGCCGGCAGTAATTTTTTTCTCTTTTTCGGGATGGACTGAATTGTCTCATCGTCACTTGTACTGTCTGAATAAGGTACTAGCCTTTTAGACATTGTTTTATGGCTGATTATAAGTCAAACAATGACCCAGAACTCAAAAAATCCTAGCTTTTTTATATCTTTTTTCAGACCAAACGTGTATAAAAAGAGGCGTTACGACTGAAATCTTCATCATTCTTCGGAAAGATTTCAAACAGGACAACTGGTAGAAAAATGAGTGGGTTCAAGCTACAAAGTACAACACCAAAGAGAATGTATCTGTATGTTAACCCATACACTCACGATTATGAGATTACCAATATACCGTCAAGATATCAAGTCTACCATACTGGAAACTACGTGGGATCATTTCTATCCCACCAACATTTTGCAGAAAAAGATGTCTATCGTATCACCAGAGTCCTGGATCAAGCAACATTCGACAAGCGCCATGGGGTGAGTGATATGACAACGAATATCTGTTTTACATGCAACAGATCAGGACATTGGGCTAGACAATGTCCAGAAAAAGAAAAACTGATGTGGAGATTCGTCTCTGTCTTCGTGGACCCCTACAGTCACGATGTTAAAATTTCGCCAACAATGGAAACCGGTAGTGAATTCCAACATATGAAATACGTTGGAGCTCTATTATCCTATAAAGTAGGCGAAAATAAATGGAAGACAAGATCGTCATAGACTACAACTTCATCGACTGGAAATCAGATCGGACAGGAGATCGAAAGACAGATCGAAAATATGGAGCATGATAACACAGAAATCAACGACACAGAAATCTGTAGAATTCAAGTAGAAATACATGATAAGCCGCAACAAAGTTCACAAAAAAATAAACTTTCTTCAGAGGATACTCTTATACTCGATCAAAACAACGAACCCTCTTCAGAGAAGATGTCAGACGAAGAGCAAAACAAGCAAGTTTCTTCAGGATCTGAAGAAAAGAAAATCAACCAGAAAAGAGAAAAGAAGAAGAAGAACTGTTTCTTCTGCAAAACAAAAAAACATGGTGGGAAAATCTGTCCAGATATTGTGTTGAAAAATAACAATGACGAACACAATGATGGAAACAATAACAGGAAACGCAAGAGTGAATGTGAGCCTGACATCCCGAAGAAAAAAAGAAAAATGTGCCTGTAAAAAACATTTTTTCAAAGAACTGTTTCAAAGAACTGTTTCAAAAACGATTCAATTATTTCTACAGTTCAATGTTTCATTGTATATATTTTACCAGTTCAATGTTTTCATTGTAATGATTATTGTACAGAATGTTTTAAATAAAAGATATAAAAAACATATAGGACTTGACTTTTTTTGTTTTTTGACAATTTGAAGAAAGTAAAAACTTTCTTGGTATTGGGTAGCCCTGAAAAGGGCTGTTTTAAAATTAAAGAGAACGTATTCTTCACCATTTCAATGAAGGATACATTCTCATTAATTTATTCTGCCAACCGCGATGTTCTGTTGGCGGTATCAGCTCTGATAAGTCTGGGTAAATATTACCCATCTTAACGATTGGGGTACGAGTATAAAACTCATACCCTCGTCTTCCAAAAAACTCACGAAGAGCTTTATGGTTTAGTCTCTTCCTTTCTTCTGCCTCGTCTTCTTTCTTTTCCATGGCCTCTTTTTCCCATTTCTCTTTCATCTCCTTCTTATTCTTCTTGCCACCAAATAGCCCACAGCAAAATTTCGATAACTTCATCGTAAAATGAGTTAATACAAGAATAAAAAATGCTGGCTCTTTTATAGCTTGACAGGGGGATTGACCTACTTCGCGTTAGAATTAAAAGCGCGAACGTAGGCGAGAGCATGTAGATAGAACATAACGTACTATATGATCTATCTACAATGTCTAAGAGTATCAAATCCAAAAAATGTAACGAAACTAACGATTGGTTAACGTTAATTCCAAGTCAAAGTAGGTCAATCCCTCTACCAAGCTATAAAATCAGTGAACTTCTTCTATAGTCATTCGACTCTCGTTCTCTCGAGCAAGACGAATAAATCATAAAGTACACCAAAGCGAAAAAAGAATTCAAAAATATGGAACAGATAAACCATCAAATAATTGACGCTCTCCAAGACTATTTAAATGCTGGTGAAGATCTGTTGGTATTAAGAAGGCAACTCATAGCAGTTCAAAGACACCTAGAGCAGATAACACAACCATACAGAGAACTCGGAGAAAAATTACTTGAGCTGTTTATGCAGACAACAACTCCAGATCTCATATTAGTTGACGTTGAACTCGGGAGAAAGATCACCACGAAGGATGGGACAATGACAATTACAAAAAGAACTGGAAGTTGTCCCATTTGTCATGCAAATTTCGGTTGCTGTCATTAGACGAGGAAAAAAGATAGTCTAACCTCCAAAAACAGTCCTTTTCAGGACTAACCAATTCTTAGAAAACCTATCTTTAACAATTGTCAATTTCGCAGATGTGTTGTTGTACTTTTTTGCAGAGAGAGAAAAACTTTTCGATTAAAAAATCTTGCAGAGAGAAAAAACTTTTTAGTGATAGAAAAAATTTACGATTAAAAAAATCTTGCAGAGAGAAATTTTTTCAAAAAATCTTACAGAGGAAATTTTAGCAATAGAAAAACTTTATGCTTAAAAATTTTTTATCATAGAAAATTTGGATAAAAATTTCGGATAAAAAATTTTTACAATTTAAAAAAAGTTTTGCAGATTAAAAACTAGGGACGAATAAAACTAGGGACGAATAAATCTAAGATCGGGTAAGTCTAGACGAACTGATTTCCGGGAAATGTCGGAAAAAAACCCACACTCAGATCATATAGTTAGGCAATGTCTAAAGATCATACTGCTAGGAGTTAAAGAAAAGACTAAGTCCAACACGGTGATAGAGAAAGATTAAGCCGAACAAAGTAGGAAAAAAAGACTAAGTCCAACGATGATCTTTGCCTGAGCCAACCCGAGATGGGAAAAAAATAACCCATATCGTGGTGAAAAAAAGACTAAGTCCAACGATGTTGTCTGGCTGAACCAGCGTGAGGAGGTGAAATAACCCATATCGTGGTGAAAAAGACTAAGTCCAACGGTGATAGAGAAAGGTTAAGACGAACAAAGACGGAGAAAAAAGACTAAGTCCAACGGTGGTAGAGAAAGATAGACGAACAAAGACGGAAAAAAAGACTAAGTCCAACGATGTTGTCTGGCTGAACCAGCGTGAGGAGGTGAAATAACCCATATCGTGGTGAAAAAAGACTAAGTTCAACGATGATAGAGAAAGTTCGAGACGAACAAAAGACGGGAAAAAAGACTAAGTCCAACGATGATAGAGAAAAAAGACTAAGTCCAACACAGTGATAGAGAAAGACCAAACCGAGTGAAGATGGTGGCACACCTTCTTTTTTCCTCGAGTCAGTCTGTGGTGTCACACGTTTTTCAATTCAAATTTTTGGCGGGAAAAAACGTCTCGACCAATCAAAACGCAGGATCACCCAGAACAAAACATGGTGACACACCATTCTTTGCTAGGAATTCCACTTCCGGTTTCCTCTTTTGTTTTTTTACATTTTTGCAGTGGTGTGAGGAGGGGGGGGGCAGAAAAAGTGGACATCTACTTCCGGTGCAGCTCCAGGCCTAGGTTCGGGAGGGTAGACCTCGGACAAAATGGCACTCAGGGAGGGTAGACCTCGGACAAAATGGGGCAACCTCGGACAAAAATGGCACTCTGGGAGGGTAGACCTCGGACATGTCCGAGGTCTACCCTCCTTTACTACTATTGTATCGTACTTTTAGTACTGTTTCCTATGGTTTCTAAGTGGCTTGAGAAAAATCATCGATTAATTGCTTAGGTATCTTTTCTTGTTTCCAAAACTCTTGAGCACCCGTCTTATTTCCATAATGCAGTGATTACACAGAGCAGTTCGTAGTTACGATTGGTGATACACTGAGTTTTTTCAGAAGATCTAAAATGACAAGCTTTTATTATATTATATTCGTTAAATAGTGATGTGTGAAGCCGATTGTTAGACAACATTCACAGAAAAATAATAAAATGGTTTTACAGCACTCTCAGTGCTTTGATTCAACTTACGTTATTACGCTCTATACAGACCTCCGAGTTATTCCAGTTCTACGGTTTATGACAACCGACACCAGAGTGTCACATGACCGCTACGGTATACGGTAATTTTCTGATCGGTACCCACTGATATGAAAATTGTTATTCAATAATTTTAAACAAGAGGCACGATCATCTACACTGAAGGTCGCAGCTTGACAATATCGCAATTCTTATTATTTAACCTTGCTTAAGATCAACTTTAACCGTTTCCCATACGACAAAATTTTAGACTTGACCAAATCGAAAGCTTTTGCAGACGACAAAATAATTGCGATTAAAAAAAAGAAATTCATCATTTGATGAGTAGTAAACATTGTGGGAAAAGGAGAAAATGCTGGTAACCAGCATTTTCTCCTTTTCACACAATGTTTTCAAAAGGCCTTTTTCAAATGGTTCGTTAAAACTCGGTTTTGTATGGTAAAAGGTTAAAAAGCAAATTACCACTGTGAGAGTTAATTTGTTTGGGATATAAGTTCAAGGTAGATGGACACGAATCGTTGTTTCTTGTAAGATGTTGAATGTATGCAAACTAGTTACTTTATAAAAGAGGAGTTCAAGCAATTTTATAAGGGTCAAAAACAGTTACTGATACAGGGGCATTTTTAGATTTTTAAAAGTATATGACCTTTCAGGTCTCACCTTCTTATGTCAACAGGCAAACTGGAATCCTGTGACGACGAATCGCGCCCCTGTTTTAAGAAAAAAACAGATCCTCATATATCAGTAAACAGAAGCGCCTGTGTCGTTTGATTTGTGAAAATCATTGAAAAACTGTACAAGCCAATTACAAACACAAAGAACTTCAGATATATTGTTATAGAATTAGCTGTAGATTTGAAATTGGACTCGTTTCGAAACTTTGACATGGCCTAGTTTATAAAGTCTACATCGCGGATGAATAAGTAAAAGAAACACCCCAAAAACAGCCCATTCCACTGGCAAACACACCCAAACCGATGTCATTACACCCCAAACCACTTTCCGAATACTTAAAGCTCATGCGGCATGCGAAGAGCTCACATACGCGATTTTAAGGAAATTGGTAATGAAATAATGCTATCAATCTTAGAAAAACACTCTTGTCAACCGACAGATGAATGATTTTTCACTGTTATTAAAACCTATTTGTTACAAAATTTCTACCGTCACCGTCTAGTAGTACTTTCAGTACTTTGATTGTTAAGGCTATTGACATTGTGCTTTTATGACGTAAACTGTGAATATATTAACCCATAAATTGTCCAGTGATTTAAATATAAATCATTTCTAGCCAATAATTAACCCCTTCCCAAACAAGCCCTGGTTTTCACGTGTCTGCAGTACAAGTCTTTTGAAAACACTGTGGGAAAAGGAGAAATTGCTCGTAACGAGCAATTTCTCCTTTTTCCACAGTGTTTTCTACCCTTTTGGAGAACTTTCCGCCATTTTCATCAAATTTAAAATTGTCATCTGCAAACTCTCTCAGTTTGAAAGGGTCTAAAATTTATCGTTTGGGAAAGGGTTAAACCAATATATTGTTACTTCATTTTTTTTTACTAGAGAAAACTCACATTATCGGCCAGTGTAAATTGAAGATCAGACTGCACGTTCTTAGCAGTCTGATCTTGACCTACGCTGTCCCTAATGACAAATGAGTCTTGATTAGCAGTATTTAGTGAAAATACTAGCAAAGAGTGTATGCCAAAGCAAGACAGCACGCTGGTGCAAGCTGATCTTTATCTACATCCACCTCGGAATACTTCCATTGTAACATTTAGCAAAAGGAGGGTGGGAATATTCAAAACTTGACAGGACAAGTTGTATTTAGATCATACTGAAGGTGTCAGAAAGGATCATTATTCGCTCCTGTCTACTGTCAAACTTCCCCTTATAAGGAAATAAATGTCGGTATTGAATATTTGTGATATTCATCAGAAAGTCTAAAAGACTGAATGGATGTTTTTTGTCGATACTTTCCTCAATGGCAACGAAAATTTTAGAAATATCGAAATATCTAGACTTTTTTTTTTTTTTTCAAGATTTAAAACCTAAACATGCTATATAAGTGAAATGAAACTTTCGAGCTGATAGTAAAAATTCAGATTTCGCTATTTCAAAGGTATTTTTGATGGGGGAAAATATCTCCTTATCGGACAGTTTATATCCAAGGTCAGACTGCACGTTCTGTGCAGTCTGATCTTGATCCTCACAGTCCGCAAAAGGTCCTTGAGTCGTGCCTAGCCGCCTATGCGTTAATGGGCAAATTTTGACGCTCATATAGCACGTGATCACTGAATAGTGTTTTACAGAACTTTCTAATATATTTTGGTGTAATCAGGGCGACAGGTCAGTCACGAACTCGCGTGTTTCAGGCGTTTTCGGTTCTAGGCCGTAAGGCTCTATAATGCCTTGCCAAAAGGAAACTCCTTTGTAATCAGAGCCGGCGGGAGAAGATCGAGCCTATTACCTTCGAACAATTATTGTATCCCCTTCACGACTGAGACAATGGGTACCTCAGACTGAAACTCCTTGAACCGACGACGTTTGAATTGTTGAATGGAATTTTATGGACGCTTTCTACCCTATTTCAGTAATATAACAGCGACAACTCAATTGTCCATGTGTTTCCCCGAGATTTACAAGTAAAAGTATGGGCTCTGTAATCGGTGGTGATCCGTCTCAAATCCTCTGTACGTTAACACTTTGCCTGCTAAATAACTAAAATTAAACCTTCATGTCGATAGTGAAAAACCAGATGTTACTATTTCAAAGTCGTTTTTGTTTGGGTGGGGCGGGGGATATCTTTTTTATCGGACAGTGTAGATCCAAGATCAGACTGCACGTTTTGTGCAGTCTGATCTTGATCTTTACTGTCCGTAAAAGGTCCTTGAGTCGCTACAGGTAGCCTAACGGATTTAAAGCAAATTTCTTCTCCATTGTCCCACAAGGGACACTTCAGGAGTAGGTAGAAATATACTCTTGTCGGGGAAAAAAGAAGAATTCACTTGTATACTGGTCAGGTCCACATAATTAACCCTTTACCTGATAAGCCTTTGTTTTTTCAGAAGAATGCTTTTGGAAAAAAATGTGAGAAAAGGAGAAAATGCTGGTAATCAGCATTTTCTCCTTTTTCTAACATTTTTTTTGTACGCGTTCAGAAACAAATTACATCATATGAGTCACATTTTTATTTGTCGTGTGCAAATGCTTTCAATTTGGACAAGTCTACATTTTTTGTCGTCTGGTAAAGAGTCAAAAGTGCGATGTTTATTACTATTGGCACCGAACATCCGTGTGTTTCATGTTACCGAATTATTGATAAACCTGCCAGACAGCTGATTTCATTGTTACCGGCGTTAAAATAAAGCAGACAAAGCAAGACCGCAGACAGCAATGTATTCATTTATACAAGAGGATCGTTACGGCTCTCCATCTCTCACCTGAGTTGATGAAAAATCGTTTTCAAATCATGCGAACTTACTCCGAGCTTTGATTCTCTAAACAGAAGCCATTGCAGAAAACGCTCTTGTGTAATACATTTACAACATTCATGTCCAGCAGTAGTCTAAGCCACAGTATATTGAGCTAACGCAAGTAGCCAACCAGACGGAGCTATTTGGTATAAAGTCGGCCATTTTCGTACGAGTTCATTTGATTTGCATGTTTGCTGGAGTTAGTTTGGCTGTTATCTACAGAAAAAGTCTGGTCAGGCTAGCCTGGGTTCAGGCAGTAATAATTTTAATTACTCCGTCTGATGCTCTCCTTAGAATCGTGGTCTGCTATCGATCTTTGGTAACTATGTGTTTGTCGTTTTTTTTTTTTTTTTTTATTATTACTATTGTCATTTTTAACAAAGTAACGTCATATTGATAGAAAAGGAAAGAAATTGGTCGGAATGGAACCGAGGCTAGGTCAGGTTGGCAAGCAAACGGTTCTTTATCCTAGCTTTAGTTCCTTTCTATATACAGGTACAAATCGGAGTGGGTGATCAAAGATTAGTACTGTTCATTGAGCACAAGTGTTCCGCACCTTTCATTAAAAGAATTATGTCCATCAGTAGTGTTGAAAAATTCAAGTTATTTTCTTTAAGAGCCTAAAATTGAGACACATACAGAGGTCTGGAATTCTGAATTACAGGTATCTGTTCTGGGTCCGTATTCACCAACATTTCTTAAGAATATTCTTAGTCTTATTCTTCAAGAATTTCTACATTTGAAAGTAACACAACTTCTGATTGGCTAAACCAAATGGTTTAGCCAATCAGAAGTTGTGTTACTTTCAAATGTCGAAAATCTTGAAGAATAAGACTAAGAACGTTCTTAAGAATGGTTGGTGAATACGGACCCTGATAATAAACACCAACAGTATTGCTTGTGGTAATCTATAACTCTGACACATGTAGGTGTTGCACCATTGTGAAGTGCTTCCGGGTCGTAGTAGCAAAAGTAATCCTGTTCGAAAATATTACAGCAAGCATTTCTGTTGCGCTATCTTTCAGAGAAAATAGAAAGATATGTCAAAAATGTGTTTCTGGTGTTGATTTGATTATTTCTTTGGAAACCTAGAGCAAATTTGTTTTTGTTATTTCTTGGGGAACTATTTTGTTCCTTTACCCACAGAAAGTAATATGGTCTTCCAACCGGACGGACCTTTTTTCATTGTGATTGTACAAGAGTACTTGAGTTTGAGGTGGAATAGCAAAAAACGATATCGGTAGAGGTTCCAATTTTTTCAGGTTCATGTGTAGGCCATAGGACATATATTTGATATAAATAAACAGTAAAGCTTTATGTTTGCTAATAAAAGTATCTGTAGCAGAGGGTCAAAGATAATAAATTTCGCTCATTTTTCAATGTAGCAAAAACAGTGGTGTGACACCATATACTTCTTGAAAAAAAAATTAGAGTACAAGGCCAGTATTCACCAACCATTCTTAAGAACATTCTTAGTCTTGTTTTTCAGAATTTTCTAAATTTGAAAGTAACACAACTTCTTGTTGGCTAATCAGAAGTTGTGTTACTTTCAAATTTAGAAAAATCTTGGGGAATAACACTAAGAATGCACTTAAGCATGGTTGGTGAATACGGACCCAGTTTGCCTCACAAGTTTTAGACCAATGACATAAAACATACTGGCTGACAACACAGAGATATTACAAAAGCTGGTAGTTCTGTATGGCCAGCCACTTGGTTAATGTCAGAGTATGTCACATATCTTTTCTGGGCGTACCTGTGGCCCTGTACTAGGCTGAGGTTGGACACGAGGAATTTCTCATTACGAATAATTTCTACTTTTTTCATTAAAATAAAAAAAAAAAAAAAAAATCTAACAACCGACTGAATCTGGAGGTACACCGGCCTTTCGCCGAAAAGAAAATTGACAAATTGCAAAAAGTTTCGATCCGTTTTTGAAAATGCAATGAGCCCCCTTTTCACAGAGCACGGCACATATAGAAGAAATATATTACACAAAGGAAGACTTAAAGTATGTATTTGACAGGATTGATCTTGTAACGGTTCCCTACTCATGTTTACATTCGGACCTTCAGCCTTGTTTGTCTTGGGGCATACTTACCCGTAGAAACAAATAAAACACTTTTTTGTGTTAGAACTACTTATGTAAATACATCTTCGCAAGCCAAGGATACTAAGGTAGTACGTAACGAACAAATTGGAGTTAGTATCCTTGGCTTGCGAAGATGATGTAAATAAGGCTACAGAGATTATTAGAAGGGCTTGATTACGAGCACATTGTACTAAACCACATGATTCGTTGGCTTGAAGTTTAAAGACAGACAGACAGACAGATAGACAGAAAGACAGACAGACAACATGTATGGGTACACTGATTTCTTTGAGAACCAAGCCAAGATAACCTTGCAAATCCATACTGTCTGACTTGTATCAGCTACCTGGGATTTCTGTTTCAAATCAGCAAGCAGATAGGTCAAGGCATTTTAATCTCCTACAAAACTTAAGTTGCTTTTATCGTACTCATTTTCTCCTTTTGTCACGTGGCCTAAATAGGTGATTTTTCTCCGTGATATTCCGAAATTAATTTTGAAAACGACGTCAAATACAATTCAGTCATTTATTCGGCCAAAAAAAAAAAACGGTCTGGCCATGGCTGCAGAGGCCGGACTGCTGACGAGGTCCGTGAGTATATTGAAAAATGCAATGTTTGGATATTTTTTCCTTTCGTAAAACTTTTTGTTCTGTGTATCCGACACTCTAAGAGTTAACCTTATATCACACAATTCCGAGTTTTTTACCCCGAGAGTGAAGGCTTTTGAAAACACCGTTGGAAAAGGAGAAAATGATGGTAGCAAGCACTTTCTTCTTTTCCCGCAATATTTTCTACCCTATCAATGATAGAAATCATCACTTGAGCTGAATTCAATTTGAAGTCTGATTTCAACTGGATCGAGTCCAGAATTTTGTCGACCACTGAGAAAACACGTTCAATGATGAAAAAAAAATCAAGATCTGGTTTGTAATTTCTTGGGGAACTAATTTGTGCCTGTGCCCACATAAAGGAACACGGTCTACCACCCGTAAGGACCTTTTGTCACTGTTATTTTTCAATAGTAGTTGCGTTTGAGGTTGAATAGCAAACAACTTCAATCGGTTGAGGTGCCAATTATTTAAGCTTCTTGTAAACAAACAACAAATCTGTGGGTTTGCCGGTGAAAGTACAGCAGAGAGTTATAGATAGTGACTTCATCCCATTTGCAATGTAGCGAAAAACCAGTTGTGTGAAACCTAAATTCAGGGACTAGCCCCTATAACCAGCTCTGAGTTTCGCACTTTCATCAAAGACAAACTAAATGCTACTTTTCAACAATCTTACACAATTCATGGGTGTAATAACTACTCTTCTTATCAAAGTTGCTTTGAAAATCTACGTTTCTTCATTATTTCTAATTTTTACCATGACCAATTACAAACAATCTGTTTCCATACATGTCAGTAGGGAAATTCTACTTTCACTAAGCAGGAGATCGATTTCATTCAAAAGAAAGTTTAATATAGTTGCTCATTGGTTTATGCATTGAAATGCATTGTCATGAAACCCAGTGGTTGGTTGCAGCTGGTGTCAATGATCCTTTGGAATGGCCTTGAGCAAGGCACAGCAGAACCGCAGCCTGGGACAGATGAGTTTTAAGGAAATAGATGAAGAAGTAAACTGTCGTATAATGTTAAATGTGAAGTAAAGCACCGTCCAAACAAACACTGCAAAAATACCAGAAGTGCCTTTGCGTCCACTGTAGATTAAGATCAGACTGCACAAAACATGTAGTCTGATCTTTGATTTACACTGTCCTGTTTTGGCAGTGCACCGATCCATCCGATTCATGCTTTTCTGAGTTTCTTTTTACCAGTACTTCTCAAATCACTGGCTGCTTTCCAACAATCGCGGAACCAATCTTTAGCGATGAGAGAAGAACGAATCCGTAGCAATGAGTATCAGCGATTTTCGGAAAGAAATTCGCCGAACTTGGGTTTCGAACCAGCGACTCCCTGTTCTCAAGTTATGTACGTTACCGGGATTCGTCAACTACAACAAGAAACCTGCTTCTCAGATACCTAAACATAGCCTGTGCTAGAGCGCTGCATGCAATTAAGAGACTGGAGCACAACATTTCAACACAAATGTTTTTACTCCCATCTATTTCGAGATTGTTCTAAAATTCGGTGTCACGTGTTGAACTAATTTACTTGCAGTCTGATCTTTGATCTACACTTTCCACTTTGCTTAGACATTCCGCAGCGATATTACTTAAATAACGTTAAAAAGAGCATTTAACACCATATATTAATCATTGGTGAGACATTATTGACAGAGCAACCTTGACATTTGCAGTTTTTATAGTCTTGTTATAGACTGAAAATGTCTATCGGGATTATTCAGCTCTCAAAGGGTTAAACCTTTTGCCAGACAATCCCGAATGTTAACGACCCTGGTGAAGAAGGCTTTTGAAAAACATTGTAGGAAAAGGAGAAAATGCTGGTAACCCAACAACGTTGTTTTCTCTTCTTTCAACGACAAATCTCATCATTTAAGACACATTTAATTTCTCGTCTGACCGCGAAGGCTTTCAATTAGGACCAGTCTAAAATTTTGTTGCCTGGTCAAAAGTTATAAACTGCAAAATCCACTTAACTCTTTAAATCTGTTTTGCAACACCCTGTATGTTTGTTGATATGTTGATAGTGTGGACAAGATCAGACTGTACAGAATTAGCAGTCTATTCTTGTTTCAAAAGACAGAATTGTCAGTCTGATCTTGGTCTATACTTCCGGATAGCTTCAGTCATATTTGTATCAAGAAAAACTTGAAATGCAATATGTTTTTGTCTTCAGGACCGGCTTTGATGAGTTTTACCTTATCTACTTTGCATGCAAAGAGATCTAGGCTAAGTTTGATGAGTACTTTTGAACTACATAGACTGTAACTATTTGTCTTGTTCAGTTTCTTTTTAATCTACGATAGTTATGTAGGATAGTGGCCAGTGGCCGAAGTTGGAAAGAAAATCATGCAAAATACTGGTCATGAGAAACCGCAAGAAAGCATGGATAGGCGCAACGAACTTCACAAAAACAAAAATTGTATTAAATGTTTAGCAAACGACAAACTTTTAGACTGTTCGAAACTAAAAGCGTTTGAAAACAGCACATTAAATGTTTCAAAATTGTCAAATCTGCTTTTGTCATGTTAAGAAAACTTTTGGGGAAATACTGTTTAGCAGTATTTCTTCTTTTTCCCAAATCTCTCTCTCTCTCTCTCTCTCTCTCTCTCTCCGGGGGGACGTGGGTGGGGTAGGTGGGGGAATGGCAAAAGAAGAGACAGAGCGAGAGACAGAGAGAGGGACAGACAAACAGACAGACAGACGGAGGGTGAATAGCTGAGAGACAGACAAACAGACAGACGGAGGAAGAGAGAGGTTGGCGGGGGAGTGACGGAGACAAAGCAGACAAACAGACAGACAGACAGGCAGACAAGAGGGTGAGCACACAAACGGACGGACTATCGATTGATCGGACGGAGGGGCTGTCGGTCGGTCAGGCGGTTGGGCGGGCATCAGCGGACGTACGGGTTGACGGACGGACGGACTGTTGGTCTGGCGGGCGGACGGACGGACGGAAGAGAAAGCGAGAGAGAGAGAGAGAGAGAGAGAGTACAGACAACAGTGAATAACAGATGAGCGTCAGAAACAGACCAAGAGATAGAGAGATGGGGAATAAAAAAAACATACAATGAGAGGATGGACTGTCAGATAAAAAGACAGACTATCAGGCCGACAGACAAATCAACATATAGAGACTGAGACAGAGATCGACGGACAGACACAAATCTCTCAAACAGATGAGCATCAAGAATAGTTCCTAGAAAAGGGGGGAGGGGCCGATAAATGTACTCGTATGGCGTTTCCCATTAATTGGCGAACAAACAGACGAAAGTAAAATTTTTGAGAAAAGAAGCCAAAAAGGCCGACATTGCTTGTTGCAAAACCTAAACTTGTTTCCTTGACTTCAACGAAAAGTCGCTATACATACTATCCCCTTATCAAACAATTCCATGTTTTAACGACCCTGAAAAAAATGCCCTTCAAAAACATTGTGGAAAATGGAGAAAATGCTGGTGACCAGCATTTTCTCCTTTCCCCACAAAGTTATATAGATATATCTATATACACTATTTCATATGCAAGATATATTTTAACCCTTAAAGCGCCTTTCACGACTAAAGTTGCCCTTGCGGGCAGTGTAGATCAAGATCAGGCTGCACAAAACGTACAGCCTGCTCTTTGATCTACACTCTCCGCTTTGCTAAAACACTGTAGACAAAAGCTACCGTGAAACTGCAAGTAGTTGAGTCGTATTTCTAGAATGAAACTGTATGATAGGTTTATTCGGCGCTCTAAGAGTTAAAAGTCGTCTGCTCTGACTTTGTTCCAGAAGGCAATTCGGTAAAAGGCAATCAATCATACTGGTGGTCTTTTGCCACAATGCTCCCAATGAAACATGAGCGACCAGATAGGTTTTGCAGGAAGTAACTAAGCCAGGCGTTCATAAATAGATAATAAATCTAAGTCTGATGGCTTATGCTTTAAACTCTAAACCTTCTCCGCGTCATAGGAAACATGATAGGTACTTTTTTTTCAGAAAGTGTAGATTAAGATCTGATTGCAGGAAAGGAACAGTCAGGCTTTGAATTTACATGGCTGCTTTTTATCCTAAACCGTGACCGAATAGTAACTTTACATATGAGCCATGCTCTGTGCAAAGGGGGCTTAATGTATCAGCAAAAAGTATCGACCCAGGTCAGCCTGCGCAGTCCGCGCAGGCTGACCTGGGTCGAAACTTTTTGCTATCGGTCAATTTTCTGCATGTCCAGGGACCAGTGCTACCTCATGATTCAGCCGGTTGTTAGACAAAATGGATTTTATGGATCTGTGGTTTTGTGATGACTTGCTTGGTATCTTGGATCACAGAGATGCATTAAGCCCCTTTTTGCTGGAGCGTGGATCATAACTCTTTTGCTTCCAGCTTAATCAAGTCGACATTTCATACGAGGTTTAAAAGTTTTTTTTTTTCCATGCATTTAACCGTTTACCACACAATCCCAAAGTTTAACGACCCTGGGCTTTCGGAAACATTGTGAGAAAAGGAGAAAATGCTGGTAACCAGCATTTTCTCCTTTACTCACGATGATTTCAACCTTATGAAGGACAAATTTCGTGTTTTGAGTTTCATTTAATTTGTCGTCTGCAAATACTTTCAATTTGGACAAGGTGAAAATTGTGTCGTCTTGTTAAGAATCAAAGATGGTGTTGGTCATGATAAAGCATCAGGGTACGCATTCGCCGACCGTTCATAACCCTAAAAGCGCCTGACCTGGATCGATAATTTTTGCAGATGCATTAAGCTCCCTTTTCACAGAGCATGGCTAAAATATTGGTGAACCCTACAGCGAACAACCCCGTATTCATGTAATTCTAAGGAATTCTGCTTTCGTGGGAAAAGAAGAAAGTGCTGGTAACCAGCAATAATCGATTGTGCCTTTTACCCTCTTTGTTTTGTACTCTTTTTAATAAGGAAGATCCTATGATGTTGGTCAGATTTAAATTGTCGTCCACAAATAAATTATAAGACTTTGTCACCTGGTAAAGAGTTATTTTTTATGTTAATGGAAACTCGAATTCGTTTTTTGCCAAAGAGAAGAGCTTGAACCAAGCGTTTTCTTTTATTCTGTCATAGTTTATTCATGAAAATATCTGGCTCCTAGTACTCTCTGACCTTTGATCGTTATCATTGATCCTTCAGATATAAACGAGATCATATCTAATGATTTCTTTCTGCCATAATTACTGGTATAACATTCCCCTTGATTTGATTGTATTTTGACACAAGGTTACGAGACTACTCTTATTTGATAACATTACGGATTCATCGATAAATGTTTGATCCAACTGCATGCATTTTGGTTATGGTCAAATTTTCATGCACCATTCAGTGAGATTTGACTCTGTCAACGCCATAGGCGGAAACAGAAGCTTTTGCGGACGGTGTAGATCAAGATCAGAGTGCATGGGAGGTTTATTTAGCCAAGCCTATAAGATAAAAATCTACCTGAGATTCGGTGGATTATATTTTCAGCCGTCGAAAGTGGTTGAGTTCGTATATTTGGTGCTAAACGAGTTCAATCGCCAATAACAAAAGAATGGACAATTGTTCCAATCCAAGTACCAGTGGTTTGATATACAATGTCCGCCAACGAACCTTTAGTTGCTTTCAGCCGGCCGAAAATATACGAGGCATGCTTTGGGAAAAGGGGGCTTAATGCGAAAAGTATCGACCCAGGTCAGCCTGCGCAGTCCGCGCAGGCTGACCTGAGTCGAAACTCTCCGATATTTGTCAATTTTCTGTATGTCAAAGGACCAGTCTACCTTATCGATACAATCGGTTGTTAGACATACTTACTTTAATGGATCCCTAACAATGTGATTACACATTTGGTCTCATGCTTTACGGAGGTGCATTAAGCCCCTTTTTATCAGAGCTTGACTCATGTGTCAAGACGTGGATCTGTTCACATTTACATCGGTATTAAAATCGGCGTTAAAGAGACATTGACCCATGACCCATGCTCTGTGAAAAGGGAGTTAAATCTACGTGCAAAAATTATCGATCCAGACTGTTTGCTTTCGGTAAACTTTCTGCATACCTCAGGATTCAGTCCATTTTTAGACAAAATGGATTTTGTAGATCCATAATTATGTGATGACTTGCTTGGTATCATGCATCACTGAAATGCATAAGACCCCCTTTTGCCAGAGTATACTTCATATATTTCTACCGATATTTAACATTTCAAGTCATCTTTACTTTACACTCGAACTAGTCTTCGTTCATATTTTCTAAAGAGATTGATTGATTGATTGATTGATTGATTGATTGATTGATTGATCGATCGATCGATCGATCGATGGATGGATTGATTGATTGATTGACGCCGTTTTCAACGTTATTTTAGTTATATCCTGAACCTATCCATGCTTTCCCGAACTTTCTCTTACCAGTACTCCGCACAATATTCTTTCCATGCCACTGGCTGCTTTCCCACTAAACCATCGTCGAAACAATTGTCAGCGGTGAGAGAGGAATGATACCGCTGACTAAGTCACATGGGCTCAGGTGGAATAAAGAGTCAAAGACTTTCTGCCAACTGTAATGAATCATTATCGATGGAGAACTTTCAGGGAATCACGTCGATGAGAAAAATAGAACCAGACAAGGAGAGTTGATTGACACAAATGCCGTATAAATACCAGATAATCACCCAAGAACTAGGTTTGAATTATGTAAAAATGCTAATGCGTCTTATTCCGCCATTTGTCATTTACTGTCAATGTTTCTGATAACCCCCGTACTAAACGGGGCCCGTGTGTTACCACTATAAGAAAGAAGGCATTGGAAAACATTGTGGGAAAAGGCGAAAATGCTGGTAACCAGCATTTTCACCTTTTCCCACAATGTTTTCTGGCGTCAGAAAAACTGCCCCCGGAAAACTGCCCCAAGAAAATATGGCCCTGAAAAACTGCCCCAGAAAATCTGCCCCCCCCCCCCCGGTTACCAGCATTTTCTCCTTTTTCCAGAATGTTCCCTATTGCAAACACTTTCAATTTGGACCAGTCTAAAACTTTTTTGTCTGGTAAAGAGTTAAATGTGTTTGTGTATGTGTGTGTTTGTTTGTTTCTGACGTCCATTTCAGTATAAGTGCCTTTTTCGAACGATGCTACCTTCAAAAAAAAAAGAAAAAGGTTTCTTAACTACTTTAAAAAATGTATTGTAAATATAATGTTTAAGAAAGATGATAGTACTAAAAGAGGAAAGCAAGATGTGTATATTGCCGAATAAAAAGATGCGCTGAATTACAAATAAACAAAAAAAAAAAAGAAAAAAAAGTGTTTGATAAATGTTTTTAGTCTGAAAAGTGCCTATATTTCTTTGTGAATGTATGTTCCCTTTTGCTCAATGTTTCCATTACAGTATTAAAACTAAAAAAATATAATAGAATAATTTAAAAAAAAAAAATCTATAGCTGGGATATGTATGGCAATTTCTATCTTTTTTGATAAAACTTGCCATCTCGGCCTGATGAAGCTTGTAGTGGAGCCGAAATAGGTCGTTTTATTGTAAAACACGAAACACGCATAAAAGTATAGGCGGGAGAAATTTTCCGGGGGCGGGGGAGAGGGAGGTTCATTTATAGGGGAAGTCGGGGCAGATATCCCCAGGGAGGGAGTTTTCGGGGGGGGGGCAGTTTTCCGGGGTGGGGGCAGTTTTCCTGGAACCGTGTTTCCTACTTTTTCAAAAACAAATCTTACCATTTTAGCAAACTTTCGTTCATTATCTGTAAATGCTCACAATTAGAGGAGTCCATACTTTTGTCGCGGGGAAAGAATTAATCCCCTACCAAACGTATCCATGTTTCACCAACAAATGGGGGTTCAGTTTACCGCTAAGTTTATTATTATAAATTCGACCTCTCTCGAAGGAATACAAACTAGTGAATCTCAGACACCGATTCCTTTTATCCTGTAAGCGTGACTAAATAAGCTGACGGTATCAGTCCAAGATCAGACTAAGCATTCTCTAGAATCTGATCTTGATCTATGCCGTCCGCAAAAGTATGTTTTTCGTCTATGGCGCTGAGAAAAACACAGTAAAAGTATTCTACAAGACATCGAAACGGTATCTTGAAAAATTTCCACCGATTTAGCATACTTGTGCAAAGAAATACAACGATATTCATATCAAAAATTGTATCAAACTGTCCGCACTGTTCCGAGGCTTACACCAAATTTATGGTATGTCTGCAAAAAAGAATGCAATGCAAATGAGTTTGAGCCATGCTGTGTGAAAAGGGGGCTTAATACATCTGCAAAAAGTATCGACCCATGTCAGCCTGCGCAGTCCGCGCAGGTTGACCTGGGCCGAAACTTTTTGCTATTGGTCAATTTTCTGCATGTGAAAGAACCAGTGCGCCTCGTGATTGAGTCGGCTGTTAGAGAGAATGGATTTTATATATGTACTTATGCGATGACTTGCTTGGTATCATGCATCGCGGGGATGCATTAAGCCCCCTTTTCACAGAGCATGGCTCATTTGTTTATTCTACAAAAGAGGAAATTATGGACCATTGGTGTTGACAGATAACTTGTCAAATTAGGCTACATTTAATTCAAAGCGCACCAATGAATTACCAGGAAACGCTTCAACACGTTGAAAAATGGCCGTTGGAAAATTAGTCTGTTTTTGGAATCGATATGCTTTGTTGATCCAAATAACAACTCCTCTTCACCTAACAACAAAATGGTATACCTTAACTTTTTACCAGATGAACAAAAAAAAAATAGACTTGTCCAAGTTGAAAGCATTTGCAGACGAGGAATTAGATGTGTATTAAATAAAGGTTTCTGTTTATGTTAGGCTAGAAAATATGACGGAAGAGAGAGAAAATGTTGTTTTCAAAAGCTTTTCTTTTTTCTTAATCATTAAAACTCGGGATTGTTGGTAAAAGGTGCATTCACAACATTCTTAATAAGACCTTCTTTTTATTTGGAGCAATTGGGATCTGAAATTGAGGGTCGATTTTTTTTTTTTTACAAATTTGATTCCGATTTTCTTTTTATCAATCAATGGATTGGTAAACACAGTTTAAGAATGTTGTTCACACGTTAAAATTATCTGAATGACCGCCCATTGTCATTTTCAAATTGTTTAGAGCTCTAAAAATGGTTATAGAAAATTTAGCTGTTTTGAGAAATGGATTCGGTTTTGCTGGTCAAGAAAATCTGTCTTTTCCCGATACATAATGGAAGGTACGAGTGTATCCGGGGCGGACAATGAATATTTAATATCGCATCTTCGGGCTGTTCAAAGTATTTAAATATCTTGATTTGACTCTAGTTCTTGTTCAAAAACCTGCCATCGGATTTCGTTGAAACGTTGTTTCAGCCAATCAGATTTCCAGTCTTTGAATTCAATAGAGAATAAGATATAAAATAAAAGATGATACAGGCCCATATTTTCTCCTCGTTCTTGAGCGACAGGACTCCGAAATTATAGTATCATTCCGCGGCTGTCATCAATCTCCCTACCGCAGCGTTTTCTCTATACCTTGTGATGAGAAACTTACTGCTTGCGCCAAAGATCCATCAAAAGGCTAGGTCTTGCAATAGCGGGCGGAAAATTATCCTGTTTTTAGAGTCAATATGATATAAGATCCATCAATATGATTTATTGATCCAGGAAATAAACTTCTCTTATTTCCAAAACAATTTTTGTATTCACAAGTCAAGAATGTTAATAATCCGATTTTAAAATGCATTCAAAACAGTCTCTGTTGCTAGGCCAGCTTTTCGTTTGGAGGGATTGGTCTCTGAAAATGGCAGTCGTAAGATTAATCCGTTTCTAGAATCGATATAATTTGTTGTTTATTATTTTTTTCTCCTACACAAATTTGTGTACATATCTATATACCGGATTACAGAACAGAACAGAACAGAATTTTATTTTGACTTGTACAAAGTACATCGTCAGTTGCACTACATTATACAAAAACAACGTGGTACATGGGGATACTATCAAGATGTTACAAAAAAGACATATAAGAAACAAATAAGTTGAAAAGTATTATGATTGGAAATAAAAAAAAAACAAGCAGTAGAGAGTGAACATTTATAATCAGTTAATTACAATATTTCCAGTCGTTTTGCGATCGCAAGTTTGACGTAGACTGCAGTTTTTTTAATGATGTTTTTGTCTTGGGATTTTAACAGTTCAATACATTTATACATATAGTTATGACTGCATGGGTATGCTATTCAAATCATCCTCCATCCTGAGGGGCTGCATTCGCCAGCCATTCTAATATACGAGCACAAATCAAATTCAGATTTTTATTGAAGGATTATTTGATTGATTAAGGTGTTCTGTCGGAATTTTTATTTGCAATTAACCCTTTACCAGACGACAAAATTTTAGCCTTGTCCAAATTCAAAGCATTTGCAGACGACAATTTCAATGTGGCTCAAATGGTGCAATTTTTCTTTGATGGGGTAGAAAACATTGTGGGAAAAGGAGAAAATGCTGGTTATCAGCATTTTCTCCTTTTCCCACAACGTTTTCAAAAGGCTTCTTTCTCAGGGTCGTTAAAGGCGGCATTGTGCGGTAAAGGGTTAAGGGTTGGTGGATATTGCCACATGTCTAGTTCTAAAGTTTCATCGCCTCGGAGATTCCGGGATAAAAGTATCATTCCAGGAAATGAAACTTTCATGCCGATCGTAAAAGCCCAAATATTGCTATTTCAAAGGGTTTTTTTTTTTTTTTTTGGGGGGGGGGGTTATCTCCTTATTGGACAGTGTAGATCCAAATTCAGACTGCACGTTCTGTGCAGTCTGATCTTGATTTACGCTGTCCGCAAAAGGTCCTGAAGTCGCGCCTAGCAGCCTGAGGGTTTATTTCCCTACAGCGGCCCTTATTTTATAAACCCGGCCCAACTCTCTCAGCGCCAAATAGATAAACTGGACCTGGCCAATGTTTTGTAACTCTGACAGACTCTCATTATATGGTGTGCAACACACGAAAAGGGACCTTCGGACATATGTGTAAAAGTGTGTCGTCCCAGATCAGCCTGTGCAGTCTGAGAATAACCCTAGACGACACTTCACGTTTTTGTGCGATTGTCTGTTCACGAAAGTCTACTGTATGAAAAAAATCTTACGTAGTCGTAAAGTGCCGTCTCGGATTAGCCTGCGCGGACTGCGCAGGTTAATCCGGGACGACACTTTACGCAAATGTCCGAAGGTCTCATTTCGCATATTACGGGCCATATAGGTTTAACTAAACAAGCGAACGGTATAGATCCAAAATCGGACTGCATGTTCTGTGCAGTCTGATCTTGAATCTATGCCTTTCGCAGAAGTCCCTGATTTTGCCCATGGAACTGAAAGGGTTAAAGAACTTACTATCAATAAGCGGGGAAAGCCCATCAAAAGAGAAGGGTTCACGAGATTTGTTTTCATTTAGGGGATTTTATATTGAATCTATGAATGAAATTTTTTTTCCTGCGAGAAAAAAAAATATGTTAATTGATGTTAAAATTCTGTAAACATCCTGATGAAGGCGTAAGCAGAAAAGTCGATAAAGAATTTTAACCCTTTACCAGACGGCAAAATTTTAGCCTTCTCCAAATTGAAAGCATTTGCAGATGATAATTTCAGTGTGGCTCAAATGGTGCAATTTTCTCTTGATAGGGTAGAAAACATTGTGGAAAAAGGAGAAAATGCTGGTTACCAGCATTTTCTCCGTTTCCCACAATGTTTTCAAAAGGCTTCTTTCCCAGGGGCGTCAAAAGGTGTCATTGTGCGGTAAAGGGTTAAGGAAACTTAAGCGTGTTGTTATAGATTTACTTCCATTCCTGCGAGAAAGAAAGACATAATTGTGAATGAACGTTCTTCCCCAAGTCTGTGCAACACAAACGATTTTCATGACAGATATTTTTTTGAAAATAAAATTACGCAATCTGTATTACCGTGAGGTTTCTACCTAAATTGTGATATGTCTGTCGAAAAACTGCCTTTCTAATGGATTTGCTTAGTCTACAAAAAAGGAAATTAAGTATCATTGGTGTCGACAGACAACTTGTCAAATTAGACTGCATGTAATTCAACGCGCGCCAATGAATTAGTAGGAAACGCTTTAACGCGGTGAAAAATGACGTTTTTGCAAATTAGTCTGTTTTTTTAGAATAGATATGCGCCTTTGATTCAGAGGCCAACTTTCCTATTCCAATAAACAAACTGGTATACAAAGCTGAAGCGGTATACGGAAATTGCCCACCAGGAAATTTGCACCCCTTGACTTTTTTTTTTTCAACTTGCCAATAACCCACCAACAAATACGTTAGAAAAAAAAAATATGTCCAATGCTCTGGCAAAAGGGGGGCTTAATGCATATATGTGATGCATCATTCCATGCAAGTCATCACATGATCATGGATCCATAAAATTCATTTTGTCCAACAATCGGCTGGATCGATCTGGCGGTAGAACGGTCCCTTGACATGCAGTAAATTGGCCAAAAGCAAAGAGTTTCGTCCCAGGCCAGCCTGCGCGGACTGCGCAGGCTGACTTGGGTCGATACTTTTTGCAAATGCAATTAAGCCCCCTTTTCACAGAGCACGGCTTACATTTTAATTGCCCTCTATTTTTTTTTTCATCTAAAAGACACAATTATCACATGTACATATTTACATGCACTGTACATATTTTAAGTACTCTTTATTTCACATTGAATACATACGGAATATTATGTTGTAGTGTGTTTCCTTGGGCTTGTATTTACTTCGAGCTGCGTGGGAAAATTTGATATCGCGCGTGACCGAAGGTCGAGCGCGATATCAAAATTTTCCCACGCAGCGAGAAGTAAATACAAGCCCCAGGAAACATACTACAACATAATATTCCATTTATTATATGCCTAAACTACCAAAAACCAAAATATATGCATTTAGTGACAATTTTATTCGAAAACGAAGCATAGTTATAAGAAAAAATGGTTTAGTAGGCGTTAACATCTTTTTTTCATGAATGGCGGATGAATTTTATTTAGTATTATTTCCACGACGCCCATTGTGTTAACATATAAAACAATAATATTCGATCTAGCAGCCGACAGTTGATGTCATGATAATCTCGTTTAATATTGCGTTGCAATTGTACTTTTTTCAATAAAGGGCAAATAGTTGATTAATATTATTCGTATGTTTTGTTTTAGACTTAGAATAATGCTTTAAATTTATTTTGGGGCAGATCTTCACACACAGAAAAAATAAGATTTGGCGTTACTAAAAATAGATTTAACACGTCTTGAGATCATGCTTGATTTTACTACGTTGCGTAAAATCAAATCGAGAATGACGTCATCATACCATATTTGGAACCGTATTCCACTGAGTGGAATACGGATTTTTTTCCGTCGTGTGTGATTTTAGTCGCGTGCGACGCATGTATTTAACCCGGAAAACTTACAGGTATATAATAAATCAATATTTTACATTACATGTACATGTATTTTATTCTTCACATTATATAAGTACAGGACTTGAGAACAGGGGGTCGCTGGTTCGATCCACGGCTTGACCAATTTCTTTCCGAGGATTGATGACAGTCATCGCGACAGGATTCATTCCTCTCTCATCGCTGACTATTGTTTCGACGATGATTATTATGTGGGAAAGCAGCCAGTGGCTTGAAAAGAATATTGTGCGGAGTACTGGTAAAAGAAACTCCAGGAAAGCATGGACAGACGCACTGGCCGCCGTGATATAAATGAAATAATATTGAAAACCGCAATAGACACCATACAATCAATCAATCACATTATATACCAATACTACTATTATTCAATGGGGTTAGAGAAAAAAAAAATACTTTTTTTTTCTTTTCTTTTTTTTTTAATTACAGTGTGAAACTAAACATGTCCCCAGTGCAGTAAAATACAATTATTCATTCCTTTACCACACAATCCCGAGTTGTAACGACCCTAACAAAGAAGGATTTTGAAAACATTGTGGGAAAAGGAGAAAATGCTGATAACCAGCATTTTCTCCTTTTCCCACAATGCTTTCTACTCTTTCACAGACAAATTCAGACACCTCATCCTCTTTTTTATTTGATATCTGCTGTAGCTTTCAATTCGACAAATCTAAAATCTTGTTGTTTGGTAGAGTTTATACTAACCTAGGTTTCGTGTTATAGCCACGGGACTATGAAAATGACGGCCGGGAAATCAGTATGTTTTTTTAGAATTGTTCGATTTAGTGATCAAGGAAACAATGGGTTCTTTCCGATTTGCAGGTCTGGTTTGAATTATGTTCTACGCCCTTTTCACTGATACACGTCTTAACCTTTAAACTGTTAAATAAATGAACCAAAAAATTTCCACTCAATAGTAAAAATTCAAAAATTGTGTTGTCAAAGTATCAGAAATGTAGATCAAAGATTATCTGTACGTTTTGTGCGGTCTGATCTTGTCTACACTGTCTGCAAAAGCGCTCGAGTCGCGCTTAATAGCCTAAGGGTAATTTCTTATTTTTGATCCGAGCCTCGGTTGCTCAGTAGGTAGCGTACAGGAGCCTTGAGAACAGGCCTGGAGGTGGCTAGTTCGATCCGCGTCTCGGCCAATTTCTTTCCGATGATTGATGATAGTCATTGCGACAGGGTTCATTCCTCTCCAACCGCTGACTATTGTTTCGTATATGGTTATGTGGGAAAGCAGCCACGGGCTTGCAAAGAATATTGTGCGGAGTACTGGTAAAGGGACCTCCAGGAGAGCATAGATAGTTGGGTGCACTGGCCGCCGCGATATAACTGAAAACGGCGTTAAACACCATACAGTCAATTAATCAGTCAGTCGTATATTTGAGTGTGCAAAAAACTAAACTGTGCAAAAGTTTCATAGAAATCGCAGTTGTTATTTATTACAGTTGTCGCCCACATGCCTTTTCCTTGGAAATCAGTAAAAGCTTTTCATGTTTAATACAAAAAAAAAAAAAGAAATATTAATCTATTTTATGTTGTCGAGGGAATGAAAACAAACAGAAGTTAAATGGTCTGAATCAAATATTTGACAGACTGACAAGATTATCTGCCATTTATCAATTTTTTTCGCACCATACCTTCGGGGATAGGACATTGTTAGAATGTATTTTGAAATAGGACCTTTTTAGAACCCGTTTTGAAATTAATATCTGCAAAAAAAATCAAACGAAATTCCTTTCGTTTTATAGCAGAACAGATTCTTGCATACGACCTAAATATGATTCAAGCAGCTCTCCTAATGTAACTAACTACAAACTGCAATTTTTAGATACGTTTTAACATTTATCCTACTGTATAAAGGAAATGACATTTTCAAACCGATAGTATAAACCCAAATTTTCCTATTTCAAAAGTATTTTAGGAGGAATGATATCTCCTAATCCGACAATATAGATCCAAGATCAGACTGCACATTCTGTGCAGTCTGATCTTGATCTATGCTGTCCGCAAAAGGTCAGTGAGTTTCGCTTAGCAGTCCAAGGGTTAAGAATTCTGTGTTTTACAACACAATTAACAACTGAATCTTACCACTCATTTAGAATGTATAGAATGTTTATACACTATTTTAACCCCTATCCTGCTAGATAACTTAAATGAAATTTTCAATCCGATAGTACAATCGCAATTATTGCTATTTCAAATTTTATTTATAGGGAAAATACTCCATCATCGGACAGTGTAGATCCAAGATCAGACTGCACGTTAGTAAATACCCGAATAATTTTATTTGAAACTTATGTGTTGGAGAAAAATATCTCTTTATCGGACAGTGTAGATTTAAGATCAGACTGCACGTTCTGTGCAGTCTGATCTTGATCTACACTGTCCGCAAAAGGTCAGTGAGTTGCGTTCAGCAGCCTAGGGGTTAAAATAGATGTGATGTCCGCATATACTTCCGTATTGAATGGCCATGCACATGTACCTCCATGTCTTTAAATCACTTGTAAATAATATTGTACACGAATGAGACTCTAATAAAGATAACAGTAATAACCTATTTTCATTATAGTTCGGTGAGCCATGTGAAATCATTGTGAAGCTACTCTGACCTTAATTTGTCAGAATCCGTTCCCTAACTGTTTAATTAAACATCTCTTTTGCGCAAAACGCTATCGCTGATTGTTATTAACACCTAATTTGTGTGAATAATTGATGAAATGCGGTCATTTGAGAGGGTTTAGTGAACTTCTGTGAGTAGTCATATTATTGTTTGTTTCAACTCAAAACCGTAATATGCTTCTAGCCCCCATACAATACAACAATATAACAATAAACAACATATTAACAATTTTAAGAAACATTAAGCATGCTCTTAAAATTAAAAAAATAAAATAAAAAAAATAAAAAAATTTTGATTAAGAAAAAATAAAAAAACTTTTGATTAAGAAAAAAACCAACGCATTAGCTAACCGGTTAACAAGGTGCATCAGCTAACCAATGCATAACCCCCCAACAAACCCTTACATCAAACAATCGCTTAACCCTTTTCCCACCCCATCAACCAACGCATAACGCACAGCTAACCAACTAACACATTTTAAAAAAAAAATTATAAAAAATAAAAATTGATTTTATCTTTAAATATCCTACAAAATAATATGCTATGATGGCGACAAATGATAATATGAGTAGTCATAGTGATATTGATGTTAAAAATATAAGAAGGCTTAAGGATGTACTTATTAAAGAAAAGCAAGAAAGGCAAGATAAGTTTGATGAACTTTATAAAAAAATAAAAGATGATGTTGGTGGTGATTTTGCTTATCATATAGAAAATATAGTATAGCCACTTAAAAGAAGAATTGATGCATATTTTAATGAGGTAGTAGAAAGAGGGCTTGATGAAAGAATAGATGAGTTTTTACATGATGGTGAAGAGGATTTGCTAACACTTAAACCAGATGAAGTAAAAGAAAAGTTAAAGGATATTATGTTATCTTATCTTGATGAATTGAAAGAAGATATAGAAGAAATACAAGAAAAAATAAATTTTTAAAAAAAATTTTATTTAATGAAAAATAAATAATGGAAGAAAAAATTAAAAGGTTCCCACCTCAAATAAAATATCCAGTTTCAATTTATCCAAGAAATTATATACCATTTTCATTAAGATATATAGAAAAAATTACTGTTGATGATTCTATAAATTTAAAAGAAAAATATGAAAAATTAAAAAACGGAATAAACTATAAAACTGGGAAAAAAATACAATATGGAAAAGAAACTTATATAAATGTTTTGCAAGAATTAAAAAATTGTGTACTTTTACTTAACACAAGAGAAAAAGAAATCAGTAAAGAAGATTTACAAGTGATAAAAGAAATTAACAATGAAATAAACAAAGTAAATAATTTAGTTGAAGAATACAATGAAAAAAGGGATAAAGTAGTTAAAGAAATGGATAAATTAACAAATTGGAAAGATTATATAATTTTTGATGGTAAAAAATATGGTATTTTTAAGCATAGTTATCACCTTATTCACCTTGAAAATGATTGTTATGGGATGTTTAAATTTGCATATGAAGAAGAAAGTTTATTTTATAAAATAAAAAATTATCTAACAGGCTCAAATTATAAAAACATTATTTTAGAATGTGCAACATGCAACAAAATTAAAAAATCAACAGTAAACAAAAATTTATAATTTTTATTTGTTCTTAACACAAATAAAAATTTATTCTTCATATTCTCTAATCCTATAATGCCCCCAAGCTAAAGTATGAATACCATCAGGTAAAATATATCTTTTGTCATCATTTGCACTTAATGCTATTTTATTAATTTCTTCTGTATAAGGCTAATGTTTATAACTTCTCATATTTGTTATAATTCTATGATGAATATCATCTTTTTCTAAACAATTCAGATAATCCTGATGTGTTATATTTTTTTTAATTATATTTTTCTTAATCCCCTTACATTTTTTATTTTCATTTTTATTAGTTCTTTCACGTTCTTCACATGTTCTACTATTTTTAATGGTATTTGTTATCTTTCCACATTCAACACAATACTCATTAATCATTTTAATACTATACATTTTTGGTTTTAAACCAACATACTCTTCTATTTCCTTCCCTTTTGTTTCATCCTTAAACATGCCAATTACCTTTTTATTTATACCAACTGAAATACCTGAAGGATGTCCATCCTTACGATAATCACTTGTATCAAACTTATCTTTAACATCATCTGAAATATCTTTATAAAAATCTTCTGTTTTAATTTCATACAATAAACTATCCGTATCAGTAAGTCCTAGAGTTGCCCTTTCTCCATATTTTGGTTTAATATAGTTATAGTGAAAATCATACATCAAAGTTTTACTTAATTCAAGAATGGAAAACCCTAAATATATTGGCTTGTTAAATTTTATCTGTGTTTTTCCCATATGAATGCTTATCAAATTTTCATTAAATATTTCTAAATGTTTAAAGTTTGGTTTGTTTACGAATTTCTTAGCCGATTTTCTACTTCTGACAAGCCTAACATTTACCCTTTTTCTTATATTTTCCATAGTTTTACCAAACACTGAATTATTCATTAACTTATAAAAATCCTTTTCAAATTCATTTTTTGCTTTTGCTCTTAGCTGTGTGTTTAAATCTATGTATGGTTTTAACCAATCACTCTCTTTAAACTTAATCCCTCTATGTATCTTTTTAAGCTTTAGACCAAGAGATAAACACTGTTTTAAACTTTCACAATGTATAACATAGTTCTTTTTATCGTTTAAATCTGGTGTTAGTTTTTCAACACCATTAACTTTCTTTTTCTCTGCTGCAAGAGGAAGATCATTAAAATAATCATGCAGTTCTTTAGGAACATCTAAATCAACCTCTAAAAAACAGGGATGTCGTTTCCAGTTGTTTAATTCCTTTTCTGTCATCCATTTAAATCCACCTGTCGGAAGCTTCTGGCTCATTGCCCAACCATACAAGTTATTACAATCTAAATATTTACAAAATACTGAAATTATACTTTTTATCTAAATATTTATTATTAGCTTTTATATGTCTTTTAACAATCATCGAAATCCCTCCCCTAATCCCCCTTTCGATAAATTGGATTTTATTTTTATCTCTAATCAGTTTTAACTTAACACCAGTTAATTTTAATGCTGCATCCCAAGCTAAACCAGGTGCAGTAAAATACCAGGCAGGGTCTAATTTATAAACTTTAAAACAAACTTCTCTAAAACTTTCAAACACATCAGCTAAAAGAAGAACATCCGTTTTTAAATATAAATCATGATATTCACCAAGAGTTTTAATTTTAAATGTTTTCCATACCTTTTTTGCATGTTCATAATCTTCTTCTGAAATTCCTTCTCCAGTAAGTTTTGAATAAAATGCTTCTATAGAAGGCAATTGCGTTTCATTTAACCTTTCTAAAGAATCAATATATTCATATGGATAAACTCCCTTTCTTCGAAGAAGTTTAAACTCTTCTTTTCTTGGGAAATACTTTTTTAGGTTTTTGAATTGATCATTTTCTAAATTTTCTACTAGTTTTGCTAAACTTGTGCCCATAAATTTAAAACTATCTAAAAACCTTGTATCCTTATAAATATCTTTTGTTTTATTTTTAACTTTCATCTGTCCAATATAACTTTTCTTTGTAAAGCTTATATATTTTTCCTCATTAGTTGGGATTACATTAATTTCCCCCTCACTAACACCAAGACTTTTAACAAACAAATGACAATCATATCCAGACAAATTATGAAAGGAAACAGGGAGAAAGTTTGGTTTACGAAATTTAAGATTACATTTATTATGTGCTGCCCCTCTATATCTACCACTAAAATGGCAGTGGTCTTTTACTTTTTTCCATCTATCTTTATCTTTTTCCTTTTTCTTTTCTTTTCCTTCCACTTCTTCCACTCCATCTTCTTCATTGCTTTCCTCTTCTTCATCACTTTCTTCTTCCTCTCCAAACTTCTTATTACAAAGATAACAAGTATCTGCCTTATTAAAATCTTTTACATCCTCTGCAGTAAGTATCATATCTTTTTTTGGTAATTTAAAAATCTTCCTAGTTAGGTTTTCTATTTCTTCCACAAACTTTTCCTCTGCTTTTTCCCCTCGATATAGCAACAATCTCGACTTAAAAACATTTTCATCAAAGCTTTTTAAAAAGAAAGCATAACCTGTTGGGACATGCATATGAATTTTTGTTGTTTAACTTTTACTTGGGTCTGGTTTTGCGTGTTCTATTGGTACAAGAGCCGTTTCAAAATCGCCATAAACAACAAAAGGGTGCCATTGTGTTTTAACCCAGTTTTTAAACATTACTATACTTTCTTTTTTTGAAGGCATTTTAATTCTTACAGCATCTTCTTCATAGCAATACACTCTATGATTTTCCAAAACGCTTTCACTTGTAAAATGTCCTAAACAGCTCCAACAAAAAAATATTTTATTTGTATTTTTTGATATTTTTGCTCTTAATAGTGCACTTGGATTTTTTACCCAAACATAATGGCTATTTCCATCTTCATCTTTTATTAACAAAAGAACCACTAAATGTTTTCTATCAAAAGTTTCTTTTCTTTGCCTTCTAAGGGGATATAATCCATCTTTCTCATCATAACCTATAACAACAATAGAAAAATCTGGATTTTGATTTTCAAATTTATTAATATCACACAATTTAACAGGACATTCTATTCCTTGCATATTTAATTCTTTTATTTGTTCTTTTAATTTTTTGTCAACTCTTTGTGGATCTTTTTCTTTTGGTTAAGCTACCCTCATAACACAATATAAAAAACAGTTATGATCCTCCATATTTCGAATATTAACAAGCCCATTTCTATTATTTGCTCTTTTTAATCCTGCTGGTAAAGGTAGCCATGAACCAGCAAGCCCCTCCCATAACGGTCTATTTTCTACAACATATAATTTTAAGTTTATAACCCTTTCAAAAATCCAACCACTATTTTTTTGTAAAAAAAGGTCAAAATTTTCCATAATTCGTTCTACCATTGTATCATATAGTTCATTTACATTGCTTTCTCTTGTAATAATTTCTTGACGTGATGAAAATGGGCTTTCCATTTTTCTAATACCATCAGTTGTTTCCTTTGTAAATTCGCATAAAAGTACTAGCTTTACCTTTGTATTTCTATGACTACTTAAAAAACTTGTTATGCTTTCTTTACATACTTCTAAAAAATCATCCGGCCCCCATTCCCTTACTCCATCTATAACATGCTGTGTTGCAAATTCTCTTAATGCTGACATTTCTTGTCTTAATTCAAAGTTTGGCATTGCTCTTCTTGGTAAGCGTTCTTCTACATTTTCTAAAACTTGGTTTAAAACTTGTGGAATCTGCTCTTCTTCAACATTACCAGTTAACCAATTAGTAAAATTAGATACTCTTCTTCTAACACTCTGAGGAATTACCGCTGAGACAACCCTTTGAGCACCACTATATAAATTAGATGCAATCATTTGACTAGCATCTGTTAATCTATTGATAAATCTTCGTGAAAAAGAATTCATCGCTATAATTTTTAAAATAAATAAATTTTTTCTTAAGTCAAATTTTATTATTTTTATAAAATAATAAAATTATTGAATGTCAATTCTATATTTACCATTCCACACTCTACCATTCCAATTTTCAATCGTTTGAGGGCATCTATCAATAAATTTACTTGCCTTGTAAATTGATGGAAATGTTGTTTCTTCTTCAGTTTCAACATCCTTTAATATTACCGTTTTAGGATTTTTACCTATATCTTTTAATCTATCATAATTAGGTACTTTTTTAAGTGGTATAGCTTCTTCAGGATACAATCCATGCTCTTTTAACACATCAATAAACTTTTTCTTGTTCCAATAGGAATACCACTTAATGTTATTATCTTCTAATATTTTCTTAAAATTAGCAATCTTTAGCATTTTTATATAACATAAAAATTACTTAATACACTACTCTCATCTTATTCCCATCACTCTGAAAGTTAATCATCCTATCACTAAGTAAAACTGCGTATGCTACAGTATTTGCTGGTGGATTTGGATTACCGGCTGGGGTTCTTGATGCAAATGTTGCCTTAATGTGAATATCAGTTACAGAATACTTTAACCTTTCACTTTGCTTTGATACATCAAACACAAACAAAGGAAAAAGGAGTTTGTAATCTGATGGTGTAATATTAGGGTTTGATACTAATTCATCCATGTTAAAATACTTTTTTCTAAACGAAGCACCTTCACTATATATTCTACTAATTTGATTATTATGAAAATCTATATCATAATCATATAGTGGATATTTTTTTGAACCTAACATCACATAAATATTTTTAACTAGTATATTGTCAAATATAGCTGGGTTTTCTTCTTGATTACCACTTTTACCAGTTTGAAAACCAACAATTAAGAAACGCGGCACTTCAGGAGATGATTTAGCTGATAACCTCCAAGTAAAACCTGTTGCCTGAGGAACTGCAATACTATCACTTTGTATCATTCTATACCCAACTGGAAACTTTTCTTTCTTCTCGATAAATTTAAAAAGTTCCAACTTATTACCATCTTCCGGTATTACATGAGGCATAAACCAAGATACTTTAGTTAAACTAACTCGCCCGTTAGCAACAACAGCATTACCTCCACCATCTCTATCTTCACTTTTATAAATCGCATCATTATCATCGTTTCTTGTTAAGGTTAAAGTTTGTTTCATGCCATATAAAATTTTGTTGTAATCTTCACAAAAACCAAATATATGTTTTAGGGGTATCCTAAAACTAAATGTTCCAACTGGGTTTGAACTAAAAATATATTGTCTTCTTACTGAAAAACCAGGATTATTATCATCGTTTGCAGTATCATCGTTATCCTTATACCATAGTTGGTTTAGACCTTGTGATTTAGAAAAGTCATCGGGGTATTTTAGCAACCCTAGCATTGTAGTAGTTTGACCAGGATAATTAATGCTTTCTATCTCTTGACCACTAAGTTGATATCTAATATTTTTAAACAAAAACATCAACCCATTATTTGTTAAGGTTGCCGCATCAGCTGCTGCATAAGCTGTTCCATCTGCTTTTTCTAATTTACCTAAAATTTGAAGATATGACTCCGAAGGATGATAAAAAATATCTTGAGTTTCAATGTCAATCCTAATATTTCCTCCAGAGTTGTTTAGATTGGTTCCTGTAATAGGCTCATACTCATAGTATTCATATTCATCAATACTATCATCTTTTAAAATCGGTGCTTTAATGTTTAAAATATCCATTTTTTATTATATGCAATTATAATTTTTAAGTCAAAATTATAATTGAGTTGTGTTTTTAATATTCTAGCCATAGTTGAGGAAATGATTTGTTTTCATCATTTACAAAAACACCCTTAAGTTTAATATTTTTAAGTTTTTCAGCAGAAAAATTTTTTCTCATTTTAGGATAAATTCTATTTCCGTAAAGAATGGTTACCTTAGGTATATCATTTTCTTCTAAATATTGATTTACATTTTCTTCAAATTCCTTAATGATATCAGCTTTTTCAGGTGACAATTTTAAAACAACCTTTTTATAATCATAACTTGTATTGGTAACTTCAAGAATTTCACAATCTTCATTTATCTTAAAGTTAGCAAAAAGGATACCAACTCTTTTTGTATTGTATTTTTCATATTTTGTTACTTTAAATTTAAGATTTGACACTCTTTTTTATTTAATGTAATATTTTACTTAACTTAAACTTATTTTTTTTCATAATACTTTAACTCCGGAACCCCTACTATTTAATTTCTTAACTAAATCTTGTATAGCAATGGCACTACCATCTATTAAGGTACTAACATTTTGTGTTGCAGGTTGTGTTGTTGTAGTAGGCTTTTGAGTATATTTTTCTAAAATCTTTTTTAGATTTTGGTGTTAAAGCCTTTTCAACTAACTTTTTACCTGCATCAATCGCGGCACTCTTTCCAACCTCTAACGCTTTCTTTGCTCCTTCCTTAGCCACACTTTTACCAACATCAACTGCTGAAGATGCAATTTGTTGAGCTGCGCTGCTTGTAAAAAGCCTTGTAAGAAAATTAGCTAAAGTATCAAATATCCCTGCTCCTCCATAAGCATAATTTCTTTTAAATCCTCTCTTTTGTGATGTAATCATTTTATAGTATAGACATTAACTTTTTATAACTCTTTGAATTTAATACACGTTGTCTTTTTAATTCATCACAAATACTTATCAACTCATTTCTTACACCTGTATTACCAGCTTTTTTACTTGCCATTAAGAGGTCTAATCTTTCTAATAGTGAGTTAGGGTTAGATGGGATAATGGTAATTCCTTCACCACTAATGGGTCTATCAAGCCAAAAATTTTTTAGAATTTTTTTCCATTTGAATGCTTTACTGCTTTTTGGTAAATGACTATCTTTGTTATTATTTTTATGAAGGGTGCCAGATTTTAAAATTAACTCCTTATAATTTTCAAAATCATCATCAGTATATTTATCTTTGTCCGGTTTTTTAGCTACAATTAACTCCCACAGACCAGGTGTGCCTTCATAGGTTTTATTTGCAATTAAAAGATCATCTCCTAAAATTTCTAATTCCTCATCGCCGATATGAAATTTACCTTTTTTGTCATATATCCCATACGTTGTATCAGCTTCATCCTTATTGGTAAATCTTCTTAGTTGCTTTGCTGCAAGTGGTCCAATAAGTAATAATGGGTCTTCTTCTTCTTCCATCTGTTCCTTAAACCAAAAAATTTCTTCTATATCTTCATCGCTTATTTCCGGTTTTTCATAAGCTTTTATAGAAGGAAAGGCTGGAAATGTAATAGCATTAGGCAATTGTTCAATCCCCTCTTTAATTGGTTTAAGCCCTTCTGTAATCTCCTTTGTTGTGGCTTTTTGTGGTTCTCTAATAGGTTTAAAAAACTTTGAAAGGCCTGTTTGTAATTCAATTTCACCTGTTCTCTCTGCAAGCTGACTATCATGAATTCTTTTCATTGTTGCAAGATATTCTTTTACCATTTGCTCCCTTTTCACAGGGTCTTTTATCTTTAAAAATGACATATTTTTTTAAGTAAAAAATTTTAATTTAATTTAATCACTATTACCTATCTCACAAGCACAAGAACACTTAAACTTAGGTGGTTTTAGTTTTAGTCTTAATGGGTTCCATTGTTTCTTTCTACTAGTCTCCTGAATTCCTCCCGTGCTTCCTGTTTCCCCTTCTCGATTAAGCTCGCCTGTTCCTCTAGCTTGCTTTTTTTCTTCGACTTAGCCCGTATCTCTTCCTTCATCACTTTATATTTTTCAAGTTCATCCATAATTAAAGTAAATTCTGAATGGTCTATTTTGTTGTCTGATATTGCTTTTGATATATGTGTATTAAGAGTATCAAGTTTTGCATCAGCTAACATTTTAATCTGAAGATGTTTTTCTGATTTTGTTCTGGTTCTTCTAACTATAAACTTACCTACTATTGCAGCAAGACCAACACCTAGGGCACAACCTTCTAAGGCAATTGTTGCAGGTATCGCTACCACGGTACTTAATAGGGCAATTCCACCTGCTCCGGCTCCTATTGCTGCTGTGGTTAGTCCTGTTTCAACGTTATCCGTAGTCTTACTAATCTTTAAATACTTTTTACTTAACTGTTTCCTAACCTTAACTTCATTTTCAAGAAAATCTTGTATCTCTGACATCTTCTTAAGTCTAAAAGACTGACCATTGTCTCCTGCTGATATCACTGGTTCTAATGTTGGTGCATTTGGTATATTTCGTTCTTCTGGCAAGTTTGGATAAATCTTTTCTAGTTCCATTTATTAATTACAACTATTTTTTTAAATAGAATAGTAAAGGCGGCATATAAGTTCACCTTCATTAATTTTTACTAGGTTGTTAGAGTTGTTTGTAATTGTGGTAATCACAATATCATTATCCTCAAGAATAACTTCATTCGTTAAATTAAATTGTTTAATTTTTAAAGCATAAGGTAAAGAAATTAAAACAACTCCTCTACTCATCATAAAACCAAAATTTAAACCAATAGTTTTAGTTTCTTTTGCTTTTAGTACAATAGGTTGTTGAGTATAAATATCCCATGTAGTAGGATTAACTTTTTTAGCTGGATATTTAGCTTCTACAGGTTTCCAAAAAATAGTTTTTGGTTGAAATATTTTAGGTTTAACTCCAGATTTATGCACATTCATTCTTTTTAATTTTATAATATTGCCCCTAATATAGGAATATTTCCAAATGGGCTATTAGGTCCTAAAAGAAGACCTTTTCCATCATAAATTTTTCCACCTTGTTTTAAATACAATCCATCACCTTTAGAACCTAATCCTTTACCTTTGTATGGTTTAAGATATAAACCTTCACCATCAGTTTCAACTTGACATACACAACCACCTTTTTTAAGGTACAATCCGTTACCCATTGCTTTTTGAACACCTGAAGAGGCTAACCCAGATAGGGCACCAACTCCTATAGCTGGTAAAACGGTTCTTGCTAATGTAGGTAGAACTGATGAAGCTAATCCTGCTAACAAAGGTAAAAATCCTCCTTCTACTTTCATGTTATGTTTAAGTTGTTTAGTTGTCATTCTAAACGTGGTTCCCTTTCCACCTTTATAAGCTTTAGTAAGTTTATTTACTTGAGACTTGGTTAATGCTATTACATCTTTACCATGCAAATCTTCATGTTTTAAACGAATACTTGCCGGGATTTTGTTTTTGAAAGAATGTAAAATTTTTTCCTTTTGCCCTTCTGATATATTTATTTTAGCGTTAATGTAGTTTGTCATTTTATATTAGCATATTTTTTATTTATCTTGCTTCTCTAATATGAAATCTGATTGTTATATTCTCACCTCTAAAATTTAGTAAATTTCCATCTTGGTCTGTAATTGATACATTTAGGTTATGTATTTCATTTAATGTTAATGGTAAATAAACTAAATTTACTGGATTTTCTATTATTTTATAACCGGGTGATACATTAGGAAAAAAACTATAAATTGTATTTTTTTGAGAACCATTAACATAACTACCAGAAATTAAATCAATGTTAACTAACAAGCTATTAATACTTAAAATATTTACTACTTTTTCAGATTCGTGAAATCCTTGTAGATATTTTGCTCTATTAAATCCTAATACTTTTCCGATACTTCTATTTTGGTTAAAATCTACCTGATAACCATTTTCAACATAAAGAACAGATTTTAAAGTATTAGTGTTTGCGGAGATATTAATATAATTTTCTTCATTAACTGGGTCATAATGACCCCTTTTCCTCATTTCTTGTTGTATTACATCATTAATATTAACTAAATCATAGGAACCTTCAGGTATTTTTAGTTTTACCCATGTTGCGCCATTGTCAGGTGAATAAACAAAAGTACCTTTGTTTTTATCAATATTAGGAAATGAATAGTAAGTTTCAAGATTAACCAATGCTATTTCATATTCTTTATCTTTTTCTAATTGAAGTGGTGGAGTAAATCTTGTTTTAAACTCTGTTTTGTTGTTGCTTACTATAATTTGGAATGATGTTTTATGGTCAGTGTTTTTTACAATTTTTTCAAGCAATACTTCCATATTTTATATTTACTAAAAATATATTTTAAAACAAAATATATTTTTAATAGTAGTTGCTGTAATTTTGTGGTATATAGAAGTTGTCAAATCCATTTCTATATTTACCATTGTTTTTGTTGTTGGTTAAGTCAATTACAACAAAACCATGAGGTCTTTCCCAACAATTTTTACAAAAATTAAAAAACTCAGTTTTTGTCATATCATCCCCTACATGATCGCTATAAATATGATTAAGATTTTTTAAGTCTTGTCTAAACAAGCATATAAAATTTGCGTTTTCTCTAATAGTTTGACGGGGTAATCTAAAATTATTTTGTGATAGATAAAAACAATCAGCATTACTATGTCTTCCACGAACATAATAGCTTTCACATTTGTTTTGCCTTTCCAAGAGTAAATCATCAAATATCATTAAGTTTTTGTTTTCCCCGTTTAAATCTCTTGGGTCAGGCACATCACAAGCATTTTCAAAAAATTCACAGTTAATATCTGATTTTTCTTTAATTGTTTTGCTCCATTCTTCAACTAACGCTGTAGGTGAAACATTATAGTTTTGAACATCATTTTTAAGTGAAAACAACCTTAATATATATTCTTTTGGTATTTTTTCTTCAAAAGCTTTTTTAAGTATGCGATATTCTAGTTGAAACAAGCTTTTACCAAAAACGCATAAGTTGTTATAATCTAACCAATCAGGTCTTAACAAAAGGTTAAGTAAAAGTGTAGTTTTACCACATCCTGATTTACCTACTATTAAACCTCTGATACTCCTAGGTAAAAGGGGATGATTAAATCTTTTTGCTAACACTTCATTCCATGATAAATTAACAATATCCATATTTTATATTAAAAAAAATTATTTAATATAAAAAAATGTATTGTGTTAAGTGTAAAAAACAAACTGAAACAACTGATTTTAAATGTGTGGTAAGTAAAAATGGTAGAAATATGAAACGGGGTAAGTGTAAAGAATGTGGAACAACTAAAACACAGTTTACTAAAATAGAGGGCGGATCGTTGTTAAACAAGGTTATCAATAACTTACCTGTTGAAATGCATTTACCTGGGCATAATTTTACTGGTCCTGGTACAAAGTTAAAGAAAAGATTAAATCCTGATTTAACACCTAAAGAATGGTCAAAACCTGTAAATCGTGTTGATAAAGCAGCATATCATCATGATCTATGTTATCTTAAACATGATGATACAGCAACAAGAAATGCTGTTTGTGATGCTAATATGCTTAAGGAGTTAAAAGGTATCTATAATCCAACAATTAAGGAAAAAATGGAAAGAGGATTGGTTTCTTCATTAATTGGTACCAAGAAAAGATTTGGCATGGGAATTAAAAAAAAAATGATCAAAATATAACGCTAGGAGAAGAATTACATAAACCTGTAAAAAGAAAATTTAAGAAAAGGAGAGTTAAAGTAAATGGAATTGATAGGATATGGGCTGCAGATTTAGTAGATATGCAAGCATTTTCTAAATTTAATCGTGGTGTAAAATATCTTCTTGCTGTCATTGACATCTTTTCAAAGTATGGATGCCTGATACCATTAAAAGATAAAACAGGAAAATCTGTTTCTGTTGCATTGAAGAGTATTTTTAAGGAAAGAAAACCTGAAAAAATGTGGGTAGATAAAGGTAAAGAGTTTTATAACAAAGAAGTTAAAGACCTGATTGAATTGTATTCTACTGAAAACGAGGAAAAATCCAGCGTTGTTGAGAGATGGATTAGAACAATGAAAGAAAAAATGTGGAGGTATTTTTCTGCTCACTCAACAAATATATATATTAACGTGTTACCAAATCTTGTTAAAGAATATAATAACACGAGGCATTCTTCTATTAAGATGACACCAACTGAAGCAAGTAAGAAGAAGAATGAAAATAAAGTTTGGAGAACATTGTATCCTGATTATAATCAACCAAGGGAGGATATCAAACCAAAGTTTTCTGTTGGAGACAAAGTAAGGATAAGTAAAAAGAAAAAGACTTTTGAAAAAGGTTATACCACAAGATGGACTGAAGAGGTTTTTACAGTTTCAGAAGTAAAACATACATCACCTATAACATATAAGATCGAAGATTTAAATGGTGAAGAAATAAAAGGTAGCTTTTATGAACCTGAACTACAAAAAACTAGTCAAGAGTTGTAAAGGATAGAAAAGGTTATTAAAAAGGGAAAAAAGAAATCTCTTGTAAAGTGGAAAGGTTATTCTAATGAGTTTAATACATGGGTTGACAACAGTGCTATTGTAAATATTTAAATATATAAAAAATGAAAGATATTACAATTGATAATGTTACTTTAAAAAATAAACCTTTGAGTAATTTTGAACTAAATGATGCTGCAAAGAAATTAAAATTAAAAAATTTTAGTGGAATATTTTTAAGAGATGTCCTACCTAAAAAAGTAAAAAATAAAGAATGTGGTATATTAAACATTGATGACTCTGGTGGTTCTGGTACTCATTGGGTTGCATGGTTTAAAGATGGTAAAAGAAAAATTTATTTTGATAGTTATGGAATTCAGCCACCTAATGAAATATAGATTATTTAAAACAACCTATATACTACAATACTGACCAATTACAACATGCAGGTGAAGTATTTTGCGGTCATTTATGTTTGTTCATTCTTAAAGAGTTATGCGATGATAATAAATTTCAAGATGTTTTAAATAAACGATGCCTGTTGATAAATTTGGAAGAATGGATGATGTTAAAACAAGCGGTGATGGTGTTTCACTTGCTTACATAAGTAATAATTTTTTACGTGAAGATGGAACAACCCCCGTTTCCGGTTCTATAAATATGAATGGCAACAAATTAACGAGGGTTAGTAATCCAGTAAATCCACAAGATGTTGCGACTAAGGATTATGTTGATAATACAGCAGGGGGTAGCCATGAAACACCACTATTAAAAGAAAATGGAAATTTTCTTGCTATAGCTCCAATCAATATGGGTTTTAAAAAAATACATAATTTACATGACCCTGAAGAACCGCATGATGCTGCTACAAGAAGTTATGTGGATAAGGTTAGTAGAGAAAGTGCCATTGTTAAACGTAATGATGGAGTATTTGCTGCTACAGGAAATATAGATATGAGGAATTATACGTTAATTAACGTTATGCGGCCGGCTGAACCTGATGATGTAGCAACAAAGAAGTATGTTGATGATCAATCATCACCATTTTTGTATAACCCCATTGATAACTTTTATACTGCAATAGGAGAAATATCTATGGGTAATCGTCGAATTCATTTTGTTGCTTCTCCAATTGAGAATAGTCATGCAGCAAATAAGCTTTACGTAGATACCGTTTTTGAGTTAGCTACCGCAGGTGAAAAGGCTTTAACAAAAAACCAAGATGGGTCTTTTTCAATGGTTGGTAAAATAGATATGGGTGGAAACCCGATTACTGGTTTACCAAATCCAATAAATCTTAACGCTGCTGCTAATAAAAATTACGTTGATAATGGCGGTGCCATTGTAAAAAATCCGGATGGAAGCTTTACAGCAATATCTGATGTAGATTTTCAAGGTTTTTCTATAAAAAACGCTGCGGCACCTGTAGATGGGGGAGATTTAGCAACAAAATCCTACGTGGATGAAAGGGTATCGCTTCCTAAAACAATTTTAAGCGTGTGTGACGAGGAACAAGGTGCTTTATTAGATGGTAATTATGAGTTTTCTTTTGGCAATGGAAGCACCGGAGTAAGTCATGGGATGGGGGGTTATTGTATGTCTGCTCCTGGTAGAATTATAAGAGGGACTTTAATGGTTGTTAAGGGAACCGGTATTCTAAAAGAAGAGGCAAAAGTTAATATAGTCGTAAATGGAGTTGAACAGGTTGATTACTCCATAGTAAAAAAGAAAGGAGAAGGTTGTAGTTGTGTAGTTTTTCCACAACCTTTAGTAATAGACCAATGTGATGTTATAAACTTTATAACAAGGTCAAATAACCCTAATGCTAAAAATGCATATTTAACGTTACTGATAGAGTTAGACTTGTAAAAAAATATTTAACCCAGTAAAGGGTTAGATACTGATACACACACCAAGATCACGTGGTATAGTATTTCACAACTTTTTCCCATATTTTGTAATGCACTTTAGACTGGACTTTTGAAGGAGGTGGTAGTATGTTATGATACATAGTTATTTTGCTTTGTTTTTTCTAAAAAAAATGAACTGTATATATGGTAATTGTATAAAATATAATTTTTATTTATTGATAATTAAAGCAGTCTTACTTCCTTGTTGTAAAAAAATTTATTACTAATAACACGGTAACCTCTGGCGCGGTCTAACAACCCGTAAGTTAATACCATATCACAATGTTGTAATGCTGCTGTTTAAAAAACAATATTAAGTATTTTATACAATTATTGTACAAGTTAAACATTTTTTAAAACAGGGTAAAAAATGTTTGTTAATATTATAATGTTCTACCATTTTCAGTTTTTGGTGTGTTAAGCAAAAGTTAAAGGGTTGTACGCTAAATAACTTCCTCTTTCGTTTTCGGTGAGAAGGCATGTAAAAATGGTCTATATCATAGTAGTTTAACGTTTTTCAACATTAGCCAAGGCAGGAATATTCAAAGTTTAAGTCTCTCTGTGTTTGGGGTTCATAGAATTTATCCTCGGATAAATACGTCCCCCGATATTCCTGTTAAAAATTATAATTTACGTTTTAATATTTAACCTTTTACCAGGTTAAATATATAAGATGACTGGAAGAACTACAAGGATTGGCTGTTTCCCATTAGTTGGTATTCATGGGAAATATAACTATTTTTAGTTAGTTATATTTTCCTTATGTTATAGCTAACTGTTTTACATATTGGACATTCTTTTTTATGATATCTGAGATAACAATCAACACATGTACATATATGTCCACAGCTAGCAAATAAAATTTTTACTTCTTTTTGTTCATCTAAGCATAGAACACATGTATCAGATTTAAAAGTATCTATGTCATTTATATTTTCATTTGTGGTCTCCTCATCTACCCTTACTATTCTTTGTATACCTAAAAACCCATATGTAACATTATAGGTACTATCAACAAAATTTTTTTTGTTATTTTCCCAAAAATTGTTAAAGTCAAGATCAGTAAATTCGAAAGCTGAACGTTGGTTAGATGCTTCTGCTGTTTCTAATGATTGTTGATGTTCTCTACGAAAACGAGCTACTCTTTCTTCTTCATCTTCACTTTCTTCTTCATCTTCACTTTCTTCTTCACTTGGCTGTTCACTTGGTATATCTAGTTGGTCTTCTACTCTTAAACGTTGAGCTAAGGCAAGTAGGGCTTCAGTTGTTACTAGGGGTGGTGGTGGATCTCTTAAACGCACAGCCTCAATAAGTAAAGTTAGTATATAAAAATCTATTTCTTAACTCTCTAAAATCGCTTTGTATGTTTGGGTTTTCATTTATAAATCTAATTATTTCTTGTGTTAAATATCTATAAGCTTGTTCTAATGTTGGTGCTTCTAGTATTGTTGAGGCATTATCTTCTGGTTGTTGTTCTCTATGGTAGTAGGGTGTTGGTGCTTCTATATCACCTTCATACTCAGATATAACACTTCCTAGATATTTAGGTTTATGCAAGCTATAGTATTCTCTTTCATTATCATTTTCCAAGCTAAAAAGGCTAATATAAAAAATTTCTTTTCCTAAACCTTCAGCAAAGTGATCAATAACATTTTGATACATAGCTATATTTTGAAATTCACTTCTTAAAGACTTAAAAAAATCTTTCCCACCTATTCGACGTTGGCATATATTGAGCTCACCTAAATGTAGTTTTTTGTATTTGGTTGCATCACCAAAGCAAACATTAAAGCAAAAACATCCGTTAAAGGTTCCTTCATATAGTATTTTACTATATTCATAGTAAATAGCAGCATTGTTATATCCTGCTTCATAAGACATTAAATTGAATGGGTAATAAAGCCAAATTTCTCGATGGCCTTCATATTCTTTATATATTGTTAAGTGTTTGTTGTGTAAAACTCTTTTAAGTTTTATTATAGTTTCTGATGTTTCATTAAACTCTCTAATCTCTTGTAGTAAGTCCGTCATCTTACTTATTACTTATTAAGGATGGTTTTAAAAAAATTTCAATTTTTTATTAAACGTCAATGGGTTAAAAAAATTTATATATAACCTGGGTAAGGTTATATATAACTAAATTTTTTTTTTTTTTTAATTTTTTATTTTTAAAATATTTATATATAGCCATATTCCTCATAAAAAGCCATTACATTTTTATTATCATCTTCTTCAGCTTCTTCATCTATATTATTTATTTTTTTCCATTTTTTATACAACTTTACTTGTGTTTCTCTGTTTTTTCTTGTTTGCCTTTCCCATTCATTCTCTTTTGGTTTTATTTCTTCACATTCTAAATATTTTTCTTCTATTAAATATTCTACACTTGTTAAATGTTCGAAAGTATTTGCTACGTACATACCTTTTTTAGAAATAAAACTTTTTTCATCAAATGATAAAAAACTCTAATGTTTTCACAATTATGTTGTACTATTTCTTCATTACTAACTAATTTTAAAAATAAAGAATTAAAATTAGAAAAAAATGTATCAAGTGAAAATGTTGGTAAAAAAAATCCAGAATAAATAGGTCCATCATAGTCTTCTTCATCTTCAAATATTAATTTTCCCTCCCATACAACAGAAATAACAGGATTAAATAAAATATCTAATTTTCCTTTACTTTTTTCTAAAGAATAGAGATAATAAAAAATATTTTTTGCTTTTTCTATTAAGTTGGTAAAATCATTTAAAGCTTTGTCTATTTTTAACTCTATTTCATACACATGACATCTATAAAATCTTTTACTTGACTTTATAGCAATTTCGTTTTTTCTTTCTAAACAACTAGAAATATTATTCTTTACATTCATGTTTATATATGTATCAATATATCTATGTTATGATACATAGTTATTTTGCTAAATTTTTATAAAAAATTTCAAATTTTATTTTAAATAAAATTTTTAAAAAAATAATTTTTTTACCAAAATCTTAAGCCACCCACTAACTCATAAGCCGGTTAGCTGTGCGTTATGCGTTGGTTGATGGGGTGGGAAAAGGGTTAAGCGATTGTTTGATGTAAGGGTTTGTTGGGGGGTTATGCATTGGTTAGCTGATGCACCTTGTTAACCGGTTAGCTAATGCGTTGGTTTTTTTCTTAATCAAAATTTCTTTTATTTTTTCTTAATCAAAATTTTTTTTATTTTTTTTTTTTTATTTTTTTTTTTAATTTTAAGAGCATGCTTAATGTTTCTTAAAATTGTTAATATGTTGTTTATTGTTATATTGTTGTATTGTATGGGGGCTAGAAGCATATTACGGTTTTGAGTTGAAACAAACAATAATATGACTACTTCTGTATAAGGTGGCAATGATTCATTCCACAGTCTTTTCTCGTGAAAGTACACCGTGTTGAATATTTTATGCAATTGTCTTTTGACACACATTTTAAACACTCGTTCATTTACTTAGCCGAGGAAACTGTCAACTGAAACGTGTTAGCTTTTAGTTCAATTAACTCTACTTGTTTCGTAAGAAACAGTTTCATTCCACCGGAAATCGTTGTTGCTTTTCCACATACCGATAGGTGAGTGCAATACTATTCTAAGTGCCTATACAATGTACAGACACTTAGAATACTATTGCACCCACCTATTGATACAGTCTCTACTCTTTAGTCTCTGAAAGCATCCAGGTTAGACATTCATATTCAACACAAACTAAGGTTTAATACTCGTAAAATCATTGCGACAAAACAATTTGAACGATATCTTCTTTCGTATTTTTTTCCTAAAAGTGGTCTTTTGCAGTTGATATGCTAATGCAGCGTTATGGTTAGAGGGGACTTACTCTTGAGCTATCGACTTTCATCCTGTTTTAAAGCAAATGTTAAAAAAGCCAGGATTCCACTTCAAAATTGATGACTGATGTGAGGCCAGGATCTTGCTTGATGTGTATGTTGTTATTGTTTTTAATCGATTCTGAACTATATATTAAAATTCTTTTAAAAAAAGAATTCAATCAAAAAAAAAAAAAAAAAAAAAACATATTTGCTTTTTCAAGGACTGTGACCTTGCATGGTTCATGGTTCACAAATCGGACTAGGTCGATCTAAAGTCAGGTTGCACAATCTTCATGCCCCGATCTTGGTCTGCAGTTTACCCCCAAAAGAACTTTATCTGTATCCTAGCAGTTGTTGAAAGCATAATACAATGAACCGGCACTTTTCAGGGCTGTCAGTGCTTTGATTTTCTGCACGAAGGTTCCAACGATGATCTTAACCTTTAAGCTGCTAATCGCGATCCACTGACCTTTTGCGGACAGTGTAGATCAAGATCAGACTGCACAGAACGTGCAGTCTGATCTTTGATCTACACTGTCCGATACGGTATTTTCTTTCCGGTGAAATCAACATTGAAACCGCAATGTTTGGGCGTTTAGTATTGAGTAGAAGTTTGCGTTTCATTTATTCAGTAGCTTAAGTGTTAACTCCTCACCAGACGACAAAATTTCACTCTCTTCCAAATTCAAAGTACAGTAAAACCCCTCTATTAAGACCACCCGTGGTACTTTTGAAAATTGGTCTTATTAGCGGGGTGGTCTGATTTCCGGGTTTCACCCACCTAGATTTTGAATCAAACCCAGACTATGTGTAGACTTATGTGGATTTCAATTATGTTCCGAGTAATGTATACATATTTTAGTCGGGGAAGCCTATGCCCACACATTTAAACGACAATAAGAAAATTTTCATGTTTATTGTAAAGTTAATATGTGCTTGAATTTTTATGAATAAATTCACATGACAGTGAATGCCCATTCATAATTGCCTATTTAAACTCTTATAGCAAGATATGTACATTAATCAAGAATCTGAACTTAAAGACTACATAATTAAATGTTACTGATAGAACTTGTCATATTCCCTGTTTTAATCTGCTTTTTTTTTTTTTTTTTTTAATCTTGTGTAGTCTCAAGAACTACTCCACGCACTCATTTTCATTTTTAAACAAAGAATTTCGAATATTATTGAAGAGCCTGTCGTTTTTTTTTTCCCCATTTTGATTCGAGTTGAATGTTCTAACAGTCTACTAATCGTCGATCGCAAAGTTGAAGTGTTCACTAGTTCAAAAATCGCATATTCTCTACAATATAAGTATGGCTTTAATGTGTAACAAAAACCAAATAATTATCCCATCCCGATCGCTAGATATTAACCCAAGCGTCTCAAATTACAAAAGCTAGATGTACAAAACAAATCGTAATTACCGGATACCCGGATGTCGACATGTTTTTCACCCGTGCCAGCAATGTGTGATAAACGCCTGATTACCGAATAAAAGCCGAATTAATCATCACCAATTCATTGGTCATTTGATTATGTAAGGTAACACCTTGATCACTTAACACGATTGTGTTACTGTAGTCAACAGATAAACAAAAGATCGCTAATTGATTGTCTACTCCATCGGACCCAAGAATATTCGTACATGAAGCAGGGCCTCCACTTCGCGATTATGGACGCGTGAAAATTAGCTTGTCGTAAAAAAAATGTGAAAATTAGTGGTCGTTTCACGGGGTTAAAATCTATTGGTAATTACTCATTGGTACTGAAAATGGTGGTCGTAATTTCGGTATAGCGGGGTGCCCGTATTTCCGGGGTCGTGGACATTGATTATGAAGAAGGAAAAATTCCGTTCTGACAAAAATCGTTCGTAATAGCGGGTTGCTCGTATTACCGGGGTGGTCGTGAGGAGAGGTTTTACTGTAGTTGCAGACGACAAATTCATTAAGGCTCAAATGGTGAGATTTGTCTCTTAAAGGGTAGAAGACAATGCGGGAAAAGGAGAAAACACTCCCTGCAAGCATTTTGTCCTTTTCCCACAACTTTTTCAACAGGGTCGCTAAAACAGACTGTTTGATACAGAGTTTAAGCTGTCCTCGGCACGTCTTATCCAATTAGATTGCTAATATTGAAATTCAGAATCAGGCGTAAATTAAGAATGCTAGGTACATACAGCCCCGGGTGTCGGATTTACCAACATTTCTATCTACTGTCCTAATCTTTAACTCCTGAACTCGCACGATGACTGACTTAGATGTTTTGGCGTCTACAGACAGATACTGACTACCACTGGAATTTAGAATCGGAAAATTTAGAATTTGCGTACAGTTGCTGGATAACGTCAGCATTTCAATGTTTGACCCTTAACCCTTTCCCAAACGCCAAATTTTGGACTGGTCCAAATTGAAAGAGTTTGCAGACGACAATTTTAAATTTGATGAAAATGGCAGAAAGGTCTCAAAAAGGGTAAAAAACGCTGTGGGAAAAGGAGAAATTGCTCGTTACGAGCAATTTCTCCTTTTCCGACAGTGTTTTCAAAAGACTTATACTGCAGACACGTGAAAACCAGGGCTTGTTTGGGAAACGGTTAAGCTGCTAAGCGATTCACTGACCATTTTTTTTTTTTTTTTTTTGACTGTGTAGATTAAGATCAGAGTGCACAGAACGTGTAGTCTGATCTTGGTTCTACACTGTCCGATAAGGAGACATTTTTTCTCAAAAAAAAAATAAGTTTGGAATAACGTTTGTAGGGTTTTACCTAAAGCCTTGAAAGTTTTATTTAACGTATTTAGCAGATAAGGATTAACTGGTATTTTTGTCTGGTCTGCTGTATATAGGTTCCCTCTCTTCAACCCTACCCTAAAATAGAATCGTCCGATCTCTAATAGCTATGTCGTTAATTGATAGGGCCAGGTTCGAGCAAAGACGTATAATCCCAAGAGTGTGCGTTCGAATCTCGGCTTGGTCGAAGACTTTTCAAAGCCTTGCGAAACGAAATCTTGGTCCGTATTCACCAACCATTCTTAAGAACGTTCTGTGTCTTGTTCTCCAGAATTTTCTACCGTTGAAAGTGACACAACTTCTGATTGGCTAAACCATTTGGTTTAGCCAATCAGGAGTTGTGTTACTTTCAAATGTAGAGAATCTTGGAGAATAAGACTAGGAATATTCTTAGGAATGGTTGGTGAATACAGACCCTGATTGGATGCCCCTTTGAACTTTTTCACTGATCTATGGACAAGGGTAAGGATTAAGACAATAGATTTTCTTTATTTTCGACATCAATCGTTGTTTCAAATACAGCCCGTATCATCATCCCATATGGCAAAGAAGAAAGAGTACGCGATCTTTGGATTAAACTATAATATAAAGTTTTATGGGCAGAGAAAACACTAGGTACACCGTACAGATGTATAAAAGGTTTACCTAGAAAGAATCATTTTTTTAAAAGAATGTTAATAGGCAACTGTACTTTTTTTAGCCACAGACAACTGACTGTAATAACCGTTTTAACGTTTCTTTTTTTTTTTATTTACAGTTAACTGTAAATTGTCATTTTAACGTTTCATTTTGCTGTTTACAGTCATTCCGATAAGAAAATGAAGTCACCTTGAGCAATTTCTCAATTTGTCACGATATTTTGAGAAAGATTCCTAACAGAAGAGGTTTCAAAGGGCAGAAGGATCCTGCACAGTGTTACATCCTGCATTATCTTAATTCCAGACACAATACAGAAAATCCATGTTTTCACCCTTGGTATGGCGCTGACAAATTAAGTTCGATTACGGACGATGTAGATTTCAAATCAGACTGCACAAAATGCGCAGTCTGATCTGTTGTCTAAATTGTCCGATCTTCTGTGATGGCATGTGGCAAAGACCATTAATGAATTTTGCAATGCGAACCTGTGACGACTATTTCATACTATCACGGTCGAAGGGTTAGAAAAATCAAACGGAATTGTGAGCAAACTTCAATGCAACATCTCTTTGAACGTGTTTTCTGTTAAACTCCTTCAAAATGAACCCTTTCAGGGCCAAGTCTATGAGCCATGCTTTGTGAAAAGGGGGCTTAATGCACCTGCGAAAAGTATCGACCCAGGTCAGCCTGCGCAGTCCGCGCAGGCTGACCTGGGCCGAAACTTTTCGCTATTGGTCAATTTTCTGTATGTCAAAGGACCAGCCTACCCCATGATTCATTCGTTTGTTAAACAAAATGGACTTTAGGGATCCATGATCCTGTGATGACTTGCTGGGGGGGGGGGGGTCATACATCACGGAGATGCCCCCTTTTGCCAGAGCACGGCTCAATTATTCCATACTTGGCCTGTTTCGACGCCTGAAAATACAATCCACTGAGAAAAAAATTTTTGATTTATATACTTGATTTAACAAGCCGATGGCATGGATTCAAGATCATACTGTGCCTTTAGAAAACTGAAATTATGTCCCTTGAAAACGTGTTACCGATTTAATTCGTAGAGAAATAAAGTTCGTTTAACACCCCTTTTCTTTTTCAACTAAGGAAAATTTGTATATCGCTAGTTTAGGAAAAAAATCGTCAATACACATAAACCATGCTCTGGCAAAAGGGGGCTTAATGCATCTCCATGATACCAATGAAGCCATCACATAATTATGGATCTGTTATAGCCACTTTTTTGATAACCGAGGTAATTATGAGGTAGAACGGTCTTTGGAGATACAGAAAATTGACCTATAGCGAAAGGTTTCGGCCCAGGTCAGCCTGCGCGGACTGCGCAGGCTGAGTTGGGTCGATACTTTTCGCAAACGTACGAAAATGTGCAAGTCACGCCAAGCATTTTAGACCTTATCTTTGAAAAGGATGTTTGAAAAAAGTTTCGACCGATGTAGGCCTTAACATATGAATCGATACTGTTTGCAGATGCCTTAAAACCCCCTTTTCACGGAGCATGACTCTTTAATTGCATTTTAATTCATACCTGTAGACAGCTTTTAGAAACAAAGTAGGAACTGAAGCCATTGTTTGTGACTGCTCCCTCAATTCCCCCACCCCTTACGCATCCTACAATTGGCCACCATGAAAAAGATGTTGGGAAAAGGTAGCATTTACTGTATGTTTCCACAACGTTTTTTCGTACTGTTTGTAGACCGACAGTTTTCTTTCTGTCGAATTTTCGTTCTTTGTATAATTTATGACTGTGGTAGGCCTACAGATAGTATGTAGTAAAAGGTAAATAGTGATGGGGTGGGGCGGTTGAGAACTCTAATGTATATTCCATTCAATCGTTCAAAGGATTAGGGTATTTCTATAAAACATGAAAACAAAGAACAGATGCGGATGCGCCTTTGAAAATTTCCAAATTAAAAGACACATTGTCTATTGAAAGTTTCTCATTAGAAGAAAAGGTTTTTCTTGAAAATTTCTCTCGCCGCTGATCATTGTTTCGACGATGGTTATGGGACAAAGCAGCCAGTGGCTTGGACAGAATACTGTGCGAAGTACTGGTAAAATAATGCATGGATAGGTGCACTGGCCGCCGCGGTATAACTGAAATGATATTGAAAACGGCGTTAAACGTCAACCAAGCATAGCTCTTGAAAATTTTCTTCCTGAAAATCTCCACTGAAAAAGAAAACCTCTTTTGCGTCAAAGATCTAACACATTTTAAAAAGAGAGTCGTTTGTACCAGCTTGATTCAAGACAAGTCATTCCATTGGCTGAGACAAAATGTTACAGCCAATCAGGATGCTAGCCAACTCTTTCTTAATTACATTCTTAGTCCCATTCTCAAAAATTGTCCAATTATGAAAGCAACGCAATTTCTTATTGGCTAAACCATTTGGTTTAGCCAATAAGAAATTGCGTTGCTTTCATAATTGGACGAAAATTCGACAGAAAGAAAACTGTCGGTCTACAACAGTACGAAAAAACGTTGTGGAAACATACAGTAAATGCTACCTTTTCCAAACGTCTTTTTCATGTTGGCCAATTGTAGGATGCGTAAGGGGTGGGGGAATTGAGGGAGCAGTCACAAACAATGGCTTCAGTTCCTACTTTGTTTCTAAAAGCTGTCTACTGGTATGAATTAAAATGCAATTAAAGAGTCATGCTCCGTGAAAAGGGGGTTTTAAGGCATCTGCAAACAGTATCGATTCATATGTTAAGGCCTACATCGGTCGATACTTTTTGCAGATGTATCAAACATCCTTTTCAAAGATAAGGTCGAAAATGCTTAGCATAACTTACACGATTTTCATACGTTTGCGAAAAGTATCGACCCAAATCAGGATGCTAGCCAACTCTTTCTTAATTACATTCTTAGTCCCATTCTCAAAAATTGTCCAATTATGAAAGCAACGCAATTTCTTATTGGCTAAACCATTTGGTTTAGCCAATAAGAAATTGCGTTACTTCCTAAATCTTGAATTAGACTAAGAATGTAAATTAGACTCAGAGATGAGTGAGGAAAGGCATGTAAGTACAACCCTAGGTTCAAAAACGACAAAACGAGATAACATTTACAAGTAACTAATTAGATTGTTTTCTTTCTCCTCAGGTCATCTTGGAAACAAACTCGAAATCTAGCTGAACACCAGAACGAATGTGACTGTTTTAAAAAGGACAAGTTGTGATAATTGAAACAAGTGTGCTTCCTGCTAATTGCTACAGCTTCAGGATATTTGTAAGAAACTCAAGAAGTTCTCACCAGAGAGTGAGGAACAAGTGCGCCTGTGGATTTTCATTCTTAAATTCGATGGAATTTTGTTATCCGGTGGGACGACAACGGGTGTGAACGACTCATGTCAGGATTAAGAATTGTTACCAGCTTTGTGCAAAAGTGATGTTGGCATTATTCGTATCGACTGGAATGTACGTAGATTTGCAACGCTTTGTTCAAATTATGATTCAGAGGATCTGCAGCTTTAAACCGTGTATTCCATGTGATGGATAATAGGATAAAATCCGTGCTATGGCAGAAAATACGACTATAGAAATCCTCGGTTTTATACATACTATAATCTCAAATACAACGGATATCTCTTTCTTGCCATCGACAGATAACGCTTCCACGGTACTGGTAGATCACAGTTCACCTGTTACCATCATTCAGTCTTCTCCGCTGTATGACTTGTCAAATAGTTCATTTAACGTAACTTCAAACTCTACCGACATTCGAGGTACACTAGAGGTAGTTCTGATCTCAATTGTTGCTGGTTTCCTGTCTTTGATCACAATGGGAGGCAACCTTCTCGTCATAATCGCCTTTAAGATCGACAAACAACTTCAGACCATCAGCAACTGTTTTCTCCTCAGTCTTGCCGTGGCTGACTTCACCATTGGTCTTGTTTCTATGCCATTGTACACATTATATCTCTTGATGGGCCACTGGCCTTTGGGATCAACATTCTGTGATCTGTGGTTGTCGCTAGATTACACAATGAGTAACGCATCTGTGGCAAATTTATTAATCATTTGTTTCGACCGTTATTTATCAGTGACACGACCCTTGACCTACAGAGCAAATAGGACACCAAAGAAAGTGGGTATTATGATCGGTTGTGCTTGGATGATATCGGCTTTTTTATGGACGCCCTGGATCTTTGCTTGGCCTCACATAGAGGGCAGACGGACGGTACCGGCCACAGAGTGCTATATTCAGTTTCTTTACACAAATCCGTACATTACTATAGCAACGGCATTGGCCGCTTTTTACATTCCAATATCGATAATGATAATTTTATATTTCAAAATATACAGAGAGACTGAAAAACGACAAAAACGTATACCTATGTTACAAGCATCGAAACAATTCCAGACTAGCAAGAAATCCACATGTTCTACAACGGACGAAGATTCATCATATTTTCTTCGTCGTGGAGATATATCACCGGAAATGGACGATTTCTTTGAGATTGATCCGCCTGTTGCACGTGACTCGCGCTCAACATGGAACAGATGTTGTTGTTGTAGGATGATAGATAGAGATTTCGAAGCCCCAGATGATTCGAGTACAAGTGACCCTCCGGGGTCACCTGACGTTGTACCTGGCGTCTCAGGCACTCAACCATATTTATCATATCGAGGCAACACGAGCAAATATCAAAATAGAAACAGTAGTTATGTGAATGGCAGACCGCACCGAAACAATTCGTTCAATAATTTTAATGTTTCTATACCTATGTACGCAATGGAGCCTGAAAAGTCTCCTGTTATATCACCAATGACTGAAACAACAACCGTAGGAAGTCGGTGCAGTAACATATCAAGTCCAACTGACAACTGTACATACCAGCCTGTTTTTCCACGCCATGAATCACGTGACTCTATGTACACTATTATGATACGATTCCCGAGTAAAGATTCGGGAGACGGTGATTGCGGAAAACCATCGATCAAAATGTATCCGGAATATCCAGACAGAGAGGAAGAAAATCATGACGAGGGGTTAATGATGCGCAGACGGCATCTCAGTGACGATAGTGATTATAATGACATGAATGAAATCAAGTTGGACGAGTCTAGTTTTGTAAACAGGTCAAAATTGACTAAACAAGAAAAATCACTGCATAAAAGTGATTCTATGTACTCGTCGTCTGAGAGTATACAAGCACTCCCACAAACTCCAATAGGACTCTACCGGAACAGTGCAAAACCTCTACTTCCGCCTCCATTCGGAACACCCGCACTTGGTCGTAGAACACGATCCTTTGACGCCATTAAGTCGGCCTCACAAGCTCGTCTAGCTCTGAGGGTTGCAAATAGAGTTAAAAATCAACGAGTACGTCGAAAACGACAAGAGAGAAGGCAAGATAGAAAGGCTGCCAAAACGTTAAGCGCCATTTTATTGGCGTTCATTATCACTTGGACACCTTACAACATATTTGCGGTGGTCTCACCATTTTGTCTCACCTGTATACACCCAACCTTGTATGCCTTTGGTAAGTAACTTTCTTCGTTCTCTTTTTATTTGTTTGTTTGGCGTTTGGCCGGGTCTATGCATGGTTCAAAAGGGGAAAAGTGGACGGTGTAGACCCAAAAGTTGACTACACGTTGTGTACAGTCTTATCTTGGTCCATGCCGTCCGCAAAAAAAAACGCTACTGAATACATCATTGAGACAGATTCGCATGTCACTTTAATGATAGGCCACGGAAGTTTGGTCTGTCACGGAATACCCAAATTTATAATACTTGATCATAGGTAACCGTTACTAAAACTTGCACATTGGCTCTACATGTATATCGTCAGTCGTCACAACTTGGCCGATTCCGTACCTACATCTAACCTCGTCCGTATGAAGGAGGCTTCCATTTTGAACTACCAGTCACATGATCTTAAATATGGCGGTGTCCCTTTAGATCGCTTAGCAACCACATGAACAACCACGGTGAAGTCATTCACTTCTGTAGATCTGTCGATGAAAGCTCCCAACGGAATTGATTAACCACGCTAAAAACTGAATGTACAAACTGTTTGCCGACTGAAATATTCTTAGAAAGATAACGATAGAAAATTTACTCATGTTTTCTTTTTTAAGAAAAGCCTTATAATTTCAATAACGGTAAAACTGCGTGCTTCCGGAGACGTGCAAAATGTACCGTGTAGATGCATATCAAGCTACGTGATACAGCCGAAGGATTTGATCACCGGAACACCCGAGGTATGCCGAATGGTATATCGTATCCATACAATATACGATACGGAGGCGATGCGCATATGCTATTTTAAGTAACGTTGTCCAATGATCTAGCGATGAAAATTTCGGTGTTTTATGATAGACCAGTGGAGCTTCAAAAGTCTGTGCTTAAATCCAGTTCCTCAGATTCAAGCCTGATTATGATACTGTTCTTTACCGTGGGTACAATGTAGTTCAGTGGTGAAAGCCATATGGATTGTAATGCAGAGAAATGGATTCGATGCGTGCTGGGGGTATGGTTCTGGTTGCTGTCCCCTTGGGCATACCACTTCTGAACCAAAAGCCTAGTTCAGTTACAATCAATGTAACGTGTGTTAGAAAGAACTATCACCATGATATTATTGAAATACTGTTGAAAAGTGGCGAAAAGCACCATGTTTTAACTTTTACCACACGATACTGAGTTTTAATGGTCCAGAGGTGGAAGACTTTTGAAAATATTGTGGGAAAGCATAAAATGCTTGTAACCACCTTTTTCCCCACAAAGTTTTCTACCCTTTCAGAGACAGATTCCGTTATTCGACCCACATTAAATTTGTAGTCTACAAATACTTTCAATTTGGATGGGTCTGAAATTTTGCTGTTTGGTAAAGAGTTAACTCTGTACCACACAATGCCAACTTTTAACGACCCTAAGAAAGAAGCGTTTTGAAAACATTGTGAAAAAAGGAGAAAATGCTGGTAACCAGCATTATCTCCTTTTCCCACAATCTTTTCTACCCTTCCCAAAACAAATTTCAATTTTTCAGCCACATTTATTTTGTCGTCTGCAAATGCTTTCAGTTTGTACTAGTCTAAAATTTTGTCGTTTGGTAAAGAGTTAATGGACTCTGATCTTGATTTACACCGTCTGTCACTGCTATCTTTATCGCGCTTTGCTGCCCTAGGGTCTATCATTGAGCCACTGAGAGTGTCCTGCGGTTGCTTAAGCAACAACCAGCCAGTGCAGATCATAGATCAGGATTCGAGTTCATCAACGATTCTAGAAACAGAATTCAGATTTTATTTCATTACTCATTTATATAAATGCATTGCCTAGCATACAAATGAGGTATGAAAAAAGGGGGTCAAATGCATCTGCAAAAATATCGACTCATGTCAGACTGCGCAGTCCGCACCTGGGTCAAAACCTTTTGTATTGGTCAATTCTCTGCATGTCAAACGACCAGTGTACCTCATAAATCAGCCAGTCGTTGCACAAAATGGATTTGATGGATCCCTAATTATGTGATGACTTGCTTGGTATCATGAACCACTGAGATGCATTAAAACCCCTTTTTGCTAGAGCATGGTTCAAATACATATTGCCAAATAACTAAAAGGTCATTTAGGGTAACTGCTATCCAAAATCAAACAATAAACTAAAATATAACTCTTAACTCATTACCAAACGACAAAATTTTAGACTAGTCCAAACTGAAAGCATTTGCAGACGACAAATTAAGTGTAGCTTAAATGGTGATATACGTATTGGATAGGGTAGAAAACATTGTGGGAAAACGAGAAAATGCTGGTCACCAGCATTTTCTACTTTTCCCACAATGTTTTTAAAAGCTTTCTTTCTCAAGAAAGTCGGGGTTATGTGGTAAAGGGTTAATTGAAATAGAAGGTCTTATAACATTGTGCGAATGAAAAATCCCTCGTTACGAGCAAACTCTCCTTCTGTCACAATGTTTGAGCTAGACTCTGGTAAAAGGGGGTTTAATGCATTTCCGTGATGCATCTTACGAAACAAGACATCACATATTTAGGGATCCATAAAGATCATTATGTCTAACAACCGACTGGATCATAAGGTAGCCTGGTCCTTCGACATGCAGGAAATTTACAAACGGCAAAAAGGTTCGGCCCAGGTCAGCCTGCGCGGACTGCGCAGACTGACCTGGTCGACACTTTTTGCAGACGCACATAGCTCCCGTTTCACAGAGCATGGCTCATTTAAAAATTGTTTGATGCAAGGTAATTTGCAGGTGGTTGTGAGTTAATTTTACAGTAGAGCTGTTCTGCTTCCGGCTTTTCGTGTTCAAGAAAAAAATGTAATTTGCGTGACAAAAAGGCCGAGAGACAAACGTGCTTCAAAATTTAATGACAATCTAAGACCGGGAAGTGCTCACACCAAATTGGTTCTACAAGCCCCAAAGCCTTGAATCGCTTGAATTGTTTCCGAGAACTTTACTTGATGAGGCTTAAACTTCATTTAAGGTTTCTGAGGCAGTAAAGATGGGTAGAATATTTTTGCCCTTTTTTTAATGGTTGATTGATTGATTGATTGTATGGTGTTTAACGCCGTTTTCAACATTATTTCAGTTATATCACGGCGGCCAGTGCACCTATCCATGCTTTCCTGGAGTTTCTCTTACCAGTACTACGCACAATATTCTTTCCAAGCCACTGGCTGCTTTCCCACTTAGCCATCGTCGAAACAATGGTCAGCGGTGAGAGAGGGATGAATCCTGTCGCAATGACTATCATCAATCCTCGGAAAGAAATTGGCCGAGCCGGGGATCAAACCAGCGACCTCCTGTTCTCAAGTCCTGTACGCTACCGACTGAGCCACCGGGGCTCGGCTTTTTTTAATGAAAACTTTACTTTACTAAAGCATAACTTGCAAATCTGTCTTCAACATAACCACAAACGCCACGACCATTTGGAACATAAGTGGAATCTGTTAGTAATTTGATCAAATTTACGCGTTAAAAAATCCTGTGGTAGTTGCCAAATGAACATCCAGCAAAACTTTTTTATATAATTTCGAGTTTTAAGGAACCTGAAGAAAAAGCTTTGTGAAAACATTGTGGGAAAAGGAGAAAATGCTGGTAACCAGCATTTTCTCCTTTTTCCACATTGTTTTCTACGTTATAAAAGACAAATTTAATCATTTTAGCCACATTCAAATTGTCGTCTGCAAATGCTTTCCGTTTGGACGAGTCTACATTTTTGACGTCTGGTAAAGAATTAAAGCTTGTCTATGGCAAAGAAGGATTATTTACTCTTTTATAGAAAGTTTACTCGCTAACTTATCCTGGGTCTTAAAGACCCAATAACGACTGAAAGTAAGAAATGCAGATGTTAAAATGCATTTAAATTTTAAATCATACCATTAATTGAAAGTGTGGAATTTATAGTGTTGGTGACAATCTGTTATTGTATGGTCGGTCCAAGTGTAAGTCGCTGGCAGTAAATGAATTTTAAAACCAGATAAAAAATAAACAAAAGATAAATCTACCTGGCAACTTCTGACCTAGATTTAAATTTTATTCTTCTACCAGCGACTAACATTTGGGCCGACAGCACAATAACAGATTGTCATCTTCACAATAATTTCCATACTTTTAAGTGATATAAATTGAATTCAAATGCATTTTATCATTCGCATTGTTTACTTACGGCCGCCACTGGGCCTTTAATAACGGATCTGAACTCAAAGCATACTGGGTATGATCTATGATCTGTACCGACTGTCATGCAGATACATTCTGGTCGAAAGCAATCTTGGAATGGCAATGATTTCGGTCTTTTTTTCCCCAGACTGCACATGGTCAGTTTGTTTATTTTGTGCAAACAAGATAACTCTTTACCAAACGACAATTCCTAGACTCTTCGAAATTGAAAGCATCTGCAGACGACAAATTTGAAAGTGATAGAAATGGATCGAAGTTTTTTGACAGGTTAGAAAACATGGTGGGAAAAGGAGAAAATGCTGGTTATCAGCATTTTCTCCTTTTTCCACCATGTTTTCAAAAGCCTTCTCCTTCAGAGAATCACACTTGGGATTGTGTGCTAAAACGTAAAACAAATTTCAATATTTTCTTTGACAAGACAGGGGCAGTAAATCAATCAGAACTCTACATATATTTCCACCTTTGCGTGATGGGAATGTCTAGATCAATGGTATTATTTATTTATCCGTATTAGGACTCGTTACTCTGTAATTAATACGGCTGTAGTCTGACGTTGAGACAGAGCCTGACGTTGGACTGTGTACCATACCGAAGATTACTGAGTAATTAATTAACCTGTCCGAAACGTATCGAATGCTTCTGCCTATTTTTGGACCAGGTAGCTAATCTGAATGCTAAAGGATGGTTTACGTTTTACACCGTCTTCAACATTATTTCTGTCATATTTCTGTCATATCACGGCAACAGCTCACATATTCATGGATGTCTTGGGTTTCACCAGTACTAGGCTAGAGCTCTGAAGTGTCTTGCCCAAGGGCACTCCACTCCACAAAAAAAGAAAAAAACAGTGCTTTAAGTGAGGCTCGAACCCGGGACCACCAGGTCACGAGTCCTACACTTTACCAGCGAGCCACGCAGGACCCGTGGACTTTAGAAAAAGCTTATAGTTTTTTCATAGCTTGTGTAGGAAGCGTTTTATCTAACACAGGTACAGATGTACTTAACTGGCCCTCCCTTCCTTCGGTCCTACCAGCGTAATAGCTGCAACTTCGAGGTTCGAACCCGAAGGAAGGCAGCTACTTCAAATTTAGATGGATAATATGTGCTTTGGAGGTTAAGGTGTTTGACTGCCAAGCGGACAAGCCTGCTTCGTTACCCGCTAGCATTGCTTGTCTCGAGGTGTTCCTTTGGCAAGGCATTACAGAGCCCTCAGCCTGGAATTGACAAAATCTAGGAAAAACATGAAGAAGCACGCTATCGGCGTAATATGACTGAAGATCTAATGATAGCGGTGTAAAACCCAAATTCAAACGCAATAAGCCTTGCTCTGACAAAAGGGGCTTAATGCATGTCCACGATGCATTAAACCAAGTAAATCATCTCATAATTATCAATCCATAAAATCCACGTTGTCTTGTAACCGGCTGTCTCGTAAGGTAGACTGGTCCTTTGACATGCAGAAAATTGACCTATAGCAAAAAGTTTCGGCCCAGGTCAGCCTGCGCGGACTGCGCAGGCTGACCTGGTCGACACTTTTTGCAGACGCACATAGCCCCCGTTTCACAGAGCATGCCTCATTTAAAAATTGTTTGATGCAAGGTAATCTGGTAATTTGCGGACTGCGCAGGCTGACCTGGGTCGATACTTTGTGCAGATGCATTCAGTCCCCTTTTCACAGAGCGTGACTTAAAATATATTTTGTATACCAAAGTTTTTGTTTTGTGTTGGTTCTTTTTTTTCAATTTTGTAGATGAATATAGTGACGTCGCGTGTTTGATTTTAAACAATATATACGGAATATTATGTTGTAGTGTGTTTCCTGGGGCTTGTATTTACTTCGAGCTGCGTGGGAAAATTTGATATCGCGCGAGACCGAAGGTCGAGCGCGATATCAAAATTTTCCCACGCAGCGCGAAGTAAATACAAGCCCCAGGAAACACACTACAACATAATATTCTATTTATTATATACCTAAACTACCAAAAACCAAAGTATATGCATTTAGTGACAATTTTATTCGAAAACGAAGCATAGTTATAAGAAAAATTGGTTTAGTAGGCGTTAACATCTTTTTTTCATGAATGGCGGATGAATTTTATTTAGTATTATTTCCACCACGCCCATTGTGTTAACATATAAAACAATCAAAATGGCTGCCGTGTTCACGTGGATACAGTGTGACGTCATCATACCATATTTGGAATCGTATTCCACTGAGTGGAATACGGATTTTTTTTCCGTCGTGTGTGATTTTAGCCGCGTGCGACGCATGTATTTAACCCGGAAAACTTACAGGTATATAATAAAATTCAAAACTCTCCGTAAATTTTGACTTCACGTATCAGAAACTGAGTTAGACAAAAGCGACTTTTAGCCGTTATTCTTTGGAAGTTCTTTTTTACCAAACGACAAATTCTGCACTCTTCCAAACTGACAGCATCTGCAGACGACATATTTGAAAGTGATATAAATAAACTAAAATAATGTGGGAAAAGGGGAAAATGCTGGTCAGCAGAATTTTCTCTTTTTCCAACAATGTTTTCAAAAATCTTCTCGTTCAGGGTCGTTGAAACTCGGTATTGTTCAATGGCAAAGAAATACATACATATTTTGATCTTCGCTTTCAATTCACCCACCGAAAATTCTGGGTTTTTTTTTTTGTCAAAATTGCATACTCTTATGCTTTGATTGTTTGTTTTGTGTTTTGTACCTTTTTGGGCTTTTAAGTACACCTTTCCATAGAGTTTCTTAATTTTTTCAAGACGACAAAATCATAGACTCGTCCAAATTTAAAGCATTTTCAGACGTAAGATTAAGTGTGGCTCTAAATTATTGGATTTGTCTGCAAAAAGTTAGAAGACACCAGCATTTCCAGCATTTTCTCCTTTTCCCACAGTGTTTTCAAAAAGCCTATTCCTCAGAGTCGTTTAAACTCGGATTTTGTGATAAAAGGTTACAAGGACTTTGCCTAACACCCTTTCCAAGCCGTTGGTTGCTTCACCGCAAAAACGAACTTGAGATAGGAGTGGATGAATCCTATTCAATTGCTTCCATGGATCTATTGAGAATTTCGATCGAGCCGTTGTTCGAACTTGGTACTCTGCGGCTACCAGCACTCCACTTTATCGCTAAGCTGCCGGGGCTAGGTCCTGACATGTTTCGTTTACACCGTTTCAACATTGTTTCAGTTATATTGCGCGGCCAATTCGCCTATGCTTTCCTGGATCCACTTTCATCAGTAGCCTAGCATCCTTTCCAAACCACTGGCTGCTGTCTCAGATAAACACCGTCGAAACATTTTTCAGCGGTGAGAGAAGAGTGAATCCTTGGAAGGAATATGGCCGAACTGAGAGTCGAACCAGAGACCCAGGATTTTAAGCCCTGCGTGTGACCGACTACGCTACCTTACTCGGTGCATCGAAATCGATACGCCATTCTATAATGGCGTATCGATTTCGATAAGATGTATCTATACTCGTTTTCAGCCATTTTTTAAACCAATTCACCTTGATTTTATGAAACTATAATCATTCTTGTATCTTCATGCCAAATGTTGCCTCCGACGGCTGCAAGATTGCACAGATTACGACGGATACAACATGCATTTCGTTTTTTGGCAGCCTTCAAAGAAATCACTGTTGTCGTTTCCGGTTTTAAATGAGACAAATCCCTTGAGGTTGCTCTATCCCTTACACCATATATATTGGTAATTCGTCTTTGTGTACATAACTGCCCAAATTCTGAGCCATACTAGGCACTTTCAAGTTTTAACTGCGTTTTTTTTTTTTTTTTTTCCTAGCTCTCCTGCTGTAAGGATGTATCTTTAACTCTGTACCAAACAACAAACTGATTCTGGACGAGATCCATTTTCAGGCAATAGATAAAATATAGCTCTAATGATGATTTCTGTCTTTGATAGGGAAGAAAACATTGTGGGAAAAGGAGAAAATGCTGGTTACCAGCATTTTCTCCTTTTCCCGCAATGTTTTCAAAATCCCTCTTCTTCAGGGTCTTTAAAACTCGAAATCGTGTGGTTAAGGGTTAATTACATGATAATCCAAGTCAATTTAATAAATGAACCTTGTATTGCACGTGAAGCTAATATTGAATTAAGGACTTAATTATTTGGTTTGTCGGTATACATGGCTTCTTAATTACAGTCTTGGCAAGGATAACAGATCGACGGTAAATCAAACTGATCTTTTTATTTCGAAAGGAATATAACAAATCATTCGTATTCCATAGGCCATTGAAGTTCTATTTGTCTGTCACGAAACACCAAAATTTTCATTGCTCGATTGTCGTACACCGTTACTAAAAATAGCACACTTGCGCATCGTCTCTATATCGTGTATAAAATATAGAGGCAATGCGCAAATGTTGTATTTTTAGTAACACTGCCCGATGATCGAGCGATGAAAATTTTGGTATTTTGTGATAAACCAATGAGACCTTCAAAGGCTTGTCCTTATTCGCACGCCCGCTCAGGTAGCTTAGTGGTTAGCGTGTCCGACTCGTGACCTGGTGGTTGCGAGTTCGATACCCGGTTGAGGCAAACTTTCTTTCCGGCGATTTTTCGACTCTCACCTCTGGTGCATGTGAGAAAAGTAGTCAGTGGCTTTGGAAAGGAAGTTGTGTCAGTACTGGTGTGAGAAAGCCAGGAAACACATGGGTGCGTCGCAGACCGCCATGATATGACCCAAGCTGTTAAAATGGCGTTAAACTCCAAAACAAAGCAAACAAACAAACCTTATTCGCACCGTGTTCACCAACCGCCGGTAGGCGAAATTCAGTGCTCTTTTTCCGGACAGTGTAGATCAGAATGTGCAGTTTGATTTTGAACCGACGCTATTCCACACTGCAAGATTTTTCTAGCGAGGAGATTTTTCACATCGAAATATTTGGGTGTTTCTCCATGAACTGATAAGATTTAATTGATTTAGCAGTTTTAAGAGTTAATATCGTCTTTATTCTAAATTTGAAAAAAAAGAAAAATGCTGTATAAAACGTTCTGTGTTAGTCAGTTAGCTGGCTAGACCTGGAAATCAAAAATAAGCCATGCTCTATGAAAAAAAAAGGTTTTAATGTTTCGGCAAAAAGAATCGACCCATGTCAGCCTGCGCAGTCCGCGCAGGCTGACATGGGTCGATACTCTTTGCTATTTGTTATTTTTTTCCATGTTTTTGAACCATTATATGGCTTGCAACACACAAAAAGGGGCCTTCGGACAGTTGCGTAAAGTGCTTTCCTGGATTAGCCTGCGCAGTCCGCGCAGGCTAATCCGGGACAACACTATACGACTACATAAGATTTTTTCGTACAGTAGACTTTCGTGAAATAGAAAATCGCATAAAAACGGAAAGTGTCGTCTCGGATTAATCACAGACTGCACAGGCTGATCAGAGACGACACACTTTTACGCATAGGTCCGAAGGCCCCTTTTCGTGTGTTGCACGCCATTATCTTATGATTTAGTCGGTTGCTAGACAAAATGGATTTTTATGGATCCATAATTATGTGATGACTTCCATGGTACATATAATTCATCACGGAGATGAATTACTCCCTTTTCCCAGAGTATGGATCATATGAAATCCGAATTGAGAATGGTTGGTAAATAACGCCACTTGTTTCTTTTATATCAAATGAATGTTTCTGTATAAGACCTATGTTAGAACCACATCTGTAATAAAACGGCCTATTACAAAAAGCCGTTTTATTACAAAAATGGTTCTAACAGATCTAGAAATGTTTTAACCATGAAAGCGTCTTTCACAGCTACAGTTGTCTTTGTGGCCAGTGTAGATCGAGATCTGACTGCAAAAAAACGTACAGTCTGATCTTTGATTTACACTGTCCGCTTTGCTGAGAAATTCTGGGCAAAACCAACCTTGAAATGGCAATTATTTGGGTCTTATTTCTAGACTAAAAGTGTCTGTTTGGTTCATTCGGCGCCCTAAAACCCCCATTTCACTGAGCGTTGATTCACCTACGCTTCGGAATTTTTGTGCAGTCTGATCTTTGATTTACACTGTCCGCTTTACTGAGACATTCCGGGTAAAATCAACGTTGAAATCACAATTAATTTAGTCTTATTTATATATTGGAAGTGTCTGTTTGGTTTATTCGGCGCCCTGAAACCCCAATCCCACTGAGCTGCAATTCCGCTAGCCTGCGAAATTTGGTCAGAACGCTGTAAATCGTAGCAGGGACCGGCAACAGCACGGTAGAAACGCCTTGATCGTAGTAGAGACGTATCGGAGGCTGCATGATCAACACTTCACGGCATTTGTTTTGACCTTGCTCAAAATTTACCCAGAAAAATCGCCGTGGACTCGAAGCGCCACAAAAGCGTCGTAAAAGCGTAGTAAGAAATTCATGAACGCAGCAGTATCGTAGCCACAGCGCAAGTAATGTAGCGCAAGTGTAGCGCATCGTAACAAAAGGTTCTAGGTATTTGTCCAACTTCAGGCCTGGATCCAGTGCTTTCCAGGGTCCATATTCACCAACCATTCTTAAGAACATTCTTAGTCTTATTCTCCAAGATTTTCTTAATTTGAAAGTAACACAACTTCTGATTGGCTAAACCATTTGGTTTAGCCAGTCAGAAGTTGTGTTACTTTCAAATTTAGAAAATTCTTGAGAATAGGACTAAGAGTATTCTTAAGAATGGATGGTGAATACGGACCCTGAAGTTAGTGTCACTCCTCTGGATTCCAGGAGCAACTCTAGGCAAGATCTCATCAAACATGTGAAGCTCCATTCTCATATAATTGAAAAATACCGTCTTCCATCCTGAGGTTTCTCATAAGTTAGTCATGACCACCAAATTGGACTCGTCGCTCTGCAGACAGACCTAGAACCCTTTGGCCCTTCTTTTCCGTTTGGCTTGTCTCTCAGCAACCAACCCTATCAATCTTTTGTTTATAATCGCAAGCAGGAGCATAGTTGCTGGAACATTTTGATCATTTTCTTCGAAGGCTGATGGTCAAGTGTTGCCAAAACACTTAGACCGCCGATTTTATATAGATACGTTCAAAAAGTGCAGGAGTACTGGTAAAAGAAACTCGAGGAAAGCATGGATAGGTGCACTGGCCGCCGTGATGTAACTGAAATAATGTTGAAAACGGCGTTAAACACCATACAATCAATCAAAAAGCGCAATAAAAGCGCAGCTCCTACGCTTAGATCGTAGCAAGGTCGCAGCAGCAAAGTAGTAAGCGTAGACTAAGCGTAGCCTGAAATCCTGTGTCGTAGCGAAAGCTTATAGTAGAAGCGTCTTGGAGAGACCTCAAGCGCCGCACACGCGCAACAACAGCGCGACAGGATCGTGATCAGCGCAGTGAGATCGTTATTGAAGTGTACTATAAACGTACTGGAAACGCTTAGGGCCCAAATTTTTTAACTCTTAACCAAACGACAAAATTTTAGACAGGTCCAAATTGAAAGCATTTGCACGCGACAAAATAAATGTGACTCAGAAATTGGAATTTGTTTTGGGAAGGGTAGAAAACATTGTGGGAAAAGGAGAAAATGCTGGTTAGCAGCATTTTCTCCTTTTCCCGCATTGTTTTCAAAGGGCTTCTCACTCAGCGTCGTTAAAAGTCCGGATTGTGTGGGTTAACATGTCGGCGCTTCGATGGCGATTTTAAAGATTTTGGAGAAGCGCCATTAGCGCAGTGAAAATGGCGCCGAGTGGAATGGGCGTATAAAGGTTTATGGCCATTTGACGGAACATGTTGGCACGGAAAGTCCTTTGATTTATTACAGAAAAAAAAAATCCTTTTGATTTCATTTTCTTTTAATGAGTGACGGTCACTGTCTGACAAGATTTAAACCTTTACCTCACAATTCAGACTTTAACCTTTTACTACACGATCCCAAACCCTAACCCTGACCCAGAGGAAAAGGCCTTTTGAAATCATTGTGGGAAAAAGAGAAAATGTTGGTAACCAGCATTTTCCCCTTTTCCCACAATGTTTTTACCCTATCCAATACAATAATCACTTATTAGCTACATTTGATTTGTCGTCTGCGAATACTTTCTATCTGGTCCGGTCCAAAAATTTGTCGTTTGGTAAAGAATTAAACGACACGGAGGGAAAAAAGGCATTTGAAAACATTGTTAACCATTGAAATCATTTTTTCTCCTTTTCCCACAATGTTTTCTACCCTTTGAAAGACAATTTCATGTTTTGAATGATATACCATTTGTCCGTCTGCGAATGTTTTCATTCAGTTTTGTTTGACCAGGCTGAAATTTTGTCGTGAGGCAAAGCCATAACTGCGAAATCTCTAAACTCCGTGTACGTGGTTCAGTTTTCTTGTTTGTATTGGAGTTTAACGCCACTTCAACAGCTTTAGCATATCACGGGGGTCAGTGCACCTATGCATGTGTTTGCTGGCTTTCTCATACACAGTACTGACACAACGTTCTTTCCAAGTCACTGACTAATTTTCTCACCTGCATCAGAGGTGAGGGGCGAAAAATCGCCGGAAAGAAAGTTTGCCTCAACCGGGTATCGAACCTGCAACCACCAGGTCACGAGTCAGATACGCTAACGACTGGGCTACCCGGCCGGGCATATAGTTCAGAAAGGCTTGTCTTCCAAATTGACTAGTGTACTATAACCGTTGTTACAATATTCTATAAAACCGTGGTAAACAACATAAAACAAATCTGCATGGAAACGGACGGACAGTTAACCCTTAGGCTGCTAAGCATGACTCACTGACCTTTTGCGGACAATGTAGATCCAGATCAGACTGCACAGAACGTGCAGTCTGATCTTGAATCTACACTGTCCGTTAAGGAGATATTGTTCTCCAAAATATTAAGTTTGAAATAACAATAGTCGGGATTTTACTATCGTCTCGAAAGTTTTAAGTTATTAAGCAGGATAAGAGTTAAAACTCGAGACCATTTAATTTAAACATATTTATTTGTAATAATTAATTACTAAAGGATTGGGACGAAAGCTAACGAAAGCTTATAAAGTCCCCCTCCGAAGTACAAATGGCTCATACAATAAGCACACACACACACACACACCTAAACAGTCTACAGTCTAACATAGAGAGAGAGAGAGAGGTAGGTTTCATGCACTATTAATCAAATCTTTTACTTTCCTTTATGTAAAAATGAACTTGAAGAAATAATTCCTTGTTGTCCCAAAAAGTTAGAGCATCACTTCCAAAGAGGAGTGTATTTAGATCTACCACACATGAAAAATTTGAAAGAGAACGAAGTAAAAAGTTTCTTTCATTTCAATACAATGGACATTCAATTGATTTGTTTCTAATGCACCACAGATACAGAGAGGCGACTCAACTATATTTCGCATGAATAAATGGTGCTTGAGAGAACTACATTCATTTTTTAACCTGGCATGAATAATTTGGAACCTTCTTTTACCGACAAAGAATAACTTATTCGGGATTGGTTTATCAATGTTTAAATAATTATTAAAACTAGAAACAGACTCTACATTTCTAATATCTTGTGGAATTGAATTCCATTCATCAACGACATATGGAAGGAATGAATTTTTGTACAAGTTTGTCCTACATGCAATGCTATAAAGGTTATTAGAATTACGAAGATTATAATTACTGATGCTACTATTTAGTTGAGGGACAAGAGAACTTAAATATGTTGGTGCAAAGCCTTTGACCATTTTAAAGAAAAGTATAAGTTTATGCTTACGCCTACGCTCACTAAGTGTTTCCCAAACGCACTCCTTTCGTAGATCAGACAAAGAGACTAGTTTACTACAACCTGTAACTATCCTAGCACCTTCATTTTGTATTTTATCCAAATCATCTTTCAGATATTGGGGCATATTATTCCATACCACATCGCCATATTCTAGAATTGGTCGAACAAATGAAAAGTATATCACTTGGAGAGACTTTCTATCAAGACGATTTTTCAGTTGGCGCATAACATTTATTCTTTTCCAAGCCTTTTGAGCTATACTATTAATATGATAATCCCATAATCCATCACTAGAAAGGTGTAATCCTAAATGTTCACGTGTTTGTACATTTGGAATAAGAATATTAGATATGTTTAGATCCGGATGAGTAGCCTTTGTACTTTTGCGTGAGATGACAAGAGATTCCGATTTTGTTGGATTAAATTTAAACAAGCCACGATTCTGCCCAAGAATTGATTTTATTGACATCGTCTTGAAGGGTTTTACCCGCGTCAGCAGGATTTCTAACAACCAATGACACGCTAGTGTCGTCAGCAAAGAGATTGATACCTGATTCAATGTTTTCGACAATATCATTGATGTAAACAAGAAATAGAAGCGGACAAAGTATCAAGCCCTGAGGGACACCGGCATTTAAGTGTTTAGTATTTGACTGACAGCCAGGCAATACAACTCTTTGGCATCTATTAGAGAGATAGTCAGAGAACCATGTCAAAAGTTTTCCTTTTATTCCTGCTCGTTTTAATTTAAAAATAAGGCCTTTATGCCATACCTTGTCAAAGACTTTACTTATATCAAAAAATATGAATCTTATTTTTAAACCTTCATCCAAAGCTTTACATATTTTGTTGTAAAGAAAAATTAGCTGATTAACGGTAGTGTCACCTGGTAAGAAACCTGACTGGCATGGCGTGAAGAAACGTATTTCTATTAAGTAGTTAAAGACATGCTTATAGATTAATTTTTCGAAAACCTTTTCCATAGTGTTAAGAAGTGACACCGGTCTGTAGTTGGATGGTATCGAGGGATCGCCACTCTTAAAGATTGGACAAACGTTAGATGTTTTCCACGAAGAAGGTAAGCTGCATGATTCCAAAGAAAAACTGAAAAAGTGACATAAGGGAGTTGCCAACTCATTTGCAGCTTGACGCAAGACAATGTTGTTAATACCGTCTGGACCAGAAGCTTTCCCAGCTTTAAGAGTTTTTAGAATGTCCTTGACCTCGGACGGGTGGATTCTAATTAAACTTAAAGATTCGCCATTTCTCATACATTCATTCGGTAACAAATGTGCAGTATCATCTAGTGATGATTGCGAAACAAAGAATGAATTTAACAAATATGCTTTCTCAATTTCATCAACAATTATAGTATCATTATTAATATCATATAGTGGTGGTATAGAGCTTGAAGAGGAAGGCGAAATAAAACCTTTCAATGTTTTCCACCAATCACGTAAAGATCCAGAACGTAGCTTATCAGATAGACAATCAATATATTTCTGTTTACTTTTTCTTATTAAATCAATAACCTCGTTTCTGGCTCTTTTAAATCTTGACCAGTGATTCGAACTGTTTGATTTTTTTGCTTTTTTATATAGTCTTTTACGCTGTCTAATTTTTCGTTTAATGAGATTAGTAATCCAAGGAGGTTCCTGTAAGTTAATAGTAACCATTTTATGGGGAATCGTGCTATTTATCCCTTCTTTAATAACACTGGTTATATTTTCAACGTAGTTGTCAATATCGTTAGATTTCAACTCTGTCCAATTAATACCATTAAAGTAACTTTTCAGTGTATTGTAATCACCCTGGTCATATTTCCAGATGACTCTCCTGACAGAAGTTCGTTTTGGTTTTAAAAAGTTAAAAACCCCAAAGATAGGACAGTGATAGCGTATACTGTTGTCTAAACAAGGCTCTCCTACTCCAGAGGTCAACACGGATTCTTTGTTAGCCACAAATAAAAGATCAGTTATAGAAGAGGAAGTTTCGGTATAATGTGTTGGCTCTTCAATAAGCTGAAACAAATTAAATTGACCACAAAGCGAGTTAATTTTTCTATTTGAAGTAGAATTCAGTTGATTAATATTGAAGTCGCCAGAAATAAATATATTCGAAATATTGGAATCCATAACAAGTCCAATAGAATCTTCAATTAATGAATAATATGCAGAATCTGAATTTGGCGGCCTATAAAAGACGCCGAATAAGATGTTTCTTTTATTACACAGTTTAATCTGAATCCAAATACATTCAACCCCAGTAATTCCTTCTGACATAAGAAATGGAATCTTTAACATACACCATTACACACCCGTATCTATTTGAAATGCGGTCCTTCCTCTCCGGGGCGTAAAAAGATGGAAATAATAAGTCACTTGTAGGACAGTTATCACTCAGCCATGTTTCAGTAAAAGATATTATATCAAACTGTAAGAACTCTATCAATAAAAGATCTGTTTTAAACCTTATACTTTGCACATTATAGTGTACAGTAGATAGATGGTTAAGATAATTTAAAAAATTGTACAAGTCGTATGAAGTTGAGCTGGTCCTTGTATGATTGGATAAGACATCAAAATCTGAAGGACCAGGATTAGGATGAACATCTCCCGAACTGAGTAAAAAAGTAATTAGTCATATGATACAAATTAGAGTAAGTGCGCGAGATAAACTCGTTAAAAGACGATGGGTATATATCACGTTCGACCACGCATTAACGCTTATAATATATTTACATCTGCAATCGGAACGTATCGAAATCTTAGTTTTCTTCACTGCTAGCCATATGGAAAATAAAAACACAAGGGAAACATGTGTAAACAGAATACTTAACATAATTACAAGAAAGCGATATCGAAATTTGAAACAGAAGTTGGATCCTATCACATAATTCAATTTAATTCTCTTAGCCATGCCTGTACATGTAAAAATAAAAGAAAGAAATAAGGTAGGACCCACTCACGTTAAGGACAGTATACATAAGTACAGCTATGCAGGTTAAGTCAAGGTTGTCGAGACCATTTGGTTAAGGGTTAATGCAATTGCATGTGGAATCTACATCAAAACGTGTATATTTCAAGCCGGCAAAGTTATAGCATAGTAATATAACTGTAATTCAATACAATTTCTCAAATTCTCGGCTTCTCTTCCATCCCCGGCGAACAAAAGAGGAGAAAGAAATGTAATATTTGTGTAATTTAATTCTCGGCAAATTGCTTTTTCTTGTGTTACATATCCCAGAAACAATATTTCCATGTCTAGCTTCTAATGAAGAAATATGGGACAAAATTGCGATTTGTCTTACTTCGGGTTGCTTCCAATATTATTGGGTCATTTAGGTTAGAGTTGTCATGAATGGATTTCTTGTGATGACGAGTTTATTCATTCGGCATACCTCGGGTGATCCGGTGATCAAATCCCTCGGCTGTATCACGTAGCTTGATATGCACCTACACGGTACATTTCGCACATCTCCGGAAGCACACCGCTTTACCGTTATTGAAATTGTAAGGCTCCTCTGTAGAAAGTACGCATGAGTAAATTTTCTATCGTTATCTTTCTAAGAATATTTCAGTCGGCAAACAGTTTGTACATTCAATTTTTAGCGTGGTTTATCAATTCCGTTGGGAGCCTTCATCGACAGATCGATAGAAGTGAATAACTTCACCGTGGTTGTTCTTGTCGTTGCTAAGCGATCTACAGGGGCGCCGCCATGTTTAAGATCATGTGATGGGTAGTTCAAAATGGAAGCCTCCTTTATACAGACGAGGTTAGATGTAGGTACGGAATCGGCCGAGTTGCGACGAGTGGAGTTTATTGAGAGAGAGAGAGGCAGACAGACAGACAGAGACAGAATCTGAGAGAAGAAGAAGAAAGGAGGTGGGGGAGGAGAGAGGCTGTGGGAGTAAGATAGGGAGCATAACTTAAGTTACCGATGGCGGACAGCAAAGATCAACAGAAGTAGCTTCGGTTCCAGTCGGGTCAATTTGTTTTTCTTTTGAATTATTCTGACGTCAGTTTGTCAAAAACTGCAGACCATAATTCCGGAACAAATTCGCGGCTACCATATTTTTTATTTGCTTCAATGTGAACAATGTACATTACGCAAAAAAAAAAAACCATATATGTACAAAGTAGTCAACGTGATGTGTTTTTTATAAATGGTCTGCTTGATTACCACCAAAGATCTGTATACAGCGTGATAAGAAGACCGCTTTGAAAAGTGGTTAAAATTGTTGCCACCTGGAAATAGGCAACATAGAACTTGTAGATGGGTTGATCAAATAGAGATGCAACTAGCAGATGGTATAGCTCCAAGACTAGACTGCACGTTCTGTGCAAAAGCCCAAGATCAGACTGCAAGTCTACAAAGTCCACAATGTTTTCGCCTATGACACTAATATGATCCAAGAGAATATAGCGAGCGTAGAAAACCAGCAGGTACTGTTTAGCTATGTCGCGTCCCATCTCAGATTCCGTGATAAATACAGGTGTCATATTATTCTGCCCTGAGAGTGAATAGTTCTTTTTTCCCAATATGTCAGAGACCCTTATAATTATATTGTATAAACTGATCATATTTTATTACTGTAATCAATCAGAATTTTCGTCTGCTGCGCAAGTTTTTCCTTGCCAATTTGACGACGAAGACTGACAAAGAATTTGCCGAGAGCGTCATCATTCTTTGGAAATTTGGTTTAAAGCCCTTTTTTCGATTCATCGAAATTCTTGTATTTAAAATATTTAAAACGGTGAATGTCGAGGCTGTACATATTTACCAGCAATTTTAAATTGAGTCATGTTCTGTGAAACTGAAAAGAGGGCTTAACCTTTTCCCAAACGACAAATTTTGGACTAGTCCAAATTGAAAGAGTTTGCAGACGACAATTTTAAATTTGATGAAAATGGCAGAAAGGTCTCAAAACGAGTAGAAAACACTGTGGGAAAAGGAGAAATTGCTCGTTACGAGCAATTTCTCCTTTTCCCACAGTGTTTTCAAAAGACTTGTACTGCTTCATGTTAAAATTAGATGACCATTCAGAGAGGTCGAGGTCAATAGGAGTAATATGTCTCCAAAGTAAATGAGCAGTGCTCTGGCAAAAGGGGGTTTAATGCATCTCTATAATGCATTATAACATTCAAGTCATCACATAATTAGGGACACATAAAATTAATTTTGTTCAGCAATGTACTCATACTGTTACAAATCTGGGCCCGGTTTCACCCAAAAAAAAACTTAAGTCTGTTATTTTACTCAAATCTTCTAACGATCCCAGGTTCTGACTTAAGTTGAGTTAGTTATTTGAGACAATTTTCAGCAACATTAGCAGACTGTAGTAACGTTCTCAAATCCTGTGTTGATACTACCTCTCAGACTCAACTAAGCAAAATAAATGGACTGAAGTCAATTTACCAAAAATTACCTCCCTTGGCAATTGAGGAAAAACATATTAAAAATTGTATTGAGAATGCTTTTAAGAATGTTTGTTGAAAAGAGCTCCTGGCAGATTCTATATGTCCATTGTTTTGTTGAGTTGAGTCCGAAAACATTGTATCAACGCAGGGTCCGTATTCACCAACCATTCTTAAGAATATTCTTAGACTTATTCTTCAAGATTTTACAAGTCTGGAAGTAACACAACTTCTGATTGGCTAAACCAAATGGTTTAGCCAATCAGAAGGTGTGTTACTTTCAAATGTGGAAAATTTTGGAGAACAAGACTAAGAACGTTCTTAAGAATGGTTGGTGAATACGGACCCAGGACTTGAAAATGTTATATAAGTATGTAGATGTTAGTGAAATGCGTCTAGAATTACAAACACAACTTAAATCGGAAAATAAGTCTCTGTAGATTTGAGTAAAATTTTCGTGAAACAGGGGCCTGCAGGTAGAATGGTCCTTGTTCGTACATGAAATTTACGAATAGCAAAACATCGGACCTATGTCAGCCTTCATGGACTGTGCAGACTGACACGGTTCGATACCTTTTGAAATTACATTAAACATCCTTTTCACAGACCATGGCTTAACCCTTTCCCAAACGACAAATTTTGGACTGGTCCAAATTGAAAGAGTTTGCAGACGACAATTTTAAATTTGATGAAAATGGCAGAAATGTCTCAAAAAGGGTAGAAAACACTGTTAGAAAAAGAGAAATTGCTCGTTACGAGCAATTTCTCCTTTTCCCATAGTGTTTTCAAAAGACTTGTACTGCAGACACGTGAAAACCAGGGCTTGTTTGGGAAAGGGTTTATTATTTCTTCACTAAAATCTATGTTCTTGAGGCAGGTTCCTGAGTTTCTGCACGTAAGTTTAACCCGAAGAAATATATTATATATACCCGAAATTATATATAAATATATAATTTCGATTATTGTTACAGCTGAAAATACAACACTTTGTCCCTCAGAAACGTTTTTTTTTTTTTTTTTTAATCTCAAAGACGTGACTGAACAAGCACGCGGTACAGATCCAAGACCAGGCTGTGTGTTCTCTGCAGTTTGATCTTAATCTATGCCGTGCGCAAAAAAGCCCTGTTTTCTCCTAATCGCTGGCATGGTTACAGAAAGATCTAATCTTTTCTCTTGAAATTCTCTGGGCTGTATTTATCTACCTTTTTAATTCAGCCATGCTCTGTGAAAATGGGGCTTAATGCAACTGCGAAAAGTATCGACCCAGGTCAGCCTGCGCAGTCCGCGCAGGCTGACCTGAGCCGAAAACTTTCGCCATAGGTCAATTTTCTGTATGTCAAAGGACCAGTCTACCGTAAGATTCAGTCGGTTGTCAGATAAAATGGACTCTGCGGATCCATGATCATGTGATGAATTGCTTGGTATCATGTATCACGGAGAGGCATTAAGCCCCCTTTTGCCAGAGCAAGACTCATTTGTATTTCAATTTCCTGATTAAGATTCCAAATGTAGAGAGTATCTATAAAAAATTCATAACACATATTCTGATTTGGTAAAACCAAAAATTACCTCCCTTGGCAACTGAGGAAAAACATATTAAAAATTGTATTACGAATGTTTTCAAGAATGTTTTGTTGAAAAGAGCTCCTGGCAGATTCTCTATGTCTGTAGATCTGATATAGATAGCAAAGACAAAGGTTAAAGACGATCAACTTAACTCTTTACCAGATGACAAAATTTTAGCCTTGTCCAAATTGAAAGCATTCGCAGACGACAATTTCAGTGAGGCTCAAATGGTCAAATTTTTCTTTAATAGTGTAGAAAACATTGAGAGAAAAGGAGAAAATGCTGGTTACCAGCATTTTCTCCTTTTCCCCCAATGTTTTCAAAAGGCTTCTTTCACAGGGTCGTTAAAAGGCAGCATTGTGCGGTAAAGGGTTAAATTAAAGGGAGTTTTCAGATTTTAATATGCCCATCAAATTTCAAAAATGATTCATCACTGAAATAGGTAATTTGATAGAAGGCAAACCATCAGTAAAGAAGAAAGACGAATGTAAGGAAAAAATATTTTATAATGGTATTTCCTTTATTGGCTACGTAGCCTCTTTATCTATTTTTAGATTTCGCACCAGAGCTTAGCAAAGGTTTGTGGGAATGTCGTATTGATAAGAGTTTTACGAAAAGAAAAAATCAATTTCAGTGAAAAATCTAAAAAGACCCTTTTAAAAATAGACGGAAAACATTGTGGAAAAATAAGAGAATGCTGGTTACCTTTATTTTCCAAAAGCCGTAGTTTAAAAGAAAAGAAAATGGGATTGTTTGGTAAAGAGAGTTGTCATTAAGATCTGTCTTTCTACCATTATCATTGTCATTGCATTATCTTTAACATCATTGATTTTTGTTCGACTATTCTATTGCTAGTCACTGTACTATTATTATTATTATTATTATTATTTTATGTTTGACGAGAAACTGTAGAGTTTAATCAATAAAGTATTGTCCATTGTCTATTGATAAAACATGTCTGTCAAAACGATTCAATCAGCTTAGTTTTAGCCTTCTATCGTGACCCGAAGTGTGAGGCATATCACCGCCAACGAATTGTGTTGACGCCATAGAATGTAGATCTCTCTATCAAGATGTGAAGAATTCTGCTATATAAATTAATCCTTATGCTGCTAAGCGCGACTCGCTGACCTTTTGCGGACAGTGTAGATCAAGATCAGACTGCACAAAACGTGCAGTCTGATCTTGGATCTACACTGCCCGATAAGGTGATATTTTCCTCCAAAAGATCAATTTGGAATAGAAATTCAGGTTTTTACCATCGATTTGAAAGTTTCATCTAACTTATTTAGCCGGATAAGGGTTAAAATGAAAATTTCCAGCATAAAATAAAAACCGCTTTACCAGACAACAAAATTTTAGATTCTCCCAAAAGATGACAAACAAAACACGACCCTAGCGGTAATATATTTCTTTAAAAGAGTAGAAAACATTATGGGGAAAAGGGAAAAAAAAAGCTGGTCCTCCTCCCACAATGTTTTCAAACGGCTTTTCGCTGGTGGCCATTAAAACACGAGATTGTTTGGCAAACAGTAAATAGTGCATGGCTTTATTAGCTCTGTAAGGGCCGAGGTCGGTCTTGGTAAACAAAATAGCGTTTGTATTGCAACAGAGAAATGAGAACTCGAGGTTTTTATTGGGTTTAAGTCACGCCTCGTCATTTAACTTTTGAGCCACGCCCTGGCAAAAGGGGGATTAATGCACCTCCGTGATCCATGATAGTAATCAAGCCTTCACATAATCATGGATTCATGATAGCCACTTTTTTTTTTTTTTTTAACAACCGACTTAATCGTTAGTAAGACTGGTCCCTGGACATACAGAAAATTGACCAGTAGAGAAAAGTTTTGACCCAGGTCAGCCTGCGCGGAGTGCGCAGGCTGACCTGGGTCGATACTTTTCGCAGATGCTTTAAGCCCCCTTTTCACAGAGCTTGGCTCATTTTATGACGATTTTGTGATTTTACGACGAATCTGATACAGATTGTATTTCGAAACATTGTGACAAATATAGATGTAGTCTATTCCATGGATTGTGTGTTCCAAAACTCAGGATTTCCTGGTAGAGTTAAATGTATTTGAAAGCAGATGAACGCTACAAATTACTGTGGCAAAATGATTGGGTGTGTATCAAAAAGGGTGGAAATGATCGTGGGTCAAAAATACTGTTTACAAGCAATTCCTCCTTTGTCTACAATGTTTCCAAAAGTACTCTTCAAAGGTATTAGGCTCGTAAAAAAAAACTAGCCCAATTTTCAAAGGAATTAAAACGATCAATTATGATAGAATACTGAAAATTTTGTTTAACTCTTGACCAAACGACAAAATTTTGTACTTGTCCAAATTCAAAGCATTTGCAGACGACAAATGCATTGTGGCTGAAACAGTGGAAATTGTCTTTGAAAGTTTAGAAAACATTGTGGAAAAAGGAGGAAACGCTGGTTCACAACATTTTCTCTTCCCACATTGTTTTCAAATGCCTTCTTCCTCAAGATTGTTAAAACTCGGGATTGTGAGGTAAAGGGTTAAGTGACCAACCCGGGTTTCAATTGCCCTGAAGGTGTAGCCTTTTAAACATTGCGGGAAAACGAACAATGTTGGTAATCAGCATTTTCTCTTTTTTTCCACAATGTTTTCTGCCATGAAAAAGCCAACTTTCCTCATTTGAACTGTTTCATCTGTCGTTTGCAAATGTTTTCTATTTGAATAAAAGCTAAAAGTCTAAAAGCATGTTGTCTGGTAGCCATTAATTTACAAACATGACTTATTTCTATCCTGCAGAGGACGAAAAACGTAAACATTGCTAAAAGAAGGAGAAATTACTTGCTCTCTCCAAAAATATACATTTCCTTCCTGGTCAGTGTTCTCCCTTGCGCAAAGTCAGCGGTAGTATAGTACTAACAAATTGGATTGGCACTTATCATGCATACGGAATATAAATCGTAAATGATAAGAAATCAAAGCGTTGAAAGCACTGGTGTAGCATTTGTCAAGGGAACCATTGTGTGAAATTAATAATTCTAAAAATAAACGAACAATAATGTGGGACGAACAAGCCCGGACGAACATGCCAAAGGACGAACAAGCCCAGGGACGAACTGGTTTTGGGACGAACACTGTCAGGAGACAAGAGTTGTGTGTATCATTGCGCCAGTAGAAGGCCATAGCGGGAATAGATATTTTCAATAAAAAAAAAGAAGTATTCCAATTAATCGATGCCCTAATCCAGTTTATTTTAATACTCCGTTGTTGATTGTATATCCGAGTGCTATCGAAACAATTAGTTATCATAAAAAGGTTAAGTTTAATTGTTTACTTCCTTCGGTTTTGCACCAACATGATTTTCAAAATACCGTATTGAATTCATAGTGGGATTGTCTTCGACAAATGCCACAAAAATAATTTTTTTAGATTAACTTGACGTTGAAAAGGCTACAATTGAGTCATGCTCTGTGAAAAGGGGGCTTTATATGTCTGCAAAAAGTATCGACACTTGTCAGCCTGCTCAGTCCGCGCAGGCTGACATGCTCGAAACTTTTTTCCCATTCTGCCTCATGATCCTATCTGTTGTTAGACAAAATGGATTTTATGATCCATAATCATGAGATGACTTGCTTGGTATCATGCATTACGCAGATGTATTGAAATCCCTTTTTGCCAGAGCATGGTTCGTTTGTATGACCGAGACCACCCATTGAGCAGCGTAGAGTGTATAGCAAGATCAGACTACACGTATGTGCGGATTGATCTTGCTTTACACTCTCTGCAAAATATATCTATGGTCGCGAACGCCAGAATAAGAGTTTAACGTTTTACCAAACAGTCCCGGGTTTTAAAGACCCAGAGGAAACAGCCTCTGAAAACCTTGTGGGAAAAGGAGAAAATGCTGGTTACCAGCATTTTCTCCTTTTCCCACAAGGTTTTCTACACTTTCACATTCAACTGCCATCATTTCAGCTAAATTCCATCGGTAATCTGCAAATGCCTCCAATTTGGATCGGTCTAAAATTTTCTCGTTTGGTAAATAGTTAAGCTAGATCTTTTTCCTTCCTGTAACAGTTTTACTCCACACGACCTTGAAATGTCTTTTAACCCATTACCACACAATCCCGAGTTTTAACGACCCTGTAAGAGAAGGCTTTTGAAAGCATTGTGGGAAAAGGAGAAAATGCTGGTAACCAGCATTTTCTCCTTTTCCCACAATGTTTTCTACCCAATCCAAAACAGAAATCATCATTTGAGCTACATTTGATTTGTCGTCTGCAAATCCTTTCAATTTGGAGCAGTCTAAAAATTTGCCGTTTGGTAAAGAGTTCAAGTCATCGAGATATGTATAAACAACATGAAAATGGCATTAATCTTCGGTGCCTAATATATAAACACGACTTCTTTTGATAGCTGAAAAGACAATCCACGGAAACATAAAAAAAGAAATTGTCCTATAGGCTTGACTAGACAAGCTGGAGGTATAAATCCAAGATCAGACTTCACGTTCTGTGAGGTCTGATCTTGATCTATATCATCCGCAGAGGACCCTAATTTCTCCTGGATTGCGCTGAAAGGTCTAAGAAATAAGTACTTGTGAAAAAGAAAAAAAATACAAGGAGAAAATACGATAATTTTCTCCTTTTGTCACACTGTTTTCGAAACGTTTAGATTCAAGACGCGTAAAGGTCCGCTGCAGGGAAGTAAAGCAGTTGATTAGGTGCATTCAGTTCTTATCAACGGCATAACTGCGTCAAATACAAAGATTAACCCTGTGCCTCATCACAAAGTTGTTCACTAGTCAAAATTGAAAGCATTTGTAGACGAAAAATTAAATGTGATTCAAATCATGAGATTAAAAGTAAAGAAAACATCGTGGGAAAAGGAGAAAATGCTGTTTACCAGCATTTCCTCCTTTTTCCACAATGTTTTCAAAAGTCATCTTCCTGAAATTTCAGGATTTTCAGTAAAGGGTTCAAAGAAAAGAGGAACTACGTCATGCAGTGAAAACGGAAACCTGTTAATTTCAAGTTGCGTGACGTCAGGCACTGAAGTATTTTTGAATGGATGTTGATTGCACGGTACACGTCATGACAAATGTTTGTTGCAGAGCTGGGTTTTTTGTTCAATATATACTGCAGGGCATGAAAAAGGCATCATTGAATTTAATTTTACAGTTTTAACTCTCTCTCTCTCTCTCTCTCTCTCTGTCCGTCCGTCCGTCCGTCTGTCTGTCTGTCTGTTTATCTATCTGTCTGTCTTTCTATCGATCGATCTATCATTTCGATACTCTTCAAAGACATAACGAGTGGCCTTTTGGCGCTTAGTTTGTAGGACTAGGGACTGTTGGTTAGCCCGATAACAGACAATTACACGAGAAGTATTTACTTTAACTACAGAGCCCTTTAAATACAGAGCCCATGGGCTTCAAAACTCGTGCATCTAAAACCATGCCTGACAGAGAAAAATAAGGAACCAGTCGAGTCCAGCACTGAAAGGTTAACTCTTTACCACACAATCCCGACTTTTAACATCCTTGAGAAAAAAGCCTTTTGAAAACATCGTGGGAAAACGAGAACATGCTGGTAACCAGCATTTTCTCCTTTTTCCACAATGTTTCGTACCCTATCAAACAAAAATCACATCATTTGAACCACATTGAAATTGTCGCCACTCTCCACTAAACCCTATGTTGTGGGTACTCGTAAGAATCGTCTCATCGAGACAATTCTAATGAGTGCCCACAACATAGGGTTTGAAAGAGAAATAATAGATTTAGAATATTATCACTCCCTCTTATCTGGAGGTCTGGATTAAGACTGATAGAAAATGCATTTCATTGTCTTGGGGCCATCAAAGCAATCCCTGTTGTGACGTATCCGGTTTTAAATTGAAGATTTCCGACATATGATGCTCTGGCAAAAGGGGGCTTAATGCATCTCCGTGATCCACGATACCAAGCAAGTCATTGCATAATTGTGGGTCCATAAAATCCATTTTGTATAACAACCGACTGAATCATGAGATAAACTGGTCCTTGGACATGCAGAAAATTGACCGATAGCGAAAAGTTTCGGCTCAGGTCAGCCTGCGCGAACTGCGCAGGCTGACCTGGGTCGATACTTTTCGCAGGTGCATTAAGCACCCTTTTCACAGAGCACAGCTCATATGTACTTATCCCTTACACAATATAATTATATCGGTAATTTATTTATGTTTACACAGCTGACTAAATTTTAAACCATTCTACAGTGTACCAAATTTTTCACAGCGTTTTTTTTTTTCCTCATTCTCTCTCTGGCTGTAGGGATGTATCATTAAAAATAAATAATCAACACTTATAAGAATTAAAAAATGAATACAAGTCATGTAAAAGACAATATGACAAAAAAAGATAAAGGAGGGTTTTGAAAACATTGTTAGAAAAGGAGGCCTCCGAAAACATTGTTGCAAAAGAAGAAAATGCTGGTAACCACCATTTTTTTCATTTTTTCAAAATGTTTTGTACTCTTTCAAAGAAAATTCCACCCATTGGAGCAACATTTAATTTGTCGTCTGCAATCGCTCTCAGTTTTGACCGGTCTAAAATCTTGTCGTCTGGTAAAGCATTTATTCATCTGTAAGCACGAAAACGAGGCGTCATTATTGTCTCTTGTAAATCCTCTTCTTTTTTATCGACCCTTCACCAGATACTAAAAACACAAAACATTAAGACTTTCCCAAACTGAAAGCATTTGCAGACGAAAATTTGATTTCAGACTAAACTATTTGGGGTAGTCTTTGAAAGGGTGGGAAAACAGTGTAAAAAAAAAAGGAGAAAATGCTGGTAAGCAGCATTTTCTCCTTTTCCATCAATGTTTTCGGAAGCCTTCGTCAGGGTCTTAAAAACACAGGATAGTAGGGTAAAGGGTTAACCCTTATTCTGCTAAATAAAAGAAATGAAACTTTCAAGTCGATAGTAAAAATCCAAACTTTCCCATTTAAAAGGTATTTTTGGAGGAGAGATATCTCCTTATCGGACAGTGTAGATCCAAGATCAGACTGCACGTTCCGTGCAGTCTGATCTTGATCTACGCTGTCCGCAAAAGGTCAGTGGGTCGCGCCTAGCAACCTAAGGATTAATTTCGTTAACCACCATACCACCATCCTCTTGCACGCGCACTCTTTACTGTTTACGAGACCACAAAATTATGGACTGGTCCAAATTGCGATCATTTAAAGACGGTGAACTAAATAAAGCTGAAGTTTGGAAAATAAAGTTGTGTTCTGTTCCTGATCACCATTTAACCCTTATCCGGCTAAATAAGTGAAATGAAACTTTCAAGCCAACAGTAAAAATACCAAATTTTGCTATTTCAAAGGTATTTTGGGTGAAAGACTTCTCCTTATAGGACAGTGTAGATTCAAGATCAGACTGCACGTTCTGTGCAGTTTGATCTTGACTTACACTGTCCGCAAAAGGTCAGTGAGTCGCGCTTAGCAGCCTAGGGGTTAATGCAATGAGTAATATGGTTCCTTACCACACAATCCCCAGTTTTATGACAGTGAAGGTCTTTGAAAACATTGTTGCAAAAGGAGTTTTTGAATCAAATTTAATTTGTCCTCTGCAAATGCCTAGATTGATTGAATTGTGTTTTACGCCAATTTCAACCTTATTTCAAACATATCACGGCAACGGATCACATATTCATGTATATCCTGCCTTCACTAGTGCTAGGCTAGGGCAGTGAAGTGTCTTGCCCGAGGACATTCCCACGAAAAACCCAGAGCTTTCAGTGAGGCTTGAACCCAGGTCCTCCAGAGTCCCATACTTTACCACTAAGTCATGCAGCTGGGTCTGTATTCAACAACCATTCTTAAGAACATTCTTGGTCTTGTTCTTGACTTAACAGTCAATACTTTAACCCTTTACCAGACAACAAAATTTTAGCCTTGTCCAAATTGAAAGCATTAGCAGACAACAATTTCAGTGTGGCTCAAATGGTGCAATTTTGCTTTGATAGGGTAGAAAACATTGTGGGAAAAGGAGAAAATGCTGGTTACCAGCATTTTCTCCTTTTCCCACAATGTTTTCAAAAGGCTTCTTTCCCAGGGGCGTCAAAAGGCGGCATTGTGCGGTAAAGGGTTAAAAGCAGATATTATAGACCAAGATCATACCGTGCGTGTGTGCAAGGATATCTTTGTCAACACAGTGACACTATGAATGCCTCGTGAAATGAGGGAAAACTATGGGAAACAAACAGTATTGTTCTATATTTTGGCTATTGCCTTTTTCAAGCCCTCGAAACTTTTGAAAAGACAATAGCCGAAATATTGAAAACGAGAGTGTGTATTTTTTTCCCATAGTCTTTGTCTACACTTTTGACAAATCCATGGTTCTTTGCTGTAGGATACCGGTTTTAATAACATGATTTCAAAAAATGTAGAAAATACAATAAAAAAGTTCAAAGAGCTCTGGACTGTAAGTGTCAAAGCAGTACAAGGTAGGCTTCTGTGTAGCTGAGAGGTGAAGGCGATGGTTTTTTTGTCGGGAAATCCTGTTTCGATCCAGATCAGAATCCACAAAACGTTAATGCTCATCTTGGACCTACACTTTCCGACAATGTGAGGTGTTGAAGCTAAAATGCGCTGAAACTACAATATACATGTATTTCTTATACTGACTGAAAATTTCCAGTAAGATTTTGTGGCACTTCAGTGTAGTTTGACAATACAAATGAGCGGCACTGTGAGAAAAGGGAGTCTAATGCCGTGATCCTTGATACCAAGCAAGTCATCTTGTAATCAGGGATCCATAAAATCCTATTTGTCAAACAAGTGACTAAATCATAACGAAGACCGGTCCTTTGGCATGCAGCTAAAGGTTTTTACCCAGGTCAGCCTGCACTGATGCATTAAACCTCGTTTTCAAGGAGCATGGCTCAATTGTACATGTACCTGTATCTTTTTACAGAGCTCCAGATAGAGGGAGTGAATTTGATTATAGATTTGAAACTATTAATTATTCTCAACTAAACCCTATGTTATGGGTACGCATTGGAATCGTCTCATTGAGACAATTCTAATGAGTACCCACAACATAGGGTTTGGAAGAGAAATAATGGATTTAGAATACCATCAATCCCTCTTACCTGGGGCTCTGTTTTTATCTTTCATTTCAGGGTACTGGTTGTGTTATATCAACTCTACAGTCAATCCAATGTGCTACGCCCTCTGCAATGCGAATTTCCGAAACACATTCTGGAAGATAATCCGATGCAAGTGTCAAAAGGTCTCCTATGGACTTATTCGCAGGAACCAGTCCAATTTACAGCAGGCGCAACAACAAGCGTCTGACTACTCGAAGAACTTCCGGAGATGACGTCATCATTAGTGATACACTAATAGTAGTATTTTAATCTTTTTCGCCGTTCATTGTCATTAAATCAATTGTGAAAACCGGTCAGGAAAATTAACCCTTTGTTTGCTAAGTGCGACGCAAACACCTTTTGCGGACAATGTAGATCAAGATCAGACTGCACGGAACGTGTAGTCTGATCTTGAATCTACACTGTCCGATGAAGAGGTATCTTTCCACCAAAAATACCTTTGGAATAGCAGAATTTGGGGTTTTACTGTCGGTTTGAAAATTTCATTTTACTTACTTAGCAGGCTAAGAGTTAAGACAGGGATAATGGACACCTGTCTGATGAGCTCGAAACATCGCATACGTGTATGGACCAACACAGGTTCTTACAGTGCAAATATGGGAACCTAACCTCTTTCGACTTCTGAAATTGCATGCCATTGATTCTCGGAAAGATCTTAATCTCATGGGGTTGACTTAACAAGCGGGTGGTATCGATCAACGATCAGACTGCAAGTTCCCTGCTGTCTGAGCTTGGTCTATATTGTCCGCAAAAGCCCCTGTTTTTGTCGGTGACACTGTTCAAAATTTTTAACCCTTTACCACACAATGCCGCCTTTAAACGAACCCGGGAAGAAGCCCTTTGAAAACATTTTGGGAAAAAGAGAAAATGCTGGTAACCAGCATTTTCTCCTTTTCCCACAATGCTTTCTACCCTATCAAGAGCTAATTGCACCATTTGAGCCACACCGAAATTGTCTTCTGCAAATGCTTTCAATTTAGACAAGGCTAAAATTTTGTTGTCTGGTAAAGGGTTAAGTAAGGTAGCAGAAGTTCTCTGCACACTTGCGTGATTACAACTGTTTCTGAAGATCGAAAGTTTCAAAAGATATATGAGTCATGCTATGGGAAAACGGGGTTTAATGCATCTCCGTGATGCAGTATACCAGGCAGGTCATCACAGAATTATGGATCTATAAAATTCATATAGTCTGACAACCGACTGGATCTGGGGGTAAACTGTACCTTTGTCATGCAGAAAATGTTTCGTTCCGTATTCGATCCTTTCTGTAGATGCATTAAACCCTCTTTTCACAGAGCATGGCTTATATATATATATATATATATATATATATATATATGTGTGTGTGTGTGTGTGTGTGTGTGTGTGTGTGTGTGTGTGAAAGTTCAGCTAGTGCCGGTTCAAGGATATTATATAATAAACAAGAAAAACATCACATGGGAACACAGAATATAACATTTATTGCCAACCGGTTGGCAATAAATGTTATATTCTATGTTCCCATTTGATGTTTATCATATATATATATATATATATATATATATATATATTAAGCAGCTGATTTTTGACCTATAATGTAATATTTTACTGTAAAACAAATGAAAAATATCCAACGAAGATTTAGAAAAAAATAGAAAATATTGCAGTTTCAAGGCTCTTTTCGCCGAGTGTGAAAACTCACAGCATAATAATATCGGACAGTGTAGGCTCAAGATCAGACTGCACGCTCTGTACACTCTGATCTTGATCAATGCTGGCTTCAAAGACGCACTGAGTCGAGCGTAGCAGCAAAACGGTTAAAATTCACAAAATAAATAACCAAAATTTTCTTTGACGTGAGAAAAATTTCGATACAAAATTTGATTGGTCAATGCAATCTATTTATAGGTGTTCGACTAGTCGTATGTAATTTCATGTTGATTCGTTTCATGTTTGAGTATCAAAAGATACAGGGTTTCATAAATACCATTTTTATCACTGTAATAATTATATTCTCTTTCGTCATTGTCTTCAGATGGTATAGTTTATCTATGTCTGAAATAAAACACATGCATTTTTTTGTACACAGGTTTTGTTTGCGATCTCTCAGCAACCTTGCCAAAAGAAAGATCGATTGATTGAATTGAATTGGATTGGATTGGATTGGATTGGATTGGATTGGATTGAATTGAATTGAATTGAATTGAATTGAATTGAATTGAATTGAATTGAATTTGATTTGATTGATTGATTGATTGATTGATTGATTTAATTGATTGATTGATTGGGTGTTTAAACATGTTTTCAACGTTATTTCGGTTATATTGCGGCGGCCAGTGCACCTATCCATACTTTCTTGGAGATTCTTTTTACCAGTCCTTTGCTCAATATTCTTTCCATGCCACTGGCTACTTTCCCACATAACCATCGTCGAAACAATAGTCAGCGGTGAGAGAGGAATGAATCCTGTCGCAATGACTATCATCAGTCCTCACAAAGAAATTTACCGAGCCGGGGATCGAACCAGCAACCCCCTGTTCTCAAGTCCTGCACTCTACCCACTGAGCTACCGGGCTCGGCACTAACACAAAGAATGTTTACGGTGAATTAACCGTTTATCACATAATCCCGAGTTCTAACGACCCTGAGGAAAAGGCTTTTGAAAACATTGTGGGAAAAGGAGAAAATGCTGGTAACCAGTATTTTCTCCTTTCCCAACCATGTTTTAGACTCTACCAAGAAAAAATGTTAGATTTTGAGTCACATTTTTTTTTTTTTTGTCGTCTGCAAATGCTTTCAATTTGGACAAGTCTAACATTTTTTTTTTTTTTGTAAAGGGTTAAGAAACTCAGATATCCGCCATTTCTAGCCCATTTTGAACTGAACTTTTCTACAAGATGTCAAACTTGTGCAAAGGTTTAACGCTTTCCCAAACGACAAATTTTAGACTCTTTCAAACTGAAAGCAGCTGCAGATGACAAATTCAAAATTTTTATAAATGTCTTGAAATTCTCTGATATGGCTAAAACATAGTGGAAAATGGAGAAAATGCTGGTCACCAGCATTTTCTCCTGTTTTTACAATGTTTTCAAAAGTCTTCTTCCTAAGGGCCGTTTAAACTGTCGTTAAAAGGAATCGTTTGGTAAAAGGTTAATCCTTTCCCAAACGACAAATTTTGGACTGCTCCAAATTGAAAGAGTTTGCAGACGACAATTTTAAATTTGATGAAAATGGCAGAAAATGATCAAAAAGGGTAGAAAACACTGTGGGGAAAAGGAGAATTTGCTCGTTACGAGCAATTTCTCCTTTTCCCACAGTGTTTTCAAAAGACTTATACTGCAAACACGTGAAAACCAGGGCTTGTTTGGGAAAGGGTTAAGTGAGCAATCGCCTTGATATGACTGAGAAACTGTTGAAAGTGGGGTAAAATTCTAACGTGCTGTACTAAATAGGATGACAAGATATCGATTTACTTTGACGAGTACAGAGGAAAATGTTTTTTTTTTTACAATTTACCCGACGACAAAATATTTAGACTGATCCAAATTGAATTCATTTGCAGACGACAAATCAAATATGGCTCAAACGATGGAATTTGTATTTGCTAGGGTAGAAAACATTGTGGGAAAAGGAGAAAATGCTGGTCACAGTATTTTGTCCTTTTCCCACAGTATTTTCGGAAGCTTTATTTCCCAGGGTTGTTAAAACGCTGGATTGTGTTGGAAAGAGTATATTAAACTACGATCAAAACAATGTCGTTAAAATGAGCAATGCTCTGTGAAAAGGGGGCTTAATGCATTTGCGAAATTTTTATCGACTCAGGTTAGCCTGCGCAGTCCTCGCAGGCTGACCTTGGCCGAAACTTTTCGCTATTGGTCAATTTTGTGTTTTTCCAAGGACCAGTCTACCCCATGATGAAGTCGGTTATTGAAAAAAAAAAGAACGGCTATTATGGATCTGTATTTATGCCATGGTTTGATTGGTACCATGGATCAAGGAGATGCATTAGACCCCCTTTTGTAAGAGCGTGGTTTGAATGCATGTTTTGCAATCAAGACTTATTTCTTAACAACTGTATGACAAAAATATCGAAAGGTTAACTTCATTAGGCGATAGCTCCAAAACGCAATTTTTTGGACTGCTGCATTTTGAAAGCGTCTGAAGGGAAGAAGTTTAACCCTTTACCAGACGACAAAATTTTAGTATTGTCCAAATTGAAAGCATTTGCAGACGACAAATTCAGTGTGGCTCAAACGGTGCAATTTTCTCTTGATAGGGTAGAAAACATCGTGGGAAAAGGAGAAAATGCTGGTTACCAGCATTTTCTCCTTTTCCCACAATGTTTTCAAAAGGCTTCTTTCCCAGGGTCGTTAAAAGTCGGCATTGTGCTGTAAAGGGTTAATCCTTATCCCACTAAATAAAAGAAACGAAACTTTCAAGCCGATAGTAAAAATCTGAATTTTCCTATTTCAAAAGTATTTTTGTCTCCTTAGTGGACAGTGTAGATCCAAGATCATATTGCATGTTCTGTGCAGTCTGATCTTGATCTACGCTGTCCGCAATAGGTCAGTGAGTTTCGCTTAGCAGCCTAAGGGTTAAATTTGTGCAGTGTGCTGTGCAGTCTGATCTTGATCCATGCTCGAGTTTCGCCCATGGCCAAGCGTTAAATTCCCAATCCAGGTTTTACTCTATCGCTGCCAACTAAATAAATTCGACATTTCTTAAAATCAAATTCCAGTGAAACTGAAAGCGATTTCGGTAAAGGTTTAGCATCAGACAGCAGACAGTATAGATAAAAGATCTGACAACATTTTCTGTGCCATCTGATCTTCATCTTGATCTAAACTGTGCGCAGGGAGTCGCTCTCAGCAGCTTAATTATATAATAACGGTGCTTTATTTTTAAAAAATAAGAGTGAAGTTTTGAAAAAAAAAAAAAGACAGACGAACGTGTACCCTAGTTTTTATTACACGATGAAATGAAAACATGGAAAAAAAAAAAGTGTTTCCACTGAGGATTGAACTCAAGACCTTCCGCGTGTTAAGCGAATGTGATAACCACTACACCACGGAAACCGTTAATATGTCGCCCATTGGTATCCCGCTAAATTCTTTCTCATTCCCAAAATTGATATTTTTAGATCAATATAAAATTTTCGGATTTATACTTTTCCGAGTTACGATAGTATAGCGGAAAAGAGTTGTCTTCTCGCTACGTACCTGTAAAATTGTTATGATCTTGTTGTGAATTCCTGACCAATCAGAATGCATCCTGAAAAAACGTATGGGTAAAATAGTACGTGGAGAAATCAGTTCTAGCGAGCACGTCGGCCTTAACACGCCTTCATTTAATTAAATTATGGTTTTTAATATTGTCAGAGGAAATGTTTTAAACGATTTACTGTACGAAGTCCCACATATGCCGCAGAGCAAGACGCTGAATTGTTTAGGGATACAGCTTTTTTCAGAGTAACTTCTCTGTTTTTTGTGGCTGGACGTCGCGCTCTTGTCTATGAAGCGGATTTATGTATCGTAAAATATTATTTCAGCCTAGCTAGAATATGGTCTCATTGCTTTTAATGTTCTCCCCCATGTCGGGTTTTTTGTTAACAGCGCCGCTGTATCTTACTCACGTGCTCCACTGTATCGATATAGCTGACATGCTCCGCTGTATTCAATAAAGAAAAGAGAAATGTATATCGCGTTCATTTTGACTGTAAGTAGGGACTGAAAGGCAGATTCATAGTAGAGAGGAGACATAAAGATGTAGATCAGACAAGCCTTGCACTTGTTTTCACCCTCAATAAGATAATAAGAAATGGTGTTCAGTTTTACCTGCAGAAACCGACCGATGTCAGTCATCAAGGTTTTTTTTTTTTTAACCTGTTTCTTAATTGAAAGGGAAAAAGGCATTTCATAAGTACAATCTACGCAGAAATAAATGAGCCATGCTCTGTGAAAAGGGGCCTTAATGTATCTGCAAAACGTATCAATCTAGGTCAGCCTGCGCGGACTGCGCAGGCTGACCTAGATTGATACGTTTTGCAGCTGAGCCGAAACTTTTTGCTATTGGTCAATTGTCTGTAGATATAATGTCAAAAGACCAGTCTACCGCATGATTCAGACAGTTGTTAGACAAAATGGACTTTATCGACCCGTAATTATGTGATGACTGGCTAGGTATCAGGCATCACGGAGATGCATTAAGCCCCCTTTTGCCAAAGCATGGTTCCAATCCATGAAAAGCAGGTATGACAACCAATACACCGCGGTTTCAAACAGTTGCTCTGTAAGGAAGGCTATCTGAAAAGGATTTATCTTATTGTGTTTTCTTATCTGTTACCAGGTTTTGTACAGGTAAAGAGAAATGAAAGGCACTCTGGCAAAGGGGGTTTTGTAGTGCATCTTCGTAATGCATTTTGCCAAACAAGTCGTCGCGTTATATGGATTTATTTTGCTAACAAAAAAAAAACGACTGGGTCATGAAGTACAATAGTCTTTTGACGTGTAAAAAATTTACAGAAAAAAAAAAAAGTTCCGAGGGTCGATACGTTTTGTAGATGCATTAAACCGCCTTTTCACGGAGCATGAATCAAATTTATTCATTCGTGCAAATGAAATCTAACTCTTTCTGTGCCAAATATATAAACATGACCTCTATCGACGGCTTAAAATATAATCCCACCTCAGAAAAAATGTCTGACTAAACCAGCGGACTTTATAGATAAAAGATCAGACTGCACGCTCTGTGTAGTCTGATCTCGATCTATGCCGTCCATAAAGCCCTCTTTCTTGTCTTATGGTACCGGGAGGGGGGTCTTTAATGCCGTTTTCAACATTATTTCAGTTACATCTCTGCTGCCAGCGCACCTTATCCATGCTTTCCTGGAGTCTCTTTTACCAGTAATTTGCTTAATGTTCTTCCAAAGCCACTGGCTGCTTTTACACGTAACCATCGTCGAAACAATGATCAGTGGTGAGAGAGGAATAAGTCCTGCCGCCAATGACTATTATCAATCCTCGAGAAGAAATTCGCCGAACAGGTGATTCAAACCAACGACCCCTTGATTTCAAGGCCTGTACTCTACCGACTGCGTCGCCAGTCTTGGCAAAACTCGAGTTCTCCATATAAAAAAATATATATACATGTATATATTTTCGGAAATATGAATAGAAATTTTCGCAAAAAATAAAAACACATCTGGAACAAAATTAGTGTTTCCGCTGAGGATTGAACTCAGGGCCTTCCGCGTGTTAAGCGGATGTGATAACCACTACACCACGGAAACCGACAGTAGGTTATAGTCAAAATCCCGATAAATTCTTTCTCATTCCAAAACAGCTTGCACTTCTTTCAATTTTATATTTTTAGATCGATATTAAATTATCGGATAAATTGTAGACCGGAATAGTTAGGCCCTGCACTTGTTTTCGCCCTCAATAGAATAATATATTAGAAATGGAGTCTAACTGCTTTACCTACAGAACCCAACTGACATCATCTGTCAGGGTTTATTTTTGCATCTTTTTAATCCTTTACCACAAAATACCGAGTTTTAACGACCCTGGAGAAGAAGCCTTTTGAAAACATTGTGGGAAAAGGAGAAAATGCTGGTAACAAGCATTTTCTCCTTTTCCCAAAATGTTTTCTACCCTATCAAAAACAAATTCCATCATTAGAGCCACATTTGAATTGTCGTCTGCAAATGCTTTGAATTTGGACGTCTACTTTTTTGTCGTGTGGAAAAGAGTTAACTGAAAGGGAAAAAGTCGTTTGTGAAAAGAAAGGGAAAGTTGCTATTTCGTAAGTACAATTTTTCCAAAAACAATTGCTTGTGAAGCTGATGTAACAACCCAATACATCGCGGTTCTAAACAGTTGCTTTATAGGGAATGAGTATCTGAAAAATTTATATTTTATTCTGGATTATGACCTGTACTCAGGGTCCGTATTCACCAACCATTCTTAAGAATATTCTTAGTCTTATTCTTCAAGATTTTCTACATTTGAAAGTAACATAACTCCTGATTGGCTAAACCAAATGGTTTAGCCAATCAGGAGTTGTGTTACTTCCAAATGTAGAAAATTCTGGAGAACAAGACAAAGAATGTTCTTAAGAATGGTTGGTGAATATGGACCCAGGTTTAGCAGCCTACTGGAAAAGAGAAAAGAGATGCGCTGGCAAGAGCGGGTTTGGTGCAGTTCCGTAATGCCAAATAAGTCGTTTTTTTATATGGATCTATTTTGCCATTAAAAAAAAAAAACGGCTGAGTCATGTTAAGAATAGTCTTTTGACATGTAGAAAATTTACAAACAGCAACGAGTTCCGAGGGTCGATACGTTTTGTAGATGCATTCAAACGCCTTTTCACGGAGCATGAATCAAATTATTTCATTCGTGTAAATGGAATCTTACTCCTTTTGTATCAAATATATAAACATGACCTCTTTCGACGGCTGAAAATATAACCCCACGTAAACTCAGAAAAAAAGTCTTCGACCAAACCAGCGGAAGTTATAGACAGAGGATCAGGCTGCATCCTCTGTGCAGTCTCTTCTCGATCTATGCCGTCTCTAAAGCCCTCCTTCTCCGCCTATGTTACTGATCAGGGTTAATAGGGTCAAAGTAATTTGAGGTAGACTGGGTCCTTATACACACAGAAAATTGACCGTCAGCGAGAAGTTTCGGCCCAGGTCAGCCTGCGCAGTCCGCGCAGGCTGACCTGGGTCGATACTTTTTCGCAGATGCATTTTCACAGATCATAGGTCATTGATGTGTGGGCTCCACCTTGAATTGCTTCCCACCCATTTGTATTTTTCAACTCAAGTTTTTTTTTTTGTGTTTTTTTTTTTTGGGGGGGGGGGGGAGGGGGTGTCTTATAACGCCGTTTTCAATATTATTTCAATTATATCGCTGCTGCCAGCGCACCTTATGCATGCTTTCCCAGAGTTTCTATTACCAGTAGCTCCCGAATATTCTTCCGAAGTCACTGGCTGCTTTTCCACGTAACCATTGTCGAAACAATGATCAGTGGTGAGAGAGGAGTAAGTTCTGCCGCAATGAATATCATCAATCGTCGAGAAGAAATTCGCCCAGCTGGGGATTCAAACCAACGACCCACTGGCTTCAAGGCCGGTACTTTACCGACTGCGTCGCCGGGCTTGGTAAAACTCGAGTTGTCCACGTAAAAAACAAAATCGGAATTGTTAATAGAAATCTTCGGGAAAAAAAAAAACATCTTCAAGCTACTATCGGTTTCCGTGGTGTAGTGGTAATCACATCCGCTTAACACGCGGAAGGTCCTGAGTTCAATCCTCAGCGGAAACATTTTTTTTTTTTTGTCCCAGATGTGGTTCTTTTTTTTTTTGCGAAAATTTCTATTCATATTTCCGAAAATATATACATGTACATATTTTTCTATATTGAGAACTCAAGTTTTGCCAAGACAGGCAGGCTTGGTTCAATTCCGTAATGCCAAATAAGTCGTTTTTTTATATGGATCTATTTTGCCATAAACAAATAACGGCTGAGTCATGTTAAGAATAGTCTTTTGACATGTAGAAAATTTACAAACAGCAACAAGTTCCGAGGGTCGATACGTTTTGTAGATGCATTCAACCGTCTTTTCACGGAGCATGAATCAAATTATTTCATTCGTGTAAATGGAATCTTACTCCTTTTGTGTCAAATATATAAACATGACCTCTGTCGACGGCTGAAAATATAACCCCACGTAAACTCAGAAAAAAAGGCTTCGACCAAACCAGCTGAAGTCATAGACAGAAGATCAGACTGCATCTTCTGTGCAGTCTCTTCTCGATCTATGCCGTCTCTAAAGCCCTCCTTCTCCGCCTATGTTACTGATCAGGGTTAATAGGGTCAAAGTAATTTGAAGTAGACTGGGTCCTTATACACACAGAAAATTGACCGTCAGCGAAAAGTTTCGGCCCAGGTCAGCCTGCGCAGTCCGCACAGGCTGACCTGAGTCGATACCTTTTCGCAGATGCATTAATCTCCCCTTTTCACAGAGCATAGGTCATTGATGTGTGGGCTCCACCTTGAGTTGCTTCCCACCCATTTACAAGTATTTTTCAACTCAAGTTTTTTTTGGGGGGGGGGGGAGGGGGGTGTATTTAAACGCCGTTTTCAACATTATTTCAATTATATCGCTGCTGCCAGCGCACCTTATCAATGCTTCCCTAGAGTTTCTTTTACCAGTAGCTCCCGAATATTCTTCCGAAGTCACTGGCTGCTTTTCCACGTAACCATCGTCGAAACAATGATCAGTGGTGAGAGAGGAGTAAGTTCTGCCGCAATGAATATCAGCAATCGTCGAGAAGAAATTCGAAGGGATTCAAACCAACGACCCACTGGCTTCAAGGCCGGTACTCCACCGACTGCGTCGCCGGGCTTGGCAAAACTCGAGTTGTCTACGTAAAAAAAAAACGGAAATGTGAATAGAAATTTTCGGGAAAAAAAAAAACACATCTGGGACAAAAATAAGTGTTTCCGCTGAGGATTGAACTCAGGACCTTCCGCGTGTTAAGCGGATGTGATAACCACTACACCACGGAAACCGTTGGTATAGCCCGTCTTCTATGTAATATTCGTGTCTTTATCTTCCTTCATTTGTAGCTTTTATGAACATATCTATAGATAGTATTCACACTAGTACATACCCCGACGCTTCGAATGCAAAGCTACATAGCGCGCGTGTTTAAAATCATAGTGATTGCAAAAGCTGAATGGAAAAAGAAATTCAAAAGTCGTAATGATTAATTAACTGAATATTTAAGACACAGGCCGATAATTCAAGACATACATACATACATGTACATACATACATACGTACATACATCTCATCAGCTGCCTGCATACATTTATTTGATTCGGAGTGTCTATTCGGCTGCAATGGTAAACGAAACATAGATTCCCTAGGACTTCTTTTTAAACCCTTTTCCGGCTAAATAACTTAAATTCAACTTTCACGCCAATAGTAAAAACACGAATATTGTTATTTAAAACCTTTTTTTTTTAGGAAAATATCTCCTCGTTGGACAGTGTAGATCAAAGATCAGACTGCACGTTCCGTGCTGTCTGATCTTGATCTACACTGTCCGCAACTGGTCAGTGAGTCGCGCTTAGCAGCCTAGGGGTTAAAAGTCAATATTACATGCTGATGTAACAAATTAACAAAGCATAACCAAAACACTAATCTCCTTCAGTAGATCTTATATATACAGTTTTTGCTGGCCTTACTCCGGACTACTTACGAGATATTTTTCCAACGAATGTCAGCACTAGAACTGATTATACTTTAAGAAACGCTGATAATATCGATATAGTTGGCTGCCGCACTGAGCTGTTTGCAAGTTCCTTTATTCCTTCTGCTGTCTCCCTTTGGAATGAACTTCCGGATGATATGAAATCCATAACTTCCATATCACTTTTTAAATCTCGCATTTTACAACATTTCTCTGCGACTCCTGTACCGCGACATTATCTTGTAGGACAGAGGAGACTATCTGTTTTACACACAAGACTCCGGAATAATTGTAGTAATTTGAACTTCGATCTCTATTCGAACCACTTATCCCCGTTCCCTATATGTAGTTGTGGATACATTGCTGAAGATGCCGAACACTTTCTCTTTCAGTGTCCTAATTTCACTGAACCGCGTATAAAATTGTTTCGAGAATTACGCCGTTTCCACCCACTTTCTTTACAGCTCCTACTGTTTGGTTCTGACAACCTCGATTATGGTGAAAATTTATTTATATTTAACTCAGTTCAAAATTTTATAAGGTATACAAAGAGGTTTGATAAATAGTTTGCAGCACCAAAATCCGATCTGCTTTCTTACCGACTGACACCAAGATTTTCTTTTACTACCACCCTTTTGATGTTGTTTTCCCTCCTATTTAAGTGAATGTTATTATTGATATTCACAACATTCTCTTAATGTGTTCGGTTTATTTATTGTCGTTAAAAAATCTTCTCTATAGCTGGAATAAAACTGTCTTCAATCATGTTTTGTTAAAATAATTTTATGATATTCTCCTCTTTTTTCTTTCCTTTGAAGACTGAATACTATGCATGTTCAATAAGGGGATGGCCGAATCTAAGTTGTGAGAACTTGTGGTCAAACCCTTTTGTCGTATTTGTATTGTCTGTAAAAATGTATTTTATGTAAGAATTTGTAAATAATGACAATAAAATATGTTTAAACTAAACTAGCTTTTGCTCTTAGATTCTTCATTTAGTCACAATATTTGAAAAAAAAAAAAAAAAAAACTGCTGTGAGACGAACAAATAGTCTGCAACATAAAACCAGCTACTGTAATGTCCATTTGTTTGTTTTTATTGGAGTTTAATGCCATTTTAACAGCTTAGGTCATATCACGGCGGTCAGTGCACATATGCATGTGTTTCCTGGCTTTATCACACCAGTACTGACACAACTTTCTTTCCATGCCACTGACTACTTTTTCCCACATGAATCAGAGGTGAGAGGCGAAAATAGTCGAAGAGAAAGTTTGCCTCAACCGGGTATCGAACTCACAACCACCACTTAACGAGTCAGATACACTAACCACTGAGCTACATAGGTGGGCTTATTTAATATCTAACTAACTGGGCGTTTGCTTCCTAACTATTTCGTGTCGAACTACGGGAAAAAGGTAGCTAGACTGGTAGCCTGGCATCGATTTCCGTATCATCGAACGGTTACGAGAGATACAAAGGATACCAGCCCACCAAACTGCGGAGCCGGATAATACCTGTATATACCGATAATGTCATCGCGCAGCCCTAGACAGAGCTTGGGTTCCAGCCCGATCAATTTTTCCTTTTATATATTCAGACGTTACTTTGTCGACCTCATTTTTTGACAAATCAACGTTCGAATATATAAAAGGAAGAAATGATCGGGCTGGAACCGAGGCTACCCTAGACACTGTGTACATTTTACAAAGCAACAACCGAGACCATTGTAATGATGCAAGTATCATTTTTGGCAGAAAATGTCGTTGACTGTACCATTCGTGATCTACACTGTCTGCTAATGCTTCTAAATCTCACCTGTGGTGTGTTTTTCAAAGTGCTATACACCATGGTGCTTACAGCACTTTGATTATGGTTAATAATGTCGCCATTTTCGTCCCGTTTTTCGCTCGGTCTTTTCGACAGTTTCGAGCTCGTGCTAATTTGCACGAGTTATGATGTGGACAAACTATCTCTTTGTATCTACAAAACAGGCGAATGAAATCTTTATACGGTTCTGCATTATTTAGACAGATTTATGAACAAGAAAACGAGGAAATCGTTCACTTTGTCTTTAAACCTTCGAGTAGAATTCACTTCCACAATTTTACCACATCCTCCCTTGTAGAGAGTATAATTGTTTTCTGGCTTACGTTTGCGCGAGAATCAGAACGGGGGCCCAGCTGCTAGAGATGTTCAGTCTGCGAGTTTGTAAGCAATAATGCAGCTTGTATTTATTTTGCAGTCCAGTATAGCCATGTGCGGTTATGTGTCGTGTTTCTCCTCTAAAAAGAAACTGTTCAAACATTAACACTTAAGCTGCTGAATAAATGAAACGTAAATTTCTACTCAATACTAAAAGCGCAAACATTGAGGTTTCAAAGTTGATTTCACTGGAAAGAAAATACCTTATCGGACAGTGTAGATAAAAGATCAGACTGCACGTTCTGTGCAGTCTGATCTTGATCTACGCTGTCCGCAAAAGGTCAGTGAGTTGCACTTAGCATCCTAAGGGTTACATTTGTGCAAATAAAACTTACAGTGTGCTGTGCAGTCTGACGTGGATCCATGCTCGAGTTTCGCCCTTGGCCAAGCGTTAAATTCCCAATCCAGGTTTTACTCTATCGCTGCCAACTAAATAAATTCGACTTTTTTAAAATCAAATTCCACTGAAACTGAGACCGATTTCGGTAAAGGTTTAGCATCAGACAGCAGACAGTATAGATAAAAGATCTGACATTTCTTTGCCATCTGATCTTCATCTTGATCTAAACTGTGCGCAGGGAGTCGCTCTCAGCAGCTTAATTATATAATAACGGTGCTTTATTTTTAAAAAATAAGAGTGAAGTTTTGAACAAAAAAAAAAAGACAGATGCTGATGTACCCTAGGGTTTTTATTACACGATGAAAAGAAAACCAGGGAAAAAAATGTGTTTCCGCTGAGGATTGAACTCAGGACCTTCCGCGTGTTAAGCGGATGTGAAAACCACTACACCACGGAAACCGTTGATAAGTCGCACATTGGTATCCCGTTAAATTCTTTCTTATTCCCAAAATTGATATTTTTAGATCAATATAAAATTTCCGGATATAAAGTTGTAGATCAGACAAGCCTTGTACTTGTTTTCGCCCTCAATAAGATGATAAGAAATGGTGTTCAGTTTTACCTGCAGAAACCGACCTAAGTCAGTCGTCAAGGTTTTTTTTTTTAACCTGTTTCTTAATTGAAAGAGAAAAATGTATTTCATAAGTACAATCTACGCAGAAATAAATGAGCCATGCTCTTTGAAAAGGGGGCTTAATGCATCTGCAAAACGTATCAACCAGGCTGACCTGGGCCGAAACTTTTTGCTATTAGTCAATTTTCTGTAGGTATATGTCAAAAGACCAGTCTACCGCATGATTCAGACGGTTGTTAGACAAAATGGACATTATAGACCCATAATTATGTAATGACTGGCTAGGTATCAGGCATCACGGAGATGCATTAAGCACCCTTTTGCCAAAGCACGGTTCCAATCCATGTAAAGCAGGTATGACAACCAATACACCGCGGTTTCAAACAGTTGCTCTGTAAGGAAGGCTATCTGAAAAGGATTTATCTTATTGTGTTTTCTTATCTGTTACCAGGTTTTGTACAGGTAAAGAGAAATGAAAGGCAATCTGGCAAAGAGGGTTTTGTAATGCATCTTCGTAATGCATTTTGCCAAACAAGTCGTCGCGTTATATGGATGCATTTTGCCCCAACACCAACTGGGTCATGAAGGAGAATAGTCTTTTGACGTGTACAAAATTTACAAAAAACAAAAAGTTTCGAGGGTCGATACTGTTTGTAGATGCATTAAACCGCATTTTCACGGAGTACGAATCAAATTATTTCATTTGTGCAAATGAAATCTAACTCCTTCTGTGCCAAATATGTGAACATGACCTCTTTCGACGGCTGAAAATACAAGCAACGTAAACTCAGACAAAAAAAAAAATGTCTAACTAAACCAGCCAGATGTTATAGATAAAAGATCAGACTGCACGCTCTGTGTAGTCTGATCTCGATCTATGCCGTCTATAAAGCCCTCTTTCTTCGTCTGTGGTTCTGACAGGGTTAAGACAGTCACAGTAATTTGAGCCACGCACCGGCAAAAAAAAAGGGGGGGTTTAATGCATCTCCGCGATTCATGATACCAAGCAAGTCATTACATAATTAAGGGATCCATAAAATCCATATTGTCTAACAACCAACCGAATCATGAGGTAGACTGGTCCTTGCACATGCAGAAAATTGACCAGTAGCGAAAAGTTTCGGCCAAGGTCAGCCTGCGCAGGTGGACTGCACAGGCTAACTTGGGTCGATACTTTACACAGATACATTAAGCCCCCTTTTCACAGAGCATAGCTCATTTACCAAAGGCTCTCCAACGCCGTTTTCAACATTACTTCATTTACATCCCTGCTGCCAGCGCACCTTATCCATGCTTTCCTGGAGTCTCTTTTACCAGTATATTGCTTAATATTCTTCCGAAGCCACTGGCTGCTTTTCCACGTAACCATCGTCGAAACAATGATCAGTAGTAAGAGAGGAATAAGTCCTGCCGCAATGACTATTATCAATCCTCGAGAAGAAATTCGCCGAACAGGGGATTCAAACCAACGACACCTTGATTTCAAGGCCGGTACTCTACCGATTGCGTCGCCAGTCTTGGCAAAACTCGAGTTCTCCATATAAAAATATATATATACATGTATATATTTTCGAAAATATGAATAAAAATTTTCGCAAAAAAAACCCACATCTGGGACAAAAAATAAATGTTTCCGCTGAGGATTGTACTCAGGACCTTCCGCGTGTTAAGCGGATGTGATAACCACTACACCACGGAAACAGATAGTAGTTCGATGTCTAAATCCCTATAAATTCTTTCTCATTCCAAAACAGCTTGCACTTCTTTCAAATTTATATTTTTAGATCGATATTAAATTATCGGATAAGTTGTAGACCGGAATAGTTAGGCCCTGCACTTGCTTTCGCCCTCAATAAAATAATATATTAGAAATAGGGTCTAACTGCTTTACCTACAGAACCCAACTAACATCATCTGTCAGGGTTTATTTTTGCATGTTTTTAACCCTTTACCACACAATACCGAGTTTTAACGACCCTGGAGAAGAAGCCTTTTGAAAACATTGTGGGAAAAAAGAGAAAATGCTGGTAACCAGCATTTCTCCTTTTCCCACAATGTTTTCTACCCTATCAAAAATAAATTCCATCATTAGAGTCACATTTGAATTGTCGTCTGCAAATGCTTTGACTTTGGACAAGCCTACTTTTTTTGTCGTATGGAAAAGAGTTAACTGAAAGGGAAAAAAGTCGTTTGTGAAAAGAAAGGGAAAGTTGCTATTTCGTAAGTACAATTTATCCAAAAACAATTGCTTGTGAAGCAGATGTAACAACCCAATACATCGCGGTTCTAACCAGTTGCTTTGTAAGGAATGAGTATCTGAAAAATTTATATTTTATTCTGGATTATGACCTGTATTCAGGTTTTGTAGCCTACAGGAAAAGAGAAATGAGATGCGCTGGCAAGAGAGGGTTTGGTGCAATTCCGTAATGCCAAAAAAGTCGTCTTTTTATTTGAATCTATTTTGCCACCCCCTCCCCCACCCCCGGAAAAAAAAAAAAAAAAAAACGCTGAGTCATGATGAGAATAGTCTTTTGACATGTAGAAAATTTACAGACAGCAACAAGTTCCGAGGGTCGATAGGTTTTGTAGATGCATTAAACTGCCTTTTCACGAAGCACAAATCAAATTATTTCATTCGTGTAAATGGAATATTGCTCCTTTTGTGTCAAATATATAAACATGACCTCTGTCGACGGCTGAAAATATAACCCCACGTAAACTCAGAAAAAAAGGCTTCGACCAAACCAGCTGAAGTCATAGACAGAAGATCAGACTGCATCTTCTGTGCAGTCTCTTCTCGACCTATGCCGTCTCTAAAGCCCTCCTTCTCCGCCTAGGTTACTGATCAGGGTTAAAAGAGTCAAAGTAATTTGAGGTAGACAGGGTCCTTATACACCCAGAAAATTGACCAGTCCGCGCAGGCTGGCTTGGGTCGATACTTTTTCGCAGATGCATTAAGCTCCCCTTTTCACAGAGCATAGGTCATTGATGTGTGGGCTCCACCTTGAGTTGCTTCCCACCCATTTACAAGTATTTTTCAACTCAAGGTGTGTGTCTTTTTTTTTTTGGGGGGGGGGGGGCTGTCTTATAACGCCGTTTTCAACGTTATTTCAATTACATCGCTGCTGCCAGCGTACCTTATCCATGCTTTCCTAGAGTTTCTTTCACCAGTAGATCCCCAATATTCTTCCGAAGTCACTGGCTGCTTTTTCACGTAATCATCGTCGAAACAATGATCAGTGGTGAGAGAGGAGTAAGTTCTGCCGCAATGAATATCATCAATCGTCGAGAAGAAATTCGCCCAGCTGGGGGATTCAAACCAACGAAGGCCGTACTCTACCGACTGCGTCACCGTGCTTGGCAAAACTCGAGTTGTCTACGTAAAAAAAAAAATCGGAAATGTGAAAAGAAATTTTCGGGGAAAAAAAAACATGTGGGACAAAAATAAAGTGTTTCCGCTGAGGATTGAACTCAGGACCTTCCGCGTGTTAAGCGGATGTGATAACCACTACACCACGGAAACCGTTGGGATAGCCCGTCTTCTATGTAATATTCGTTTCTTTATCTTCCTTCATTTGTAGCTTTTTATGGACATATCTATAGATAGTATTCACACTAGTACATACCCCGACGCTTCGAATGCGAAGAAGCTACATAGTGCGCGTGTTTAAAATCATAGTGATTGCGAAAGCTGAATGGAAACAGAAATTCAAAAGTCGTAATGATTAATTTACTGAATATTTAAGACACAGGCCGATAAATCAATACATACATACATACATACGTACATACATACATACATACATACATACATACATACATCTTATCAGCTGCCTGCATACATTTATTTGATTCGGAGTGTCTATTCGGCTACAATGGTAAACGAAACATAGATTCCCAAGGACTTCTTTTTAAACCCTTATCCGGCTAAATAACCTAAATGAAACTTTCACGCCAATAGTAAAAACCCGAATAATGTTATTTAAAACTTTTTTTTTTAAGAAAATATCTCGTCGGACAGTGTAGATCAAAGATCAGACTGCACGTTCTGTGCAGTCTGATCTTGATCTACACTGTCCGCAACTGGTCAGTGAGTCGCGCTTTGCAGCCAAAGGGTTAAAAGTCAATATTACATGCTGATGTAACAAAATAACAAAGCATAACCAATACACTAATCTCCTTCAGTAGATCTTATATACAGTTTTTGCTCTTAGATTCTTCATTTAGTCACAATATTTGAAAAAACAAAACTGCTGTGAAACTAACAAATAGTCTGCAACATGAAACCAGCTATTGTAATGTCCATTTGTTTGTTTGTATTGGAGTTTAACGCCGTTTTAACACTTAGGTCGTATCACGGCGGTCAGTGCACATATACATGTGTTTCCTGGCTTTATCACACCAGTGCTGACACAACTTTCTTTCCGTGTCACTGAATACTTTTTCCCACATGACTTAGAGGTGAGAGGGGAAAAATCGCCGAAAGGAAAGTTTGCCTCAGCCGAGTATCGAACTCACAACCACCAGGTCACGAGTCAGATACGCTAACCACTGAGCTACCCGGCTGGACTAATCTAATGTTTTTGACGAAGTAACGTTCGAATATACTCGCATAAAAGGAAGAAATGATCGGCCTGGAAACCAAGCTACCCTAGACACTGTGTACATTATACCAAGCAACGACCGAGGCCATTGTAATGATCGAAGTATCATTTTCAGGAGAATATTCCGTTGACTGTGCCATTCTTGATCTACACTGTCTGCTAACGCGTCTGGATCTCACCTGTAGCGTTCTCCTTCAAAGTGCTATACACCATAGTGCTTACAGCACTTTGATTATGGTTAATAATGTCATTTCGTCCCGTTTTTCGCCCGGCCTTTTTAACACGAGACAGTTTCGAGCTCGTGCTAATTTGCACGAGTTATCGTATGGACAAACTATCTCTTTCCATCTACAAAATAGGGCGAATGAAATCTTTATACGGTTCTGCAATATTTAGACAGATTTATGAACAAGAAAACGAGGAATCGTTCGCTTTGTCTTTAAAACTTCCAGTGGAACTCACTTCCGCAATTTTACCACATTCTCCTTTGTAGAGAGTATAATTGTTTCCTGGCTTACGTTTGCGCGAGAATCAGAACGGGGGCCCAGCTGCTAGAGATGTTCAGTCTGCGGGTTTGTAAGCAATTATGCAGCTTGTATTTATTTTGCAGTCCAGTATAGCCATGTGCTGTTATGTGTCGTGTTTCTCCTCTAAAAAGAACATTCAGATATTAACACTTAAGCTGCTGAATAAATGAAACACAAATTTCTAGTCAATGCTAAAAGCCCAAACATTTGAGGTTTCAAAGTTGATTTCACTGGAAAGAAAATACCGTATCGGACAGTGAAGATAAAAGATCAGACTGCACGTTCTGTGCAGTCTGATCTTGATCTACACTGTCCGCAAAAGGTCAGTGAGTCCCAATTAACAGCTTATGGGTTAAAACTGAGAGAAGGAAATCACATACGATGGTTTCCATCTCAGAATGCTAAAACAAAATACAGGAGCGTTACCATCAAAGAACGATAGCAAGTTATAATGGATGCTAACCTCATATCCTTTGTGATGATTATGATGATGATGGTGATGTTCATCACACTTTACTATTTACTTCTATTTCATATAATTAATTCTTCCACAGCTTCGAGCAACACGACTACCTCTTGAGGATGGCGTGGGCCAAGATCAGACCGCACAGTAGGTGCAGTCTGATCTTGGATCTACACCGTCTGCGACTTCACTCTGAATGAAGACTAAAATAGCTCTGCATGGGGTATTGAATGTTTCTAGCCATTAGAAAGTAGTAGGACAGATTTATATGGCCTTGATTTAGAGAGTTCACGAGTATAGCAAGTCAGAATGAGGTGATAAAGATGGACAAATTCATCTTACATTACCGGTAACTAGTATCCGATCCATTCTTATTGTAAACTAGAATCTAGATATCGCTATGAAATGTAGATCTAGTACTCAAAATTTGATTGGGACCACTGTTGGATATTCAATAATACCTTTTGAAATAGATCAGTTTTGTGTCAAAACATTGTTTCAATACGTTGTCAGTTTGATTTGTGTGGCAACATGGCATGTTGCAGTAACTAATATGGAAGTTACAAATAAGCCATGCTCTGTGAAAAGGGGGCTTACTGCATTTGCAAAAAGTATCAACCCAGGTCAGCTTGTACGTTTTGCAGATGTATCAAGTCCCCTTTTCAGACTGCATGACATAAATAAAATGACAAGACTATGGTTTGGTTCTTAATGCCAAAATAACAATACATGTATTTCAACTAAATTACAACAGCCAGTACTCCCACCTATGGCAATGGCAATGGCAACCACATTTTTTTTTTTTTCTTAGGAAATCAAGTTCTTTGAAGAAATTCTGAAGAATGCCATGCCAGGAACATATCTGAGAGGATTGGTCAACATTGAGTCCATAGTTTTCAGAGAAGTATCTAAGTATCAGAAAGGTATCTAAATTGAAGGATACTGCATGCATACATGCAATGACACATGACAAACAAGGGACATGACATAAGCTTGCTGTTCGTAATAAGCACCAAATGGGTATCAAAAATCTAATACAAAAAGACAAAACAATATTTTATACTTTAAATGGATTTATTAAGATGATATTTATGGTCCAATAGTAATATACTGACATTATTAAATTGTTAAAATTTCAAAATTAACTAGACAATTTTAGCAAAGCGATAGTTATTAATCAATTATGATACAAAAACTGTCTTCCTTCTTATTAACAAAGAAAAAAACCTATACAAATGACTACATAGATTCACATCACTCTCTCAAAATTAGCATTACACAACAATGCATTCCTCATTCTAAAACAAACATGGAATTACATATACTCCGAAACGTCCATTGATCTATAATCATTTTCTTAAGTCTTTTTCTCATGCAAAAGACTTTTTGGCATCTTGTACCAAACTTAACAGAACACTGATGCAGAAGAGGAAATTGCTCCAAATCAGCAATTTCTGCCTTTGCAACATTTTTTTTTTTTCATGTGCATTAGAGTGCTTATGATCATTATATAACCCTTATTTAATCATTTATCACACAATGCAGACGTTTACTGACCTTGTGAAGGTAGACTTTTGAAAACATTGTGGGAAAAGGAGAAAATGCTGGTTACCAGCATTTTCTCCTTTTCCAACCATGTTTCCTACCCTATCAAAGACAATTTCCACAATTTTAGCCATATTTAACTTGGTGTCTGCATATATTATGGGTTCGGACAAGTCTAAAATTTTGTCATGAGGTAAATGGTTTACAAAGATGTTTTCAGAGTCCTTTGCTGGAAATTTGTTTTAGACAAATCCATAACAGTCTCCTTATCTCCATTTAAACCACACTCCTAGTATCAAAACCAATTTCAGTTGTATGCTTTCCATCATAAATTCGTCATACAGCACAAAAATCACTCTTGTTAAACACGATCAGTTCACCTATCACCCTACATGCTCGTCTTGGAAAAAACCACACAAACTATTCCAAGTGAAACAAAAGAGAATCTTTTGTACCAGGGAAGAGATGACAGTAAATATCTCTTAACTCTTTAACAAACGATGAAATTTTGGACACGTCCAAATTGAACGCATTTGCAGACAACAAATTAAATGTTTGTTTTTGAAAGGTAGAAAACATTGTGGGAAAAGGAGAAAATGCTGGCTACCAGCATTTTCTCCTTTTCCCACAATGTTTTTAGATGTCCTTTTCCTTGGGGGTCATTAAAACTTGGGATTGTGTGGTAAAGGGTAAAACAACATGAAATCATTAAGGGAAATGGGTCAATTGCTCCTTTTCCCACAATGTTTTAAGAAACCATCTCCTGCAGCAGAGTAAGATCGTATCTTTATGGTGATAGGTTCACATTTAGTTAATTCATTAATAGTCTTACACAAGCAAACAACAACTCTTCGATGATACACTATATAAATGCAAGTAGAAACGTTCTTATCTCTTTACCAAACAACAAAATTTTAGACTGGTCTGAATTGAAAGCATTTGCAGACGACAAAATAAATGTTACTGAAAAATTGAAGTTTGTTTTGGAAAGGGTAGAAAACATTGTGGAAAAAGGAGAAAATGCTGGGTTACCAGCATTTTCTCCTTTTTCCACAATGTTTTCAAGGTCGTTAAAAGTCGGGATTGTGTGGTATAGGGTTAATTGTTACCTCCTATAGACAGCTTTTTCTGTCCTGCATGACACCATTTTGACAACACTGTGGCAAAAAGGAGAAATCCTATCAAACAGTTTCTCCTTTTGACATTTTTTTCACAAGTTTCAATTTATCAAACCATTTTTCGCGTCAGTTTAACTCTTTCCCTGCCAACTAAATGAAATCGACTTTTCTCGACGTCTTGAAGTATATTCAAATTGTGTTTGGGGCTGGCTCTGGTCAAAGATTGACACTGAGTAGCAAGACCAGAAGAAATGTAGATCAAAGATCAGACTGCATGTTATGTGCAGTCTTATTTTGATCTACAAATTCTGCAAAAGCTATCCAGGGCAACACTGGCAGTAACAAAGTTAAATTTCACAAGGATATTTCAAAGCTGTCAGAGGCAAGTTTGTTTTAGGAGGCGACAAACACACAATAAAAAAATGCAAAAATCATGTTAGTATAAATGTTATTTCTCAAACAACTCAGAGGCACAACTTCAAAAACACAAAATATGCCTAAAAACAGACTTCCAGATAAGAGGGGGTGATAATATTCTAAATCCATTATTTCTCCTCCAAACCCTATGTTGTGGGTACTCATTAGAATCAATTCAATGAGACGATTCTAATGAGTACCCACAACATAGGGATTAGTGGAAAGTAATTAACATTGTCAATTTTGAAATCAAAATCACTCCCTCTATCTGGAGCTCTGTGAAAAGACAATTAGTATAGCAATTTCACATTTTTTTCCAACTTTTAACATCTTTGGAAAGAAATCTGTGGCGGAGGAACCAATATTCATCTACGTACACAACATGTGGTATTTTTTTGTGCCTATTACCTAATACAAACCTTGCAGTTCACATTAATTTCCCAACAAAATATGACTAGTATTAAAACGATGATTACAACAAGAAATGACTGTAAATTCACAAACAATTTTCAAAGAATTATTTAATATAGGTCACAGTATTAGTGCAAATATATTGAAACCTATGTTATGGAAATTAATGCATTGTTCTATTTGTAAGTCACAAACCCTTTCAATTTCAAAGGCTATGCACAGAAACAAAATAAACTGTGTGCTTTTAGATTACTATGAAAAGCGGAATTAATGTGTTGAAAAGTAACTAAATACAATCAAAGAGAGAAATACAGAATTCTAGACAAATTTGCCTTTACCGAACAATGTTTACTTTTAGAGACCCTGAGAAAGAAGGCTTTTAAAAACACTGTGCAAAAAGGAGAACATGATGGTGACATTTTCTCCTTTTCCCACAATGTTTTCCACTCTCTCAAAGAAATATTCTACCGTTTTAGTCAAATTCAATCTGTTGTCTGCAAATGCATGCAATTTGGTCTGGTCTAAACATTTGCAGATGCATTAAGTCCCCTTTTCACAGAGCAAAGCTTGCCTATTTTTGTAAATGACAAAAAATTGAAAATATGTCAAGAATTATTGGCAAGATTTAATAAATGAATATCACATTTTTTGTTCAGACACTAAATAACTAAAAGCATCTAATGACTTAAAAAATGTTAATACACCTAAATCTGGGTCCGTATTCACCAACCATTCTTGAGAACATTCTTAGTTTCATTCTGAAGAATTTTCTAAATTTGAAAGTAACACAACTTCTGATTAGCTAAACAAAAGGTTTAGCCAATCCAGTGTTTCAGCTAGGATTGCTCAGAAGGGGGCCACTTGGCCCCCTTCAGTCCTAAATAGGGGCCAATCACCTGTGCCATGGGGGGGGGGGGGGGGGGGGGGGGGGGGGGAGGGAGGAGAGGGAGGTGTTAAACATTAATCTTTAAATTTTTTCAACTTTTCATACCTTAAGAACTGAAGATTCTCCGCTCCTTGAAATTTGTCTTTTCATTTTTGTAAAATTTTTACGAAGACAAAGTCGTCTGAAAAGCGTTGCGTAGATGTAATTACCGGCTTTAGATCGCATTCACATACCAAGAACATATAAATGGGGAACCAGGAACGAAAATTCCAGACTGGTTTAGTGAAGTGAATAAAGATTTGATGCAAAAAGTTTAATTTTCAATACTGTTTGTTACCCAGTCGTATATATTTTTCATCGTCCTTCTTTTCGTACTAATACGATTCGTCCCACGGTCTTTCGTACCCTGGCGCGTTTATATACGCGAAAATGAATTTTTGGGGACAAACACGATTTTTTTGCGCCAGTTTTGGCGTGCCATTGTTGGAAATGTGCGGGAATCGTTATTTTTTTGCGGGAATCCCGTAATGGCACGTCCTGGCTGAAACACTGCCAATCAGAAGTTGTGTTACTTTCTAAATCCAGAATAAAACTAAGAATGGAAGTATGGTTGGTTGTTGAATACTAGCCCTGCATAGTCATCAACTTGATCTAAATGCAATCATATCTTACTATTTCTGCAAGGATTTAAAAACACTAACAGTATGTTTCGAATTCTTCTCAATGAACTTTAATTACATCCAACAAGAAAGCTTGTGACTTGTTCATCTTAAAAACATTTGCAGACTAATCAAATCCAGCTGGATTCATGGGATCTTATTTTGAAAGTGTAGAAAACACAGTGGGCAAAGGAAGAAATGCTGGTTACCAGCATTTTCTCCTTTATCCACAATTTTTTCAACAGCTTTTTTCTTCAGCACTGTTACGACACAGGCTTGTATGGTAAAGGGTTAAAGCTTTTGGGGCACCACGGGCAGAAACAGGAAAAACTTATCACTGCACATGTATAGTTTATGTTTTTTGTTCAACGTACAGATCTGAGGCAATATCTATCAACCATTCTAGACTCAATTTTCACTCTAAAACTCCCAACATAAACCATTTGCTTGGCAGCAACCTTCTGTCCGAACCAAACCTTAACCCTTTACTGCACAATGCCGCCTTTTAACACCTCTGGGAAAGAAGCCTTTTGAAAACATTGTGGGAAAAGGAGAAAATGCTGGTAACCAGCATTTTCTCCTTTTCCCACAATGTTTTCTATCCTATCAAAGAAAAATTGCACCACTTGAGCCACACTGAAATTGTCATCTGCAAATGCTTTCAATTTGGACAAGGCTAAATTTTTGTTGCCTGGTAAAGGGTTAAAGGATGTTCTTGATATTTTTAAGTTGGATTACTTTGAACCTATACCACACAATCCCTGGTATTAACAACCAGGAGGAAAAAGGCTTTTGAAAGCATTGTGGGAAAAGGAGAAAATGCTGCTTTGCAGTATTTTCTCCTTTACCCACAATGTTTTCTACCCTTTTGAGGTCCAATTCCACAGTTCAGCCATACTTTGACTTTTTACCAAAGACAAAAATTTCAGACTTCATCAAATTAAACAAATTTGCAGATTCAAAGTAGCACAAAATATGATTTCTGACTTTGAAACGGAAGGAATTTTGTTTGAAAAGGACAAAATGCTGGTTTCCAGCATTTTCTCCTTTTTCAACTATGTTTTCAAAAAGCTTTCTTCTTTGGGGTCATTAAGACTTTTAACTGTGTGGTAAAGGGCTATGTTGTTGTCTGAAAATGCATTCAATTTGGACAAGTCTACAATTTTCACCAAGCAGAAAAGAGTTCAATTTTGTAAACTGATCCTATGTAAAAAGTAATGCAACTTGAGACCCATGATTAATAAAGGCAATATAAGGAAAGCCAAATTGACATAAGCTACGTTTTCTCGCTTTACCAATTGATCCTGTGATTTCGCAACTCTGAGGAAAATTGCTCATGAAGATATTGTGGGAAGAGGTCAACATTGTGGCAAGCAGGAATATTACTGATTTTGCAGTCTTTTTTACCATGAAGTCAAACATTTTACTTTGTACAAAGATGACACTTTGAAATCCATACTTATTGGTCCACATTTTTTTGCTTTATCTTTCAGGTATTTTTACTCTTTACCACACAATCCCAAGTTTTAATGACCCAGAAGAAGTTTTTGAAAACATTGTGGGAAAAGAAGAAAATGCTAGTGACCAGCATTTCCTTTTTCCGCCCCAATGTTTTCAACAATCTCAAAGACAGATACTGTCGTTTGTACCCCATTTTGTTTGTTGTCAGCAAATGCTTTCCATTTGGACTGGTCTAAAATTTTGTTGTGTGGTAAAGAGTTAAATTTGGAAGACACATAATGCCAAGATTACGTATAAAGTAGTCTTCACCAAGTAGTTTTATTATTGGCTAGGATTTGTTTCTTGGCCAATCAAAAGGCATTTTACAATTTGAATTAGAGGTCACTGTCAAATGGTCACCAGTCCTCTACAACTTTACTCCAGGCTACAGGTAAGCATTGAAAAAAACTATGATACAAAATCTCTAATTACAAACAAATCTATTTACATAATTTTCATCTATCTTACAGCAGCTTTACTATACACTTAAAAATCTTTTCATAATTACAGTAAGAAGCATGCATTAGAAACCAGGTAACAATTTCTAACCAAAATTCACCCAAAAATAGGCATAGGGGTTTTTGCAGGTATTGTTTGTGCAAAACACTACCTGAAACTAGAGTGTAAAATGGGACATTGTCTGTTAGGAAAACCAGACGAAAATATCTTTAACCCTTTCCCAAACAAGCCCTGGTTTTCACATGTCTGCAGTACAAGTCTTTTGAAAACACTGTGGGAAAAGGAGAAATTGCTCGTAATGAGCAATTTCTCCTTTTCCCACAGTGTTTTCTACCCTTCTGCCATTTTCATCAAATTTAAAATTGCCGTCTGCAAACTCTTTGAATTTGGACCAGTCCAAAATTTGTCGTTTGGGAAAGGGTTAAATTTCAAGACATTTTTTGATCGTAAGATATTAGCACAGCAGCCAGTATTGATCAAGCTCGTGAGTCCTACTTATCAACCATCGAAACTGCATTCTTGGTCTATCTCTAGATTAGTAAATAACACAATTTTTGATTGGCTATGCCATTTGGTTCAGAAATGGTTTAGCCAATCAGATGTTGGAGTACTTTCTAATTTAGAAAATTCTACAAATGAGACTAAGAATGTTAATAAAAATGGTTAATGAATGTGGGCTAATAAAGCAGAGTTTATGCAATCTGATCTTGATCTAAACAGACCGCAAAGGTAAGTATAGTTGTGGTAGGCACTCCAATGGTTCAATATTTGTTTTGTTTTCACATACACTATTGACGAGGGGCTCTCTTATCACATGGCCATGAAAAATACATGTTAACTCTACCAAACGACAAAATTTTGGACTGGACCAAATTCAAAGCATTCACAGATGATGAAATAAATGTAGTTCAAATGATGATTTCTGTACTTGATAGGGTAGGAAACATTGTGGGAAAAGGAGAAAATGCTGGTTACCAGCATTTTCTCCTTTTCCCACAATGTTTTCAGAGGCCTTCTTCTTCAGGGTTGTTCAAACTCTGGATTGTGTGGTAAGTGGTTAAAGAAATCATTTAACCCTTTACCATATAATTCCGAGTTTTAACGACCCTGAGAAAGAAGCTTTTTAAAAACATTGAGGGAAAAGGAGAAAATGCTGGTAACCAGCATTTTCTCCTTTTCCTTACAATGTTTTCTAGCCTTCCCAAAACAAATTTCAACTTTTGAGTTACATTTATTTTGTCGTCTGCAAATGCTTTCAACTTTGACTAGTCTAAAATTTTGTCTTTTGATAAAGCAGTACACATGTTGAGCAATATCAGTAGTCTCTATCAACATACCACAGTATAGTATTTATACTCTAAATGCACTCGTTGAAAATAAGTCAGTCATTAACAATCAGGGAAATGAAAAACAATTTTAACCCTTTCCCAAACGACAAATTTTGGACTGGTCCAAATTGAAAGAGTTTGCAGACCACAATTTTAAATTTGATGAAAATGGCAGAAAGTTATCAAAAAGGGTAGAAAACACTGTGGGAAAAGGAGAAATTGCTCGTTATGAGCAATTTCTCCTTTTCCCACAGTGTTTTCAAAAGACTTGTACTGCAGACATGTGAAAACAAGGACTTGTTTGGGAAAGGGTTAACAGACTGGTCATTGCTATCTATCCAACCTTCCCCTACCAACACGCAATTCTCTACGATTTTGAAAGCATTGTGACAAATGGAGAGAACAAAAATCCCCAAAATGAGCTTTTTCTCCCACTGTTTTCTGGTTGGTGCAGTCAGACTAAGTTACAAGCAAGCCACTTAAACTAAAATTTGAATTCTACATACATAAAATTTGGCACAATAACATTATCGTCATTCTGAACTATCTATTACCAGGAATTTCCCTTAGAAAACATATAAAGAAGAAGAAAGAAAGGTAGGTGGAAAAATATAACTAAGCCTAACTTTAGCTGATTCTGCAGATAGCGCAGATCAAGGAAGGCAAGGCATACACACTGGGGTGTGAATGATAAAATGTGAGGGGGTGGAAAAATGCCCTAAACCTTCCCTCCCCAACATACTTCAGTAAATACATTGTTTCTGGGCAGATTCTTATCAGCTGGGACAGTTTTGTATTTTCATTTTTAGCAAAGAAGGAAGCTTCTGACAGGAGGAAAACTACACCCCACCATACAATACATTGAGATTTGCACTGTCTGCACATATGAAATATTCTGTCAATGTAGCAGTGCTGAAATTACAGTAAATCTAATTGGTGCCCATTTTGTCAGAAAATTTTGTAAAATATCCAACAGTGTAGATTCTAGATTAGACAACCTGATCTATATCTCTACACTGTTCAATTGTCCTTGACATGCAAAGGTTTTTTGCCAGTAGACATGAGTTTTAAACTTGCAAGAATTCACAGAAACATTGTAAAATTCATCTCAGACAAAGAGATTTGAACTTGACACAGTAGAAAATATTGCGTGAAAAGGGAAAAATATGCTGGCTGCTACTATTTTCTCCTTTTCCTACAATGTTTTAAAAAGCCCTGGTCGTTTGGAATAGAGTAAAATAAAGAAAACAACAGCCATCCAGTTCTGTATTGCTCAAACTATCAACAAGCTTGTAACCACTAGGAAGCCCCAAGACATACTGTTGGATGGAATCAGTTTGGCAGCATGAGGTGTCATGTGTCTTGACACAACTCCCCACCATTTTTTTTTTTTAATTGAAATCCTAGATTATGAATCAACTGAATAGTGAATACCTCAAAATACCCTTGTAAGAGAAATATTTCTGCTTATTACAGTATGAAAATGACTTTATTCCCCTGTACTTAACAGCTTTGGAAACATTGTGCGAGAATGAGCAATTGCTTGCAACAAACAGAAAATCCTTTTGGCAACAAAATTTTCTCTATTGCCAAAGTACATTAATTTTATTACTTTTACATGATTGTCCTTTTGTAAATTTGTGATAATTTTTGATAGGCCATCATCAGGTAAAGGGTTAATATGGCAGTTTCCTATTTTTTAAGTAAATGAATTCAAAACATTTGCTGATATCTAAGCGAGGCTCACAACTGAGTCCATTCATTTGGCTTGTTAACCCTTCACCAGAGGACAAAGAGTTTAGGTTAGTCCACACTGAAGGCAGTTGCAGACAACAAAGTTAAATGATGAAATTTGTCTTTGAACATGCTGAAAACATTGTGAGAAAAGGAGAAAATGATGGTAACCAACATTTTCTCCTTTACGTAACCAGCATTTTCTCCTTTTCAAACAATGTTTTTAAAAGCAGTCTTCTTCATGGTTACTGAGTTAACCCTTTCCCAAACAAGCCCTGGTTTTCACGTGTCTGCAGTACAAGTCTTTTGAAAACACTGTGGGAAAAGGAGAAATTGCTCGTAACGAGCAATTTCTCCTTTTCCCACAGTGTTTTCTACCCTTTTTGATAACTTTCTGCCATTTTTGTCAAATTTAAAATTGTCGTCTGCAAACTCTTTCAATTTGGACCAGTCTAAAATTTGTCATTTGGGAAAGGGTTAACACATGGGACTGTTTGGTAAATGCTCATTAATGTCTTGACCACAGGAATTATCAGAAGTATATCAATTCAAAACTTCGGGTGTTATAAAGGTCAAGGTCACAGGTGAGACCATTCATGTTCCATGTTGTTAGTATCTTGCCCATCTGGGTCATCTGGCAATGTGACCTTGTGGGCCGAGCCCAAAGAACTGGTTCTGCTCATGCTCCCCTCACTGCTAGTTGATTCTGTGGAAAGTCTCACACCACTGATCTGTTCGAAACTGTCCTGAAATATAGAAAAAGATTTTCTAAAACCTTTCAATGAAATTAATACCCCCCTCTCAATAACAAAACAAAGATCAGCAACAAGTAAGAATGAGAACTGATGTACATGTATAAAAAAAAAAAAATTGCATGATGGCTCTAAAATGTAAGGTTTTCTCTGGTTACAGAGACAAAGTGTGGATACAGCAATATAGGTAGTGTACTGTAAGTTTTTGTGAAAGAAAAAGTGTGATGTTAACCTTTGGACAAAAAAAAAATCTCTCATCTGCACTTCACCATCCAGCTGCAATATCTGGGTCCTAAGAACTGAAAACAATTATTGTCTATGTGGCATAAAATGAACTTGTTCAGCCTTACACTAGTCAAAATACAGCAGCCAGTTCACCCATCCGTATGTTCCTGGAATTTCCTATACCAGTACTTCACACATCATTATTTCTAAGTAACTAACTGCTTTCCCACATGAACATCATTGAAACACTGTTCAGCGGTGAGAGAGGAATGAATCCTATCTCAATGACTAACATCAATCCTCCAAAAGAGTTTGATGGGGCTGGGATTCAAACTTACGACCCCTGGACTAAAAGCCATGTTTGGTTCTGAGTGAGTTCCCAGACCTGACCACTGAATCAATGGGGGTAAATATTTTGTCAATAGGTAAAGCCAGTTTGGTACAGTTTCTATACTACTATGACAAGAAAAAAACAAGTACAGTACATTCTAATAAAGTATCAGACAGTGAAGATCAATGATCATGTTGTACATTTTGCTCAGTTAAACCTTTACCAAACCATCCCGACTTTTAACAACCCACGAAAGAGAAGCCATTTGAAAACACTGTGGAAAAAGGAGAAAATGCTGGTTACCAGCATTTTCTCCTTTTCCCACAATGTTTTCTACCCCTCCAAGGCAAATTCCAACATTTGGACCACAATTAATTTGGTATCTGCAAATGCTTTCAATTTGGACAAGTCTAAATAATTTAGTTTTTGTTTGGTAGCAAGTTAAGACCCAACTCTTTAACAATGACAAAATTTTAGACTAGTCCACATTGGAAGCATTTCCAGAGGACCAAAAATAAATGTGACTAAGAATTGAAACTTGTTTTGGGAAGGATAAAAAACATTGTAGGAAAAGGAGAAAATGCTGGTCTGCTGGTTATCAGCATTTTCTCCTTTTCTGACAATCTTTTCCAAGGGCTTTTTTGTCATTGTCATTAAAAGTTGGGATTGTGTTGTAAAAGATTAAATCATAATCTCCAGAAACATTTTTGTGGCAACCAACTACGAAAACATGTTTGTAAATAAAATCATGAATATAATGGGAAAATTTAGTGCTGGGTGGAGTTTGTCTTAACATGCATTTTTCCTGTTTACTACTATGTTTTTAAAAAAAGTCTACAACAAAATGAGGAGGTCATGAATGTGCTTAACTCTACCACACAATCCCGAGTTTTAACGAACCTGAGAAAGAAGCCTTTTGAAGACATTGTGGGAAAAGGAGAAAATGCTGGTAACCAGCATTTTCTTCATTTCCCACAATGTTTTCTATCCTTCCCCAAACAAGTTTTGATTTTTCATTCTCATTTAATTTGTCATCTGCAAACGCTTTCAATTTGGAACAGTCTAAAATGTTGTCATGTGGTAAAGAGTTAACGCTTTACCAAATGACAAAATTTTAGACTTGTCGAAATTGAAAGCTTTAGCAGACAGAAAATTATCTGTTGCTCCAACTGTAAAATTTATCTGAAAGGATAGAAAACATTGTGGGAAAAGAAGAAAATGCTGATTACCAGCATTTTCTCCTTTTCCCACAATGTTTTCAAAAGACCTCTTCCTTGTGACAGTTAACCCTTTACCAAACAATCCCGTGTTTTCACGTCCCTGAGGAAGAGGCCTTTTGAAAACATTGTGGGAAAAGGAGAAAATGCTGGTAACCAGCATTTTCTCCTTTTCCCATAATGTTTTCTACCCTGTCAAAAAACCTCAAGTTCATTTGTACCACTTTCAAATCTGTCATCTGCAGATGCTTTCAATTTGGGAGGGGCTAAAATTCGTCGTTTGGGAAAGGTTTAAAACTAAGGATTGTTTGGTAAAGAGTTAGGTAGTTATATTTATCACACATACATTCGCACAAAAAAAATCCTTCATTTACTGGTAACTTATACAATGGCAAAATAAATGGGAACCTGCATATTGAGCATGCAAAACTAAAGATCTGTTCTGGACAAAAAATGTGAAAATGAATGACATTCATAGAACATGGCACACAATAAGACATGGTATTAAACCCTTTACCACACAATCCAATGTTTAACCCTTTCCCAAACGACAAATTTTGGACTTGTCCAAATTGAAAGAGTTTGCAGACGACAATTTTAAAGTTGATGAAAATGGCAGAAAGTTCTCAAAAAGGGTAGAAAACACAGTGGGAAAAGGAGAAATTGTTCGTTTTGAGCAATTTCTCCTTTTCCCACAGTGTTTTCAAAAGACTTGTACTGCAGACACGTGAAAACCAGGGCTTGTTTGGGAAAGGGTTAACGACCCTAAGAAAGGCTCTTGAAAACGTGGGGAAAAGAGGAAAATGCTGTAATTTCCTACTTTTTCCACAATGTTTTCTAACCTTTTAACAACAAATCCTGAAATAAGAGCAAATTTTAACATATTACCTTCAAAATTTATGCTTTTAAATATGGACAAATCTAAAATTTTGATGTCTGATCAAGAACTAAGAACATAAACAATTATTTTGTTTTTCATGAAAAATCTTGCTTTGCTCACAAACACTGTTTAATACTGGACTCTAAATCTTAGGATTAACGGGGGTTATTCTTCCTACAAAAATGATATGGACATAATATGTGGAAATAGACGACTGATTGTATGGTGTTTAATGACATTTTCAGCATTACTTCTGTTACATTGCAGCAGCTAGTACACCTATCCATGCTTTCCTGGAGTTTCTTTTACCAGTACTTCATACAATATTCTTCCCAAGCCTCTGGCTGCTTTCACACATAACCATCATCGAAACAATGATCAGCAGTGTGAGAGGAATGAATCCTGTCGCAATGACTATCATCAATCTTCGGAAGGAAATTGGCTAAACCAAACCAGCAACCCCCTGTACTCAAGTCCTGTACACTATCAACTGTGCTACTGCGGCTTGGCCAACATAAATGAAACCAGGAATTAAATGATTATTCTAAAAGTAAATTAACCCTTTACCACACAATCCCAACTTTTAACGACCCTAAGAAAGAGGCCTTTTGAAAACATTGTGGGAAAAGGAGAAAATGCTGGTAACCAGCATTTTCTCCTTTTCCCACAATGTTTTCTACCCTTCCCAAAACAAGTTTCCATTTTTCCGTCACATTTATTTTGTCGTCTGCAACTGTTTTCAATTTGGACTAGTCTTAAATTCTGTCGTTTGGTAAAGAGTTAACAAAGAAATTCCAAATTAAATGAGCTGTGCCCTTGGTAAAGCGGGTTTAATGAATTTCCGTGATCCATTGTAACGAGCAAGTCATCACATGATTCTCGATCCTTAACTCTTTACCAAATGACAAAATTTTGGACTAGTCCAAATTGTAAGCATTTGCAGACGACAATATAAATGTGAATCAAAAGCTGAAATTTGTTTTTGGAAGAGTAGAAAAAATTGTGGGAAAAGGAGAAAATGCTGGTTACCAGCATTTTCTCCTTTTCCCACAATGTTTTCATAAGGCTTCTTCCTCAGGGTCGTTAAAAGTCGGGATTGTGTAGAAAAGAGTTAACCCTTTCCCAAACAAGCCCTGGTTTTCACATGTCTGCAGTACAAGTCTTTTGAAAACACTGTGGGAAAAGGAGAAATTGCTCGTAACGAGCAATTTCTCCTTTTCCCACAGTGTTTTCTACCCTTTTTGAGAACTTTCTGCCATTTTCATCAAATTTAAAATTGTCGTCTGCAAACTCTTTCAATTTAGACCAGTCAAAAATTTGTCGTTTGGGAAAGGGTTAAAGTCAATTTTATCTAACAACCAACTGAATCATGAGGGTAGGCTGGTCCTTCAACCTGCAGAAACTTGACCAATGGCAAATAGATTTCAACCCAGGTTAATCAAATGCATTACACTCCCTTTCCATAAAGTTCCTGACACAATCTCTTTTTTATCCTGTACGTAGGAATGTCAGATTTGTTTGAGCCATACTCTAACAAAAGGGGGTTCAATGCAGTTCTGTGATGCATTATATCAAGCAAGCCATTACAATTATGGATCCATAAAATTCATTTTGTAGAACAACCGACTGAATCATGAGGTACACTGGTCCTTTGACACGCAGAAAATCGACCAATAGCAGAAAGTTTTGACCATGTCGACCAATAGCAGCAAATTTCAACCATGTCAGCTTGTGTGGATTGCAAAGGCTGACCTGGGTTAACCCTTTACCAAACGACAAAATTTTAGAACACTCCAAATTGAAAGCTTTTGCAGACAACAAAATAAATGTTAGTCAAAAATTGAAATTTGTTTTTGGAAGAGCAGAAAACATTATGGGAAAAGGAGAAAATGCTGGTTACCAGCATTTTCTCCTTTTCCCACAATGTTTTCTAAAGGACTCTTTCTCAGGGTCGTTTAAAGAAGGGATCATGTGGTAAAGGGTTAATAATTTTTGCAGATACATTGATGCCCCTTTTCACAGAGCATGGTTTTTTTTATACATGAAATAATGACAATAAATTCAAACTGGTAAGTAGTTAGTAGAATGATTTTCTGATTTCATCAAGAGGCATTTGAAGTTGTTTACTGAGAGCTCTACCCCCTTTTGCTCTGAGTTTTGTTTGCAGTTCCAAACCTTGCAACAAGAGAATGTAAAGCAACCACCTCCGTAAAGTTTCACCAAAGATTTCACATTTGATCCCAAAGAAAAGTGTTACAACCATACACCACGAAGTATCACTCAGTTCAGATTTTTCTCAGTCACTTGTCATAGTCACTTCAAAGATCCAACACAAAGAATGTGAGTTAGAGCAAAGGCAAGTACCCTGTGCTTTAAGATACCCCTAGAACAAAGTAACGTTCAGATCAAACAAGCATTTTCTTGCCTAATTCTTTATAATAAGATTTCTTGGGGAAAACTGTATGAGCTTTCCTATATTTGGGATCATTTAACCCTTTACCAAACAACAAAATTTTTGACTGGTCCAAATTGAAAGCATTTGCAGACGACAAAATAAATGTAGCTCAAGTGATGATTTTTATCTGTGATAGAGTACAAAACATTGTGGGAAAAGGAGAAAATGCTGTTTACCAATATTTTCTCCTTTTCCCACAATGTTTTCAAAACGCTTCTTCCTCAGGGTCGTTAAAAGTCTGGATTGTGTGGTAAAGGGTTAATATACCATAAAGTTACAGTTATCAGGTAGCACGATTCTTTAACCCTTTACCAGACGACAAAATTTTAGCCTTATCCAAATTGAAGGCATCTGCAGACGACAATTTCATTGTGGCTCAAATGGTGCAATTTTTCTTTGATAGGGTAGCTGCTGGTAACCAGCATTTTCTCCTTTTCCCACAATGTTTTCAAAAGGTGTCTTTCCCAGGGGCGTTAAAAGGCGGCATTGTGCGGTATAGGGTTAATCCATTTATTAACATTTTCGAGTACTAAGCCTAAACCCTTATCCTGCTAAATAAGTTAAATGAAACTTTCAAGCCGAAAGTAAAACCTTGAATAATGTTTTTTCAAACTTTTTTTTTTCTTTGAGCAAATTATCTCCTTATCGTAGATTCTGTGCAGTCTGATCTTGATCTACATTGTCCACAAAAGGTCAGTGAGTCTCGCTTAGCAGCATAAGGTCCAAGCCTTACAGCACCGAATATAGCGGACATTTTCGATCTAGAAATATGACCCAATTAAAAGGCAATTTTACATTGCCCCTGTCTGGATTCCCTCAGCATAAAGTGTAGATCTGAGATCAGACTGCAAACTTTGTGCACTCTGATCTTGATTACAATGGCCACAAAAGGGAACTTAGGTAGTGAAAGGGGCTTTAAGGATTAACCTTTTACTGCATAGTCACACTTTTAAACAAGCCTGAAAAAAAGACTTTTGAAAACATTGTAGAAAAAGGAGAAAATACTGGTTACAACAATTTTCTCTTTTTCCCACAATGTTTCCTATCCATTCAAAAACAAATCCTAGTTTCCAAGTTACAGTTTTTTGTCATCAAGGCCACTATTTTGTCTTTTGGTGAAGAGTTATAAGTGTAAGAAAAACACTGTGAGAAAAGTAGCAATTGCTTGTTACAAGCAATTTTTACTTTTCAAGAATGTTTTTTAGGCTTTAAAGGGCATGAAAAAACTGTATTTGAAAGGTAACAGGTTGAAGATATAGGACCACCTCATACATACTGGATGGAAAGGCTATATTCGTAATTAAAATGGCATTGGATGAAGCATTTAGGAGATTACAGAGTTGTGAAGTAATATTTTTTAAAGGGGACTTTACTGGTTTCATTCCTCTATGGCCTGCTATCAGTTTTGTATCTTAGTAATATTCACAAATTATATGTACAATACACGTGATCACACATACACACACACACTGCAGGGAAAGACAGGAGACGCAATGGAAGACATGCATACAGAAAGCTGATTGGTCACAACGTGATGGTATTGACCTACATTACAATGGCATACTGCCCCCGCTGGAATTACTGTCCGATACAGCAATGTTGTTTGTTACCTAGATGATAATAGTGAAACATAGCATAAACAAAACTGTGACTTAATTCTATGTGGCAAAAAAAGAAGAGAAATGTATCAAAAGTGATAAAGAAAATGTGTTATTCTTTCACATATGAGGAAAATGTGATATTTTGTCACATGTACTAAAGAAAATGTGATATTTTAAGTTTCTCCTTATAGTATACAGACCTTACAAAGATATTACATCAAACATGGTGATAAATTGGAAAATACTAGTAAAATTTTCATTTTGTCACAATGTTTCCAATGTCTCTGTCCAAATATGGAATGTTCTTATTCACTATTTTTTCCCCTCTCATATACCTTTTCAGACCGTTATCTCCTGCAGAACACTTTTGGAAACAGTATGACAATACTACAGTCATCTGTTGAAAATTTGCATCAGGACCCAATGAGTAAACCCTTTACCACACAATCCCGAGTTTTAACAACCCTGTAGTGGAAGGCTTCTGAAAACATTTTGGGAAAAGGAGAAAATGCTGGTAACCAGCATTTTCTCCTTATCCCAAAATGTTTTCTACCTCTTCAACAACAAATTCTAATGTTTGAGCCACATTTTATTTGTTGTCTGCAAATGCTTTCAATTTGGACAAGTCTAAAATTTTGCCGTGTGGTAAAGAGTTGGGTTCTAACTATAAAATAATTCAGTTATGTTCAACTTAAAAAAATCAGCAGATGGAATGATACTTTTAATTTCATTTCTACTGCTCTCCTAATTCATTTTCTACCAGATGACAATATTTTAAACATGTCCATTTTGAAAGCATTTGCATATGACATATCAAATACAGCACAAAAGATAGGATTTACTATTATAGAAGGTAAATATGACGGGGGGAAAAGCAGCCAAATTCTGGTTCATTTTTCCTTTTTCCCACTGTGTTTTAAAAATCCTTATTATTTCGAAGAGTTGTAAGAAAACTAAATTGTTTAGCAGTGGATTAGCAATTCTTCGAACTATTAACATTCCAACCCTTTACCAAACAATCCCAAGTTTTAAAGACCCTGAAGAAGAAATCTTTTGAAAACAATGTTGGAAAAGGAGAAAATGCTGATAACCAGCATTTTCTCCATTTCCCACAACGTTTTCTACCCTTCAAGAAAAAATTTCATTATTTGTTCGAATTTAAAATTTGTTGCCTGCAAAATGCTTTCTGTTTGGACCAGTCTAAAGTTTTGTCTTTTGGTAAAGAGTTAACATTGTAAGAACACAAATTAGTAAACAGTGAAATGTGATTAGACAATTACAAATGAGCAGTGAAAGTTTTGTTTTTAAGTTCTAGCCAAACAACTTCTAATAGTCTAGCTGAATTATTATAGAGAAAAACTTTGTCAGCAAAGCCCTTACAGGCCATTTCTATATATACTGCTATTGCAAGAAACATATCATTCGGAAAAATATGAAACATATCATTCCGAAAAATAGAAAACAAGGACAAAAAATGTTATTTATGAATGATGTGGCAAAGCAGTTACTTCTTTTCCAACGATGTTTTTTCTTTTCAAATCTGTTCATTGTAGGGGTGTCAAGTAACATTTCTTCAACAAAAGAATGAAAATGGAAACATGACAAGATACAAGACAATGTACAAAAGATGAATAATTTCCCAAACAAAATTTAAATGTTTCTCTAAGTACAGTATGCTTCATTATACTGTTATGTCAGGCCTTACAGATTACGCTATTGAGCAATTTCAGAGAAAGTAGCCATTAACACTTTACCATAAAATCCAGAGTTTAACAACCTTGAAAGCAAAGGCTTTTGGAAACATTGTTGGAAAAAGCAGAAAATGCTGATGACCAGCATCTTCTCCTTTCCCCACAATGTTTTCTACCCTGTCAAATACAAAGTTCATCATTTCAGCCGCATTTGTCATCAGCAAATGCTTTCAATTTGGACCAGTCTAAAATTTTGTCATTTGGTAAAGAGTTAAAGCTAAAACAAACCACCTAACGGCTATAACATTTTCTCATTTTCTGTAAATGTCAATCTTAAAACTCTTTAACCCTTTCCCAAACAAGCCCTGGTTTTCACGTGTCTGCAGTACAAGTCTTTTGAAAACACTGTGGGAAAAGGAGAAATTGCTCGTAACGAGCAATTTCTCCTTTTCCCACAGTGTTTTCTACCCTTTTTGAGAACTTTCTGCCATTTTCAACCAATTTAAAATTGTCGTCTGCAAACTCTTTCAATTTGGACCCGTCTAAAATTTATCGTTTGGGAAAGGGTTAATCAAAATAACTAAACTGTAAAACATCCGAGTCATGCTCTGGCAAAATGGGGCTTAATGCATCTCCACGATGCATTGTACCAATCAAGCCCTCACATAATTATGGACACAATTGTCACTTTTTTTTTAAAAACCCGACTGAATAATGAGGTAGACTGGTACTTGGACATACAGAAAATTGACCAATAGCGAAAAGTTTTGGCCCAGGTCAGCCTGCCCGGATTGCGCAGGCTGACCAGAGTCGATACTTTTCTCAGATGCATTAAGCCCCCTTTTCACAGAGCATGACTCATTTCTACTTGTTACACAACCTGTGATGAAAGATGCATTGATTAGTTCTTAACTTTTAACATCTGACATTTACAATATTAGACCTTAAGCTGTTAACACTGTACATTAATTTTATTTTGCCTTATTCCCTTCAGAATACAATTTGGATGTCGACAAGAACAAAGTGTCAAACGAGGCAAATACATACAGAAGACAACTGAAGTAAAATGAGAGCAAAATGTAGGATTTGCAATTAAATCAAGGAAGATTTTTATATTGCCATATATGTTGTTTTTTTTTCTTTCTGATAAATATGAAATGTACCGCTGTCTAATATCCAAAAACTTTTGTTTGGTTAAAATTCAAACAACATGAAGTACCAAGTTTTTACACGTATTTGTTTTTTTAAAATACATTTTGGCAATACGTTCAACGGTATTTCAGCCATAGCACAGCAAACAGTATACATATTCATGGCTCCGGAGTTTGACCTGTTTTTGATCAGGGCTTCGAAAAGCCTGGCTGAAGGATTTCCCGGGCTTTCAGGGCTTTTCCATTACCAACGCATACCCTAACCAACCACTGGAGCTAAAATAAAAGACCCTAAGAGTTGAAAAGACTTGCTTAACTCTTTACCAAACAACAAAAATGTAGACTTGTCCAAATTGAAAGGATTTGCAGATGACAATTTAAATGTTGTTCAAATGATGGAATTTGTCATTGATAGGGTAAAAACCATTGTGGGAAAAGGAGAAAATGCTGGTTACCAGCATTTTCTCCTTTTCCCACAATGTTTTCAAAAGACTTCTTTCTCAGGGGCGTTAAAAGTCAGGATTGTGTAGTAAAGGGTTAAAAGGGGAAAATATTTATCCATTACAGGATGCTTAACCCTTTACCAGACGACAAAATTTTAGCTTTCTCCAAATTGAAAGCATTTGCAGACGACAATTTCAATTTGGCTCAAATGGTGCAAGTTTACTTTGGTAGGGTAGAAAACATTGTGGGAAAAGGAGAAAATGCTGGTTACCAACATTTTCTCCTTTACCCACAATGTTTTCAAAAGGCTTCTTTCCCAGGGGCTTCAAAAGGCGTCATTGTGCGGTAAAGGGTCAACAGAACAAAATGTGTTCCCAAACAGTGGCAATTCATGAAGGGAAAAAGTTCACAACAAATTAGAGAGCAAAATTGATTGCATGCATTTTGCAAGTGACGTTAATTGTTTGTTACTTAATACCTATAGCACTGAGCACAACTTCTCTTGCATTTGTTGTACTAAACGTGCTGCCTGATCCTTGCTCCACAATGTCTAATACTTTGCAAGACAGCCGAAATTGTTCAATTTTGATTTCTTTTAACAATGAAAATTTTATTCACCAAGAAATCTTTTAATTCATTCTCTTTTTTTTGGTTAAAAGATTTAACCCTTTACCAGACAACAAAATTTTAGCCTTGCCCAAATTGAAAGCATTTGCAGACGACAATTTCAGTGTGGCTCAAATGATGCAACTTTACTTTGATAGGGTAGAAAACATGTGGGAAAAGGAGAAAATGCTAGTTACCAGCATTTTCTCCTTTTCCCACAATGTTTTCAAAAGGCTTCTTTCCCAGGGGCGTTAAAAGGTGGCATTGTGCGGTAAAGCGTTAAACAAACACCACAGCATCAGAAGGTGAAAAGACTTGAAACGAAGTGACAAAAGGAGAAATTTGTGAAACTAACAATTTCTCAATTTGCCACAATATTCTCTTGTTGTGCTAAGCATTTTAAGGGTTAACTAGTACTGATGTACCTAAAAAGACATGTCTGATCCTGTGTCTGAGGGCTGGGGACAAAGATAAAGAAAGCATATTTCAGAATACATCATTCTGTAGTTGGAAAACATAAGTGTTCCTATTGTTAAGTACCCTTTAATGTGGTCCTAATGAGAATTTGTGTTAGGGTCTTGGAGTTGTAACTTGACTATTACTGAGCTGCCCTTTGTTGAAGTAGGGAGACTATCAACTAAGCAAATGCAATATCCTTTTTATGATACTATTCTACAAGTGACTGGTGATTAAAGGTGGCAATATTCATAATTTTTTTTTTTAATCCTTCACCAAACGACAAAATTTTAGATTAGTTCAAATTGAAAGCAGTTGCATTTGACAAAATAAATCTTACTGAAAATTTGAAATTTGTTTCAAGAAGGGTAGAAAACATTGTGGAAAATGGAGAAAATGCTGGTTACCAGCATTTTCTCCTTTTCCCACAAGTTTTCAAGAGGCTTCTTTCTCAGGGTCGTTAAAAGTCGGGATTGTGTGGTAAAGGGTTAATTACCTTGGTATGCTTTTGTCGACCATTTATTCCTGAAGCGCCTTTAACAATTAAAGTTGCCTTCTCTACATCAATATGAGCCATGCTCTGTGAAAAGGGGGCTCACTGTTTCAGCAGAAAGCATCAAACCAGGTCAGCCTGCGCAGTCCGCGCAGGGTGACCTGGGTTGAAACTTTTTGCAATAGCTAAATTTTCTGCAAGTCCAAGGACCAGTCTTCCTCTAGATTCAGTCAATCGTTACACTAAATTGATTGTTTGGATCCTGAGGTATGTGATGAATTGATTCGTATAATGCCTCAACGAGACACATTAAGCCCCCTTTTGCCAGAGCATGACTCATACATAATGTGAATAATAGTAATGGCAGGTTGAATTAAATTTCTCTTCAAGCCAATTTCCCTTGCTATAAGCTTACTAACACTTTGTTTCTACTACATTAAGCCTTTACCAAACAATCCCGAGTTTAAATGACCCTGGGAAAGAGGCCTTTCGAAAACATTGTGGGAAAAGGGGAAAATGCTGGGAACCAGCATTTTCTCCTTTTCCTACAATGTCTTCTACCTTATCAAAGACAAATTCATCATTTGAGCTACATTTAAACTGTTGTCTGCTACTGCTGTCAATTTGGACCAGTCAAAAATTTTGTCATTTGGTACAGAGTTCAAAGACCCTGCAAACATCGGCAAACTACAAACATAAAGCTTGTTGCAGGGTGATAACATGAAATTTCTTATTTTGCTTTCAGAATCTATTCAACAAGACTAAATTTCTGATTTCAAATCTTGGACTAGCATTCTGATTGGCTAAGATATATTGTCTCTGCCAATCAGAAGTCTACATAGCTAGTCACAGAATTGCAGTATGGTAGTCAGAAATTCTTGAACAAGGAAGAGTCAAACTATACCCAAAAGTTGTTCAAATCTAGGGCTTGTATTCTTAAACTGTTCTCAATTGCATTCCCAGGTTTATCATAGCTTTAATATGTAAGATACTTTTTGACTGGCTTTACTATTTTGTTTTGCCAATCAAAAGTTATGTTACTTTGAAATTCAGAACATTTTTGAGCACATGACTAAGAATGTGATTAACCCTTTTCCACACACAACAAAATTTGGACTTATCCAAATTAAAAGCATTTGCAAACGACAAATTCAATGTTGCTCAAAACATGATTTCTGTCTATGAAATTGGAAAAAAACAATGTAGGAAAAGGAGAAAATGCTGGTTACCAGCATTTTCTCCTTTTCCCACAATGTTTTCAGAAGTCTCTTCTGTCAGAGTCGCTAAAACTTGGAATTGTGTGGTAAAGGGTGAAGAATGCTTGGTGAATATAGGCCTAGATTTATATATGATGACCTAGTTGCTCTAACCCACTTTAGTATCTTATTTATATCACTTTAAATTACACATCCAATAGAATATTACTTCTTTTATCAACTTACCTCAAAAGATGTGGGAGAAGGTTCACCAATCATGCTTTGTTCTGGGCTCTCTGAGGTATCCGTCGTAGAACGTGGGCGTCCTGAATTGAACGAGCTTCCCACCTGACGGGGAGATTCCCTTGATTCTCTGGCAGCGCTCCCTGTAAGCAGGTCATTATGATCTTTCATTATTACTGTATGCTTGCCCCTTTCTTGTAAATACGATTGATACCAACAAAGTCTCCCCTTTTACCTTCAATTCTATCATTAGTTTCTAAAATGTTCCAATTTATATAAGAGCCATACTCTGTGAAAAGCTGTTTAACCCTTTACCGCACAATCTTGACTTTTAACAACCCTGATAAACAATGCTTTTGAAAACATTGTAGGAAAAGGAGAAAATGTTGATAACAAGCATTTTCTCCTTTTTCAACAACGTTTTCTACACTTTTACAGAGAAATATTACTGTTTTCATCAAGCTTAATTTGTTGCCTACAAACACATTCAATGTGAACAAGTCTAGAATTTCATTGTTTGCTTAAGAGTTAATGCATCTGGAAAAGTATTGACAATGTCAGCCTGCTCAGTCCACCAGGCTGACAATGGTGGAAAGTTCTTACGATTTACAAATTTTCTGCATGCCCAAGGACCCTTCTACCTTATGATTCAGTCTGTTGTTAGACCACAGGATTTTACTGATCCATAACTAGAGCTGTCACTGAATGTGACTTAATACCCCCGCCAGCGCTTTGACAGAAAAAAAAGTGTCGAGTTCAAGAGGAGATAATTACTCAACCAGGGGGAGTTGACACTTGAAAATTACGTCTTGAAAATCTTCAATATGTGATCAATATATGTGCAAAGTGTCAATGCAACTGAAGGAAAACTGTAGGAGGAGTTTGCGACACAAAATTGCTAGTATTATGTACACAGACGGACACACGGACAAACGGACGGACAGACAGGCTGATTCCAGTATACCCCCCGAAAACATTCGTTTTGCAGGGGTATAATTATGTTATGATTTCTTAGGTATAATGCTTAACTCTTTACCACACAACAAAGTTTTAAACCCATCCGAATTGAAAGCATTTGTAGACGACAATTTCAGTGTGACTCAAATGATGCGATTTGTCTTTGATAGGGAAGAAAACATTGTGGGAAAAGGAGAAAATGCTGGTTACCAGCATTTTCTCCTTTTCCCACAATGTTTTCAAAAGGCTTCAACATCAGTCGTTAAAAGTCGGGATTGTGAGGTAAAGGGTTAATGGAGATGCATTAAAACCCTTTCTGCCAGAGCACCACTCATATGTAATAATTTACCTTTTTACCACACAATCCCCGGTTTTTAATGAACCCTCCAGAAAGAAGCCATTTGAAAACATTGTGAGAAAAGGAGAAAATGCTGGTAACCAGCATTTTCTCCTTTTCCCACAATGTTTTCTACCCTATCAAAGGAAACACCATCATTTAAACCACACTGAAATTGTTGTCTACAAAATGCTTTCAATTTGGACAAGTTTACATTTCTGTCGTGTGGTAAAGAGTTAAGTGCTATTTAACTCTTTGCCAAACGATCCTGCATTTTAACAACCCTGATAACATTGTGGGACAAGGAGAAAATTATGGTAACCAGCATTTTCTCCTTTTCTCACATTGTTTTCTACCCTTTCAGAGCCAAATTCCATCACTTGAATCATATTTCATTACCATTTGAATCCTATTTTGTTACAAGAAAATTCTCCTTTTCCTATAATGTTTTCAAAAGGCTTCTTCCTCCGGGTCGTTAAAACTGTGGACTGTGTGCTAAACTGTAAAAAGAGCCTGAAGTTCTCCACATCAGACAGAGCCTGAAGCTCTCCACATCAGACAGAGCCTGAAGTTCTCCACATCAGACAGAGCCGGAAGCTCTCCACATCAGACAGAGCCTGAAGTTCTCTGCATCAGACAGAGCCTGAAGTTCTCCACATCAGATAGAGCCTGAAGTTCTCCACGTCAGACAGAGCCTGAAGTTCTCCACGTCAGACAGAGCCTGATGTTCTCCACATCAGACAGAGCCTAAAGTTCTCCACATCAGACAGAGCCTGAAGCTCTCCACATCAGACAGAACCTGAAGTTCTCTACGTCAGACAGAGCCTAAAGTTCTCCACATCAGACAGAGCCTGAACTTCTCCCTATCAGACAGAACCTGAAGTTCTCCATCCTGAAGTTCTCCATCCTGAAGTTCTCCATATCAGACAGAGCCTGAAGTTCTCCATATCAGACAGAGACTGAAGCTCTCCACATCAGACAGAGCCTGAAGTTCTCCATATCAGACAGAGCCTGAAGCTCTCCACATCAGACAGAGCCTGAAGCTCTCCATATCAGACAGAGCCGAAGCTCTCCACATCAGACAGAGACTGAAGTTCTCCACATCAGACACAGCCTGAAGTTCTCCACATCAGACAGAGCCTGAAGTTCTTCACATCAGACTGAGCCTGAAGTTCTTCACCTCAGACAGAGCCTGAAGCTCTCCACCTCAGACAGAGCCTGAAGTTCTCCACATCAGACACAGCCTGAAGTTCTCCACATCAGACAGAGCCTAAAGTTCTTCACATCAGACTGAGCCTGAAGTTCTCCACGTCAGACAGAGCCTGAAGCTCTCCACATCAGACAGAGCCAAGTTTTCCACATCAGAAAGGTTGAAAGTTTTTTACCATTATGAGATTTGGCTCCTCGAAGCTGTGATTTGTCCTGTGGTTTAACACCTGTCTGTAACATACTCTTCATTTTCTTAAACTCGCTTGCCTTCTCATTTATGGTTGAATTGTTACCTGCTGTCAGACTATTCTGTAACTAAAAGAATGAAATATTATTAAATAACTATTTAAACCTTTACCAGACCCCATCATTTTTTACTTGTCTACCTTGGAAGCACTTTCAAATTAGAACTGTCGCAAAGCGGACAAATACCCCCCACCCGCACCTTGTCACTGAAACAGCACAATCAGAGAATGGAAATGATTTTCAATACGAAGATCACCCCTGACCTTGACCTTTGACCTGTGTGACCCAAAAACCCCCTTGGGTCATGAGTAACACTTGTATAAAGTTTCAGGGTCCTAGGTCAAACAGCTATTGAGTTTGAGCATAGAAACGATTATCAAACGAAATTCACCCGAACCCTTGACCTTTGACCCATTGACTCAAAAGCAAAAGGGCACCTCCTTGATGAGCAACACTTGTATAAAGTTTCAGGGTCTTAGGTTAAGCAGCTTTTGAGTTATAGCATGGAAATGAAAACAAGACAAGACGGATTGACGGACAGACAGACAGCCAGCCATGACGAAACCAATATACCCCCTCCCCACTTCGTGTGGGGGGGGGGGGGGATTATAACAATAAAATGAATGTGACTCAAGATATCAATTTGTCTGTAATAGGGTAGAAAAACATTGCAGGGAAAGGAGAAAATGCTGGTTACCAGCATTTTTTTCTTTTTTTTCACATAATGTTTTCAAAAGCCTTTGCTGTCAGGGTCTTTAAAACTCTGGATAGTGTGGTAAATGGTTAAGACAGAGGTTTCCAGTACATTCAATTCACATAACGTCTGGTGTATAGACAAAGGCAAGGGAACTGTTTCGTGATTAAACCCTTAACCATACATTCCTGAGTCTTACCAATCCTGAATGAGAAGGCATTTTTCTCCTTTTTCCACAACATTCTCTACCCTTTCAGTGACAATTCACTTTACTTGCACCATATTCAACCCTTTATGAGACAACAAAATTGCAGACTTGCCAAGACTGACAGCATTTACAGAAAACATATCAAATGTGGCTGGAATGATAAGATTTGTCTTTAAAAGGACAGAAAACACTGTGGGTAAAGAAGAAAGTTCTACTTTCCCCACAATGTGTTCAAAAGTTTTCATCTCTCTTTTTTTCCGGAGTGTTTCAGCAAAGTGGACAGTGTAAATCAAATATTAGACTCTGCATTTTGTACAGACTGGTCTTGAAAACTTTAGTAGTCTAGGGGTGAAAAATTCTTACCCTTGCTGCAGGCAAATCCATAAGAGCCTGCATCCCCTGATTGGGTCCGATGTGAGCAATGTGACTAAAGTTAATAGGGGCAGATATGGCTCTAGACTTCCTGTCAGCACTGAAATACAGAATAAGATCCATAAATAACAAAAGGTTACATGGGTTTCCTCCTTAACTAATCAACAGAAAAATATTTGAAGACTATAGATTAGATGTGGTCAAATGAAGAAATGTGTTTTAGGAGATGTTGAAATCATGGCAAAAAAAGAGGCACTACAAGTAATTAGGCTTTTCTCCTTTTCAAACTATGTTTTCAAAGGCATTTTTCTTGGGGTCACAAGCACAGGACTGTTTGGTAAAAGGTTGATAGTTTTTATATTGTATACATGTTTTTCATGAAAGGAGCTTTGCAGCAAAGTTCAATGACTTTTTCATATTTTAACTGCATTAATATGATTTTTATATCAGGAAAAAAACATATACAGTAAGTTCAATGCTTATTAACCCTTTACCAAAACGACAAAATTTTAGACTCGTCCAAATTGAAAGCATTTGCAGAGGACAATATTAATGTGATTGAAAAATTGAAATTTGTTTTGGGAAGGGTAGAAAACATTGTGGGAAAAGGAGAAAATGCTGGTTTTCAAAAGGTTTCAATGTTTTCAAAAGGTTTCTTTCACAGGGTCGTTAAAAGTCGGGATTGTGTTCTAAAGAGTTAACTCTATACCACAAAATCTGAATTTAAACAATTCTAAGAAAGGAGGGAAAACATTGTAGGAAAAGGACCAGCATTTTCTCCTATTCCCCTAATGCCTTCTACCCTATCAAGGACATATATCATCATTTGAGCTATAAATAATTTGTCATCTGCAAATGTTCTCAATTTGGTGGATTTTAAAACTTTGTTGTTTGGCATAGTTAGGACTTTACCAGACAACCAAATTTTATACTGTAATTAGAGGTAAACTATGTTTACATACATAGTTTGAAAAACAGTTTCAAATCTTAGTTTAGAAAAAACCTCTCTGAAAATAAAGTTACAAAAACATCAGATGAAACCAATGACCTAGTTTTTTAACCCAGTCTCATTTAGGATTTAGGTGTTTAAAAAAAGTGACCTTTGCACAAAAATAGGGTTTTTCTATGATTTGACCTGATATACATGTTATTGATACACAGTACCATTTGTTGAGAAAAAAATTACCCAATATAACTTGGTAAACATTTTAAATTTTAGATAGGCAATCTGGTATCTACAAACATAACAAGGTTTTTCCATGGTATGACATAGAAATCTAGTTTTTGGTTTGAGGTTAGCCACAAAGCTATTCAAACTATTCCAGGATGTTATTAATATAAGCATCCTGACCAAGTTTCATGAAAATCAATAGGAAACTGGCCTCCAGTGTGGTAAAAACGTAAATTTATATGAATGAAATAAGAAAACAGAGGGACAACGGATGCTTTTGAAGACTTGACAAAATGGTACATCAATTTGTCATGTAGAAAAGCTTCATGCTAAGATGAGCTAAAACCAAAAATCAGTAGTCTAATTTGCTTTCACCGCATCAATTAACCCTTTCCCAAACAAGCCCTGGTTTTCACGTGTCTGCAGTACAAGTCTTTTGAAAACACTGTGGGAAAAGGAGAAATCGCTCGTAACGAGCGATTTCTCCTTTTCCCACAGTGTTTTCTACCCTTTTTGAGACCTTTCTGCCATTTTCATCAAATTTAAAATTGTCGTCTGCAAACTCTTTCAATTTGGACCAGTCCAAAATTTGTTGTTTGGGAAAGGGTTAAAAATGGAAAGGTTATTCTGACATATAACTACACTACTTTAAACACCTTTTCATCACTCATTCTTCATTACACTGTCTACCTTTTGAGCATTACCTCTAGAAAGGAACGTCAGACATACATGGGTATCAAATAAACATAGTGTATATTTATATGTAAAGAAACTGCTATCTAGATGGGAAGAAGAGACCAAAGCAAGTACCAGGCATGGAGTATATGGGGAAAACTGAGGACACTATTTCATAATGCAGTAAGTTAGAAAATGAAATAACATTCATATCACACAGGTAAAAAAATCAAGAGGCCTATAAGGGCCTCTATCAATCTACAGGCTGTTACTTGTCCTTGCATTTTACTGTGAATGACATCTGTTATCATATCAAATAGTATCTAATGACCTAAATGGGCATGACCTGAACCATACTGTTTTGAAAATTTCATATATTTCCTTTGTTCGAAATACTTGTTGAAGTTCTTCAGTGAAAAGGAAAATAATAATGCTGATAGTCTGTATAAATTTCCCGAGAATCAAGAGTAAATCAATGATAATATGCATATAAAAGCATAAAAGAATTCATCCTACATTGCATACAATGTATCAGATCCTTTTCTTTGACTTGCACACAGACTTTGATCATATGCCAAAACTTTGTAAAAATATATGATCATATTGTGGACTTCAAAAAAGCTTCTTCTGGCCTTTGGACAGTAGAGCTAAAAATTCATGGAGTTAATCTATAATCTAGAGCAGCCAATTTTCACTTAAAAAGATTCCAAAGTTAAACCATTAAGCACCAAAAAAAAACCCAACAGAAGTTTTCATTCTAGAAAATGTGCAATCTGATCTTGACCTACACTGGACACAACGGCAACTATAGTAGTGAAAGGTGCTTTAACCCTTTACAAGATAACAAAATTTTAGCCTTGTCCAAATTGAAAGCACTTGCAGATGTCAATTTCAAAGTGGCTTAAATGGAGCAATTTTACTTTGATATGGGAGAAAACATTGTGGGGCAAGGAGAAATTGCTGGTTACCAGCATTTTCTCTTTTTCCCACAATGTTTTCAAAAGATTTCTTTCTCAGGGTTGTCAAAAGGCGGCATTGTGCAGTAAAGGGTTAAGAGTTAACCCTTTACTGCACAATGACGCCTTTTGACGCCCCTCGAAAAGAAGCCTTTTGAAAACATTGTGGGAAAAGGAGAAAATGCTGGTAACCAGCATTTTCTCCTTTTCCCACAATGTTTTCGACCCTATCAAAGGAAAGTTGCACCATCTGAGCCACATTGAACTTGTCGTCTGCAAATACTTTCAATTTGGACTAGGCTAAAGTTTTGTCGTCTGGTAAAGGGTTAACACCAACTGAAATTAAAAGCTTTTGGTCAGTAATGCCTAGAAAAAACATAGGGTGAACCTGTAATTTATAGCAGCCAACTTTCAATTACAATGGTTCTATAGCTAACACCAACAAAAACTAGAATAACTATCACTAAAGGTGATAAATACCCCCGCCCCTATATTTCATGTCACAGGGGCAATAACTCTGCAATGTCAATTTAGGGGCAATAACTCTGTAATCATTAGGCCAACACTCATGAAATTTGTGCTTTGCACATCTACTGCTCCTGGTGAATATCATGACAAATATCAAGTGAATAAGACTTAAACTGAAGGAATAGTTCTCTGGACAAGAAGTTTTGAGTAAATTCAGGGGTAATTAATTTGGCAAACATTTGAGAAAAATGCATCTTGAACCTCTACTGCTCCTGGTGAATATTTATGCAAAGTATCAATTTAATTGGACACAAAACTAAATGAGTGTAAAAAAGTGTAGACCATGATCTGACAATATGTCTGAGACACAGCGGCTGGTCTGGATCCACGCTTGTTGCAAATGTCCAAAGGTGCCTTTTCGCATAATGTTGGCCAACTATACATATGACAGAAAAGACCTCCTTAAAGTGAATCAGACAGAAACTGTAGGAGGAGTTGTCCCGACAAGCATTTTTAAGTCAAATCAGGGGCAATAACTCAGTAATTCTTGATGGAATTTTCACAAAATTTGCGTCTTGCACATCTACAACTCCAAATGGACACTTCTGCAAAGTATAAAGTGAATCGGACTGAAATTGTAGGAGGAGTTGTCCGGACAAGCATTTTAAATGTGAATCAGGGGCAATAACTCATTAATTCTTCAGAAAATTTTCACGAAAGTTGCGTCTTGCACATCTACAACTCCTGATGAACACTTATGCCAAGTTTAAAGTGAATCAGACAGAAACTGTAGGAGGAGTTGTCCGGACAAGCATTTTTAAGTCAAATCAGGGGCAATAACTCAGTAATTCTTGATGGAATTTTTACAAAATGTGTGTCTTGCACATCTACAGCTCCTAATAAACACTTCTGCCACGTTTAAAGTGAATCAGACAGAAACTGTAGGAGGAGTTGTCCGGACAAGCATTTTTAAGTCAAACCAGGGGCAATAACTCAGTAATTCTTGATGGAATTTTTACAAAATGTGTGTCTTGCACATCTACAGCTCCTAATGAACACTTCTGCCAAGTTTAAAGTGAATCAGACAGAAACTGTAGGAGGAGTTGTCCGGACAAGATTTTGCGGACAGACCAACCGCCCGACCGACCGCATGACCGACCGACAGGCTGATTCCAGTATACCCCCCACAAACTTCGTTTGCGGGGGTATAATTATTCCTTCTTTACACTAGCACGACATATCATTACATACTTAACTTTCTAAAATTCAAAGCCCTTCATTGCAAAATGAACACAAGAAAAAGAAAGAGGTCTAGAGACCCAAGTAAAGTTACAGATGTCTACTAAAATAGTCTTGTTTGAACAGAATTAAATATGGCTATCAAAAAACCAATTCCAGATGCTTCCAAATTGAAACTATATGCAGAGGACAAATTCTACAGTGGCACAAATGAAGTGAACTTCGTTGACAGGGTAGACAACATTGTAGGAAAAGGAGAAAATGCTGGTTACCAGCATTTTCTCCTTTTCTTACAATGTTTCCAAAAGCCCTCTCCTTTGGGGTCATGAAAATTCCAGATTGTGTGGTAAAGGGTAAAAGCAGATTTGATGAAAAATTTTATCACAAAAAGTATTAAAATCTTATCTGTCAAAATATCATAGATAATTCATGAACTTTCTGTTAACCCTTTACCAAAACACAAAATTTTAAACTTTCCCAAACTGAAAGCTTTTGATCATGGTAAAATAACTGACTAAAACTAGAAAATCGCTTTAAAGAGGATAGAAAATACAGCATTTTTTCCTCTTCCGAAAATGTTTTCAAAAGACTTCTTCCTTAGGGTCATTAAAACTACAGACTGTAAGGTAACGGGTTAAGAGTTGTCAAATTTTGCTACCTGTGAGAATTAGAACTGTTTTTAACACATCATCATTTCAAAGAAAAATCGACACTTGTGTCACTTGAACAAAATTTTAATGCTTTGTACAGAAAAACAATACACAGCAGGGCAACTCAGAAACACAGTTTTCAGCAAAATAAAACAACAAAAATTCTCTGCAAGTTCCAATGGCCTGCCTAAACCTCCCTTTATACTGCACAATGTTTGTTTCAGTTCTTGTTATGAATCTAATTTTGCAAATTTATTCCAGTGACAAAAAGAATCATCCACTTAAGTTGCTCACCAGTTTTATTACAGTGTCTTAACTCTTTATCGTCTACCCCGAAATTTTTTAGAATTTTCATACTGAAACATTTTGCAGACAAATTAAAAGTGGCTACAATGATGGGATTTGCCTTGGAAAAGGGCAGGAAAAATAGCCATTTTCTCCATCTCCAAACTGTCCCCAAAACCTTTCCACCTCTGGGTCATGAAAACATGAGTCTTGGTAATGCTTGAACAGGCACTTGGAACTTAACGTTAATTTGAAAATAAAACTATACATATCACAAGACAACAATTCATCAATTCTTTCACCATTAACACAATCCAACATACAACAACATAATGGTGGCCATGCATGCAGTTTGGTAAATGTGATGATGCTTAACTCTTAACCAAATGTCAAAATTTTAGACTGGTTTAACTTGAAAGGATTTGTAAACGTGACTCAAAATCTGAAATTTGCCTTTGAAAGAGTAGAAAACATTATAGGGAAAGAAGAAAATGCTGGTCACAAGCATTAGCTCCTTGTCCCATAATGTTTTCAAAAGCCGTTTTCCTCTAGGTGGTTGAAACTAGGGATTGTGTGATACAGGGTTAAAGATTTGGTAATGGTTTCTTCAAGACTAAGTCTACAAAACAATAAATGCCTTGCCAACAGTAGCGTCTTCTGTCTACATTGACCAGCTACTTAATTGCTCTGGACACGTGTAAATCAAAGACCAGACAGCATGTCCTATGAAGTCTGACCTAGATCTACACTGTACACCAAAACTTTAAAACAAATGAGCCATGCTCTGTGAAAAGGGGACATAACGCATCTCCGTGATGCATTATCCCTTTCCCAAACAAGCCCTGGTTTTCATGTGTCTGCAGTACAAGTCTTTTGAAAACACTGTGGGAAAAGGAGAAATTGCTCGTAACGAGCAATTTCTCCTTTTGCTCGTAACGAGCAATTTCTCCTTTTCCCACAGTGTTTTCTACCCTTTTTGAGAACTTCCTGCCATTTTCATCAAATTTAAAATTGTCGTCTGCAAACTCTTTCAATTTGGACCAGTCCAAAATTTGTCGTTTGGGAAAGAGTTATACGAGATACATTCTACTGAGCAAGTCATCACAATATTACAGATCCATTGCATAACAACCTGCTGAATCATGACGTACACTGGTCCTTGGACATACAGAAAATTGACCAACAGCGGCAAGTTTCGGCCCAGGTCAGCCTGCGCGAACTGACCTGGGTCAATACTTTTCGCAGATGCATTAAGCCTTCTTTTTACAGAGCATGGCTCAAACAAATCTGACACCACATTCTGGTCTCTTACTCTATCACATAGTTTATGAATGATGCTCTGGCAAAAGGGGCTTTAATGCATCTTGCATTACACCGAGCAATTAACCCTTTACCAGACGACAAAATTTTAGACTGGTCCAAATTGAAAGCATTGGCAAATGACAATTTCAGTGTGGCTCAAATTGTGCAACTTTCCTTTGATAGGGTAGAAAACATTGCGGGAAAGGGAGAAAATGCTGGTTACCAGCATTTTCTCCTTTTCCCACAATGTTTTCAAAAGGCTTCTTTGCCAGGGGCGTCGAAAGGCGGCATTGCGCGGTAAAGGGTTCATCTCACAATTACTGATCCATAAAAGCAATTTTGTCTATCAACTGACTGAATCAGATGGTAAAATAATCTTTGTACAAGCAGGAAATTTACCAATAGCAAAAGGGTTTGACCAAAGTCGGCAAGCACAGACTGCTCAGACTGATACTTTAAACCCCCTTTTCACAGAGCATGGATCATATCTGTCTGCATGAAAGCACTTTTTCAGCTCTTTAAAGTTCCAAGGGCAATTTTAATTGTATATCCAGAATTTGAGATCAAGAGCAAATTGCAAAGGATGTGCAGTCTAATCTTGGATCAATACTGTTCAACATTTTGTTAGATACCCTGGCAAAATCAGTCCTTAAGCATAATACAATTTTATCTTTCTTGTGGACAGACTTAACCCTTTACCACACAATGCCAACTTTTGACGACCCTGAGGAAGATGCCTTTAGAAATCATTGTGGGAAAAGGAGAAAACGCCGGTAACCAGCATTTTCTCCTTTTCCCACCATCTTTTCTACTCTATCAAAGAAAAATAACATTATTTGAGCCACATGGAAATTATGGTCTGCAAATGCTTTAACCCTTTCCCAAACAAGCCCTGGTTTTTCATGTGTCTGCAGTACAAGTCTTTTGAAATTTCTCCTTTTCCCACAGTGTTTTTTACCTTTTTTGAGAACTTTCTGCCATTTTCATCAAATTTAAAATTGTCATCTGCAAACTCATTCACTTTGGACCAGTTCAAAATTTGTCATTTGGAAAAGGGTTAAAACTGGACAGGTCTAAAACTTTGTTATGTGGTTAAGGGTTAAACTTCTTCAGGACAGAGTTAACCATTTCCTTTTTCAGAACAAAACTGGAACAAAACTGGATCATTGTCTAACAATACGTGTAAACAGACCTCCAGATAGGAGGGAGTGATAGTATTATAACTCCATTATTTCTCTTCCAAACCCTATGTTGTGGGTACTCATTAGAATCGTCTCGATGAGACGATTCTAATGAGTACCCATAACATAGGGTTTAGTGGAGAGTTATTAATATTTTAATTTCAAAATTAAAATAACTCCCTCTATATGGAGCTCTGTGTAAATATAACATGCTCCTGCAAAATAGCAAAAAGATGCCTAAAAATAAAGTATGGTTGCATAGCAATAAAAATGTCCTACTGTAAGCATGCAGCTAGCTAAATGACATGCAGCTTGGACAAGTCTCAAACAGATCTAGAAGCAACAAGGACGGTAATACTTGGTATTAGAAATTGTTAGTAATGACAATTATTTTTAAATTATACTTTGATGCTCATTAAAACATGTTTTGCATTCATCTATACTCAACTTCTGAAAACACACATGTAATGGAACAGATGCTTTCTATCTGTCCCAATATTTTCTAGAATACCTTTGATGTAAAATTGATAATTGTGTCCATCCTGAGTGTTCATCTTTTCCTATACATTCGATTCAGTCTAAGTAAATCCTTAATTCTTTACCAAACAACAAATTTTAGACTAGTCCAAATTGAGAGCATATGCAGATGACATAATGACACTGAAATGCTAAAATTTGTTTTGGGAAGGGTAGAAAACATTGTGGGAAAAGGAGAGAATGCTGGTTACCAGCATTTTCTCCTTTTCCCATAATGTTTTCAAAAGCCTTCTTCCTCATGGTCGTTTGAAGTCGTGATTGTGTGGTAAAGAGTAAACCCATCAAGCCCAATGACTGACTGAAGTTACTTTGACAGTACAGATCAAGATCTGATTGCATGGCACCTGCAGTCCAATCTTTAATCTGTACTGAAGCCTTTAAAATGGCTGAAAATATTAAATTTATTTATTCCTGCTGTCATCCCTAGGCATACAAATTAAATCTCTAGCCAAGTGCATGATCTATCTTTAGATTTAACCCTTTACTGCACAATGCCGCCTTTTGACACCACTGGTAAAAAAGCCTTTTGAAAACATGGTGGGAAGAGGAGAAAATGCTAGTAACCAGCATTTTCTCCTTTTCCCACAATGTTTTCTAACCAACCAAAGAAAAGTTGCACCATTTGAGCCGCAATGAAATTGTCATGCTTTCAATTTGGACAAGGCTATAATCTTATCGTCTGGTAAAGAGTTAAATATATATAACAGGCTGGGAAAAAACCTCTTTTTCCTTTTTTTTTTTTTTTAACCTTCTAGATCTGGTGTCTAAAGCTATAGGTATGATCATGCTGCAAAAAAGCTAAAGAAATTCAGTGACGGACTGACAAGACTGCCAGAAAAAGAGAAAGAGAAGATATAAATCCTTACACTGAGACAACAGGCAGCTTTTGGTCTGGGCCCATATGGGCAATATGGCTGAAGGACATGGGAGCAGAAATCTCTCGGGAGCGCCTAAATACAGAAATGGTTACATCAGATACAAAACAATTATAAATATCTCTGTTGTCCCCTAGTAATTGCCAGGCCCTCTAACATTTTTAGATCTACCCATCCACAAAGCAGTGTATCAAATCTTTTGTTTTACCCTTTACGACACAATCCTGAGCTTTAACAACTCTGACAGAGAAGGCTTTTGAAAACATAGTGGGAAAAGGAGAAAATGCTGGTGATCAGCATTTTTTCCATTTTCCCACAATGTTTTCTACCCTATCAAACACGGATATCGTCATTTGAGTTTTTCCATTTTCCCACGATGTTTTCTACCCTATCAAACACGGATATCGTCATTTGAGATGTATTCGTCATCGACAAATGCTATCAATTTGGAGCAGTCACAATTTTTGTCGTTTGGTAAAGAGTTAAGTAACAATCAGCAACAGAGAAATCTGGATCAATTAAGGAGAAAACACCTGTTCAAATAATCTTTATGTATGTATTTCAGAATCACTTCAAGCATCAACATGTGTTCACTGTATTTTTGACTTGTGCATATACTTTGTGTCATCACATTCAAAAAGAAATAATGCTGAAAGAATTCATGATTGCTTGAATATATAAATTCCTGGCATCTGTTAGCCCGTAACTACATCCAAATCATTGAATGTCTGACTGATCAAGATTTCACTGTGTGCAAATACTATATCCAGATGTTATGATGCCCAGATCATATTCTGCTCAAAAATGAATTAGATACTGACTCTATCGTAGAAAATCATAAAAAAAAAGTAAAAACACCCCAATTTGCTCTCTTACATACATTTTGAAATTTTTGTCTCAGCGGACAAAACTAATGTGTTGAAAAGCTGACATGTACATAGATTAGAAAGAGGGACTTTAACCCAGACCATAAATGTACAGCTTTTTACTTCCCAACACTAGACAAATTTTGATAACATTATTGGGACATAAACTTTCCTTTCAGCAAGCCATTACTCCTTTTCCCTTATTATTTTCCATAGAGTCCAGAACAGGTATTTACCTCATCTTCAAATGCTTCTCCTTTATTAACCCTTTACCACACAATCCCGACTTTTAACAACCCTGAGGGAGAAGGCTTTCAAAACATTGTTGGAAAAGGAGAAAATGCTGGTAACCAGCATTTTCTCCTTTTCCAACAATGTTTTCTACCCTATTAAGGACGAATTTCCTTATTTGAGCCACATTCAAATTGTTGTCTGCATTTGCTTTCAATTTGGACCAGTCTACAATTCTGTTGTTTGGTAAAAAGTTAATTGCACTATTTAACCCTTTCCCAAACGGCAAATTTTGGACTGGTCCAGATTCAAAGAGTTGGCAGACGACAATTTTAAATTTGATGAAAATGGCAGAAAGGTCTCAAAAAGGGTAAAAAACACTGTGGGAAAAGGAGAAATTGCTCGTTACGAGCAATTTCTCCTTTTTCCACAGTGTTTTCAAAAGACTTGTACTGCAGACACGTGAAAACCAGGGCTTGTTTGGGAAAGGGTTAAGGTGGGTCTAACTCTAGCCTGCGCTATATTGCTATTATGGCATCCAAGGATATGAGTCCACCTAGTGTCTAGACAATACATTGAAAATGTTGTATATTCACATAACCAGTTCAACAAAGAAATGGTCACATATTTGAGACAGTTTTTTAATTTGGAAGGTCTGAGTGCTTAAACAGGAATAAATGAAGTTTTCAGATCATATTTAGAGATAATTTATATGAAAGTTTTGAAGAGACAGTACTATTTTATAGCCAAGAGAATAAGGCCAGTAGATGATCATTCGTAATACAATCTACTACAATGCATACAAAGTCATTCCATATATAAAATCCCAAACCTAGCATGACTGTATCATTGATTCAGGGAAGAGTGGCAAATTGAATCCAAGACTTAAATTTGTTGAAATTATTCACTCAATGTTCAGAAATCCACGTAAACTCTGTATAATTACCGGTTGACTTACATTTACATGGTTCCAATGACAACAGTCACAATGTAAAGAAAGTTAGTAGACCATAGCGGAATGGATTAATGTACATGTAATTATCAAATGAGAACCAATGGCATGAGAGTAAAAAAAATATAACTAGGAACGGTATTCATATCTATTTCAAGCCATGGGTAAAAAAGAGAAAAAAATTATGAATATATTTCAAAGGTAAGTGCACTGTTTATATTATTAATGCGTAACTATAACAACAGTTCTACAGGAAAACAATGAATCAGGTCAGTACAAACTTTTCACCCAAATGCTGATAAAATGCAAACAACTACATGGTCAATAAATTCTAGTTTTTAAATCAAGAACTAGATTAACAATCATAATAAACATATATCATTTACTTTCAGTTTTGGCACAACTCTCAGTGTGTACCATTTGAGAAAAAAAAAAATCACTTCTTCCCATAATATCCTTGTTTCTCTGATTAGATTGTGTTCAACCACTTTCAATGATATCTTTAGACATATCATAACAACAGTACACTTATTCATCTTTTCCTGGATCATCTAACTACACTAGGTCCGGATAGAAATACCATGCCCAAGGGTACTTGCCCAAAGATGTTTCCACCATGACCCACTCCAAAGAGAATCAACCTGGACCACCGTTAGACCACAAAGACCATTCTCTTTTTGTTCTTATTTCACAAAGTTGCCTCGTGATTATCAAAACCATGTTAACCCTTTCCCAAACAAGTCCTGGTTTTCACGTGTCTGCAGTACAAGTCTTTTGAAAACACTGTGGGAAAAGGAGAAATTGCTCGTAACGAGCAATTTCTCCTTTTCCCACAGTGTTTTCTACCCTTTTTGAGACCTTTCTGCCATTTTCATCAAATTTAAAATTGTCGTCTGCAAACTCTTTCAATTTGGACCAGTCCAAAATTTGTCGTTTGGGAAAGGGTTAACTAAGGGAAGTCTTATCTAGATCAGGTCTGTCCAGAACAGTATCTAATATTGCCCTAAGCAATTTGAGAGTTTGATAAAAACATGATGAACTGTATGAGCTGTACCATTTGAAAGATATTTCCCAAGGATTAAAATGTTTCAGACATAACAAATTTAATACTGGATATTACAACTACACGACCAAAAATGTCAGAAGTAAGATGATCCAATATGGCATCACAGGTTAAATCAATACCACAACACATGAATTTGAAAAGCAGCCTTGTTATCTAAGAATAGTCAACATGAAATATGATTAACCCTTTACCAGACGACAAAATTTTAGCCTTGTCCAAATTGAAAGCATTTGCAGATGACAATTTCAGTGTGGCTCAAATGGTGCAATTTTTCTTTGATAGGCTAGAAAACATTTTGGGAAAAGGAGAAAATGCTGGTTACCAGCATTTTCTCCTTTTCCCACTATGTTTTCAAAAGGCTTCTTTCCCAGGGTCTTTAAAAGGCAGCATTGTGTGGTAAAGGATCATAAGATTGTGTCAACAGGAGAAACTGATCATCACAAACAATGTTTCCTTTTACCAAATTTGTTTAGAAATTTTATTCTATGGTAAGAAGCAAAAGATTGCTGGGGGCAATTAGATACAAAGTTTTGGCATTTGTTATTGATGCAGCTTTAATTCTTTATCCTACTTATTTCATTAATAGCAATTTCACTTTTCTTACACAATGAAACATAAAATACTCAGTCTTACTAAAGTAAAAAGTTGGAACACAATCAGAAAGTTTAGGGAAAAATGACGTTCATTTATCGACAAACATTTTGATATTAATCAGTGCAAAATTTTATTGCTTTATTGTATATCTACAAAGTATTGGGTCTTTCTTCCTAATTAATTCAAAACATATAAGCCATGCTCTGGCAGAAGGGGGTTTATTGCATCTCCATGATGCATTGTGCCAATCAAGCCATCAAATAATTATAGATCCATAATAGCCTCTTTTTTAACAACCAACCTAATCATGAGGTAGACTGGTCCTAGAAAATTGATCAATAGCAAGGTCATCCTGCGTAGTTTAGACTGTGCAGGCTGACCTGGGTCGATACTTTTTCCAGATGCATTAAGCCCCCCTTTTTACAGAGCATGGCTCATATTTATATAAATCTTTTATCATAGCACATAAAAACAAACCTGAAGAATTTAGTGCAACCATACCAAGGTAACTGCTTATTCCACACTGCTGAATATAGACTATAAAATGAATTTTGAATACAGACTATAAAATGACTTTTTACTCAGGAATTGCCAAGAGTCTCACCAAAGAATGCCAAACACAAGCCATCTTGTACCAACTATTGTACAAGCTATTGTCACACAAACAACAATACAAAGTAACATTTTTAACAGAACAGGAAACACTGTGGAAACACGTGTAAATGCTTGTTACAAGCAAATGTTCCATTTCCCACAGTGTTTTCCAGAGCTGACTATTGAAGAGGGTACAACAGTTGTGTTTGGTCAACAGAATGCATGTGACCTGACACTCAAATGTACAAAACTATATACAAATATTTACCCTTTTGCACCACGATCATCTTCTCTTGTTTTAAAAGAGAACCGACGTTTGTTTCTATTTACACTTCTTCCTTTGAACAGTTCTGATATGGATAGTTTATCATCGTCTGAAAATAATAATTAACCCTTTACCACACAATCCCAACTCTAAACAACCCTGAGAAAGAAGCCTTTTGAAAACATTGTGGGAAAATGTAAGTCACAATGAATCTGTGATCTACATAATGCTTTCTATTTGGACATGCCCAAAATTTTGATGTGTGCTAAAGGGTTAACTCTTTATCACAAAATCCCGACTTTTAACGACCCCGAGAAAAAGGCCTTTGTCATCGTTTAACCCTTCCTAAAACAACAAGTTTTAAACTCTTCCAACTTGAAAGTATCTGAGGTCACCACATTCTAAATAGGTATTTGGGATGATGCATTCTCAAAGGGTTAGAAAATTGAGAAAAGGAGAAATTGTTTGTTACAAGCAATTTCTCCTTTTCCCATAATGTCTGTAGAAGCCTTCTTCTTCAAGTTCATTAAAGCAAGGCATCCGGTGTTTAGGGATTAAATCATCAGATACACAGCTATACCATATTGAAGATCAACGAATTTAACATCTTTCCACTCCAGACAAAGTCAAATCATACTTACAAATACATTCTTTTGAAATACTAATTCAGAACATGAAAACACTCAGTTTGACTCTTGCAAATTTTCCTGGGATGTGGTTTTACTTCAAACAAAATTGATATTTTTTATCCTTCAATACCTATATATTGCAATATAATGGCTATTTTTGTTAAAAAGTTTCACAAACATTGCACTTTATAATATCCAAGATCAGACAGAACATTCTGAGTTTGACATAAACTGAGTTTGACAATATTAACTGAAAAAGGAATTATAACTGTGGAAGGTAGTTGTTACAGAATGGCTTTAGTTTATATTGTGCTCTTGCTTTTTTAAAAGAAAAAACAGAGTGGTACATAGTGAAGACAAACTTTTCCTATAACCCAACTAACAGTAAATTTTTGACACTGTACATCAAGATAAGATTTTCAAAAATTTTCCAAATTTGATTTTATTTGATGGCAAATAATGCTGTTTTTATAAGTAATTCAGTCATATTTCAGAGACATTTAAACTGCTTCCTGGGTAATCTATCCTAACTGATGCTGGGAGACAATACAATGTCCATAGATATCCCAAATATGACCACTCTCTGTGGGAAAGAGGTGGCATACTTAAGCCTTTACTAGAACTAAAACCTGAGCCTGTGTTCATCAACCAATCTAAATTGTCGTCTTAGTCTCTCATTTTACATTTATAAAGGAACACAATTTCTAGTTAAATGATTCAGCCAAACAGAAATAGTGTTACTTAGAAATTTAGAAAATTCTTTGAGAATCAGTCTAGGAATATGATTAGAATTACTCTTAGATGCCAGCATCTTTGAGCCAGCATCTTTAAAGTAGTTTCAAGATATTACATTGCACTTTGCATGGTCATATTTTCCAATATCCCATGCTTGTTTCAGTTATATTCTGCTCATTTGCCTCTGTAAGTCTGTATCTCATTAGAATTACTACACATTCCACAACACTCGATTTTTTTTCCTGACCTTTTGAATGCTTGACTGATTGATTGAACAGTGTTTTAGGCAACTTTCAACATTATTTCAGTCATATCATGCAACAGCTGGCTTGTTCATGTGTGTCCCGGGGTTTAGCAGTACAAGGCAAGGGCTCTGAAACATCTTGCCCGAGTTAGCGACCTAGAAAAATCCAGCGCTTCTGGTGAGGCTTCCGTGGCCACTATGTTTTGAGTCCTACACTTTACCACTGAGACAAGCAGGACTGTTGTCAATTTACAAACTATTTCGCTTATCTTAAAATAACACTTTATATGATAACATCTTGCTACAACTAGAGGAATACAATTTCTACAACTTACCTATCTGGAGATTTTTAAAGTAGATTAAATGAAGGGCATCGAAATTGTTGATCAAATTTAAACAGCCATCCCTGCTAAGGGGTTTTGTCTGCAAAGTAAAAAAATAATAACGTTTGAAAATTTGCATATAAAGCTAACATTTTAGCATTGATATGAGGTTACGTAACATGCTTGGCTACCATATTGAATTCTGTTGGATGAAAACACTGCAGCACCAGTCTATATGGACTGGTTCTGCAGTGTAGATATCCAATTGCATTCAGTATTGTACCCAAGCATATTAAATGACAACAAAATTTTAGGCTAGTCCATATTGAAAGCATACTGAGACGAAAAATGTAATGTAGATTAAATGGTAGTTTTTTTCTTTGAAGGGTTAAAAAACACTGTTTAGGATTTTTCCCTAGACTTTTTAATATCTTTTCCCACTATATAACAGATGGCAGACATTTCAATTTGGGGAAACATATACATAATTCAGGGGTCAAACATTCAAAGCAACAGGGCCTGCTGCAAGAAACAAAAAAAAAAAAGGTTATCTCCAGTTGTCAAAAAAATCTGCTGCAAGACACATAAAGGTTATCTCCAGGTGTAAAACAAAATATACTCAAATCATACTCTGTGACAAGGGGGTTTAATGCAACTGTAAAAAGTACTGACTTGGATCAGCCTGTGCAGTCCACACAGGCTGATCTGTCAAAACTGTTTGCTTTTGGTAAATTTTCTCCATGTCCAAGGACCACTCTACCCCAGGATTCTGCTGGTTGTTAGACACCACATATCTAATGGATTTATAATGTGGTAACTTGCTTGGTATAATGCATTAGACCCCCTTTAACCAGAGCAAGGCTCATTTTCATCGAGTCAAAACAGGAAATGCATGTAACCTGACCTTTTTCAAGCATAGTGTTTGTACCCATTCAGCTGTATTGACATCATAAATAAACACTGAGTTTTCTGTATAGCATAAGAGGTAGGGGGCATAGTAACCTGAAAGTAAAACATAAATCAGCACTAACCTCGCGACAATGGGTGCCTTTCACTCTTTCCTAAATAACAAAATTTTACACTCATTCCACTTTTGAAAGCACTCCCAGAAAACAATTACAATAATGATCAGGATGATTTAACCCTTTCCCAAACAAGCCCCGGTTTTCACGTGTCTGCAGTACAAGTCTTTTGAAAACACTGTGGGAAAAGAAGAAATTGCTCGTAACGAGCAATTTTTCCTTTTCCCACAGTATTTTCTCCTCTTTTTGATAACTTTCTGCCATTTTCATCAAATTTAAAATTGTCATCTGCAAACTCTTTCAATTTTGATCAGTCCAAAATTTGTCATTTGGGAAAGGGTTAAAGACCTTCTTCCCCATGGTCAATTAAACATGGGGGTATTTAAAAGTAAGGGATTAATTTTCAATTTTTTTCATTCTTTGTCATGTTTTTAACCCTTTGCTACACAATTCCCAGTCTTAACAACCTTTACAGGGAAGGCTTTTGAAAACATTGTGGAAAAAGGAGAAAATGCTGGAAACCAGCATTTTCTCCTTATCCTACAATGTTTTCCAGCCTTTTATAGACAAATCTCATCATTTGAGAGATATTTAATTTATTGCCTGCAAATACTTTCAATCTATACGAATCTAAAATTTTGTCCTCTAGACACTAAAATGTGGCCCTTTAACAGAAATTTGTCTTTAAAGGGATATAAAACTTTGTAGAAAAAGGAAGAATTGCAAATTACTGTTACATCAACTATCATCAACCATTCGAATACATCTTGTCGCAATAACACTACGCAATAACACTAGAATGAATCCTGATGCAATAAATATCACGAATATCATCAATCTTTGAAATTTATGAATTTTGCTAGAGCCTGGGTTCAAACTCACTTTGACACTTGACAAGTGTTTCAGGATTCAATTATCTCCACATACCTGAAACTATGAACCTTACTTGTACATAAAATTGTAGAGCTAGAAATGGCTGGTATTTTTATCAGCATTCAAGCTACTTTACAGAGTAGGTTTGCATTACAGTTCTACTATGCTATGCCAATATTTATATCTCATATTACATAGCTCTAGAAAAGGCACTATTATCATCAGAAAAGTACCGATATTTTTCTTATTTCTGAGTGAAAACATATGTTGTGACTATTCATTAGACGCCCCGGCACTTCTAATGGGTACCCACAACATATGTTTTCATGCAGAAATAAGAAAAATAACATATGGATACCCCTTTTATATGAGTCTATGATATTATGTAAAAACTTTTATTCAACATACACAAATAATGTAAATATAAGAAATGCAGCACAAACCCAGTAAAACCATCCATAAAGTACTGACCTATAGAAGTTGGGACTGCTGGCCACATGATATCAGATTGCCGGGTTTTCTTTCCATGTGCATCTACATACACCCCACATACTGTAATACAATTGTGGTCAAAATAACATGCTAGGCTTAAACTTCAATACACCTTTTCACCACCATGAACAGACAATTAACCCTTTAACAAATGATCATGCATATTCATAACCCCTAGAAAAAGACTTTTGAAATCATTGCAGGAAAAAAAGAAAATGCTTGTGACCAGCATTTTCTCCTTATCCAACATTGTTTTCTACCCTTTAAAAGACAAATTCGAACATTTAAGGCACATTCATCATCTGTTCATAAATATTTAAGTTTCAGTTGAGGAATTGCCAAAATTGAACTTTGCATAAATATCATCTCTGTGTTTTATGAAGGCTGCCTGTGAATTCTGTAACTTTATTACGATTAATATTGACAGAAAGAATATCTTTTAGAGCATTCTTATGCATACTTATATGTTATATAAATGAATGGACCTGATTCTTTACCAAACAATTCTGTTTTCATAACCCTGAGGGAGAAGGCTTATAAAAACATTCTGGAAAAATTGGAAAATGCTGGTTACCAGTAAATTCTCCTTTTCCCACAGTGTTTTCTAACGTATCAATATAGAATCCTATCACTTGCACTAGGTTTCATTTGTCATCTTCAAACGCTTTCCGGCCTGCAATTTTTCCATCCAGTAAAGATTTTAAGGAATGTGGGCCAAGTGACAAAGAATTCTAGAAACTGTGCGCCAAATAATGAAATAAACTTACCACTAAATGCAAGGAGGTACTCCGAGTCCTTTAATTCCACAGCCAGCATGGAATCTACTGAAGCATGTGTGATGTAGTTAAAAGAATTATCCTCCACTCTCACTAACACCATGGGATGTCCATCCATTTTCAAACTGTAGACAGCAAAATTGGATGGATAGCCCACACAAAGTCTATCAGACCACAACTCGAGAAACTGCACTTGGCCCGGAATTTGAAAGTCTTTTAATTTCCTATATTTTTGCTTAGACTTAGTCAATTCAAATGCCTGTATAGTTCGTTTAATAGCCACACAGAGAAAAGTGTTAGTGCTCTGAGGGTGACCTGTATTGGTACAGAATAGATGACAGCCTTTTGTTTCTGCTATCTTCACAGGATCAGATTCGTAACCTTCAAGGGCAGATGTGTGCAACAATTTGATATGTCTTTGTTTACCTGCGACGGAAAATGAAAAAAATTATCTAACTTAACCCATACACTGCTCTATAAATGAAACGAAAATTTCCATGCAACAGTAAAAACCTAAATATTGGGGTTTCAAAGTTAACCCTTTACCACACGACAAAATTTTAGCCTTGTCCAAATTGAAGGCATCTGTAGACGACAATTTCATTGTGGCTCAAATAGTGCAATTCTTCTTTGAAAGTGTAGAAAACATTGTGGGAAAAGGAAAAAATGCTGGTTACCAGCATTTTCTCCTTTTCCCACAATGTTTTCAAAGGCGTCTTTACCAGGGGCGTTAAAAGGCGGCATTGTGCGGTAAAGGGTTAATTTCACCAGAAAGAAAATACTGTATTGGACAGTGTAGATCAAATAGCAGACTGCACATTTTGTGCAGTCTGATCTTGATCTACACTGTCTGCAAAAGTGTCCCAAGTCATGCTTAGCAGCATAAGGGATAAAACTGTCCATGCTGTGAAAAATCCATTCATATCAAAAATACAACTAAGTATGAAGTTTACATTAAATAATGCTTTTTTTAAAATTTGGTGGTCTGATAACTTTTATTTCTATCAATAGATAAAAACTTTGTTGGGATACGGTCCTTACAACCTTTGAAGAGATCATATGAAAAACATGCAAAAAAGTTTTGACACAATCAAGCACTCTCTCTGTTTAACAAAGAAAGTTATTTTTCATTTTCCTTGTTACTGTTTCAGTAAATGTTCATTTGTACAGGTGAAGATCTTAATATGCTTAGTTACAGTTGTACTAAGCTGACTTTCAGTACTGAAGCCCGTTTTGGCTCTATCAATGTTTGAAATGCACCCTGTATTTTCGGGGGGAGAGTTCAAACTTCTACACCAGAGTGTGGGTTGAAGTTGGCCAGGCCTGCATATTGTAAACAATTCCACAACAATATGTTGTATGAGTACAATGCTGGCAATATTTGTTATTAAATACATTTTGGTTTATTACCAATATTTTATACAAAGCTAGAACCTGAAAGTCATAGTTTGTCATAATCTACACGGGTCAGTGTTTGTGAAAGACATCTGTAATCCTATTTCATCTGGATCTATTCATGTTTAACCCTTTACCACACAATCCTGAGTTTTAATGACCCTCAGAAAGAAGCCTTTTGAAAACATTGTGGGAAAAGGAGAAAATGCTGGTAACCAGCATTTTCTCCTTTTCCCACAATGTTTTCTACCCTTCCCAAAACAGTACAAATGAGTCATGCTCTGTGAAAAGGAAGTTAAATGCATCGGCAAAAAATACCGAGCCAAAAAATACCAAGCCAAAAAATACCGAGCCAAAAAATACCGAGCCATGCCAGCCTGGACAGTCAGCACAGGCTAACCTGTGTCAAAACTTTTTGGTATTTGTAAATTTTCTGCATGTCCAAGGGCCAATCTACCTCATGATTCAGTCCATTGTTAACCCTTTCCCAAACAAGCCCTGGTTTTCACATGCAGTACAAGTCTTTTGAAAACACTGTGGGAAAAGGAGAAATTGCTCGTAACGAGCAATTTCTCCTTTTCCCACAGTGTTTTCTACCCTTTTTGAGACCTTTCTGCCATTTTCATCAAATTTAAAATTGTCGTCTGCAAACTCTTTCAATTTGGACCAGTCCAAAATTTGTCGTTTGGGAAAGGGTTAAACAAAATGGATTTTATGTATCCATAATTATATGATGACTTGCTCGGTATAATACATTAACCCTTTACCACACAATCCCAAGTTTTAACGACCCTGAGGAAGAAGCCTTTTGAAAACATTATGGGAAAAGGAGAAAATGCTGGTAACCAGCATTTTCTCCTTTTCCCATAATGTTTTCTATGCTATCAAAGACAATTTACATCATTTGATTCACATGTCAACTGTCGTCTGCAAATGCTTTCAATTTGGTCCAGTCTACATTTTTGTCGTTTGGTAAAGAGTTAAACCCCAATTTGCCAGAGCAGCACTCGCATTATACTTACCACTAACAAATACTATGAGCTGTTCTTCAGGTACCAACTCCACTTGATATACAGGCTTCTTCTCACTTTTATCACCAATACGAATTAAAACTGTAATACATAATATCATTTCCATTGTAAAAAATGTCAAAGAGTGCATCTGATAATCTTTACAGAATTATTCTACCCCAGGTTGAAAGCAGGGTAGCTGCCTAAACAATACCTTGACTGACTGAACAGGTAAGTACATGAATAATTGTTTGTCTGTAATGCCGTATTAAATAAAATTAAAGTCTCATCTTTGCAGGCAGTGAATAGAATCAAGCCTTTTTTAATATTCTTTAATTCTTTGCCAAATGACAAATGTCCAAAATCCATATGCAGACAACCGGCTGAACCCAATGTGGCTCAAACCTTGGAAGTTGGAAAAGTAAACAAAAGATACAGCGACTTGGCAACATTTTACCTAGTTTTAAAATTCATTTTTCTGTCAGCGAATAACTCTTGGACGACCATAAAAAAACAGAATGTCATCTTCACAATACTTTCTACATTTAACCCTTTACCACATAATCCCGACTTTTAACGACCCTGAAAAAGAAGCCTTTTGAAAACATTGTGGGAAAAGGAGAAAATGCTGGTAACCAGCATTTTCTCCTTTTCCCACAATGTTTTCTGCCCTTCCCAAAACAAACTTCCATTATTTGGTAGCATTTATTATGTCATCTGCAAATCCTTCCAATTTGGATAAGTCTAGAATTTTGTTGTTTGGTAAAGAGTTAAATTGTAGGATCTAAATTAAAATGCACTTTAACATGCATATGGTTTATTTTTGGCAGCAAGTGGGCCTTCAACAATAGCCCAAAATTGAAGTAAATATCTTAAGTAATTTGAGAGACATGAGAAAATGTCAAAGTTCAGCATGAAGACAATATCCTCAATGACAAAGACACAGTGACAGGGCTTTAACAGTAACCATGATTTTTGTTTGAAAATAGCTGGGCTATAATTCTTAATCTTTAAAACTCACCATCTCTAGCAAGTTCTGCTATATATAAACCCTCCTCTGTCCCCAGTAAGAGTCTATTTGATTCTGAAATATACAAGCCAGTACGAGTCTATTTGATTCTGAAATATACAAGCCAACATTTATAGGCCATGTTTATGTAATCTGAAATGGAGATTTAATGCTGATGAGAAAAGTATCAACCCAGGTCTGCCTGAGCAGTCTGCGCAAGTTGACCTGGGTTGAAACATTTTTTCTCTTGGTCAATTTTCTGCATGTCAAAGGGCCAATCTATCTCATGTTTCAGACGGTTGTTACATTCTACAAAACCATAATTATAACTTTTTTCTCTTGGTCAATTTTCTGCATGTCAAAGGGCCAATCTATCTCATGTTTCAGATGGTTGTTACATTCTACAAAACCATAATTATATGGCTTGCTTGGTATAGCCCATCAAGGAGATGCATTAAACCCCCTTTTGCCACAGTGCTATTCTAATAATAATTCATGCCTGCCACAAGTTTGTCCTGTAGAGGGTACATGTATTTTACTTTAAAAATTTTCATAATGGAATATCATACACAGAGATAAATGAATGTGAAATGTTACCATGGGAGATAATCAGTTTCTGTTGTTCGACACCTTTTATAAACATTGTTGGAAAACAGGTTACTGCTTTATTTTTCCACGATGTTTTCCTTGCCTCAAAAAAAGACATTTTTATTTGCTTAAATAAGTGTCTCCTACATGTCAAAAACATGTCTCCTACATGTCAAAAACATTCTGTGTATGCACAAAAATAGCCAGCATTACAACGGTAACTTTCTACACTATTCATTCACTTTACTAAAGTAAAAATAGCAGCAGACAATTTTGAAAACATCCTTGCATAACTGGCACCTTTAACTCTTTACCCAGCAAGAAATATCTAGACTTGTCAAAATTTAATGCATTTGCAGACAACAATTTAAATGTGACTTAAGTCGAAAACATTGTGGGAAAAGGAGAAAATGCTGGTAACCAGCATTTTCTCCTTTTCCCACAATGTTTTCAAATGGCTTCTACCTCAGAGTCGTCAAAACTTGGGAGTGTGTGGTAAAGGGTTGAGCAACAGTTAGATACATGAATATAGGTGAAGACATTGTAGCAAACATAGAAATGAGCCACACTCTGGCAAAAGGAGGCTTGATGCAAATCTGTGATAGACGATACCCAGCAAGTCGTCATGTTATTATGGATCCATAAAATCCATTTTGTCTAACAAATGTTTAAATCATGAGGTACACTGGTCCTTTGACATGCAAAAACTTGACAAATAGTGAAAAGTTTCTGCCCAGGTCAGCCTGCATGGGCTGCGCAGGCTGACCTGGGTCGATACGTTCCGCAGATGCATTAAGCTCCCTTTTCACAAAGCATGGCTCAAATATGTTTTAAACATTTATATGCCCAAATGTTTCAAAGTACTCTGAGGGGAGACGCAAAATGCTTCAAAACGAGTTTATTTGACTTTTTCCAAATGTCCGAAAGTAGATTTCTACTACAGTATAACCCTTTACCACACAATCCTGACTTTAAATGACCACCAAGGAAAAATGACTTAGAAAACACTGTTTTCTGCCCTATCAAGGGCACATTTTGTCATTTTGGGCCACCTTTAAATTGTCATCTGCAAATGCTTTCTATTTGTACCTGTCCGAAATCTTGTTGTTTGGTAAAAAGTTAACAAGATTTCGGTCAAGGCTGAGCAACAGAGTGGATGGTGAATATCTAAGATCAGACTGCACATTCTGTGCAGTCTGATCCTAGATCTATGCTGCCCACAAAAGTAACTTAATTTGCCACTGGAAGTGAAAGAATCATCTTACCAAGAGTTGTTGCCGAAAACGTTCCTTTTACCAGAGACAGCGAGTTGTCATAGATTTCTTGGGCTTGAAATATCTGTATGGGAAAGAATTCAAAATCACTATGAGAACAAATGGAAAATAGCACACAAATATGGTAGTGTGCCTGTATGGTAGTATTGCTTGTAATGAACAATTTTACTCCTTTTGATATGTTTTCTTTTATTTGCATGTACATGTGATAACACTTTACAACACAACAAAATTTTAGACAGGCCCAAATTCAGCGCATTTGCAGAAAACAAATCAAAGGTGGCTATAATGACAAGACGTGTCTTTCACTGAGAAGAAACCATTGTGGGAAATGGAGAAAATGCTGGTAACCAGCATTTTCTCCTTTTCCCAAAATGTTTTCAAAGGCTGTCTTTCTTAGGGCTGTTAAAACTTGGGATTGTGTAAATTCTTGTGGAGGAAGAGATCTGGATCTGTATCCACAAAACATTCTTAACAACATCTTTTGTTTAATTTTAGAGAATTTTCTTGGTCTGAATGTAGCAGAACACAACTATCTTGTTTTGTCTAGGCCAATCAGATCTATTGATTGAATGGTGCTTAAGACTGCTTTTAACATTACACATTGTCACAGCCATTTACATGGCTGGTCTAGGATAAGATTTGAATTTAGAACAGTGGCTGATATTTGGGTCTGTATTCACCAATCATTCTTTGTCTTATTCTGGATTGAGAAAGAAAGTTCTGATTGGCTAAACCTGTTGGTTTTTTACCAACAACCATTTAGTTTAGCCAATCTGAACTTGGGTTACTTTCGAATTTAGAGAATTCTAAATTCTAAATACAGACTCGCTAAAACAAGACACATGGCAATAAATTGACTCTTTTTACTTACAGATTTACTTGGCAATTTATTCTTGCGTAGAAGTTTTTGCAGTTCATTGAGAGCACCAACCCATCTTTGGCGTTCTGTCTCGTTCTCTGCCAACATTAACACAGAATGCTTTGTTCCGGGAGGATTCAACTCGGAAGTTGTGACCTGAAAAGGAGTTTCAATGCTGAAATTTATGTCTGACCCTTTTTATATGTAACCATGGGTTCATTTTGTGGTGTCCTAGTATTTGTCCTGTGTTCATACATGCTTGTCAATGTCTTTCATGTTTATTGTGCTGCCTTTTGCTTGGTGAGATGTGATCAGAGAGAAAGTGTGTATGCATGATTTTTTTTTAGAATATCTACTCACTGTCAATTTTTCTCTCTCTGGCACACTAATTATCACTCACTTTGTCTTCAGCCTGCACTGCGGCTAGTCGTCATTTAGACAGAGTTTTGCCAACCCATTGATTATATCACTATAGTCATTTGAATACTTCTTGTTGGACTCCGGTAAGCTATTTTTTACCAATTGCTGTAAATTTTGTATTGTTGCAATGCTGTAATTTTTAACCTATAGCTTACTTTATTTTATTGTTATACCCAAACACTGGAAAGAGAACTTAAAATCATTTATTGTTCTTTTCAGGTTTATGTTAGGCAAATTTTGCTTCTGCCTCACTGTTTCACAACAAATTAAAGTATAGAACTCAACCCCGTTGTTTGTTCCATAGACCCCTGTTGACAAATGGCTCCCCGACAAGACTTGTGACCAGTGAAGTTTCGAACCGGAGTCAACACCTTTACCACTAAGGGAGAGAGATACAAGGACACCCACCCACCCTGCCCTGAAGGAGAGCGCCCTTGGAGTCCCACCTTTGTGTGTTAGGCCTACTTGCTAGCTAGCTGTACATTTTTTTCTTTACCAAGTTCACTTGTGAAATTCTGTGTTGTCGCGTAGACCAGCACATGTGAAGTTTTTTTTTTCTCTTTCTCGCATTTCCAACAAGCTTGTGATTGTGATTGTGTCCAGAGTGTTGTGAACCTTCGCATTTTCCGTGACTGTGACTGTGTCAGGCACTAGGAGCAGCAAGAATCAGCCCCCGTGGATGGACAGACTGCTGGACAGAATTGAGTAGCATTTATAGTTTAGGATTTTAGGATTTGTGTGTTTAACTGTAAGTCATTTCTTTATTATTTCATCTTTTTAGCTGTAGATAATGTCATAATCACATTTCATTTGTTTTTCTCATCGCCTATTGCCCATTTCATTTTTCCTTTCTTCTTTCTATTCCCCACTCTATCCATTTAGTATTTCATTTTCCTCTTATTTTTCTGTCTGCCAATCCATCTATCTTCCTTACATTCATTTTTCTATACTTTTTTCCAGTCAGTCCATTTTCCACTGTTCCACTTTCATTTTCGTCCTATTTTAAAGTAGTTATTGTTGCAACAGCTTCATTTTTCTTTTCATCTGTTTATATGCTCATTTAGCACTCATTGTCACACAAGGGTATATATATAGAACTGCAATCATAGTGATAAAAACAGCAAGTCAAAAACAAACCTTATCTGCAAAATATTCAGTTGAAAACATGTTCCAGTGGATATTTCAAAAATTATAAGAATGTATCATATTTGAAAAGAAGAAAACAAACCTTAGCTGCAAAATATCCATTGAATTTTCCCAGTTTGTTTTCCTTCTGTACTTGAATTAATTGATAGTTACATGTTTATACTATTTATAGTATTTTGACATTCCATTGTCATATTTACCTCATGTGCTTCATGCTCTTCCAAGTTGAATTGCTTTTCCCTGTATTTACTTAACACTGATCGTTTCGCACCACTTACTACTACTACAGTTGCCTACATTGCTATTGATACTGGTAGTAAGAGCTGTGTTTCAAGACTCAATCTTTCCTTCAGATTTGGTCCTGTAGCATTCAGAGTATTACTAAGTCCTCAGAAAACAGTGTCCAAAAATTGCTTACATTTGACTTTTGAAAATATTGATAAAACTTGACAATATAATCAAGACTTTAGTCCTATATAAGTGAAAGTACTTTTTCAGCGTATTTGCTCAAGTTATCTGCATATAGAATTAAAAAAAAAAAAAAAATTCTTGCATGTTGTGTAATTTCCTATACAAGCATCTAGTTTAGCCTACTGCTTATACCTGTATGACCCATTATATTACTGTTTGGTAAATTTGTATAGAATGTAGTTTTGATACAGATAAGTCTGCGTTAGCTTTGCCTATTTTTCATAGTTGTTTATATAGTTGCATTGCTAAGTTTGAATTATCGTTAGATAGTTTTTTTTTTGCATATAGATCTACCTTGCTTTGCATTGATATTTTTTTCCCTGAATATTTGTTTTACCGGAGTTAAATTTATTTTTTTCCCTCTTAAGTACTGCTTAATATTGAAGTTCAATATCAACCCATTAGACCTATCCCCATTTCTTCTTATTGTAACCCTTTTTCACCCTTTACTTTAACATTGCACATTTGCGAGCGAGCTTTAGAGAATGTAAGGTTTATGTTATTGTTGTCATCCTCTATGTTCTTCTCTCTATCCTTTTTATTCGTTTTGTGTTTTTCATTACTGTGAATGTCCACCGTTGTTTCTGAGTGTTTATTCTTTTTTTTAAACCTTTTGCCGATCTTACCTTTACTGTAAGTCACAATACCCCATTTAACAGGTAGAAGAAACGACCTATTCACTCCCTGGATTGCTGACTTGATGGTAAACAGGTAAACCTCTGGTTAATCCCTCATTAACTGGTTGCTCATTGTTTTGTTTCTAAATGTCAAAGGTCAAACATATGTACTGGTTATTTTTAGCCACTGGGTTTTTCCTGGATTATTGAACCTGGACTTTCACCACATTTACAGGTATTGCTGTTGTTTTATTTATACAGTGTTAAAGGCCACACATGTGTACTGGTTATTTTTAGCCACTGGGTTTTTTTCTGGACTTATGCTGTATGCTAACTGATGTGCATCCTTGTTCATTTTGGATTGAAACCAGTGCTATCACACATTGTGTTAACCTGTGCAACTGTCTTAATTGCTCTGAACCATTTAGCCATGGCATCTAAGGAGGAGACTTACGTTGGTGAGGAAATGATTCCTATGACTGAGGATGAAATGTTGAGTGCTTTGAGCAACAGGTATGTTATTGTCCCAAAGGGAAATACCACCCCTCAGGCATCTTTGTTTTCAGATGCAGGTGCCAGACTTAAGACATCCAGAAGTCCTGTTGAGCTGCTCACTCCTTCCAAAACTGAAGTTTTTAACCCTTCGCCCAATTACCCACCCTTCATTCCCAAATTACCTTTATTTTCAGGTCATGACCCTGTCCCTAAAGGTGAAGTATCATATACTGAATGGAGGTTTGAGGTTCGTTGCCTAATGGCAGACCATAGTCTTCCATCCAGCCACCTTCTGCAGATTATTCGTAGCTCCTTGCGTGGCACTGCTCGCATACTTTTGATACCTTTAGGGGAGGGGGTTTCAGTTGATATTATTCTGCACAAACTAGAGTCTACCTTTGGAGATTTAGCTCCCAGGAATGTGACAATGTTGGGAGTTCTTTGATATTCAACATTCAAATGAGAGTGTCACAGAATATGCTTGTCGCTTAGAGTCATTGCTTCACACAGCTATGGAAGGAAGCCATATGGGTCCAGCTGCCAAGAATGACATGCTTCGTCACAGATTTTGGACCGGCTTAGTTTCTTCCCAACTCCGTGATAAAACTCGCAAGGACTATGATTCCATCTCGGACTATGGGGAACTTCTGCATAAGGTTCGTGTCAAGGAAAGAGAACTGTTGAGCTCCTCCACGACTACGTCCAAGAAGATGCAACATAACCCTCTTTCCTCAAGTTCATCTGAGGCTTCTTCCTTTGATTTGAAGTTGAAGGAGTTGGAATCTAAGTTTTCATCACAGCTTTCAAGTGTACAATCCAGACTTGAGGGAATTGACAGCAAATTTGACGCCATCATGAAGAAGTTGGATGCCAACCCCAATCAGCAGCAGCCTCACCAGCCTCAGCAACAACGGTCCAATCAGAACAGAGGAAATTGGAGGAGAAGGAGAAGGAGAAACTGAAATCAGACCTCTAACCAAAACAGTAACCAGAACCCCAACCAACATCAGAACCCTAGCCGACAACCTGCACAAACCCCGCCAAAAGATTAACCGCCTCGGTTGAAGGCCGCACCGAGGCTGGTGAACAGAAAGGCCAAAGTAGTACCGTATTTTGCTTAAATTTTGGGACACCCAAAAAATTGGGACACCATCAAAAAACGTGAAAATAATTATTTTTCATGACCCAAAGATTTGGGCCATACTAAAAATTGCAAAATACGACAGTATTTTTTTGTACCAAAGAATTGGGACAGTGAATATCTACTCCGAAAAAAAAACAACAACCTTTAATCCGCTTGTTAACCTTTGTTTACAAGCATTTGGTTCGCGCAGTTTCATTTCTCCACGTAAGCATTGCTTCCAAACCCTCTCGATATCATCGGGAATCTCCCGCTTCAAGGCAAATAAATCCGATCACCCCGACAGACAATTAAAAAACCCATTTGTAAAAAAAGAACCTAAATAAGGGTAAAAAGGGTGTGATTAACTTGAATCAAAGGGCAAAGGTACATGTCATGTGTATACGTACATCTGAAGTCAACAAGTGTGTATGTGTTTCACGGTCAATCAGGTTCGTTGTATAAAAATAGAAATCAAGATATCCTATATTCTAACTGGAGGTTATTGATCGAAGATTGTCAACCAATCAAATTTGAGAATGGGCCGAGCAGGTACTTTTCAGAACGGAAATCAAATCGTTGTTTACCTCACGTTAACAGGTAAAATATGTTGTAAAAGTTTTTATATAAGCGCAAAACACCAATGCTGATTGCTTTCCCGGGATGCATACAAAAATGACTGAAAACATTTAGTTTATCAGTAACGAAAACAATGAAAAAATACGAAGTTTTAAATTCCTACTACACAAAATGACTACAGGAATTCCAATTTCTCTAAAAATAGACAGACCAGCATGTGATCGTGGTTTTATTGAAATCGCAGCGCTAATATTCGACGGGTAAGTCGTCAGTGCCAAACAGCTTGACAGCTTGTCTTGTTTGACCCAGGGATCGTATATTACGTGTAATATACGTGTAATATACGATCCCTGTTTGACCATAAGTTTTGGGACACCACGGAAAATAATTATTTTTCGTTAACCTAAATATTGGGACATCTAAAAAATTAATTATTTTTTACTGTCCCAAAACTTACGCAATTTACGGTAACCTGATGGACAGATTAGTTGGTCAGTCCAATGAAAGCCATGTTATTGTTGATGGTATTTCACACAAGGCCCTACTGGATAGTGGCTCTATGGTAACCACTATGTCGGAATCTGCTTTCAGATCATTACCATCCAGACCGACTCTTCTTAACCTGGATACACTAGGACTCACATTATCCATTGCTGATGGGTCACTGATGAAATACACTGGCTATGTTGAAACTTGTGTTTCCATACCAGCTGTTTCGGACTTTATCCTGGATGTACCTATTTTAGTTATTCCAGACAATCAGTTCAACTGCACATGTCCTGTTATTATAGGAACCAATGTATTGCGCCGGTGTAAGGACAATATTGACCTTCCTTCTTCAACTATTGATGAGAGATGGAAATCTGCTATCAACAGTTTAGAATGCAGATCTTATCCAGTTCGCTGTCTAGGCCGTAAGCCAGTTACTGTTGGTCCTTTTGAGACCAAAACCATTCATGGTATTGCCAGACATTTACCGTCTGATGTTACCACTGCAGTGACTGAGACACCTGATGATACTAACATATCCTACACAGTTTGCCCAAGACTCATGCATTTGGATAGCAGTGCTAGCAGTAGCAGGATTCCTGTGAAAATCTGCAACATTACAGCCAGAACTTTGACCATCAAGCCAAAGGCTATGCTATGTGAGGTTACCAAGGCTAGTGCAGTGGATAACTTATTTCCTGGTACAGAAGTTTCTTCTTCCAAGGATACACCCAATGTTTCTTTGGATACATCTAAGTTATCCCAAGAACAAGTTGATAGGTTTCACCAAGTTCTTGGAAAATGGCAACACATTTTTTGCTCAGATACCAAGGACATAGGCAAGACCAACCTGGTGAAACACAAAATTGTTCTAGATGATCCAACCCCATTTAAGGAACCATACAGACGGATTCCGCCAGCAATGTTTGAGGAAGTCAGGCAGCATGTGAAGGAAATGCTTCAGGCTGGAGTCATCCGTGAATAGGACTCGCCATATTCTTCGAACATTGTTCTTATCAGGAAATCGAATGGTGCCCTCCGTTTTTGTGTTGATTGGAGAAAGCTGAACAACCGCACTCGAAAAGATGCTTATATGCTACCTAGATTCGATGACACAATAGATGTTCTCTCCTCTGCAAAGTTCTTCAGCAAAATTGATCTTCATTCGGCATACTGGCAGGTGGAAATGGAAGAAGAAGACAAGCCCAAAACAGCCTTTTCTGTTGGTCCTTTAGGATTCTATGAATGGAATCGTATGGGCTTTGGTCTTACCAATGCGCCAGCTACTTTCCAGCGCCTTATGGAGAAATGCATGGGAGATATGCATCTGAAGGAATGTCTCATTTTTCTAGATGATATACTCATCTTTTCGACAACCTTTGAGGAGCATTTACAAAGGATTGAAGCTGTTTTCCAGCGACTTGATCAGCACCATCTTCGTCTTAAGCCCTCAAAATGCGAATTCTTTCAGTCCACAGTCAAGTACCTAGGCCACATCATTTCAGAAAAAGGAATCCAGACTGATCCTGAAAAGATTGCAGCAGTAATGACTTGGCCTACACCTACGAATGTCAAAGAGTTGCGCCAATTCCTTGGTTTTACAGGATACTACCGCCGCTTTGTAAAGAGCTATGCCCAGATAGTACAGCCTCTTAACGCCCTTCTTGAAGGCCATCTTTCAGCTAAGCAGGCTAAGGCTTGCAAGTCCAAGAAGAATAAGAAAGCTGCACCTTGGATCTGGAGTCAAGATCAGCAGATAGCTTTTGACAGCATCAAAGACAAGTTAACATCGCCACCATTACTTGCATATGCCAATTACTCTTTACCTTTTGAGCTTCATGTAGATGCCAGTTCTCAGGGTCTAGGGGCAGTATTATACCAGACCCAGAATGAACAGAAAAAGGTGATTGCTTATGCAAGTAGAGGTTTGCATCAGGCAGAGCGCAAATATCCAGCTCACAAGCTAGAATTTTTGGCTTTGGAGTGGTCTGTCACTGATAAATTTAGAGACTATCTGTATGGCTCTTCATTCAAAGTGGTGACAGACAATAACCCATTGACTTATGTCCTCACTACTGCCAAATTGGATGCTACCGGCCATCGTTGGCTTGCAGAATTGAGTAGTTTCAATTTCACCATTGAATACCGTAGCGGTAAACTCAATTCTGATGCTGATGGAATGTCCCGAAGATATGTTTTCAACGAAGAACTCAAAGCTGTTTTTCAGGCTGCTGTCATGTCTACACCTTTGCTGGACTGTTTCCGATACTGTGGCTCCGCATGTCGCGAGTGTGGAGGCACCGTGTCCGGAGATCTGCTCAGTCAACTGGGTTGTAGAACAGTCAAAAGATCCTGCCATTCTTCGAGTTTTGTCTCTCCTCAGTTGCGGTTTTTGCCCCAGGGGAGGAAGTATCAGGTCTGAACCAGCAGAGGTTCAACCTTATTTCAGAGTGTGGAACAGACTTGTTATTTCCAACCAAGTCTTGTGTAGAACCGCTACTGTGGATGGACAGCCAGTGCAACAGTTGGTGTTGCCCAAGGCTCACCGCGAAACAGCTCTAAGAGGCATCCACGATGAAGCAGGACATCAGGGCAACGAGAAAACACTTTGGCTAGCTCGTCAACGTTTTTATTGGCCAGGTCTTGAAAAAAGTGTAAATCAGTGGGTTGAAAAATGCCAGCGCTGCATCATGAGGAAGGCACCAGCACGACCCTTTGCCAAATTAGTTCCCATCCGCACAACCAGACCTATGGAGCTTGTTTGCATGGATTTCCTTTCCCTTGAGCCGAGCAAAGGAGGAATTGAAAACATTCTGGTAATCACAGACCACTTTACCCGATTTGCTCAGGCTGTCCCATGTCGCAATCAGACTGCTCAAACAACAGCAAAGGCCCTTTATAATGGATTCTTCCAGTATTACAGCTTTCCTGAGCGCCTTCACAGTGACCAGGGTCGTAATTTTGAAGGCACTGTTATAAAGGAACTTTGCAAAGTCACAGGGATAAGGAAGTCTAGGACAACTCCATACCATCCTATGGGAAATGGTTCGGCAGAGCGGTTCAACCAGACTCTACTCAAGATGCTTGGCACGCTGACTGAGAACCAGAAGGCTGACTGGAAAAGCTTTGTTGCCCCTGTAGTTCAAGCCTACAACAGCACCAAAAACGACGCCACTGGGTTCTCACCCCACTATCTCATGTTCGGCTGGCATCCAAGGATCCCTGTTGATGCGTATCTTGGCCGTAGCACTACAGAGGATCAAACTACCGACCATAAGACCTACGCTGCCAAACTCCAGAAGAGACTCGAGTATGCCTACAGAACTGCTGCTGCAGAGGCCAACAAACAGGCTACTCAAAATGAGGACAATTACAACAAGCGGGTCCGCCAGACCAAGCTGGAAGTTGGAGACTTTGTCTTGGTCCGGAATGTGGGTCTCCAGGGAAAGCACAAATTGGCTGATCGCTGGGACCGCCATCCATACATCATCCTGGAGATTCCCAATTCGGACATTCCTGTCTATAAAGTTAGACGCAGAGACAAAGTTGGACCAGCTCGCTGTCTGCACCAAAACATGCTCCTTCCCTTTAACAGCATTCCTTTTGAGGATGCTGGGGAAATCCGCAAGGATCCTCAAAATGTTAGAAGGAAGCAGTCAGCATCCGAGGAATCATCATCTCAACAGTCTGAGTCTGAATCTGAAACAGAGATTCCAAGATACATTATTCCTCAGCGAAGGATCAGAAATCCAGAACAGAATCGAACTCGGGACCCTACTCTCAGTCCTCCAGCAACTACACCAACCTGGACATATAATGACTCAACATCGATAGCCCAGCAACCTAACCAGGAACCGGATTTGGTCAATACCCCTAGTCCTCCATCAGTTATGGATCAGCCACCTGATCCAAGTCCATTTAGGGGTCGGCCAGTCCGAAACCGTAGACCTCCAGACAGGTATGGTGAATGGGTTAATCCAGTTCGTTGTGTCAGTGATACACCAAGTGAGGAAATTTTTGTTTAATTATTATTATTGCAGGAACAGAATACCTTTATCCGTTTTACTTTGGCAGAGATATTTCCACCTTTACAGGTAAGTTGAATACAAGTTTGTAGTCTTTTCATCATTATGATGTCTTTGGGAAATTATTCTGTCCAGTGTGTTCCAGTTTACATCTGTTGAACCGAAAACAGATTTCAGCCTGCTTTTGTCATCAGTTTCCATGACTGATAATTTCAGACACAGAGATTACTGATGTGTTCATTTTTTTATGGATTTATTCCCCTTTACTTTACTAGTATTCCCGATTATCTCCCTTTGGTACTACCCTTGTCTTTGGGATGCAGACTTTACTTTGCTTGGGTAAAAATGTTTGAAATGTCAGGTGCCATTTTCTACAAAGGGGAGGAATATGTAACCATGGGTTCATTTTGTGGTGTCCTAGTATTTGTCCTGTGTTCATACATGCTTGTCAATGTCTTTCATGTTTATTGTGCTGCCTTTTGCTTGGTGAGATGTGATCAGAGAGAAAGTGTGTATGCATGATTTTTTTTTAGAATATCTACTCACTGTCAATTTTTCTCTCTCTGGCACACTAATTATCACTCACTTTGTCTTCAGCCTGCACTGCAGCTAGTCGTCATTTAGACAGAGTTTTGCCAACCCATTGATTATAACACTATAGTCATTTGAATACTTCTTGTTGGACTCCGGTAAGCTATTTTTTACCAATTGCTGTAAATTTTGTATTGTTGCAATGCTGTAATTTTTAACCTATAGCTTACTTTATTTTATTGTTATACCCAAACACTGGAAAGAGAACTTAAAATCATTTATTGTTCTTTTCAGGTTTATGTTAGGCAAATTTTGCTTCTGCCTCACTGTTTCACAACAAATTAAAGTATAGAACTCAACCCCGTTGTTTGTTCCATAGACCCCGGTTGACATATATTAAAGAAAATATTAGCTTTTACTATCAGCCTGAAGGTTTCATTTCTTTTATTTAGCAAGATAAGGGTTAAACTGGTGGTATCTACATCAGGAACAACGGCATGGTTTTTGTTTTGATGGAATGCATAGAAATATGGTGGAATTTTGACAAGATACTATGGTAAATGGCTTCTTCTTTCTGTGCTTAATTTTAATGATCTATGTTTTATATTCAGGGAACTTATGTCCAGATTTCTTGACACTATAATGGTGTCATAAAAATTCTGTCAATTTGCAAGCACCTGTCCAGGGGACTTTACGTATCAAAAAAAAAAAAAAAAAAAAGCAGGAACCCAGGTTAACTCTTTACAGAACAGGATGAATATGTGAAATGAAACTGAAGCTTACATGTCAAGGTTACCAATTATACGATAAAGTAATGTAACTTACCCTAAATATACAAGGTATATCTTTTTTGTTAGCATGTATCACATCTGATGGCAGTACAGGACTGACTGAGAAATCTTCATCTCTGTAATTATAAACAATATTTTATACATTATCGTAATCATTTACTTATCAATTCAGATTTTTAACAACCTGAGGGCAAAGATTTTGAAAAGATTGTGGGAAAGGGAGAAAATGTCAGCAACCAGAATTTTTTATTTCTTCCACAGTATTTTCAACCCTCTTAAAGACAAATGGCATCATTTGAGTCATATTCTACTTGTCATCTGCAAACTCTTTCAATTGAAAAAGTTTAAACTTTTGTTGTTAGGTAGAGTTAAATAATTTTACATAATGTAACTAGTCTGTACTGTTTTTAACATGAGTTTCTGTCTTCATTAGCAAAAGACTGAAAGTCCAAAAAATAAAAATTCTAAACTTGTCCACAAGAAAGAAAGAAAAGCACAAGGTTTTTTCACTCTAATATTTTTTTATTGAAATAAAATTATATAGGCTGATCATGAAAAGCAGATAAAGGTCATATTTCGAAATCCTTTATTCAAAGCCTGAAAGCCCACAAGTCCTCTTTATGTGTGACATTACTGCTGTTCACATAAAGGGCGATACCTACATTACAGGATTTGCAAGCAAACAATCTTCGTCAAAAGCAGTGATACGAATACTTAAGAAAATTACCTGATTGAGACACTTGATGTGGGTATGCATAAATCAGCAATAAGGTGTAGAAGATATTTAACTCTATACCACACAATCCCAAGTTTTAATGACACTGAAGGGGGAAGGGGGAGGCTTTTGAAAACATTGTAGGAAAAGGAGAAAATGCTGGTAACCAGCATTTTCTCCTTTTCCCACAATATTTTCTTCCTGTTCAAGGATAAATTCCATCATTAGAGCCGCGTCTGAATTGTTGTCTGAAAATGCTTGCAGTTTGAACAAGCCTAAATTTTTGTCGTATGGTACAGAGTTAAGGTTTGGTCAGAAAGTTATTATTCTACGACAAGGTACGCTCAACTGTGCACAAAGTTTAAGTCTTACCTCATGTCTAAAACCTGTTGAACTACTGGACTTGGGTTTCCCCTATCTGGGGGAATATCGTACAAAAATAACTTAAAATCACAGACAACAACAAACAAACGGGCCCAGCCTTTCTTGATTCCGCCAAGCCGAGGTACCTACAACACAGAACAGGAGAATAAAACTTCACCTAGAAAACAAAGTTCTGTAGTATAATTTCAGTATTTTTTATTTCATTCGGACATTGATGACTTTCACAGTTCAAAAAACTTGGCCCTAGTTTAGTTTCATTTCAACTCTAAGATCAAAGCTTATCAAAAACTAATCCAAACTTCAGTCTAAGCATCTTAACCCTTTACCACACAATGACACCTTTTGACGCCCCTGGGAAAGAAGCCTTTTGAAAACATTGTGGGAAAAGGAGAAAATGCTGGTAACCAGCATTTTCTCCTTTTTCCACAATGTTTTCTACCCTATAAAAGAAAAATTGCACCATTTGAGCCACACTGAAATTGTCATCTGCTAATACTTTCAATTTGAACAAGGCTAAAATTTTGTCGTCTGGTAAAGGGTTAATCCTTTATCAATCAATCCTGTCTTCAACAACTATTAGGGAGAGGTCTTTAGAAAACCTTGATAGTTACTTAACAAAATGAGCAATCACTGGTGTTCTCTGTGTGCGAGTAGAAAGTAAAGCTTTCAAGATACTTCAAGAATGCAACAAAAAACATCTATAAACATGCTACATGATACAGTAAAACCTCTCCTCACGACCACCCCGGTAATACGAGCAACCCGCTATTACAAACGATTTTTGTCAGAACGGAATTTTTCCTTCTTCATAATCAATGACCACGACCCCGGAAATACGGGCACCCCGCTATTCCGAAATTACGACCACCATTTTCAGTACCAATGAGTAATTAACAATAGATTTTAACCCCGTGAAACGACCACTAATTTTCACATTTTTTTTTACGACCAGCTGATTTTCACGTGTCCATAATCGCGAACTGGAGGCCCTGCTTCATGTACGAATATTCTTGGGTCCGATGGAGTAGACAATCAATTAGCGATCTTTTGTTTATCTGTTGACTACAGGAACACAAACGTGTTAAGTGATCAAGGTGTTACCTTACATAATCAAATGACCAATGAATTGATGATAATTAATTCGGCTTTTATTCGGTAATCAGGCGTTTGTCACACATTGCTGACCCGGGTGAAAAACATGTCGACATCCGGGTAATTACGATTTGTTTTGTACATCTAGCTTTTGTAATTTGAGACGCTTGGGTTAATATCTAGCGATCGGGATGGGATAATTGTTTGGTTTTTTGTTACACATTAAAGCCATACTTATATCGTAGATAATATGCAATTTTTGAACTGGTGAACACTTACACTTTGCGATCGACCATTAGTAGGACTGTTCGAACATTCAACTCAAATCAAAATGGGGGAAAAAAAAAAAAAAAACGTCAGGCCCTTCAATAATATTCGAAATTCTTTGTTTAAAAATGAAAATGAGCACGTGGAGTAGGAGTTCTTGAGACTACACAAGATAAAAAAAAATGCAGATTAAAACAGGGAATATCTGTTCTATCAGTAACATTAAATTATGTAGTCTTTAAGTTCAGATTCTTGATTAATGTACATATCTTGCTGTAAGAGTTTAAATAGGCAATTATGAATGGACATTCACTGCCATGTGAATTTATTCATAAAAATTCAAGCACATATTAACTTTTCAATAAACATGAAAATTTTCTTGTTGTCATTTAAATGTGTGGGCATAGGCTTCCCCGACTAAAATATGTATACATTACTTGGTACATAATTTAAATCTACATAAGTCTACACATAGTCTGGGTTTGATTCAAAATCTAGGTGGGTGAAACCCGGAAATCAGACCACCCTGCGAATAAGACCAATTTTCAAAAGTACCACGGGTGGTCTTAATAGAGGGGTTTTACTGTATATTTACCTTGACATATCCCTCATAGGCTGTTCCAATACCTTTGTTCACATCTATACCCATAGGGCGCTTGGCTGAAAACAAAAAAATGGCGAAATAATTCATGAATCTGATAGAGTGATTACCACACCTGGACTTTCTTCAATATATTCTTCAATAGGGCTTGTTTCTGCTCTGTATTCTTCACTCATTTTGAAATACGTTATTCTGCGAAATTTTGTGAAATTTACAGTAATAGTATTACATATTTTTTCACTCACCATATAATATCAAATTTGGTACCTACAACAATTAAACAGGCGCTAAATTTTCAACTTCTGAGCAATTATTATGATTCCTCAATCATTTGATGTTTTTTGAAATTTTAAACAGTATAATCAGTGTAATCCATTATGGGTTTTCTTTCCTTCCGATTCCTAGTACATGCTTTCCTTTTCTGTTTTTTAATAAATTGCATTGACTCACTGTAGTCTGCAAATATAGAAGAAGTATAGAGTACAAGTTTCAATGTAGACAAGTCCAATTCTTAACTCTTTACCAAATGACAAACTTCTAGACTGGACCAACAAAATAAACATGACTCCAAAATTGAAATTTACTTTGGGAAGGGTAGGAAACATTGAGGGAAAAGGAGAAAATGCTGGTTACCAGCATTTTCTCCTTTTCCTACAATGTTTTCAAAAGGCCTTTTTCTCAGGCCCGTTAAAATTCATAATTGTTTGTTAAACAGTTAAACAACTTACTCTGGTCAGGTGGGACTGGACACACCATGGGAGCTTTATCACTGCAGTGTACATGACAGGTGTATGAACATTCTGAAATGTATATCAATAGAAAATTAAGTCAACCCTTTACCAAATGATCCCTAGTTCTAACGACCCATTACAAGGATAATCACATCATTCAAGCCTAACGCAAATCGCCGTTTGCAAATGCTTTCAATATGTGTAAATCTACATAATTTTTGTCTAGATGAGTAAATTTAGTTTTCTAATATTGAAGTAATCTATAAGCGTCTACAATCACTGAATCTTTAAACCATTGTGACAGAGACTGCTCAATATGAGCTTTTTCTCTATCAGCTACAATAATTACCAGCCAGTCTCTTGTCTTAATACTTTCTGTCAACTTCAAGGTTAATAATGACATAATACTCCAAACAAGAGGGCCATGATGGCCCTGTATCGCTCCACTGGCTTATAAATATAAACCATAAATAATAAACATTTCAATGCTGAGCCAAATGGTTTCAAAATGAAGACTTACAAAGTTTTCTCTGTAAAAGCCCATATGAAAGTTGAGACCCGCAGGGCAAAGCCATTTTTGATCCCAGAGCTATTTAATTACTTGAACCCTGGTAGAGGTCCACAAGATAAAGCCATAAAAATAAGGTGATTTTCAAGTTTTGTCCATATGAAGCCTCTGTAAAACATAAGACCCCTGATGCAAGGCTAATTTAAAAAAAAAATCAAAACAGGAAGATTTCTTAAGTTGTCACTATGTAAGCCCATGTAAAACTTGTGACCCCTGCGGTGGGGCCAATTTTGACCCCAGGGCTAAAATTTTGGCCCACTTGGTAGAGGCCCACTAGATATAGCTACATGCAAAATTTGGTAGCTCTAGGCCTTATGGCTAGGTACAGGAAAATTTTTAAAGTTTTCTCTATATAAGCCTATGTAAAACTTGTGACCCCTGGGGCAGAGCCAATTTTGACCCCAGGGCTATAATTTGAAGAAACTTGATAGAGGTCTACTATATAAAGCTACATGCCAAATTTGGTAGCCCTATGCCTTATGGTTTCCGACAAGAAGATTTTTAAAGATTTCTCTATATAAGCCTATGTAAAACTTGTGACCCCTGGGGCAGAGCCAATTTTGACCCTAGGGCTATAATTTGAAGAAACTTGATAGAGGTCTACTATATAAAGCTACATGCCAAATTAGGTAGCCCTATGCCTTATGGTTTCCGACAAGAAGATTTTTAAAGATTTCCCATATTTTTCAGTTTTGTTGCCATGGCAACCAGAGTTTTTGAAGGAATCAAATTCTTTCAAGAAATTCTGAAGAGGACCATGGCAGGATCATTTCTGTGAAGTTTCATGAAAATTGGATGGGTAGTTTCAGAGAAGAAGATGTTTGAAATAAAAGTTAACGCACGGACGGACGGATGGACGGACGCACGACGGACACCGGGCCATGACATTAGCCCGCTGGCCTTCGGCCAGTGGAGCTAAAAACCACAATTAAATGACTGTTGTTTGCTCTTTCAATCCTTTTGGGGAAATTCAGTCTTCTAAAAATACAAATACAGCAAAGCAAAAGTCCTATTCAAATGTTATTTGATTCTTTCAAATCCCCTGTTGAAAACAGGAAATTGAAAAGAATATACGTGTGCGTAAGACACATATTTGCAACCATGCAAGTATCTAATTAACAAATACAGGTCATCTTTAACATCATAAATTTGACTTGAAGGCTTAACCCTTTCCCAAACGACAAATTTTGGACTGGTCCAAATTGAAAGAGTTTGCAGACGACAATATTAAATTGATGAAAATGGCAGAAAGGTCTCAAAAAGGGTAGAAAACACTGTGGGAAAAGGAGAAATTGCTCGTTACAAGCAATTTCTCCTTTTGCCACAGTGTTTTCAAAAGACTTGTACTGCAGACACGTGAAAACCAGGGCTTGTTTGGGAAAGGGTTAAAGGGAGTAGACTGTTGCTCCAAAGGATCAAATACAAGTAATTAAAATAACACCTAAGAACTTGGCTTTCGTGGCTTTTTGATCAGGATTAGTTGATATTCTTCATAAATTTAACTCTTTGACAAACAAAACATTTTTGGACTTGTTCAAATCCAAAGCATTAGCAGACAACATGTTAAACATGGCTCAAATGGAATAAAGTGTATTTGAAAAAGTAAAAATCATTGTGAGAAAAGGAGAAAATGCTGGTTTTCAGCATTTTTCTCTGTTTCCCACATTGTTTTCCAAAGCCTTTTTTCTCAAGGTAGTTAAAACTCTAGATTGTTTTGTGCATGTTTATTATATGAGCCATGTTCTGACAAAAGGGGGCTTAATGCATTTATGTGATGCATACTACCAATCAAGCCACCACATAATTATGGATCCATAATAGCCACTTTTTTTCACAACTGACTGAATCATGAAGTAGACTGGTCCCTGGACATACAGAAAATTGACCAATAGCGACAAGTTTCGGCCCAGGTCAGCCTGCACAGACTGCGCAGGCTGACCTGGGTCGATACTTTTCGCAGATGCATTAAGCCTCACTTTTATGGCCCATATATATTGTGCCAGGCAGAGATATTGCTTGTAATGAACAATTTAAATCCTTTTGATATGTTTTCTTTTATTTGCATGTACATGTGTTAACACTTTACAACACAACAAAATTTTAGACAGGCCAATATTCAAAGCATTTGCAGAAAACAAATCAAAGGTGGCTACAATGACAAGACATGACTTTCACTGAGTAGAAAACATTGTGGGAAATGGAGAAAATGCTGGTAACCAGCATTTTCTCCTTTTCCCACAATGTTTTCTAAGGCTGTCTTTCTTAGGGTCGTTAAAACTTGGGATTGTGTGGTATAGGGTAAAACCCCTTGTTGATGTTAAATTCTCTCTGTCTATCAGGGATGTGACCGAAGTCATCTGATACCAGTTTGGTTCATGACGTAAAAAGATCTACATACAAACACTTTTTACCTGAACAAATAATACCCTGTCTATGTACGCCAACAAGTAGGGAAGTACAGTAATTGCACTTGATGGGTAAATTAAAAGTCTTATACTGGAATCGGTGGATTTTCGGAGACGGAGATTTCGGGGTGTTTGCAAGGCTCCCTTCGGAATATTTCCATGCCTCTCCGTCAGTGTCGGACCCAAGACTTTGTTTCGAAGAGTTCATAGGACTAGGTTGCATGGTTCCTTCCATATGTTCCATGAGAGGAAGATCCGTTTGTGAATCTGTCTTGGAATCGGCACGAGAGAGAGCATCCTCACTGTCTTCGTCGGCTATACTCTCGTTAGAAGACTGTAAATATCGAACATGAAAAGTTACCAGTACATCATACAGATCATGAATATTTTACTGCATGTTCCCTATTATAGTAGATACATTGTATACCAAATTTTATACACTTTAACCCTTTACCACACAATCCCGAGTTTTCAACAACCCTGAGAAAGAGGCCTTTTGGAAACATGGTAGGAAAAGGAGAAATTGCTGGAACCAGCATTTTCTCCTTTTCCCACAATCTTTTTTGCCCAATAAAAGACAATCCTATCATTTGAGTCACATTTATCGTCTGCAAATGCTTTCAATTTTTCAATCAGACTAAGAATTTGTCATTTGGTAAAGAGATAAGCAAAGTAACTTTTACAAAAGGGAGAAGGATCAACTGTTTGAAACATAGAGGGTATAGAAAAAAAATTGCTGGCAAATAGCATTTTCTCCATTCCCCTCATTGTTTTCTAAAAAAAACCCCTCTTCCACAAGGTTGTAAAAACACAGGGTTTGGTGAGAGTTATAGAAGTAGTTTGTTGTATGACTAAAACTTGTCTGAATGGGCGATATAAAAACTGTTATATAAAACTGCTATGTTTTATGTACAATACCACTTGAGACCTTTCTCACATCCTGATGCATATTAGCCCATAATTATCAAATGACTATTGAAACACTGTGCCAAATGGGTAAAAATATTCACTCCACGGACCTCTTTCACTCAGCACAACACCTTTTTCACAATGTAAGAGAATTATTAAGTATGTGGAGAGATGTTAAGTATTTACCACACAATCCTGACTTTTTTTTACTTTCCTGACCCTGAGAAAGAAGCCTTTTGAAAACATGGTGGGAAAAGGAGAAAATGCTGGTAACCAGCATTTTCTCCTTTTCCCACTATGTTTTCTACCCTTCCCAAAACAAATTTCAATTTTTCAGTCACATTTATGTTGTCTGCAACTGTTTTCAATCTGGACCAGTCTAAAATTTTGTTGTTTGGTAAAGAGTTAAGTATTTATTTTTCCAGGCTGCATTTTTTTTTTTTTTTGGGGGGGGGGGGGGATTTTAGTGCCTGAATGTCAGAAAGGAGGATATCTTTTGTTGACAAATGGACAATGGACAAAGCTGTATCAGTGAGTCATGGTACAAGTCACTGAATCTGTCATAATACTATGAGAAATCTGTTTTTAAGATGGTAAATTAACCCTTTCCCAAACAAGCCCTGGTTTTCACGTGTCTGCAGTACAAGTCTTTTGAAAACACTGTGGGAAAAGGAGAAATTGCTCGTAACGAGCAATTTCTCCTTTTCCCACAGTGTTTTCTACCCTTTTTGAGAACTTCCTGCCATTTTCATCAAATTTAAAATTGTCATCTGCTAACTCTTTCAATTTGGACCAGTCCAAAGTTTGTCGTTTGGGAAAGGGTTAATTTATTAATACTTTGAAAGACCTATCGTTCCCTCTACAGTCTAGACAAATGATTCATTAACCTTTAACCACTCAGTCCCTAGTCTCAGTGACTCTTCTTGGGTAGAAAGCTTTGGGGAACATTATGGGAAGTAGAAAACATTGTGGGAAAAGGAGAAAATGCTGGTAACCAGCATTTTCTCCTTTTCCCACAATGTTTTCTACTCTACTAAAAGCAAGCTCCATTACTTGTGTCATGTTTGATCTGTCATCTACATATGCTTTGAATTTGGACAAGTATAGAATTCTGTCATATGGTACAAGAAAGACTGAATCGCTTTCATGTGGTTAACTCTTTACCAAACGACAAAATCTTAGACTGGTCCAGATTGAAAGCATTTGCAGACGACAAAATGAATGGTACCCAAAAATTGAAATCTGTGTTGGAAATGGTAGAAAACATTGTGGGAAAAGGAGAAAATGCTGGTTACCAGCATTTTCTCCTTTTCCCACAATGTTTTCAAAAGTCTTTTTTCTCAGGGTCATTAAAAGTCAGGATTGTGTGGTAAAGCAAAATCAATGCAAGTGGTTTTGTAACAAATTATGGTACAACTTCTACTTCCTGTTACTCTCCGTCATGTAGCACTTGTGTGCTTAACTTTTTACCACACGACAAAAATGTCGACATGTCCAAATTGAAAGCATTTGCAGACGACAATTAAAACATGGTTCAAATGATGGAAGTTGTCTTTGATAGTGTAGAAAACATTGTGGGAAAATGAGAAAATGCTGGTACCAGCATTTTCTCCCTTTCCCACAATGTTTTCAAAAGGCTGCTTTCTCAGGGTCCTTAAAACTCGGGATTGTGTGGTAAAGGGTTAAAATACCATACTATTAAACACTTCCTTTTTCAAAGAAAAGTTTAATTTCAACAGTCAATTTGAAAACAGGACATTTTCGTTCAAATGTTATTTAGTCTTCAAACTGTTTCTCCGCCAAAAAACCAAAAAACAGACCAAAATTGCTGTATATGTCACGATTGTCAACCTTTCTAACAATATTCAGGTTCAATCAAAACAACAGAAATTTATCTGTATTTCATCAAATGTGACTTAGCACAATTAACAAAGAGACTTTGACAAATAACTTTATTTGGAATAAATCTGATACGGTAATGTTATTCAGGTAAGACCATTATTCCTACCCACCCCGTCATCACAGTTCCATATTTTCTCCTTTTCCAAACATGCTTTTTATAAACTCTGGGTCACAACGAAATAAGGATTCTTTGGCAAAAGGTTACAGAGCATTGATCAGTAAAGACTTTTAACCTTGTCAAAACAAACTCTGGTTTCAAGTTCCCATAAATGGACAAAGGTAAAGACAGTGGATGCACCAGCCTGATCTCAGTGTCACAATAGATAAGTGCAACTTCCAACCTGAAGTACTCTCAAGGACATGCACATGTGTTGCAAGGAGAACGTCATTCACTTACCACTTATGAGTCATAACTGCATGAACCCTGGGGTCAAGAAGTGATTCTCATTAGTGTTGTAAACTATGGGTGTAGTGACTTCACTCTTTACCACACGAGAAAAATTTTGACCGGTCCATATTGAAAGCATTTGCAGACGACAATTTAAATGTGACTCAAATAATGGAATTTGCCTTAGAGTAGAAAAAATGGTGGGAAAAGGAGAAAATGCTGGTTATCAGCATTTTCTCCTTTTCCCACAATGTTTTCAAAAGGCTTCTTCCTTAGGGTCGTTAAAAGTCGGGATTGTGTGGTAAAGAGTTAAAAAAAAAAAAAAAAAAACTGATCTGATTAGTTTTTGATTAACAAACAATAATGCCAATCCCCACTCCTCTCTCCCCTTCCACGTCCCTGCCCCCCCTTTTCCATCATAATGTCATACCACCCAAACAAAGTTGTAAATATTGTTACAGGAGATCACTCCTTCCTTACCGCATGGCTTCTTACCATATAAAATCAATACCTGACAACTGCTTTGGGGAGAATTCTCTTTAGCTCATGGGGTTAGTGTATTGGTCTTTTAAACCTCAATAAAAGAGGATTTTTACTGTATGGGTTTGAATCCCAGCTGGAGCAGTTTATATTTGAGCTATGCATTTCTTGCGACCTTTCATGTTCGTAAGAATATGACCTTAAACTTATGCTATTTGGCCAGAAAACTGTGTCAGAAAAAGTGGATCTACGTTCAAACAGTAAAGGAACTTGAATTTCTGTATGTTTACACCTCAATGTACTAAATGAAACAAAATCTACATTGAAAGTCAGGCAAAAACCACCTCAAAATTGCACTTACAAGATTTCATGCTTTAAAATCTCGGAGTTCATTGATCTGTGTACATACACAATGTGATCTTGTCTCCTGCACAGTTTGATCTTCAACTGTACTGTTCACAAGGGCAACTCAAATTCTGCTCAATGCTACATGGGTGAAGTTTCTACATGCAGAGCTCCAGATAGAGGGAGTGATTTTGATTTCAAAATTGAAAATACTGATAACTCTCCACTAAACTCCATGTTATGGGTACTCATTAGAATCGTCTCATCGAGATGATTCTAATGAGTACCCACAACATAGGGTTTGGAAGAGAAACTAGAGTTGTCACTGAATGTGACTTAATACCCCCGCTTTGACAGAAGTTCAAGTTCAAGGTGAGATAATTCCTCAACCAGGGGGAGTTGACACTTGAAAATTATGTCTTGCAAATCTTAAATATATGATCAATATAATTATGTGCAAAGTTTCAATGCAATTGAAGGAAAACTCTAGGAGTTCGCGACACAAAATTGCTAGTATTTTGTACACAGACGGACACATGAACGGACAGACAGACAGGCTGATTCCAGTATACCCCTGAAAACATTTGTTTTGCAGGGGTATAATAATGGATTTAGAATACCATCACTCCCTCTTATTGGAGCTCTGTACATGGTACAAATGTCAAGTGAGACTAAGTAGGCAGAGTCAATCCCCCTCTGACAAAAGACTCTTCATCATCAACAAGTTAGTTGTTCTCTACAAATACCAATACCTGTCATGTATTTCAATGAAACCGCCAAAATCAGCAGCAGAAAACATCTTTGCAAAATTGGGGTATCGACCAGAATTATAGTTTAACCCTTTACCAGACTACAAAATTTGAGACTAGTCTAAATTGAGAGCAGTTGCAGACGACAAAATAAATGTGACTGAAAAATTGAAATTCTTTCTGGGAAGGTTAGAAAACATTGTGGGAAAAGGAGAAAATGCTGGGTACCAGAATTTTCTCCTTTTCTCTCAATGTTTTCAAAAGGCGTCTTTCTCAGGGTTATTAAAAGTCGGGACTGTGTGGTAAAGGGTTAATGCATACAGTGAAAACCTGGTGGCTAAAGGTGAAACTGCTGATGGCTAATACCTCCTTCTGCAACAATGTTTACTAAAATGGTCTGCTGCATGATGCAAAACATTTGTTTGCAGGAGAAATGGATTAAATAAGACTCGGATGGGTACAGTGTGCCGGGTATCAATTTGTGCATAGGGATAATATAATTTGTACAAAAAAAAACAACTTTTCATATACTCACATAACCTCCCCTTTTTTCAGTGTAAAATACCCATTACGAATTTTCTTATCTTATACATGTTTGATATCACAATTGTGTGACGTCATTTTTGACGTCATTTTGTTCATATTTCATAGCAGAAAATGGGTTTTTAATGGGTATTACCGTGCACTTATCTATAAATGGTTTTGCATCTTCTGATCTATAATTTGTGAAACATTGTTATGTGATAAAAAAAGAATCTGACATTCGTTTCGTTGGCTTTGGAGATAAAATCTTATTAAACTTGTCACAAAAAATGTTATTAAGCTCACCAAAGGCTGGCTTAATAACATTTTCCCTAGACTCATTTAATGAAATTTTACCTCAAACACCAACTCATGTCAGATCCTATATAACTCTTGAATGAGCAAGTCAGTCCCACTATTCCTCTAACAAAATTTTCAATTGACAAGTTCCTGACACTTACTTTAACATCAGCACACTCAAAGTGCAAAAGGAATGGTTTAACCCTTTACCAAACAATCCTGAATTTTGAGGAGCCTAGGGCTGAAGGTTTTTGAAAACATTCCGACAAAAGGAGAAAATGCTGGTAAACAGTATTTTCTTCTTTTCCCACAGGGTTTTCTACTTTTTCCAGGACAATTCCCATGTTTTGAGCCAGTTTTAATATACTATCTGCAAATGCTCTTTATATGTAAAAGTCGAAAAAATTGTCATTTGGTAAAGAGTTAAAAGTTTGTATTAAATATATTTGATATTTGATAAAAATGAGTTGCAATTCTCTATTAGAGTAGAAAACATTGTAGAGCAAAAATTGCTTGTTGCAAGTGATTACTTTCTCCCAAAATGTTTTCAAAAGATTTTTTCACCTTAGTTGTTACAAGAGGAAATTGTTTGGTAAAGGCTTAATGCCTGAAGATTGCAACTGTTGGTAAATACAGAAGAGGTGTCTGCTTTGAATATCAGAAATTTTGTGGGAAAAGGAGCAACTGCTTGTCACAAGAAACTGTTCCCTTTTCCCACATTGTTTACAAAGTTTGCCTACCATAGGAGCATATGCATTTACATTTGATTGCTGACTGTTTCATGTAAAAAAAACGAAACTGCTAATATAAATGTAACTCTTACCACACAGTCCTGTTTTAGCAACCATGCAAAAGAAAGCTTTTGAAAACAATGTGGGAAAAGAAGATAATACTGGTATGCAGCATTTTCTCCTTTTCTCAAAATGTTTTCTGCTCTTTCACAGACCAGTCTCATCCTTTTGGCCACATTTCATTCATCATCTGCGATTGTTTTCAATAAAGAGGTTCAAAATTTTGTTGTTTGGTAAAGAGTTCAACATAATTGAGTCAGGCTTTGTAAAAAGGGGGCTTAATGCATCTCCAAAAAGTATTGACTCAGGCCAGCCTGCGCAGTCCAAGCAGGCTGACCCAGGCCCCAACTTTTTCCTTTTGATCAGTTTTCTGCATGTCAAAGGACCAGAGAATGTAATGATTTAGTCGTTGTTATACAAAATGGATGGATCCATGATACTGTGATAACTTGCTTGGCCCCCTTTCATAAGAGCATGGCTCATTTATTTTACATTGTGAAAAAAAGTTCTAACAACTCATATCAATCACTCTGGATGATTGCTTCCTGGAAATCTTAACCAGTACTCACTTAGTGGTGAGGGTAGTTACAAATTTTGACCCTGATCATCACAGGATTCAAACCTGGAACCATAGATCTATGAGGCAGATGCTCCACCTCTACAGCCCTTCTCCCACTGTCTTTGACTCTTTACCATACAAGGAAATTTTGGACTCTTCCACTTGAAGGAATTCGCAATAGACAAAATGAATACGGCTCAGATGATGAGGTTTGTCTTTCAGAGGGTAGAAACACTGGCGCTCTATCATTATTCAAAATTGTTGCTCGATGTGTAACCTAATATTAGGTTACACATCGAGCATCCATTTTGAATAATGATCGAGCACCAGTGGGTAGAAATCGTGGGAAAAGGACAAAATACTACCATAGTTAACCAGCAATCTCTCCTTTCCCACACTGTTTTCAGTCATTTTCTTCACAGTCGTTAAAGAACATGAACACTTGTCAAACAATTATAAAGGATGAGGAACAATGGTACCTCTGTTTTAATTGTATTCAGGCACGCTGTATCAGTCATTACCAAGTTATTTTGGCACATTTCCAAACTTGTCAGAATCACAGCATGCATTTCTATCTTAGCCAATCAGCTATAAAGTAATGTCTCTGGCTTTTGTAGTCAAGTAAAATTCTATCTCTTTTATACTAGCAAGGTTGTGTGTATCTTAGTTCAATGCCTGTTATCACATTTACTACTATAGAAACTTGCAAAATACATTTGGGCCATGCTCTGTGAAAAGGAGGTTTAATGCATCTGCGGAAAGTATCGACCCAGGTCAGCCTTCGCAGTCCGCCAAACTTTTTGCTGGTGGTCAATTTTCTTTATGTCCAAGGACCAGTCAAACTCATGATTCAGTTGGTTTTTTTTTTTTTAAAAGTGACTCTTATGGATCCATAATTATGTGATGACTTGATCCGTATAATGCATCACAGTGATGCATTAACCCCCCTTTTGCCAGAGCATGGCTCATATTTTTCATGCTAAACCCCAAACACTCACAATTTGTTTGTGTTATAGACATTGCAGATCCACAATCAGACTGTACAAAACCAGTTGTATGATGAATGTCAGATTCTCTGTAAGATATTCTGACTCAAACAACCTTCAAAATGCAAGATCTTGATCCTTTTTTTAGCACAAGGAAATCCATCCCTGTTAGTCATTGTTGCTTCAATTTCACTTCTACACTTAACCCATTACCACTCAATCCCTACTTTTGACGCCCCTGAGAAAGAAGCCTTTTGAAAACACTGTGGGAAAAGGAGAAAATGCTGGTAACCAGCATTTTCTTCTTTTCCAACAGTGTTTTCAACCCTTTCCAGAACAAATTTCAATTTTTCAGTCACCTTTATTTTGTCGTCTGCAAAAGCTTTCAATTTGGACCAGTCCAAAATTTTCTCGTGTGGTAATGAGTTAAAAGAGATCTTGACTTTGCACATTCCTCGTTTTTTTTGTTGTTTTTTTTGACTTGGTTTTCCATACTTTGTGCTCAACAGTATTTCAGTCTTCTAACATTTAAGCAAACTTACTCTTATTAAGACTGGGGCTCTGCAGTCCCCCCTTCCCTTGCCCCAGAGCAGTCCCAGGGATGGAATATGGATTTCTTAATCACAAATCCAGCCACAGAGGACTGTTTGTCTAAACTCTTTATCTGATTAAACGCATTATGAAGATGACAAATTTAAACATAGCTCACATGAAGGGATTAGATTAAGAGTGTGAAAAACATTGAGGGAAAAGGAGAAAATGCTGGCTACCAGCATTTTCTCCTTTTACCACCATGTTTTCAAAAACCTTCTTTCTCAGGGTCATTAAAACATTGGATTGTATGGTAGAAGGTTACCCATTCCCAAACGACAAATTTTGGACTGGTCCAAATTGAAAGAGTTTGCAGAGGACAATTTTAAATTTGATGAAAATGGCAGAGAGTTATCAAAAAAGGGTAGAAAACACTATGGGAAAAGGAGAAATTGCTTGTTACAATCAATTTCTCCTTTTTCCCACAGTGTTTTCAGAAGACTTGTACTGCAGACACGTGAAAACCAGGGCTTGTTTGGGAAAGAGTTAAATACATATAAAAGAATATTTATGATGCCTTATAGTACTGGTACATGAAAAAGAGCTAACCAAACTCAGGTGGGCATTTCTTTTTCTCCATTTTTCAATAAGTAATACTTTAGTTCATTTTTTACCAAGAATTAATCAACAAACCTGGACTGTAAGAATGACATCATCAGTAATACATAGGATAACTAGAGCTGTCACTGAATGTGACTTAATACCCCCGCCAGCGCTTTGACAGAAAAAAAAGTGTCAAGTTCATGGGGAGATAATTCCTCAACCTGGGGGAGTTGACACTTGAAAATTACGTCTTGCAAATCTTCAATATATGATCAATATATGTGCAAAGTTTCAATGCAATTGAAGGAAAACTCTAGGAGTTCGCGATACAAAATTGCTGGTATTCTGTACACAGACGGACACATGGACGGACAGGCAGACAGGCTGATTCCAGTTTGCCCCCGAAAACATTTGTTTTGCTAGGGTATAAAAAGGGAAAGTATACTAATGTGATAAGTTTTTTAACTGTTGCATACTGTAGACAACCTATAGTGCAAAGTAGATAAAGATCATACTGTTTCAAATGAGCAGTCTAATCTTTGATCTATACTGTCCTAATTTTCACAAATTTTCTGGCCAAAGTGGCCTTAAAATTGCATAAATTCAGTTTTTTCCATCACCAAAAAATATTCATTTCATCCATTTATAGTTTCAATGTTAAAATTCTGATCAAAAAGACAAATTATGAGTTTACTTTCCTTTCCCTGAATCATGACTAACCAATTCAGTGAAAGGTCCAAACAAGCGACAGTACTAGAAAATTGCAACAGGGTTGTCTGATATCAATTATACATGTGTATGTCCAGTGTAATTCTCACACCTCTAGTAAAACTCACACAATATAAATGTCTCTTATGAAAGCTTCAAGCAAATCATATACATGATCTTAGGACTGTTTACAATATTTCAAAATCATTTCCTCATCAAACAAAGAAGGCTGTGAAATTTTAAAAGAACAATAATTATTTGTCTATTGAAAAGTTTTCTTATACTTCAATCTGTCTGACGGTGGTAAGAGTACAACAAATAAAAGTGAGCCTTAAAGGGTGTGAAACACTCAATTCTGAATATATTTTGTGTAGGTATAGCAAATAATTCTCTAGATTAGCAACATCTACTAAATGGGGAATTGTTGTCTATGCCTGTGAATGGCAACAGTAACTCTGTCATTTTTGCAGTTGATCTCTTAATTTCGCCGGTCAATTCTTCAATGAATTTTTTCTGGTTCTTCAAAATCTTGCACCAAAAGTAGTAACAAAGGGATCAAAATTGACCATATGAGGTCTGAATAATGAGGCAAATGTCTTTCAAAGACAAAAGTCTTGAAGAGCATTTAAAGGTTATAGATACACTTTGAAATATATCATTTCTTTCATTTGTACACATCTACTTTTGGTTCTTAACCCTTTACCACACAATCCTGACGTTCAACAACCCTGAGGAAAAAGCCTTTTGAAAACATTGTGGGAAAAGAAGAAAATGCTGGTAACCAGCATTTTCTCCTTTTCCCACAATGTTTTCTCTTCTTCCCAAAATAAGTTTCAATTTTTGATTAACATTTATTATGTTGTCTGCTAAAGCTGTCAATTTGGACTGGTCTGAAATCTGTCATTTGGTAAAGAGTTAAGTCAATTGGAAATTTTCCTGCAATAGGGCTTTCAGGTTAATTCTAAAGTAATCAACAATTACTTCAAATTTTAACTATTCACTTAATTTCAGGATATGTAAACAGCGACTGTCAGTCGCACAAAGTAAATTACTCTTGGGCCACTTTTTACTGAGAAATTGCTGAGTATAGTTTAGTACTTTGTAACTCGATCTCTAGAGTTTCATGAGATAGTCACAATCCTAGTGTTTAATTGAAGTGTTTTACCTGCCTTTCAACATTATTTCAGTCATATCACAGCAACAGCTCACTAATTCATGTCTTTCCTGGGTTTCACCAGTGCTATAAAGTGTCTTGCGCAAGGACACTCCCACGAAAAACCCAAAGCTTCCACTAAGGCTCAAACCTGGGATCTCCAGGTTACAAGTCCTACACTTTACCACTGAGCCATTATGACCTGTCATAATTTTAGTAAAAGAAAACTGTATTGTATAAAAATAAAATTCCTACTTTTACTAATAATCCAAATTTCCTTTAACTCTTTACCAGACGACAAAATTTTGGACTAGACCAAATTGATAGCAGACGACAAACTAAAAGTTGCTGAACTGATGATTTTTTTCTTTGATAGGGTAGAAAACATTGTGGAAAAAGAAGAAAATGCTGGTTACCAGCATTTTCTCCTTTTCCCACAATGTTTTCAAAAGCTTTCTTCCTTACAGTCATTAAAAGTTGGAATTGTATGGTAAAGGGTTAAATACACCTGAAGCAGATTCATTGAAGAATGGAGGTGTTGAACCTGTATCATCCGTGACACAATATCATTTCAAACCAGCATTTGATATATATTTCAAAATGTATCTGTACTCTAACATGGCATGGGGGAGACAATAAAAACATTAATCTGACACATATTATTGATACCACAACCAAATTGATAGCAAGTATAATTTACCGCGTATATAAGCTGTAAAAAGAGATAATCATACAGAAATAGAAATCACACTTTATCATTTCTATAATGTTTACCTTAGTTTTCAAACATTTGAACGTAAAACCTACCCAAATAATGAGAAATTTCATTCATGATTCTGTGATAACATGCATGGCATTTAATGTATGAAAAAGCAAAGATTGCTTTCCAACCTAGCATCTTCAGGTATTCCTTCTTTATTTACAGCTGTTTTAATAAATTCCTTACCTTCTAATGCACTAGCAGTAGAAACAATCCTTGTAAAATCCCAGTTATCAACATGAATAACAATTTCGAATTGCACACATGTGCAAACATTTTGGCATTACAAGAAACTGCTTGTTATCAGTAATCATTCTTTATTGGACAAAACATTGGTGATCTGTTGCGAGACAGGAAATTTTGTCTTCGGGAGTCACTATGTGGACATAAAATGTGTTTATATGACTAGTGAATTCAGTGAATAATAAATCTTCATTCAAATGTTTTCTGGGGTTTTTTTTTTTGTTGTTTACACAGTGTAATTAAATAAACTTTGATGCATTTCTAAAGTACATTATGGGCTATGTACTTAACTGTTTAACAGACAAAAACATTTTAGACTATATCAAAAGCTTTTGCAGATGACGAATTGCCTCTCGCTCAAATGATGGAATTTGCATTTGAAAGGGCAGAACACTGAGGTAAAAGGGGAACAAAGTTAAGAATTGCAGAACTCAGGTTTCAAGTACTCCTACATTAAATACCTTATTCAGTAATGTTTTTAATACTTACATCATTTAAGATCGAAAACTGGCCTTTGAAGTAATCTATCAATGAAGTGGGATCATGGTTTTCTCTCTCCCCTGAAAATTCATAAACATTATAATTTCTAACATGTTATTTCTCTGATTTCCTGAAGAATGGAAACCATTTGATTTCAATACAAAATTTTAAAATTCACGGTGAAAATAGAGAGTAACAGATTCTGTGGTTTTGCATACATTTATAAAGACAGCATAATTTTGGGGTTCAACACTGGTAAAACCACACTATTCAACCAAGAATGTAATAGTATAATGACATGTTAGCCTTTGAATATACAATGAGTCAATGTAAAAAAAATTATGCTATCTCACATGTAAAACCAAACAATTATTCTCTACCCAGATATTATTTTCCATTATAATTCTTTCCAGTATAGTTTTCTACTAACTTTTTCTAATTACTATTCAGCAATAACACTTAACCACAAACAAAATTTTACCCTTATCCTAATTGAAAGCATTTGTAAACAACGAATTTGACATGGCTCACATGGTGAGATTTGTCTGTAAAAGGACAGAAAACATTGTGGGAAAAGGAGAAAATGCTGGTTACCAGCATTTTCCCCTTTTCCCATAATGTTTACAACAGGCCTCTTTCTCAGAGTCATTAAAACTCTAAACTGTGGGGTAAAGGATTAAGAGATCCAAGATATTCAAAGATTCAGTGACAAGACCAGCCAGCATACTATGAAGAATTAGCAAGAGTTCTTTATGACAGTCCTCAAATGAGTCTCTTCTACATTACAGAAAATTTATGACCGTGTAAAAAAGAGTCCAAAGCTATACCAGATGTACTTACATTCGAAAGTTTTTTGTTTTTCCTCCAACTTGGACAACTTTTTCTTTAAATCCTCCACCTCTATATTCAATTCATTCTTACGATCCTCAGCCTCCAAGTATTTGCTGAAATTGAAAAACATTTAATTTTGTCATCACCATACATTTAAGTTCCTTAACCCTTTACCAGACAACAAAATTGTAGCCTTGTCCAAATTGAAAGCATTTACAGACGACAATGTCAATGTGGCTCAAACGGTGCAATTTTTCTTTGATAGGGTAGTTAACATTGTCAGAAAAAGGAATGCTGGTTACCACCATTTTCTCCTTTTCTCACAATCTTTTCAATAGGCTTCTTTCTCAGGGTCGTTAAAAGGCGGCATTATGCGGTTAAGGGTTAAAACTCAGTGGACACATGAAGATCACAATACATAGAGTCTGATAAGTCTTCTTGTTGTTCCAAGGTAAAAGTACATCCAATATCTTGTAATACTTTTGAAAAAGCTTCCACCACAGGTCATCCTTGAACATTTCACAGACTTCCTGACCAAAAAATTTAAGTAAATATTCCCTCTCTGAAAGTACATACTAATTTTAACAACAATTTTACATTTTAAGGTATGCCTTATGTTAAACACTTAGCTGGTACAGAGTTTTTAGTCCTCTTGCATCAATGCGGTTGAGGAAATCAGTAAACAACAAGACAGTATGAAATCATTGTACAATTCATTGACCTTGTTAGTAACTTTCTTATACAATTAACTCCTACAACTGAACATAAGTGTAGCTGCTTTTCATGAAAGAATAATTTCAGACCAAACTGCACAGAAAATGCAGTCTGATCTTTGAGCTTACCCAACAGCTACATTGCAACATATTCTAGCATAACAGCCTTGATATGGCAATTATCAGATGTTCTCGCGACCAAAAACTTGATTTCATTACCAAGCTATCTAAGAGCTGATAAAGTATTTAAAAGTCACTGCATATAATACAAAAGCAAATTATCTCTTTTCTTCCATTAGATAGAAATCTCAGAATGTTCTCTAACCTGATCTAAAGTAGGAACGATTAGGAAAGCAAATTTGATAGAAATTTAAACCTACTTCTCTGTAAAAGCATACTGGGCTTTCAATCTATTAAGTTCCTCTGTAATCTGAGATTTGGCTTGTATCTCACTGTTCAAATTGGACTGTAAGTTCAGGAGTTCCATCTTATCCAGTCTCTGTGAGCGTCGGTTCCGCCATCTTTGTCGACCAGAGTCCTCGCCAGAGACACCCATCACTTTTAGGTTCTCCAACTCCTCTGTCATCTTACTTGCCAAGGCCTGGAGATATCCTCGTGCATCTTTTTCATCACTTACCCTGAATCATATCAAAAATGTACATTTAAAACTTGGATAAAAAAAAAAAACAGGGGTCTTTTGTGGCTACATGGTCAGGGTGGTGGGTTAATGATCCAGCGGTCCTCGGTTTAATCCTCAAATGCACCACAGAATTAGCATGGGAGCAAACTTGAGCCCCACACTGGAGAACCTCAGCCAAGCTGATTGGTGTATAATGCTATTTTCAATATTATTTCAGTTTCATCAACGGCAGCCAGTGCACCTATCGATGCTTTCCTTAAGTTTTACCAGTACTTTACACAATATTCTTTCCACACCATCAGCTTCTTTCCCACATAACCATTGTCAGTACAATGATCAGCTGTAAGAAAGGAATGAATCCTATTGCAATGACATTTATCAATCCTCAGAAAGAAATTGGCCATTCTAAGGATATGAACCAGCAACCCCTTGGTCTCAAGTGCTGTACACTACCAATTACGCTAACGGGGTTCAGCACCTCAGCGTAGTACTGATGAAACATATGATGTATGGGAACAAGAGGGCCATGATGGCCCTGTATCGCTCCACTGGCTTATAAATATAAACCATAAATACTAAACATTTCAATTCTGAGCCAAATGGTTTCAAAATGAAGACTTACAAAGTTTTCTCTGTAAAAGCCCATGTGAAAGTTGAGACCCACAGGGCAAAGCCATTTTTGATCCCAGAGCTATAATTACTTGAACCCTGGTAGAGGTCCACAAGATAAAGCCACATGCCAAAATAATACAAGTCTATGCTGTATGGTTATAAATAAGGTGATTTTCAAGTTTTGTCAATATGAAGCCTCTGTAAAACCTAAGACCCCTAATGCAACGCTAATTTCAAAAAAAAAAAAATCAAAAAAGGAAGATTTCTTAAGTTGTCACTATGTAAACCCACGTAAAAATTGTGACCCCTGTGGCGGGGCCAATTTTGACCCCAGGGATAAAATTTTGGCCCGCTTGGTAGAGGCCCACTAGATATAGCTACATGCAAAATTTGGTAGCTCTAGGCCTTATGGCTAGGTACAGGAAGATTTTTAAAGTTTTCTCTATATAAGCCTATGTAAAACTTGTGACCCCTGGGCCAGAGCCAATTTTGACCCCAGGGCTATAATTTGAAGAAACTTGATAGAGGTCTACTACATAAAGCTACATGCCAAATTTAGTTGCCCTATGCCTTATGGTTTCAGACAAGAAGATTTTTAAGATTTCCAATATTTTTCATTTTTGTTGCCATGGCAACCAGAGTTTTTGAAGGAATCAAATTCTTTTGAGAAATTCTGAAGAGGACCATGGCAGGATCATTTCTGTGAAGTTTCATGAAAATTGGATGGGTAGTTTCAGAGAAGAAGATGTTTGAAATAAAAGTTAACGCACGGACGGATGCATGCACGCACGCACGACGGACACCAGGCAATGACATAAGCCCGCTGGCCTTTGGCCAGTGGAGCTTATAAAAACTACTAGAAAATTGGAAAGATCACTATTTTATTTTTCTGTCACTGAACATGAATTATACATTCTATAAAAATTTGTATTGTAGGCCAGGGGCCCAGGTTACTGAATAAAGCTTTATATTGTATTATTGTACTGTTTAATGCTGTTCTAATCAGTATTTGAGTTACATGTGGCCTACGCGCCTATCCTGGCAAACCTGGAATTTACTTGCTAGAAATATCCACAATGCTCTTCCTAAGCCACACGCTGCCTTCTCGAATCAACCAAGGTGGAACTGTCCAGTGGTTACAAGTTAAAGTGAATCCTGTTACCACAACATTTATTGGTCCTAAATTACGGACAAAACTTTACAAATACTTACCATTTAATAATTTCTGAAATCTGTGCTTCCCATTGAGCCACTGACTCCCTTTTGTCATAAATTTCTCTCATTTCTCCCTCTAGTTGTATCTTTTCTCTTAACAAAGTATCCATAGATGATCGATCCTACAAGAAAAATACATCTAGTTAAATCACAAAAATCCCACTTTTTACAATCAGGGACCATAAATGAAAACCTTGCTTTGGCATGTAATTCAATGGAAAAAACTCTTAATATTTCTTCTTTAATTCAAATGCCAAATGCAACTGAAGATGTTTTTGCACACAGTCTAGGTCAATAAGACTGCATACAACCTGCAATCTGATAATGGATCCTCACTGTCTAATGTTATTAAGGTATACCAAACACAGCCTTCAAAATGCATTACCTTGATTTCTTTTCTTTGTCAACCCTGTATCACATAACCCTTAGTTTTAATGATCTCCCACATAAAAGGCTTTTTGGAAAGATTGTGGGAAAAGGGGAAAATGCTGGTTACTAGCATTTTCTCCTATTCCCATATAGTTTTATGCCCTTTCAACGACAAATCAGTGACTTACATTTAATTTGCTGGATGCAATTGCTATCAATATGGTGAAGTCTTAAATTCTAAAATTTTGTTGTCTAGTTAAGATGAGTGGTTAATGGCCTCTTATGATCTTTCAACAACATTTCAGTCATGTCAGGGCCCAGGTCATCTAGTTCTGTCTTATCTGGATTCCATCAGTACTAGGCACAGGAGACTGGGCTCTACAGTATCCCAAGGACACTTCCAAGCAGCAAGCACAGCCACCGGATTTTACAGATCACAAGTCTAAAACCTTCTCCAGAGAGAGCCACACAGTGCCCCTCCACTCAGAGAAAATGTCCAATTTGAAATTTAGCAGTCTAATTTTAAGCTCTTTGCACAAAAATAATTTTTGACAGTTCTATATTGATAGAATTTACAAATGACAATTCAAATTTGGTTCTAATGATGGAACTTGTCTTTGACTGAGTAACTGCTTGGTGAGAGAAAAAGAATACAATAACGGTTAATTCTTTACCACACCACAAAATTCTAGACTCGTCCGAAATGAAAGCATTCGCAGAAGGCAAATTAAATGTGGCTCAAATAATTGAATTTGTATTTGGTAAGGTAGAAAAAAATTGTGAAAAAGGAGAAAATGCTGGTTACCAGCACCTTCTCCTTTTCCCACAATGTTTTCAAAAAGCTTCTTTTTTAGGGTCGTTAAAACTCGGGCTTGTTTGATAAAGGGTTAACACTATTTTCTCTTCATCCCACAATATTTTCAAGAGACATGTACATAACATTTGTAAATTGGTGAAGGGGAAAGCAGTCCAATGATTATTTAAACATTTTTTTCCTGTACAGATACAAAACTTGCACATGAAAAAGTAGAAAACTTACGGTAGACATATCCTCTTTCAACCTTTCATTTTCTTCTATCAGATCTGAACACTTCCTCTCTGCTTGTTCTGTTCTACTCTTTAATTGAGACATTGTTATTTTTAATTCCTCAACATACTCTTCATCTGTTTGTCTAGATTTTAGCACATTCAATTCATTTTGTAGTTCTTTCTTACTGATTTCTAATTCTTGTATTGTGTATCTGAAATCACTGATTTCATTCTGGAACTTTGAGGTTAACCTTGTTAAGTTCTCTTCATTTTCCACCACTTTTCTATCGACTTCTGTTTTTAACCTGTAACAAAAATGACCAGTAATTTAACCCTTAGTTTGATAGGCAAAAGTCTACTTTTTTTTTAATGGACAATGTACATCAAAGTCTGACTGCCTTTTGCAGCAAGTGTAGATCAATACGGGAGTCTCTTCTGCAGACTTTGTGGATAAAGATCATACTGCACATAACAAGCAGGCTAATCTTTAATCTACAGTGTCAACTATTTCATTGTTCTGGGTAAAACAACTTCAAATTACAATGTTAAGGCCATCTTTCCAGACTGCAAAGAACATTAAATTTTTTTTGCACTAGGGGTAATTACTAGACTCCAAAATATTTCTTACAGAATTTTTCCTAAGGGTAAGAACACGTATCTATCAAGAAATTTTATCTCACTTAAAATTTAACTTGATTGCTAACAAAAGTGACCCTAATTTGATTGGTATTAGCCCAAAGTTTGTCAGTTACCTATGTGGGCAGGGGCAAATTAACTGTCCATGCTGTTTACATTGTCCCACTTCATATACAGACAATGAAAAACAAATAAACCTTCCCTATCATTAAAAAATTTCTAAGAAAATAAAAAAGCTTTTCATTTTAAGGACATAATTAAACATCAATTTATACAAAATTGCTTCCAACCTTACAATTTCATCCTGTTGCACTTCAAACATAGACTATGAAAAAAAACTGTGCTATTATTACAAACTGCTAAGAAATAATGGAACCATACTCTGTGAAAAGGTTGCTTAATGCATCTGCAAACAGTATCAACCCAGGTCAGCCTGTGCAAGTGCGCAGGCTGATCTTGGTCAGAAGTTTTTGCTTTTGGTCAATTTTCTGCATGTGAAATGCAGTCAGTTGATACACAAAATAGGTCCATAATTATGTGATGACTTACTTGGTATCATGGAGCAAGGAAATGCATTAAGCCCCCTTTAGTCAGAGCCCAACTCAATGAGTTTTTCATTTCAACAACAAGCAAGTTATCATTGAATTTCTAAAGGGACATGCAAATCATCACTAAATTAATATATAAATAAAATTCCTCTCAACCTGGCTATTTCTTGAGTCAATTCTAAATTAGTGGTGCTGGATGCTCTTCCCATCTGTTTACGTTTCAAAGTGTCAATTTCCTGCTCCATCTCAAGATTGTTCTCTTCAGCTCTCTCACGAAGCTTTCTTTCTCTTGTAGCTTCTGATCTGTATTCATCTACCTGATTCTGAAGCTGCAAAAATCAGGCAACAATACTGTAAAGATTCTTACTGTACACTACACAGCTTCAGCCACAAGCCTTAGCTCTCTAAAGCCGATTCTTAACTCTTTACCACACGATAAAATTCTAGACAAGTCCAAATTGAAACCATTTGCCGACAACAAAATAAATGTGACTGAAAAATTGCAATTTGTTGTGAAAAACAGTAAAACATTGTGGGAAAAGGAGAAAATGCTGGTTACCAGCATTTTCTCCTTTTCCCACAATGTTTTCAAAAAGCTTCTTCCACAGGGTTGTTAAAAGTCGGGATTGTGTGGTAAAGGGTTAAACCCACTTCTATCTATCACACCATAATGTTTTACCAAACATTGTAGGAAAAGGAGAAAATGTGGGTAACCAGCATTTTCTCCTTTTCCTACAATGTTATCTATCCTTTCATAGACAAATCATTTCACTTGAAACATATTTATTGTCAGCAAATCCTTTCAAATTGGACAATTCTAAAATTATGTTGTACGTTAAAGGATTAAGTAATGAAATCAGATGATATCCATACAAATCCATCATTATCCTAGCATAGAATCCCTTTTCCATGATCATTAGAAACAGACAACTAAAGAGAAACATACTCTACCTTAACACCACAGGAACTATCAAAATATCTCAAAATCTTGTTGAGATGGCATAAATCCCTACCACTAAGCTACCTCTCAGTTTGTATGTATACCTTTTTTCTTGTTCTCAAATCTATGTATGATTGGTCGATCTTTCTGCTCTTGTCATGATGTCTTAACTCTTTACCAAACGACAAAATTTTAGACTTGTCCAAATTCAAAGCATTTGCAGACGACAAAATGAATGTGGCTCAAAAATTGAAATTTGTGTTGGGAAGGGTAGAAAACATTGTGGAAAAAGGAGAAAATGCTGGTTACCAGCATTTTCTCCTTTTCCCACAATGTTTTCAAAAGGCTTCTTTCTTAGGGTTGTTTAAAGTCGGGATTGTGTGGTAAAGAGTTAATTAATCTTGGATGTGTTCACAGAAATGGTGAGAAATGCTTACTCTTAAACAAAGAGATTACATTTCATATCTCTAATTTTATTTAGTTTGTATTGGAGTTTAATGCCGTTTTTACGGCTTGGGTCATATCATAGCAGTCAGTGCACCTACACATGTGTTTCCTCGCTTTCTCACACCAGTACTGCCACAACTTTCTTCCCAAGCCACTGACTACTTCTCACATGGATGAGAGGCAAAAAATTGCCGCAAAAAAAAGTTTGCCTCAACCAGGAATCAAACTCACAACCACAAGGTCACGAGTCAGATATGCTAATCACTGAGCTAACCTGTCTGGCTCATCTCTTATTTTGGTAGATTTGTTGATACATGAATGTGTGTTAAACTCTATTTAAATTACCTCTGTTATTGACTTTTCTGTCCTCCTTCTTTCATTTTTGAGACTTTCTGCCTTCCTTTTATATTCTTCCATTTCCTCTGTTTTGTTCCTCAACTCTCGTGTCAACTCCTTCGTTTTGGACTGAGACTTCAGTAACCTGGAATTTAAAGACATGTATTTCTTTAACTTTGCTTGTTGCCTTTGACAAATATATTATGTGTAAGTTACAGTGAATAAGCTAGTGTTACTTCTATGTACATGTTACATTTTCCCAAAGCCTTGATTTGATGATGAACATAATTGTTTCAGTCATTTCGGAAACAGTTTTGTTCCATTCTGTTCTGTATAACTCAACAAAGAGCATTCATATTTATAACAATATCTGAAGGTAGTGTGTAGTAATTAGTCAAGAAATTTGTCAAATGACATCTTTAAAGCACAACAAACCAAATGGTATAGGAAACTTGGTAAGAAAAACAGCACATTTTGAAAAGCACACTAGCATGGGATGGTACATTGTTTTTGTGAGGTAGTCAGTTTAACCCTTTATCTAACAATCCAAAGTTTCACAACCATGTGGAGGAAGACTCTTGAAAATATTGTGAGAAAAGGAGAAAATGCTGGTAAACATAATTTTCTCCTTTTCCCACCATGTTTTCTACTAGTATAAAGACAGCAAAACTACATTTGTCATCTGTAAATACTTTCCATCTGGAGATGTCCAAAACATGTTGTGTGTTAGAGTTGAACAGTATCATTTCTATGTACACTTACAAATCATTGGAATCTGTATATTGTTCAATTGCTATCTTTTGTTTTGCCACAGCTTCCTTCAGTTCTCTAGCTTGTTGTTTGTATTTTTCCCTCAAATCTTGTAGCTCTTTATCCAGGGATGACTTCTCTTCCTCCAGCAATCGCATCTTTCTTTCTATATCCGTCTTCAGTTCATTGGCTCTTCTCAGATCTTGTTCATAAATATTGATCTCTGACTGTGACTCTAAAATGTAAAAGACATACTTATTCTATTTAACTCTCTACCAAATGAAAAAACTTAAAATAAATTGAATTGAATGAAATTGAAAGCATTCCCAGATGACAAAAATAAATGTGACTCAAACACTGAAATTTGTTCTGGGAAGAGATGAAAAGGTGAAGATGCTGGCTACTAGGATTTTCTCCTTTTCCCACAAGGTTTTCAAAGGCTTTTTCCTCAGGTTTGTTAAAACTCAGGACTGTGTGGTAAAGGGTTAAAGTTAAACAAGTAATCCAAACATTCAAAGTTACTAGTCACTAACCTGCCACAACTTTATGTAAAATAGCTAACTCTTCCTTTAACTGTCTGGACTCGGCCTCTGCAGCACCCACAGCAGCTGACGTTCCGATAGCACCATCACTGTTTAACTTTTGGATTGTTAAATTAGCCTCTGAAAGGAGAGGTTAACAAAACATGTTAGTTTGTTGTTTAAACATATCAAAAATGACAATTGGCATTTAACTCTTTACCAAAGGACAAAATTTTAGACAAGTCCAAATTGAAAGCATTTGCAGACGACATGATAAATGTGATGAAAAAATTGGAATTTGTTTGGGAAGGGTAGAAAACATTGTTGGAAAAGGAGAAGATGCTGGTTACCAGCATTTTCTCCTTTACCAACAATGTTCTCAAAAGGCTTCTTTCTCAGGGTTGTTGGAAAGTCAGGATTGTAAGGTAAAGGGTTAAACCCTATCACAAATACAAATTTTAGACCCTTTAAAACTTAAAGCATATGCAGATGACAAATTCAAAAATGGTATATACATGTAAGAATCTAAGTTCCCTGAAAGGGTAGAAACATTGTGGGAAATGAAAAGAAGAAAAATGCTGCTTTCCAACATTTTCTCATTTTCCTACTATGTCTTCAAAAGCCTTCTCACCCAGTGTCTATAAAACAATATCTTGTTTCGTAAAATGTTTGCACTGACATATAGTTATCTATTATCTACAGTTTAATAATGAAAAGGGTTGCCAATGCAAATATTATGCTTTACCAAACTTTCTTTCACCAGTAATATGCATCAGATTTATCACTTGCCACTGGTTGCTTTTCCATATTCAAGTCAATGTTTACCCAAGAGAAAGGAATGGATCCAGCCAAATCACTTTCACAAATCCTCCAGGAAATTTGAGCAAGGCTTGGTTTCAAACTTGTAACCCCAGGATAACTGACCCTGTACTTCTATGGCTGAATCACTGCAGAACAGCAGTCCATTTTCAGAGCATATATTCGGCGCATACAAATAATGTAAACAAAGATTAGACTGTAGAGAATGGGCAGTCTGATCTTTGGTTCACACTGTCCACTATCCTATAAAATAAGCCTAATCAACACATCCATGAAATTCGGTGTAGCCTCGTAATTGAAAGTGTTCATATGATGCATTTTGTATCTGTGATACTGCACAGCACCTCATGAACAAACAATTTAGCAGATGGCTTTGAAAAACATTAATTAACCCATTTATCACACAATCCTGGGTTAAAACAACCCTGAGAAAGAAGCCTTATGAAAAAATTATGGAAAAAGGAGAAAATGCTTGTCACAAGCAATTTCTCTTTTCCCCACAATGCTTTCTACGCTATAAAATACAAATTCTATCATTTGCGACACTATCGTCTGCAAATGCTTTCGATTTGGAAAAGTCTACATTTTTGTCATGTTGTAAAAAAAATCTATAATAAATTCTATTTCAGATTTACTAACCCTTTACAAAATAAGTACTAATTCAATTTAACTGTACAAGAAGACAAATTTTCGGCCTTGTCCAAACTGTAAGCATTATCAAAAGTATCAAAAGTAGTATGATCTGCTATTGGTAGGACAGAAAACATTATGGGGAATGGAGCAAGCCCTGGCAAGTAGCATTTTCTCCTTTTCCCACAAAGATCTTTCTCTATGGGGTCATTAAAGCTTGGGATAAAGTGGTATAGTGCTATGCACATTTCCCTCTACCCTCAATATCTAGTACAGTTGCCTACAAGATAAATGAAAGTCAACTACAGCTGTTAACTCTTTACCACACAATCCCGACATTTAACAACCCTGTGAAAGAAGCCTTTTGAAAACCTTGTGGGAAAAAGAGAAAATGCTGGTAACCAGCATTTTCTCCTTTTCCCACAATGTTTTCTGCCCTTCCCAAAACAAATTTCAATTTTTCAATCACATTTATTTTGTTGTCTGCAAATGCTTTCAATTTGGACCAGTCTAATTTTTTTGTCGTTTGGTAAAGAGTTAATGTTAAATCAATACTTTGCATCATTATAAAAAAAAAGCTTTGATGCCAATGCATCATTATAAAAAAAAAGCTTGGATGCCAAACAGCATCCTTCATCTGTTCGTCTGTGTCATCTGCTGAAGCCAACCAATGCTCAAAATCTGAACTATATTCTTTTCTTACCTTGTAAACGCCTTTGAAGCTCTTGATTTTCACGCTCCACTGATGAAATTCTGCTTTCAAATGCTTCAGTAGTCACACTGGCCAGTCTTTCTGGGTCAATATTTGTAGAAACCAACAAACTTGATAGATCTGATAATTGACTGAAAAAAAAAAACATCAATATTGTTTACTCAATTCTTTATCAACAAGACAAATTACTAGACATGTCAAAATTGAAAGCAATGGCACACGACAAAGTAAAAATGACTCAAACAATGGGGTTTGTCTTTAAACAGGCAAAAAACATTGTTGAAAAGAAGGAAATGCAAGTTACTAGCATTTTCCTCTTATCTAACAATGTTTTCAACAGCTGTCTTACTCAAGGTCCTTACAACTTATCTGGTAAAGAATTAATTCTTTATCACACAACAAAATTATTTGACTTGTCCAAATGGAAAACATTTGCATGTGACAAATAAAATAAATCAAGGTTTTGTCTCTGGTATGGCAGGAAACATTGTGGGAAAGGAGCCACTATTTTCTCCTCTTCTAATAATGTTTTCAAATGCCATTTTCCTCAAGTCATAAAAACCTGGGTTTGTTAGGTAAAGGTTAAAGTTTACAGCCTTATTGGGAAAAAGCAACTTTTTATGCCCCTAAAATGGACCAAGTTTTGAAAACATTTCAGAAAATAAGTTATTTCTTTGAAATAATATCCCCCGCCGAAAAAGATTTTTTTTGACAGAAACATATAATATCTGTCTGGATGGAAAGACAGACAATGCAAAAACTAAATCCCCTTGCCTTCAACATGTGATAATAATGGTGATTGCTTGTTGGAAATTATTGGTCCTATTGCCGAAATGTTTCATGTTTAATTCAAGGAAACACATGTCATTCAAGGAAGTTTCTGTAATCTGTTAATAAACAACAGGAAGAAAGGCTATGAAAAGATTGAGAAACGAGGAAAAAAAGCGGTCACCAGCATTTTCTCTTTTTTTCCTCTATGTTTTCTACCCTTTCGAAGACAAACACTACCACTTGAGCCTCACTTGTCATCTACAAATACTATGGATTTGGTTTTAATGATTGATTGTATGTTGTATGGTGTTTAACGCCGTTTTCACCTATCCATACTTTCCTGGAGTTTCTTTTGCCAGTACTACGCACAATAATCTTTCCAAGCCACTGGCTGCTTTCCCACAGAACAATCGTCGAAACAATGGTCAGCAGTGAGAGAGGAATGAATCCTGTCACAATGACTATCATCAATCTTCAGCAAGGGATCGAACCAGTGAGCTCCTGTTTTCAAGTCCTGTATGCTACCGACTGAGCTACCAGGGCTTGGCTATAGATTTGGACAAGAACAAAATTCTGACACTGGGTAAAGAGTTAAACAGTATTTTTTTTAAGTTTTCACTGTTCAACTCTGTATCAGGAAATCTACCTTGCACTGAATTTTAAGAATAAGAGGCAGGATGGTTAAAACAAGAGGGCCATGATGGCCCTGGGTCGCTCACCTGAGTCAATAGGCGAAATTCACTCAACGTGCATAATCCAATTTCTGACCAATTGTCAGATCAATTGAGCTTAAAATGTGGCCTCTAGAGCATCCAGAAGGAATTTCCGTAAGTTGACCTAGTGACCTAATTTATCACCCCACGTGACCCAATTTAGAGCTCATCAAAAAATTTATCAAGACAAACATTCTGAACAGTTTTCAAGTTAATTGAGCAATAAATGTGGCCTCTAGAGTGCCCACAAAGTTTTTCTTAAATTTGACCCCGTAACCTAGTTTATGACCCCAGCTGACCCAATTTCAAACTCACCCAATATTTCATCAAAACAAATATTCTGACCAACTTTCAAGTCAATTGTGCATGAAATGTGACCTCTAGAGTGCCCTAAAGGTATTTCTTTAATTTGACCTAGTGACCTAGATTATGAGCCCAGGTGACCCAATTTTGAACTCATCCTAGATTTCATCAAGACAAACATTTTAAGCAATTTTCAAATCAATTGAATGATAAATGTGGCCTCTAAAGTGCCCACAAGGTATTTCTTTAATTTGACCTAGTGACCTAATTTAAGATGCCACATGACCCAAATTCAGACTCATGTAGGGTTTATCAAGACAAACATTTGGACCAATTTTTAAATCAATTGAGAAATAAATGTGGCCTCTTGAGTGCCCATAAGGTATTTCTTTATTTTGACCAAGTGACCTAGTTATGACCCCAGGTGACCCAATTTCAAACTCATCCGATATTTCATCAAGACAAACATTCTGACCAATTTTCAAGCCAGTCAAGCAAGATATGTGGCCCCAAGACTGACCACAAGGTATTTCTTTAATTTTACCTAGTGACCAAGATTATGACCCAGGTGACCCAATTTTAAACTCATCCTAGATTTTTTCAAGAGGTTTTATCAAGACAAGCATTCTGAACAATTTTCAAGTCAATTGAGCAATAAATGTGGCCTCTAGACTGCCCAAAAGGTATTTCTTTAATTTGACCCTATGACCTAGTTTATGATCCAAGTTGACCCAAATTCGGACTCATGTGAGATTTTATCAAGACAAACATTCTGACCAATTTTCAAGTCAATTGAGCAAAAAATTTGGCCTCTAAAGTGCCCACGAGGTATTTCTGTAATTTGACCTAGTGACCTAGTTTATGATCCCAGGTGACCCAAATCCAAACCCATTTAAGATTTTATCAAGACAAACATTCTTACCAAATTTCAGGTCAACTGAGCATAAAATGTGGCCTCTAGAGTGCCCACAAGGTATTTCTATAATTTGACCTAGTGACCTAGTTTATGACCCCAGGTGACCCAAATCCAAACCCATTTGAGATTTTATCAAAACAAAAATTCTGACCAAATTTCAGGTCATTTGAGCAATAAATGTGGCCTCTAGAGTGCCTACAAGGTATTTCTTTAATTTGACCAAATGACCTAGTTTATGACCCCAGGTGATCCAATATCAAACTCATCTGACATTTCATCAAGACAAACATTCTGACCAATTTTCAAGTCAATTGAGCAAGAAATGTAGCCTCTAGAGTGCCCTTAAGGTATTTCTTTCATTTGACCTAGTGACCTAGATTATGACCCCAGGTGACGCACTTTTGAACTCATCATAGATTTCCTCAAGAGAAACATTTTACCCAATTTTCAAATCAATTGAACAATAAATGCGGCCTCTAGAGTGCACACAAGGTATTTCTTTAATTTGACCTAGTGACCTAATTTAAGACCCCACATGACCCAAATTCGAACTCATGTGAGATTTTATCAAGCCAAACATTCTGACCAATTTTCAAGTCATTTGAGCCAAAAATGTGGCCTCTAGAGTGCCCACAAGCAATTCCTTTAATTTGAACTAGTGACCTAGTTTATGATCCCAGGTGACCTAAATCCAAACTCATCCGAGATTTTATGAAGACAAACATTCCGACCAAATTTCAGGTCATTTGAGCAATAAATGTGGCCTCTAGAGTGCCCACAAGGTATCTATTTAATTTGACCTAGTGACCTAGTTTATGACCCCAGGTGACCCAATTTCAAACTGACTGAACATGTTGTGCTCAGGTGGGCTAACAAACTTAGAACAGGTTCACTACATACCAAATAACAAAGCTCTATGCCTTCAAGGTTTAGAAAAGAAAAATTTTAAAGTTTTCATTCTTTGTTCCTATGTTAGAACTTGTGACCCCCGGTGCAGGGCCAGTTTTGACCCAAGGACCATTGTATGAAAAAACTTGGTAGAGGTCCGCTAGGAGATGCTACATGCCAAATATCAAAGCTCTATGCCTTCCAGTTTCAGAGAAGAAGAATTTTAAAGTTTTCCTTCTTTGTTCCTATGTTCGAAACTTGTGACCCCCGGGGCGGGGACAGTTTTGACCCCAGGGGCATCATATGAACAAATTTGTTTGAGGTCCACTAGGAGATGCTACATACCAAATATCAAAGTTCTACGCCTTCCGGTTTCAGCGAAGAAGAATTTTAAAGTTTTCCTTCTTTGTTCCTACGTTTGAAACTTGTGACCATATGAACAAATTTGTTAGAGGTCCACTAGGAGATGCTACATGCCAAATATCAAAGTTCCACGCTTTCCATTTTCAAATAAGAAGAATTTTAAAGTTTTCATTCTTTGTTCCTATGTTTAAAACTTGTGACCCCCGGGGCGGGGCCACTTTTGACCCCAGGGACGTCAAAGCTCCACGCCTTCCAGTTTCAAAGAAGAAGAATTTTAAAGTTTTCCTTCTTTGTTCCTATGTTCGAAACTTGTGACCCCCGGTGCAGGGCCAGTTTTGACCCCAGGGGCGTCATATGAACAAACTTGGTAGAGGTCCGCTAGGAGATGCTACATGCCAAATATCAAAGCTCCACGCCTTCCAGTTTCAGAGAAGAAGAAGTTTAAAGTTTTCATTCTTTGTTCCTATATTTGAAACTTGTGACCCCTGGGGCGGGGCCAGTTTTGACCCCAGGGACATCATATAAACAAACTTGGTAGAGGTCCACTAGGAGATGCTACATGCCAAATATCAAAGCTCCACGCCTTCCAGTTTCAGAGAAGAAGATTTTTAAAGTTTTCCTTCTTTGTTCCAATGTTTTGACTTTGTTCCAATGTTTGAACTTGTGGGGCGGGGCCAGTTTTGACCCCAGGGACATCATATGAACAAACTTGGTAGAGGTCCACTAGGAGATGCTACATACCAAATATCAAAGCTCTACACCTTCTAGTTTCAGAGAAGAAGATTTTCAAAGATTTTGCTATTTTTTTCCTTTTGGTTGCCATGGCAACCAGAGTTATGGGTGGAATTCAATCTCTTGAACAACTTTGGTAGAGCTTCACCTGAGGAACATCCCTGCCAAGTTTCATCAAGATTGGCCCAGCGGTTTAGGAGGAGAAGGTGTTTAAAGAAATTGTGGACGATGGACGACACACGACGGACATTGGGCGATCACAAAAGCTCACCTTGAGCACTTCGTGCTCAGGTGAGCTAAAAACAAACAATTCAAGTCCAATGACTGATGCCCAATGCCTGTTGCATGAAAGCATTTTGCAGATGTAATGTCTACATCATCTTCATGCAAAAACCTCCTTGTCATCTTATCATAAGTCATTTAAACCTTTACGAAACAATCCCAAGCTTTGAGGACCCTAGGGGATATAGGGTTTTGAAGGAGAAAATATTGGTAACCAACATTTTCTTCTTCGTCCAAATGCTTTCAATTAGGTCAAGTCTAGAAAAACTGTCTGGTAACAGAGCTCCAGATAAGAGGGAGTGATGGTATGCTAAATCCATCGTTTCTCTTCCAAACCCTATGTTTTGGGTACTCATTAGAATTGTCTCGATAACATAGGGTTTAGTGGAGAATAATATTTTCAATTTTGAAATCAAAATCACTCCATCTATCTGGAACTCTGGGTAAAACTGTCTGGTAAAAGGTCAATATCCTAGATGAAAAACATACATGCATACTTGAAACATTACAGTGTATGCAATATGATTACTTACCAATCTTTGGTAAAAGAGAATCCTACAAAGGGTAAATGATGTCCTTTGAAAATACCATGAGAGGATGGAGGGACCGTGTCCTGCAGTTAGAAAAAGGACATCAGATCTATACAGTACCAAAGAATCTTAGATCAATTAAAAATAAGTACAAGAGACAAAAAAATAAAGCACCTTATGGAAATGAAAATGCCTTAAGTACATCGTATGGAAAACACTACAGAAAAAACGATATGGATTGTACTAAGCAAATGATCTTTTCCCACCTCGTTTTCAAGAGCTATACACTGGAGGAATGTTGGTGTGCTGTAACAGCTTAGAGCAATCAGGGGGGAAAAAGTGTACCTTGCAAAAGTTACATAAACTAAATTACTTCCAACAGCAGATGGAACAAATTTATCAATAATCCTGTATGGTCTTTGAGCAAGGATCTGTTTTCAAAAATAAAATCTTATTCCTTTTATGTCATTTCATGTTCTGTTTGCATTCCATTTTTAAAGTTAGTGATGATTTTATCATTAATTTTAGTGATGACCTTATCCATTCTCAGAAAATACTGTATATTCTGTAATCTAACAAATTTCACAGGCATTCTTCAGCCTGACAAAAATGCAACGAAATGACCACAAACAAGAGGGCCATGATGGCCCTGGGTCGCTCACCTGAGTCAATAGGCGAAATTCACTCCACGTGCATAATCCAATTTCTGACCAATTGTCAGGTCAATTGATGAACAAACTTGGTAGAGGTCCACTAGGAGATGCTACATGCCAAATATAAAAGCTCCACGCCTTCCAGTTTCAGAGAAAAAGAACTTAAAAGTTTTCCTTCTTTGTTCCTATGTTCGAAATTTGTGACCTCCGGGGCGGGGCCAGTTTTGACCCCAGGGACATCATATGAACAAAGTTGGTAGAAGTCCACTAGGAGATGCTACATGCCAAATATCAAAGCTCCACGCCTTCCAGTTTCAGAGAAGAAGAATTTTAAAGTTTTCCTTCTTTGTTCCTATGTTTGAAACTTGTGACCCCTGGGGCGGGGCCAGTTTTGACCCAAGGGGCGTTATATGAACAAACTTGGTAGAAGTCCACTAGGAGATGCTACATGCCAAATATCAAAGCTCCACGCCTTCCAGTTTCAGAGAAGAAGAATTTTTAAGTTTTCCTTCTTTGTTCCTATGTTTGAAACTTGTGACCCCCGGGGCGGGGCCAGTTTTGACCCCAGGGGCGTCATATGAACAAACCTGGTAGAGATCCACTAGGAGATGCTACATGCCAAATATCAAAGCTCCATACCTTCCAGTTTCAGAGAAGAAGAATTTTAAAGTTTTCCTTCTTTGTTCCTATGTTTGAAACTTGTGACCCCGGGGCGGGGCCAGTTTTGACCCCAGGGGCGTCATATGAACAAACTTGGTAGAGGTCCACTAGGAGATGCTACATGCCAAATATAAAAGCTCCACGCCTTCCAGTTTCAGAGAAGAAGAAGTTTAAAGTTTTCCTTCTTTGTTCCTATGTTCAAAACTTGTGACCCCCGGGGCGGGGCCAGTTTTGACCCCAGGGACATCATATGAACAAACTTGGTAGAGGTCCACTAGGAGATGCTACATGCCAAATATCAAAGCTCCACGCATTCCAGTTTCAGAGAAGAAGAATTTTAAAGTTTTCCTTCTTTGTTCCTATGTTTGAACTTGTGAACCCCGGGGCGGGGCCAGTTTTGACCACAGGGACATCATATGAACAAACTTGGTAGAGGTCTACTAGAAGATGCTACATACCAAATATCAAAGCTCTACGCCTTCTAGTTTCAGAGAAGAAGATTTTTAAAGATTTTGCTATTTTTTTCCTTTTGGTTGCCATGGCAACCAGAGTTATGGGTGGAATTCAATCTCTTGAACAACTTTGGTAGAGCTTCACCTGAGGAACATCCCTGCCAAGTTTCATCAAGATTGGCCCAGTGGTTTAGGAGGAGAAGATGCTTAAATAAATTGTGGACGACGGACGACAGACGACGGACGACAGTTGACGGACGACGCACGACGGACGACGGACATTGGGCGATCACAAAAGCTCACCTTGAGCACTTTGTGCTCAGGTGAGCTAAAAAACCAAGTGAACCACTTCTATGGCATGCTATAAATCTAGAAAAAAACAACACTTACAGTGTGTTTAAAATCAGAATCATCTACATCGAAATTGGATGTATCTGTTGGACTACTGACTTCAGGAATAAATGGGGCTGTCACTGGGGAAAAAATGGATTCAGATCTTTGATAATAGATAGTTCTATATTTAACATGAGAACTTGCTGAAACTTTATCATGCAGATGTTTATAGTAAACTTTATACCAACTGTTTCTAATCTATTTCTTTACTCTGCAGGAGGATAACACTTTAGACTTGTCCAAATTGAGAGCATTTACAGACAACAAATAAAAAGTTACTCAAGACCACAAATGTGTTTTTCAAATGGTAGAAAATATGAGAAAAGGAGAAAATGCTGGTTCTGAACTAAGTAGACTTGTCCTAATTCAGAGCACTTACAGATAACAAATACACAGTTACTCAAGATCACAAATGTATTTTTCAAAGGGTAGAAAACATTATAAGAAAAGGAGAAAATGCTGGTTACCAGCATTTTCTCTTTTCCCTGCAATTTTATCAAAGCTCTCTTCCTGCCAGTCATCAAAATTTGGTAATGTTTGGTATGGGGATTACTTCCAGAACTGCTCTGCTGATTTACAGAGCAAAATTTGTTAGAGAAGGTGGTCATCAATTTCTAAGCAGACTAAAGTCAGACCTAGATGGTAGATCAAGACTAGCCAAGAGCAAACTGCTCTTGGATCTACATCTTCTATTCTTTAAAATAGTAATTCCAGGAACAGCCATTTCTCTGCATGGTTTTCATCTTTCCTGCTGTCTACATCAACATGGTGGAACGTATTTCTTTTTTATCCACATCCAGGAAAAATGGAAAATAAGATTCCACTTGTATGAATTATGTAAAACATAAATTTCAAAATCTGAACAAGATATGTATCAAAATTGTCACATATTTTACAAATATTTAATTCTAAAGTGTTTATTGAAGTCAAAAATGTTAAGTGTTCTACATTTTTTGGAAGCTATTTTTCAAAATTACATATTACATGTAAACTGATCATTCAACCTTGCAGAACGATTTCTCAATCCAACCTGACCTCTGCATAGCTTTACTTCAAACTTTAGCATACAGACTACCTGTTTTGATAGCAGCTGATACCTTTTCTTGACAAGCAGGCTTTTAACCCTTTACCCCACAATCCCGACTTTTAATAGCTCTGAGAAAGAAGCCTTTTGAAAGCATTGTGGGAAAAGGAGAAAATGCTGGTAACCAGCATTTTCTCCTTTTCCCACAATGTTTTCTACTCTATCAAAGAGAAAAATCACCACTAAGCAACATTCAATTTGTCGTCTGCAATACTTTCAATTTGGTCCAGTCAAAAGTTTTGCTGTTTGGTAAAGAGTTATACCTCTTACTCCCTACGCTTTTAATATCCATTTCTCCGACCTCGATCCATCTTCCGGCTTTGATTTCCTTTGCAGAGGGGGTATAAATATCTGTTTCAATGTACAGAATATTACAGAGCTCCAGACAGAAGGAGTGATTTTGATTTCAAAATTGAAAATATTAATCACTCTCCACTAAACCCTATGTTATGGGTACTCATTAGAATCGTCTCATTGAGACGATTCTAATGAATACCCACAACATAGGGTTTGGAAGAGAAATAATGGACTTAGAATACTAGCACTCCCTCTTCTCTGGAGGTTTGGATTCAATGACTTACTATCTCTTATATGATCCCAATCTATTCCTTCAAACCAGGCATGTCTTTTAAATTCTGAAAGACCACTTCTACCGAATCTGCTCTCAGCAGAACATATGAGATTTTGTATCAGATCTTTGGCTAATTCGGAGCAATCTTCACTTTCATCTATATCTGTTGGAAACTCAAACCGAGTCTGAAAACAAAAAAGCATTCATATGTTACAAAGATGCTTCATTGATTGGTTCATTAAGTGCCCCCAAGACTAATATATGAATGAAAGCAACATTTTTAAACCGGAAAGGAAGACAGATTTAATTTGTAAGGCTGGTTTGGTCATGTCTCATAAATTAGTGATAACTATATATAGCAGACTGCAAATTCTATTCACTCTGATCTTGATCTATACAGTGTATGGAGTTAAGTAAAGCTATTCTTAGCGTCGTAAAGTTTAAACATTTTTTAGCCCTGTAAAGTTAAAAGCTGTAACTTTGTCGATGCCAAACGAGCAATTCCAAATTTCACTGCACAGGAACACATTTTTTTTTAACAGTTTATATTCCACTACCCACCACAAGGTGGTTAATGTCAAAGAGCAGACTGCAAAGAACATGCTTGATTTATCTTTCTATAATGGACAAGTCAATGAACATTATGAAAATAAATAAATGAAGCAATGTATTTCAATAAAAACACAGAGTGTAAATATTTAGTTGTTTTCAGAATATTTGAATATTTGACTTTTCAGTCTCACTAAACATCCTTACCTGGTGATTCATGATTTTTCCATAGGTTTCTACCAATGACTCTGCATAGAATGGTGTACAACCATACAACATTTCATACATACACACACCTAATGACCACCAATCACATTCCCGGCCATAGCGCCCATGACCGTCTTCCATTGCCTGGATAATACAGGAAAAGCAAATGAGAGTTGATTAAAGTTGATCGACTGATTTTGTGTTCATTTATTGCTGCCAACAGTTGCCTATATGGACAACACCTTCAGAAGCCTGTTAGTAATTTCATTTTATGGCAGGATACAGGAAGAAACCCTACCTAAGTTAAACAAGGTTCATTAACTTGCTTGGTGTATAACACCATCACAGGGACCCTCAATCTAAGTTCTCATCAAATAGGCTAATGGTTAATCCTTTACCACACAATGCTGACTTACAACTACCCTGGGAAAGAAGCCTTTAAAAACATTTTGGGAAAAGGAGAAAATGCAGGCAACCAGCATTTTCTCCTTTACCCATCATGTTTTCTACCCTATCAAAGAAACAAGAGGGCCATGATGGCCCTGGGTCACTCACCTTAGTAGAGTGCCTTAAAGGTTTTTCTTTAATTTGACCATGTGACCTAGTTTTTGACCGCAGGTGACCCAATTTCAAACTCATATTTCATGAAGACAAACATTCTGACCAATTTTCAAGTCAACTGAGCAAAAAATGCAGCCTTGAGTGCCCTCAAGATATTTCTTTAATTTGACCTAGTGACCTAGATTATGACCCCAGGTGACCCAAATTTGAACTGGTCATTGACTATATCAAAAGAAACATTTTAACCAATTTTCAAATCAAATGTGTAATAAATGTGGCCTCTAGAGTGCCCACTAGCTATTTCTTTAATTTGACCAAGTGACCTAGTTTATGACCCCAGTTGACCCAAATTCAGACTCATGTGAGATTTTACAAAGACAAACATTCTGAACAATTTTCAAGGCAATTAAGCAAAGAATGTGGCCTCTAGAGTGCCCACAAGGTATTTCTTTATTTTGACCTAGTGACCTAGTTTATGGTTCCAGGTGACCCAAATCCAAACTCATCTGGTATTTCATCAAGACAAACATTCTGGCCAAATTTCAGGTCATTTGAGCAATAAATGTGGCCTCCAGAGTCCAAACAAGGTATTTCTTTAACTTGACCCAGTGAACTAGTTTATGACCCAAGTTGACCCAAATTAATCTTATGTGAGACTTTATAAAGACAAACTTTCTAACTAATTTTCAAGGCAATTGAGCAAATAATGTGGCCTCGAGAGTGCCAACAAGGTATTTCGTTAATTTGACCTAGTGACCTAGTTTATGACCCAAGATGACCCAATTTTGAACTCAATGAACTTGTTGCGCTTAGATGGGCAAACAAACTTAGAAGAGAATCACTACATACCAAATATCAAAGCTCTACGCCTTCCAGTTTTAAAGAAGAATTTTAAAGTTTTCCTTCTTTGTTCCTATGTTCGAACTTATGACCCCCAGGGCTGGGCCAGTTTTGACCCAGGGGCATCATATGAACAAACTTGGTAGAGGTCCACTAGGAAATGCTAAATACTAAATATCAAAGCTCTACACCTTCCCGTTTAAGAGAAAAAGAAATTTAAAGTTTTCCTTCTTTGTTCCTATCTTCGAACTTGTGACCCCCAGTGCGGGGCCAGTTTTGATCCAGGGGCATCATATGAACAAACTTGGTAGAGGTCCACTCTGAGATGCAACATACCAAATATCAAAACTCCACACCTTTCGGTTTCAGAAAAGAAGAATTTTAAAGTTTTCCTTCTTTGTTCCTATGTTCGAACTTGTGACCCAAGGGGCTGGGCCAGTTTTGACCCAAGCAGCATCCTTGGAACAAACTTGGTAGAAGTCCACTAGGAGATGCTACATACCAAATATCAAAGCTCTATGCCTTTCCATATAAGAGAAAAAAAAATTAAAGTTTTCCTTCTCTGTTCCTATGTCTGAACTTGTGACCCCTGGGGCAGGGCCAATTTTGACCCCAAGGGCATCATATGAACAAACTTAGTAGAGGTCTACTAGGCGATGCTACATACCAAATATCAAAGCTCTAAGCCTTCCAGTTTCAGAGAAGATGATTCTTAATGTTTTCCTTCTCCGTTCCTATGTTCGAACTTGTGACCCCCGGGGCAGGGCCAACTTTTGCCCCAAGGGCATCATATGCACAAACTTGGTATAGATCCACTAGAAGATGGTACATACCAAATATCAAAGCTCCATACCTTCCTGTTTCAGAGAAGAAGATTTTTAAAGTTTTCCTTCTTTGATCCTATGTTGGAAATTGTGACCCCGGGGCGGGGCCAGTTTTGACCCCAGGGGCATCATATGAACAAACTTGGTAGAGGTCCACTAGGCCATGCTACATACCAAATATCAAAGCTCTACGCCTTCAAGTTTCAGAGAAGAAGATTTTTAAAGTTTTCCTTCTTTGTTACTATGCTCAAACTTGTGACCCCTGGGGCAGGGCCAGTTTTGACCCCAAGGGCATCATATGCACAAACTTGGTAGAGGTCCACTAGGAGATGCTTCATGCCAAATATCAAAACTCTATGCCTTCTGGTTTTACAGAAGAAGATTTTTAAAGTCTTCCTTCTTTGTTCCTATGTTGGAAATTGTGACCCCCTGGGCAGGGCCAGTTTTGACCCCAGGGGCATCATGTGAACAAACTTGGTAGAGGTCCACTAGGAGATGCTTCATGCCAAATATCAAAGCTCTACGCCTTCAAGTTTTAGAGAAGAAGATTTTTAAAGTTTTCCTTCTTTGTGACTATGCTCAAACTTGTGACCCCTGGGGCGGGGCCAGTTTTGACCCCAGGGGCATCAATTGAACAAACTTGGTAGAGGTCCACTAGGAGATGCTACATACCAAATATCAAAGCTCTGCGCCTTCTAGTTTCAGAGAAGAAGATTTTCAAAGATTCTGCTTTTTTTTTTCCTTTTTGTTGCCATGGCAATCAGAGTTGTGGGTGGAATTCAATTCTTTGAACAATTTTGGTAGAGCTTCACCCAAGGAACATCCCTGCCAAGTTTCATCAAGATTGGCCCAGTGGTTAAAGGAGAAGAAGATGTTTAAAGAAATTGTTGACGGATGACGGACGCCGGACATAGGGCGATCACAATAGCTCACCTTTAGCACGTTGTGCTAAGGTGAGCTAAAAATTGCACCATTTGAGCTACATTCAAATTCTCGTCTGCAAATGCTTTCAATTTGGACAAGGCTAAAATTTTGTCGTCTAGTAAAGACTTAATTTAGTTGGTCAATCTTGGGAATGGAGCCATTGCAACACCCTTAACTCTTTGCCACACAATGAAATTTTAGACTGTCCAAACTGAAAGGATTTGCAGACAACAAATTAAATGCAACTCAAGAATTGAAATTTGTTTTGGAAAGGGTAGAAAACATTGTGGGGTAAGGAGAAAATGCTGGTGACTAGCATTTTCTCCTTTTCCCACAATGTTTTCAAAGACCTTTTTCCTAAAGGACGTTAAAAGTTTGGAGTGTGTAGTAAAGAGTAAAGAATCTTGAGGATACAAATCTGTGCTCTAATACTATAACTCTTTACCACACGACAAAATTTTAGACCCATCCAAACTGAAAGCATTTGCAGATGACGAATTCAATGTGACTCAAATGATACAATTTTACTTTGATAGGGTACAAAACATTGTGGGAAAAGGAGAAAATGCTGGTTACCAGCATTTTCACCTTTTCCCACAATGTTTTCAAAAGGGTTCTTTCTCAGGGTTGTTAAAAGCTGGAATTGTGTGGTTAAGGGTTAAGCTAATCCAGCTAACAAGCAACCGAGTTAGGTGTTTTCCAGAGTATAATTTTATCTTACCAAGCAGAAACAGACACAAAACAAAATAGTGTAAGAGGTAACCTAACACTTTAACAAACAAGCCTGAGCTTTGATAACCCTTGGAAAGAAGGCTTTTGAAAACATTGTGGGAAAAGGCGAAAACAATGAAAAAATTCAATGGCCATGATGGATAGAGGTTTTGAACACATTGTGGGGACAGAAAATGCTTTGGTGATCTTTCGACCCATTCAAGGTTAAATACCATCATTCCAGCCAGGTTTAAATAGTTGTCTGCAAATGCTTCCAATGCTGATGAGTCTACAAGTCTATTGTCTGGTATACAGTAAAATGAGATTGAAATAATTTAGAGTATATGTTTAACTCTTTATCACACAATCCCGACTTTTAACAACCCTGAGAATTCAGTCTTTTGAAAACATTGCTGGAAAAGGAGAAAATGCTGGTAACCAGCATTTTCTCCTATTCCCACAATGTTTTCTACCCTTCCCAAGACAAATTTTATTTTTTTAGTCACATTTATTATTTTTTATCGTCTGCAACTGCTTTCAATTTGGACTAGTCTAAAATTTTGTCATTTGGTATGGTTACCAGCATTTTCTCCTTTTCCGAAAATGTTTTTAACCCTTTACCACACAATCCCAACTTTTAACGACCCTTAGGATGAAGGCTTTTGAAAACATAGTGGAAAAAGGTGAAAATGCTGGTAACCAGCATTTCCTCATTTTCCCACAATGTTTTCTATACTACCAAATACAAATGCTATCATTTGAGACACATTTCATTTGCCGTTTGCAAATGCTTTCAATTTGGACCAGTCAAATTTTACTGTGTGGTAAAGAGATAATAGGTTTCTTTTTCAATGTTGTTAAAAACCTGGGATTGTTTGGTAAAGGTTTAAGCCTAAATTCACTATAGTTATCCATATTTCATAAAATTATCTATTAAGTTGTATGCTACAAAACCTGCGGTCTTAATGCCCTTCAATACTTACACGTAAGATCTCAGGTGAGATGTAGTCTGGAGTCCCTACAGCTACTGAAGACTGAACTGTTCCATCCTCTAATAACTTTAAACAGGAACCAAAGTCTGCTAGCACTATATGGCCACTTAAATCTAATAGCACATTATCTGGTTTTATATCCCTATGTACATACTGCAGTTGATGCAACGAATGAATAGCCAACACCATTTCAGCAATATAAAATTTGCACATTTCTTCTGGTATGCGATCTTCAAACTTGCTTAGCAAAGTCAATAAATCCCCACCAACATAATAGTCCATCACCAAGTACTGAAAAAAATAAAATCAAACATGGATCATTTTATCTCATTTTTCGTGACTTACTTTGTTTGTATGGTGTTGCATTGTTTTAACGATTCTGAAGAAACAGTTCCAGGACAAAGAAAAGGGTATATTGGGGTAAGCCACACAGACTGAAAACCTTAGAGAATGTTAGGTACTGAGATATTTACAGGAAATCATTATTCCATGACAGACTGTTTTGAAAAGTCAGCTGAAGCCTGTAGGATATTCAAATAGCAGATTACATGACTGGTATCAAACCTTATTTGGCCTCCCTCACTCAGCCTAATTGCCAAAAAAATCAGGGGATCTTCCACGGCAAGAATTGAAATTTGGAACTTTCCGTTCTCTTCAATCTGGGGAATGATCACACAAAGAAAAGACACCTGAGCTCAACCAAACATTCAGCAATTGGACAATATTGGCCAATCAATAAATTTGCATGCTATCTAGACATTCATACTTATTTATCATTAACACCACACTGCAAATAGTTTGAGTCTCAACCTGAATCTGACATGACAGGTAATTCCAACTTTGCCAGTTTGCATTTTTCTGTGTTCTCCCTGCTTGCCCTGTATTCCTTGTAGCGGAAAAATGCAATCTGCCCCAGTTGGAATTACCTGCCGCATCAGTTTCAGGTATTTCAAGATACAGTATATACAGGGTGGGTCTCGAAAAATACAGTCTGGCATAGTTGGATTTACCTTTCATATCAGTTTCAATTTTGAACACAAACTGTTTGCAGTTTTCGACTGACAAAAAAATCAGTATGAATTTTCAATTTGCATATGAATTTTTTCATTGCCTAATACTGTACAATTGTTAAAAGAATGACCCTGACCCCGTTGTCCTTTCTTGTTGTGATCATACTGCAGGTTGCAAAAAAGAAAAGTTTCCAAGTATTTATTCTTTCCATTAAAGATCCCCTGATTTTCCAGCTGTTAGGCCAATGGAGGCCAAGCGAGTTTTGATAAGACAGTCACATAATCTACTATTCAATTATCAAACAGGCCTCAACTTTTTACCACACAATTCCAAGTTGTAACCACCTTGAGGAGACAGGCCTTCTGAAAACACTGTGGGCAAATGAGAAAATGCTAGTAACCAGCATTTTCTCCTTTTACCACTATGTTTTCTAACTCTTCAATGACATATTCCATCATTTGAGTCTAATTTAATTTGTTGTCTGCCAAAACTTACAATTTGGGCCAGTCTAAATTTTTGCTGTTTGGCAAAGAGTTAAGGATTCATATTCACCAAGCATTCCTGAGAACATTCTTGGTCTAATTTCAAATTTAGAGAGTAACACAACTTCTGATTGGCTAAACCATGTAGTTTAGCCAATACATGGTTTAGCCAATCAGAACATGGTTTAACCAATCAGAGTTTGTGTTACTTTCAAATTTAGAAAACTCTTGAGAATAAGACTAAGAATAGTGGGTGAATATGGACCCAGGTGATATTTTTTGAATACGTAGACTTATACAATGTTTGTTTTTTGTTTAGCATCTCCATACCATATGCACTCACATGCTTTTATTCCATGTGGCTTACCCTGGTAAACCTTTTCCTACATCCTGGACTTGTTTTGACCAGGATCTTATTGTGCTTCTACAATGAGTTTTAATCCTTAGGCTGCTAAGAGTGATTCACTGACCTTTTGCGGATAATGTAGATCAAGATCAGGCTGCACAAAACAGCACTCTGATCTTTGATCTACCCTGTCTGATACAGTTTTTTCTTTCCTTTCTTTCCCTTGAAATCAACTTTGAAATCGCAATATTTGGGTTTTTACTATTAACCCTTTCCCAAACAAGCCCTGGTTTTCACGTGTATGCAGTAGAAGTCTTTTGAAAACACTGTGGGAAAAGGAGAAATTGCTCATAACGAGCAATTTCTCCTTTTCCACAGCGTTTTCAACCCTTTTTGAGACCTTTCAGCCATTTTCATCAAATTTAAAATTGTCGTCTGCAAACTCTTTCAATTTGGACCAGTCCAAAATTTGTCGTTTGGGAAAGGGTTAAGTGGAAATTTCCATTTCATTTACTGTACTTAGCAGTTTAAGGATTAATATAAATTGACAATTTAATCTATCCATGGTGAATTGAACAGCAAGCTAGAATTACCTGAAGTTCACTTAGTTCATAATGTTGGCCCCCTGTGTAATTTGATAGGTGCCCTAAAAATTGTGGTGGGGCCAATGGCCAACCTCAGACAAAAGCTGAAGTGAAGCCTGCTAAAATTTCAAATACTAAACAATGTCACATGAGGAAATAAAATTTATGTGCCAACAAAAGAAATTTGACAAAAGATAAATATTACCAGGAAGTTATCGTCTTGAAATGCGTAGTGAAGGTTTGTAATCCACCTGCGGTCACCATAAACCAACACATCTCTCTCTTCTTTAAAGCAAGCAGTCTGAAAAAAAAAAAAAGGTAACAGCATTAACCCCTTCCCAAACGACAAATTTTGGACTGGTCCAAATTCAAAGAGTTTGCAGATGACAATTTTAAATTTGATGAAAATGGCAGAAAGTTGTCAAAAAGGGTAGAAAACACTGTGGGAAAAAGAGAAATTGCTCGTTACGAGCAATTTCTCCTTTTCCCACAGTGTTTGCAAAAGACTTGTACTGCAGACACCTGAAAACCAGGGCCTGTTTGGGAAAGGGTTAAGTATTCAGTGACAACTAGTTTCTTCAAATATGCAATATCTAAAAAATCAGTTTTGTTGAAGTGATGGCCTTTACCAAGCAATCCCCCATTCTAATGACCCCGAGAAAGGAGGTTTTTGAAAAAATTCTGGTAAACAGCATTTTCTCCATTTTTCCAGTTTTCTAACCTTTCAAAGGTTTTCTAACCTCTCAAAGGTAAGTGTCATTTTTTAACCACAAGTAATTTGTGCTCTGCAAATGCTTTCAATTTAAGACAAGTATAACATTTTGTCTCCTGGTATAAGAATTAACCCTTTACCCAACAATCCCAGGTTTTCACGGCCCAGGGAAACAAGGCTTTTGAAAACATTGTGGCAAAAGGAGAAAATGCTGGTAACCAGCATTTTCTCCCTTTCCAACGTTTTTTACCCTGTCAGAGTGCTTAAGCTCATTAGAACCAATTTTGAATTTGTCATCTGCAGATGTTTTGAATTTGAAAGATTGTAAAATTCATCGTTTGGGAAAGGGTTAAATGGAAATATCTTGAGGAAACAATGTAGCAGCGGGTATGATAAAAAGTACAATTTATCATACCTTAACTCTTTACCAAACGACAAAATGTTGGCCTTGTCTAAAATGAAAGCAATTACAGATGACAAATATAACTCATGACAGGAAATTTGCCTTTCAAAGACCAGAAAACATTGTGGGAAAAGGATAAAATGCTGGTTACCAGCATTTTCTAATTTTCCCACAATGTTTTAAAAGGCTTCTTCCTCAGGGTCGTTTAAATTCAAGATTGTTTGGTAAGGAGTTAAACAGATGAAGCATTTTTTAATTCCCTCCCTCTACCTCCTTGAAAGTGCACAAACTCAATTTTCTGGTGGCTAATTGCAAATTCATCTGCATTAAACTCTTTAACACACAGCAAAAGATTTGTCATTGAAAGACAAGAAAAATTTGTAGGAAATGGAGAAAATGCTGCTTATCAACATTTTCTCCATTTTCTACAATGTTTTCAAAGCTTTCTTCCTCAGTCATCAAAACCCAAGATTGTGTGGTAAAGTCTTAAATCTTTTTAACCTGTAGAGCACTGAATAGACCCAAGGGACACACTTTCTAGAAATACATAATCTTTGTAGACCAATCAAAAACAAGTTTCATTATAGAGTAAATATGGAATATTTTCTCCCATTGTGTACAAAATAAATTGTCCTATGAGGAGCGGTCGGGAGTATCAAGCAATTCTCCATTTCCATTACTGTTACCAAAAACTGTCTATGCAGGACCATGAAAAGAGGTGCATGTAAATAAGCCATGCACTGACTAAAGGGGACTTAATGGATCTCCATGATGTATGATACCAAGAGAGTCATCATCACATGATCATGAATCCATAAAGTCCATTTTGTCTAACGACCAACTGAATCATGTGAGGTAATCTTGTCCACGGACATGAAGACAATTGATTAACAGCAAAAAGTTTCGGCCCAGGTCAGCCTGCGCAGTCCGCGCAGGCTGACCTGGGCCGAAACTTTTTGCATATGCATTAAACACCCTTTTCACAGAGCATGGTTCATTTAAAAATGCCTCTACACCACCAATACACAATATCATCTTTAAAACAGCAACAAAAAAAGACATTATGTCAGCGTGAGCGACAAAGATTTTACTAGAAATCAAGGCAAAAACAGCAATGCATTGCAATAACTGGTTCTTTCCTGTTTACTGAAATTGACCACTTCATTTAACTTTTTATACATCATGTTGAACAATGTGTTTGTTTGGGGTTTAGTTCCACTATTTTAATTATGATGGCAGCCGGTATACCTATCTATGCTTTCAAGGAGTTTCTTTCGCAAACATTTCTCACGGCATTCTTTCTAAGCTACTGCCTGATTTCCCACATAGCATCTTGGAACAATATGGAGAGACAGGCTTAAATCCTGCTATATTGACTACCATCCATCCTGGTCGAATAGGCCAAGCCGGGATTTGAACCAGCAAGCCTACGATTAAGCCTTGTATATTACTGAGTTACAGTGCTCAGCAGTCCCATTTCATCCATTATCCGCAATTACTTTCAATATGGTCCAGTCTAAGATTGAAAACATTTGCATACAACAACATATCATATTAAATGTGACTCAAATGATGAAATGTCTTTGAAAGTGCAGAAAACATTGTGGAAAAAGGAGAAAATGCTGGTAACCAGCATTTTCTCCTTTTCCCACAATGTTTCCAAAAACCATGCCTTTCAGGGTTGTGGAAACTCAGGGTTAACATTCTCAGAGACAAGAGGGCCATGATGGCCCTGTATCGCTCCACTGGCTTATAAATATAAACCATAAATACTAAACATTTCAATTCTGAGCCAAATGGTTTCAAAATGAAGACTTACAAAGTTTTCTCTGTAAAAGCCCATGTGAAAGTTGAGACCTGCAGGGCTGAGCCATTTTTGATCCCAGAGCTATAATTACTTGAACCCTGGTAGAGGTCCACAAGATAAAGCCACATGCCAAAATAATACAAGTCTATGCTGTATGCTTATAAATAAGGTGATTTTCAAGTTTTGTCCATATGAAGCCTCTGTAAAACATAAGACCCCTGATGCAAGGCTAATTTCAAAAAAAAAATCAAAACAGGAAGATTTCTTAAGTTGTCACTATGTAAGCCCATGTAAAACTTGTGACCCCTGCAGCGGGGCCAATTCTGACCCCAGGGCTAAAATTTTGGCCCGCTTGGTAGAGGCCCACTAGATACAGCTACATGCAAAACTTGGTAGCTCTAGGCCTTATGGCTAGGTACAGGAAGATTTTTAAAGTTTTCTCTATATAAGCCTATGTAAAACTTGTGACCCCTGGGGCAGAGCCAATTTTGACCCCAGGGCTATAATTTGAAGAAACTTGATAGAGGTCTACTACATAAAGCTACATGCTAAATTTGGTAGCCCTATGCCTTATGGTTTCAGACAAGAAGATTTTTAAAGGTTTCCAATATTTTTCAGTTTTGTTGCCATGGCAACCAGAGTTTTTGAAGGAATCAAATTCTTTCAGGAAATTCTGAAGAGGACCATGGCAGGATCATTTCTGTGAAGTTTCATGAAAATTGGATGGGTAGTTTCAGAGAAGCAGATGTTTGAAATAAAAGTTAACGCATGGACGGACGGACGGACGCACGACGGACACCGGGCCATGACATAAGCCTGCTGGCCTTTGGCCAGTGGAGCTAACAATACAGCTTTCCCCTGTTGGTGACACCTACCTCTGCTCTTTTTAACATTTCCCACTTGTTCAAGATCTTCATGGCATAAACTTTCTCTGTTGACCTCATTTTCACCACAGCAACCTGAAAGAAGTAAAAAATCATTAAGTAATTTATCAATAATTTTAGCACCTTTCACAATTTTGGCCAGTGTAGATTAAGATCAAACTTCACAAAACATGCAGTCTGATCTTTCATCTACACTGGTAAGACTAAAATAACCATTATTGGGGTCTTACTTCTAGACTGAAAGTGCCTGTTCAGTTTATTTGGCGCTAAAAACTAGAATAGCTGGCATCAAAACCACCTCCATTCAGACACAGGAGTGGTCAGCTTCAGTTTTAATTTACCCCTCTGTGAATAACAAACAATTAATCCTATTGCTTTTGAAGTAACAATTACAGCATTTTTTTATTTACACGTCCTCAATAGCAACAGGACATGACTAACAATGGGACAAATGATTTTGCCTCCTTTGTGGTCCAGATGTGATGCCTTTTTCCAATCTGTCCTGAAAGCCTTAACTTCATTATTTAAATCTATGTTTTTGGTATTCATTAAAAGGTTTTCATTGTTATAATTCTAATTAGTATCCAAAATGACAGTTTTTGTTAATGAGGCCATGATAAATTCTTACTTATTGCAGGATTCAGGTTTTGTTTCTTTTCTTAGTAACAGTGACCTTGTCCTTACTTAGCTGCTATGCAAGCATTATCCGCAAAGTAATTTCCTTAACCTATCTCACTGATTATTGATTCCTGCGTCCATATTCACTGACCATTCTCCACAACATTTTTATTCTTATTCTCAAGACTGTTTTAACTTTGAAAGTAACACACCTTCTAATTGGCTACACCAAACGGTTTAGCCAATCAGAATTTGTGTTACTTTCAACATGTTCTTAAGAGTGATTGGTGAACACAGACCCAAAACTCTTAACAAACAAGAAAAATATGGTCTTGTCTAAAACTAAAAATGGTTCAGACAATACGATTTGCCTTTGAGAGGGTAAAAAATATAGAGGGAAAAAGAGAAAATGCTATCACTTTCTCGTTTCCTGACAATGTTTTCAAAAGCCTTCTTCCTCATGATTGTTAACCCTTTACCACACAATCCCAACTTTAAACGACACTGAGAAAAAGGCCTTTTGAAAACATTGTGGGTAAAGGAGAAAATGCTGGTAAACAGCATTTTCTCCTTTTCCCACAATGTTTTCTAAGCTATCAATGACAAATTTCATCATTTGGTACACCTTTGTCGTCTGCAAATGCCTTCAATTTGGACCAGTCTAAAATTTTGTCATTTGGTAAAGGGTTAATGTGTGACTGTGATGAAAAGGGTTAAAGGGAAGGAATGACAGACAGACCATAGACATATGGAATGACCCCTGCTCAGATGGAAGGCATACAGTTAGTTGGATTAGACTGCTCTGGTGAACTTTTACAGGACTAGCAAAGTACATGTAAGCTTGTGACCTCAGATCAAACCTCTATTTTTAGTGCAAGAAAACATTATAACAAGTGGATACATTGCTCATTTTGATTTTTTTTTTTTTTTCATTCATCTAAACGATTTCTTGTGGTTAATACTGAAGAGGCACAAAAAAAGGCCCTTGCAATGGTGAAAGGCTTGTTTATTGGGCAGAGATATCATAGGACCACTTACCTCTCCAAAAGCGCCTCGACCAATTATTCTTACAGTTTCAAAATCTTCCCGCTTTAACCTGTACTCTCGTATCTTGTTCACAACAGGCTTGACTGTAAATAAAAAAAATAAGGATACAATAAAAGTGCATTGAAAAATCTTCCTCCTCTCTCTTTTCACTCTAGCTACTTAACCTTTTACCAGACAACAAAATTTTAGCCTTGTCCAAATTGAAAGCATTTGAAGACGACAATTTCAGTGTGGCTCAAATGGTGCAGATTTCCTTTGATAGGGTAGAAAACATAGTGGGAAAAGGAGAAAATGCTGGTTACCAGCATTTTCTCCTTTTCCCACAATGTTTTCAAAAGGCGTCTTTCCCAGGGGCGTCAAAAGGCGGCATTGTGCAGTAAAGGGTTAACTCTTTACCTGGAGTAAAAAACTTTTCCGAACTGATAGCATTTGCAAGTGACAAAATGAAAGTGGCTCAAAAATAGAAAATGGTTTTTGGAAGGGTAGAAACCATTGTGAGAAAAGGAGATAATGGTGAATACCAGCATTTTCTCCTTTTCCCACAATCTTTTCAAAAGTCTTCTTTGTCAGGATTGTGTGGTAAAGGACAAAATAAAATCTAAGAAAATTCCTAAGTGCGCCAGCTATTCTATATAACCCTTTAACCAACAATCCTATGCTGTAACAACCTGAGAAAGAAGGCTTTTAAAAACATTATGGGAATAGAAGAAATTGCTAGTAACCAGCATTTTGTCCTTTTTCCAATATGTTTTCTGCGCTTTCCCAGATGATTTTCATCATTTGAAACACTTTTATTTGTCATCTTCAGATGCTTCCAGTTCGGATAAGCCTAAAATCTTTATCTTTCGTAGCATACTGTAAAGCCTGATAGTTAGCTGCAGTTTGAAATCCGTCTTTTTTGTTTCCATGTGCTGGTCATTTTTGCGTGTGTTTTGTGTATGTGCTTGTGTCGGTATAGGTGTGAGTATTTTTTTTTTCTTTTTTCTTTTTCTTTTGCACTAACTCCACTCATATCTGACCAGTATTTAGTTTGCTACTATGCTCGTTCCATGTTGTATGCATTTTCTCATACCTGGAAGAAATATAGGTTTTATGTTTTTTGGTAACTTTTTCAGCTTTATGTACATATGAAACAGTGTTACAAGACACTGACCACAGATCAGTGCAAAAAAAATTGAGGTAGAAAGAGATATTACTCCTTGCAAGCAACATGTCTATTTGCTATGATGTTTTCCTTGTTCAGTACCCTTACCATAAATATCTGTTGTTAATTATGATATTACGGTCTGTTTTATTTCTTTAGGTAGTGTCCACGGTCAGTCCAAGAGTTTGTGAGACCGAGGAAACATCAAAAAAAGAGCATTTGCAGTGTCTTTCTACATATATTTGTTAACCATTTACCAAACAGTTTAGACTTGTCTATTTTGTAAGCATTTGCAGTTGACAAATTTATAATGGTTGAAATTATGTGAAATGTTTTTTAACAGGATAGAAAACACTGTGGGAAAAGGACAAATGCCAAGCCAGCATGTTCTCACAATGATTTTCAAAAGCCTTCTTTCTCAGGGTTATTACACCGTAACACAAGATTGTTCAGGGAAACGTTGAGATATCGTTCTCTTTTTCAGTTGTGATTAACCATTTCCCAAACAAGCCCTGGTTTTCACATGTCTGCAGTACAAGTCTTTTGAAAACACTGTGGGAAAAGGAGAAATTGCTCGTAATGAGCAATTTCTCCTTTTCCCACAGTGTTTTCTACCCTTTTGGAGAACTTTGTCCTTTTCATCAAATTTAAAATTGTCATCTGCAAACTCTTTCAATTTGGACCAGTCTAAAATTTATCGTTTGGGAAAGGGTTAACATTGAGTAGCACATGGTAAGCCTGAATGCAGTTTATGAACAAAATAGTCTGTAATAGCATATACCCAATTTTGAGGCCTACAAAAGGTAAGTACTTGTACAAAGGGAAGAGCTTACTGTTGTATACTGGAGAAAACACTGAATAGAAGAGCTTACTGTTATACACTGGAGAAAACACTGTATAGAATAAACAGCATTTTCTTGAAACCAGCTTCATTTCATAAAATATTTCTGCAGGGAACAGTCACATTAGTATGAAAATGTGCTGGCTATCCCTCTAGTGCCATGGTAAATAACAGCTTGGTGGATGCCAACTGCATACAAAGTATCATGCATGTAAATGACATTCAATGTAAAAAATACCATCTTTTATAATGCTGCCTTTTCCTACTGCACATAATATTTAACTCTATATATACCAAATAACAAGAATTTAGGCTAGACCAATTTGAAAAAGGTATAAATTCTATTTCAGTGACTACTGGTATCACGGATCCACAGATGTATTGAAACTGGCCAAGCTGGAGATTCCAACCAGTGACCCCCCTATTCTCAAGTCCTCTAGGCTACAGACCATACTACTAGGGCTCAGCCCAATGTTTTGAAAAGCCATTGATGGTGACTGCTTGATATATAGCTACATGAAATTTCAAGTTAACTTTTTAACTCTTTACCACACAAGGAAAATTTAGACTGATCCACATTCAAAGCATGTGCAGATGACAATTTAAATGTGACTCAAATAATGGAATTTGTCCTAGACAGGGTAAGAAAACATTGTGGGAAAAGGAGAAAATGCTGGTTACCAGCATTTTCTCTTTTTCCCACAATGTTTTCAAAAGGCTTCTTCCTCAGAGTCGTTAAAAGTCGGGATTGTGTGGTAAAGAGTTACCAAACAACAAAATTTTAGACTTGCCCAAATTGAAAGCATTTGCAGACAACAAATGAAATGTTGCTGAAAAATTGAAATTTGATTTGGGAAGATTAGAAAACATTGTGGCAAAAGGAGAAAATGCTGGTTGCCAGCATTTTCTCCTTTTCCTACAATGATTTCAAAAGGAATTTTCTTAGGGTTGTTAAAAGTCGGGATTGTGTGGTAAAGGGTTAAAAGTCGAAAATGAGGAAGTTGTATTTCCCTTCCTAAACTAAACATTTCTCTAGTTACTGTCCGGTATTTCAATCTAGATGTAGGAATAAGGTCGGTTATAATATACCTTACATCGACTTGAGTTAACATTCGAAAAACATAATTCCATGGGACTGGCTCTTAACCCTTGGGCTTCTTAACCCTCACGCAACTCACTGACCTTTCGCAGACAGTGTAGATCAAGATCAGACTCTACAGAATGTGCAGTCTGATCTTGAATCTACACTGTCCAACAAGGAGATATTTTTCTCCAAAAAATTAATTTGAAATAGCATTGAAAATAGAACTGAGTCATACTCTGGCAAAAGGGGGCTTATTGCATCTCTGTGATCCAAGATGCCAAACAAGTCCTCGCTATAATTATTATGGATCCATAAATTTGGATTTTTACTATCTGCTTGAAATGCAGTACAAGTCTTTTGAAAACACTGTGGGAAAAGGAGAAATTGCTCGTAACGAGCAATTTCTCCCTTTCCCACAGTGTTTTCTACCCTTTTTGAGAACTTTCTGCCATTTTCATCAAATTTAAAATTGTCGTCTGCAAACTCTTTCAATTTGGACCAGTCCAAAATTTGTCGTTTGGGAAAGGGTTAACTTATTTCCCAGGTAAATGATTGAAGAAAAGGACCAGAGAAGCATTTAACCTTTTACCAGACACCTTAAACATACACTTGTCCACAAAGAAATAATCACACATGAAAAATCAAATGTGAATCATGATGGAATTTGTCCATAAAAGGGAAAAAAACACTGTGAGAAATGTTTCCAGCATTTTCTCTTTTTCTCATGTTTTTAAAATCTTGTGTCATTAGGGTTGTTAAGGATTTTTTGGTCAGAGCTTTACACTTTTCCAGGTGACAAAATTTGAGACTTAATCTACCTCGTACCAGTTTTGGTATGAAAGCATAATACATTGTAGGAAAAAGGGAAAATTGCTGTACAAAATTTTAACTGTTGCAGTTGAAAACTTACTCCACGTGATAATTTGGTAAAGGGTTAACTCTTCACCACACAACAAAACTTTATACACTTGTCCCAATTGAAAGCATTTACAAACAACATATTTCTTGTCACTAAAAAATTGGAATTTGTTTTGGGAATTGTAGAAAACACTGTGGGAAAAGGAGAAAATGCTGGTTACCAGCATTTTCTCCTTTTCCCACAATGTTTCCAAAGCTTTCTTTTAGACTGGTCCATGTTGAAAGCATTTCCAGATAATAAATGTGACTCAAATGATGGGAATTATCTATGAAACAGTAGAAAACATAGTGGGAAAAGGAGACAATGCAGGTTACCAGCATTTTCTCATTTTCCTACAATGTTTTCAAAAGCCTTCTCAATCAGGGTTGTAAAAGGTCAGGCTTGTTCGGTAAAGGGTTACAGCTGTTGCAGGATTTACTACTATTCCATATTGCTTGCGTTCATATTCGTCAAAGTCACGACATAAATCGTTTCAGAGAGGAAACTAATGTGAGTGTGGCAATTGAGGAAAAACTTTCCCAGAGTAACACAATATTTTTTTTCTGACACTTTATTGCCACATACGTACTTATAGTGTACATTGTTTCTCTTGCATGAGCAGAAAAAAACTTTAGTGATGACAAAAGGAAGCAGTCAGTAATGCAAAACAGTTTTGTTTACATGGATTGTATTACGTATTTCAACTTTCCCTCACAGAAAAATAAACGCTGCATAACACAGACACTCTTTACAACTCTTTTAGTGCCAAATATACTAACTCTTTCCCAAACAACAAAACCTCAGACTTGTCCAAATCCCAGGCATTTGCAGACAACAAATCAAATGTGACCTACATGGTGGGAGTTCCCTATGGTAGGTTTGTAAACATTGTAGCAAAAGGAGAAAATGCTGGTTTCCGGCATTTCCTCCTTTTCCCACAATGTTTTCAAAAGACTTCGTATTTAGGGTCATTTAAATTCAGGATTGAGTGGTTAACAGTTAACTGTGCCCCTTTCGCGATGGCTGAAAATACAATCCAAGGAAACATAAAAAGATCTTTATCTTATAGGCTTTGCTAAACAGGCAGACAGTATAGATCAAAGACCTGACTGCACCTTCCTTACAGTCTTATCTTGATCTATGCCACCTGCAAAAGCCACTGTTTTCACCTATGGTGCTGACAGGGTTTCAGAGCATTGTGAAAATAGGGATCTCTTATAAAGGCCCAATAGCAGCCGAAAAGACAATGCATCTGTTAAAGTGCATTTAAATTTAAACTACAGTCGAACCGCGTTTATCCGGGCTCCATAATTCTGAAAATCTCAGGATCCGGACAAAAACATCAGGGAACGGATATTTTCTGTACAAATTTTACTTTTTATTCCGGAAATCCGTGTTCCGGAACCGGAATGAAAAAATCTGGAACGAAGGGTTAAAAATTAGTACAAACCTTATCCAAGAAACCGGACGTGGCCTGACTGTGTATCACACAATTTAAACTGATACCCGTTGTATCTCCCGTAACCGTCCGATAAATACAAAAATCGATAACAGGCCACTAGTTTACACACAATTTAGACTTGTTATTTTCCCCGGGACCATGGACTGGTTATCATAAATATCATAAATACAGTCTGCTTCGAGCGATTTCAGACTGGTTCGTCGTGAATAACACGGGTATCAGTCTAAATAGTGTCAATTGTTGCAGACGATTTTCACACGTATTGAAAACACGCGTGTTAATTAGTACTGTTTTCGAAAACTGTTAAATGACGTTCTCGTGCCATCGATAATTGTCAACTGAACAGATTATCCATACAGATAGTACTGAAGTGACAATTCCACGCTTCTGTCGTTTAATTATTACTGGATCTACTTGATTACAGTAACAATCGCTAAAAAAATAACTGAAATGTCCACAAAGATTTTGTGGGCATGTTTAAACTTATCTTTCAAAACTAAACGCAAAACTAAAATATGAACATACCGTCTGCTTGTATATTCAATAATCCTTCGTTTCAAAACAAATATTTTCAATTTAAATGGTAAACCATAGGAAAAAAAAAACAGTTTGATTCACGTGTTAACTCTAGGTGTTTATGTTCCCCAAAGTACACACAAAATGGCCGCCAAACACGATAAATTTCGTTAGGTTTTTCGAAAATATTTTACTCCTAACAGACTGTAAAGATGATTGAAGTATGCATGTCTTCGATATCGAATCAACTGGCAATCAATCTCAATTAGTCTTTGCCATTTTACCACTTTGAAAGTACGACTATCAGAAGCCAACAGAATGTCTACACCACCAGCAAAAGACGAGTTGAAGTTTCGACTTCCGTGAAAAAAGACATTTGTCAGTACAAAGAAGACCATCCAAAAAAACACTTTTGCAGGAATTTGACAACACATCCTGTACATTTAAAATACTGTGCATATCATGTTTTCCTTTTGTTTCACCCTTTTCATGGTGTCTTCAAAGTCATAAATGTGCCGAGCTTTACAAGCGCACCTGTTTGCACAATAGGTATGCATGCGCATGTAATTAGGTACAAGTAAAAAGACATGTACAAAACAGACAAATAACAAAAAGGCAAAATGCAAATTTATGACACCCTTTATTTTATAAACCTGGACAATCGTAGGAGCAATAATGACATGTATACAAGTGCTTGTGTAAAACATACGCTGTTGTAATTCTTACGATACATGGTGTCCCTTATCAACATGGAGGTTATTGACCTAGCTTAACTTGGATGTCATGCCAGCAATCACAGTTCGTCGATCCGGAAATACGGCTGATCCGGAAACATTCATAGGAAACAGAAGTGGCCGGATAAACGAGGCTCGACTGTATACTATTCAAAAGTATGGAAAATATTGTGAAGATGATAATCTGCTATTGTACAGTCTGTCCAATCCAAGTTAACCCTTTCCCAAACGACAAATTTCGGACTGGTCCAAATTGACAGAGTTTGCAGACGACAATTTTAAATTTGATGAAAATGGCAGAAAGTTCTCAAAAAGGGTAGAAAACACTGTGGGAAAAGGAAAAATTGCTCGTTACGAGCAATTTCTCCTTTTCCCACAGTGTTTTCAAAAGACTTGTACTGCAGACACGTGAAAACCAGGGCTTGTTTGGGAAAGGGTTAAGTTGCTGACAAAAAAATGAGTTTTAACCTTTTACCAGATGACAAAATTTTAGCTTTGCCCAAATTGAATACATTTGCTGGCAACAATTTCAATGTGGCTCAAACCATGCAATTTTTCTTTGATAGGGTAAAAAACATTGTGGGAAAAGGACAAAATGCTGGTTACCAGCACTTTCTTCTTTTCCCGCATTGTTCTTAAAAGGCTTCTTTCTCAGGGTTGTAAAAAGGTGGCATTGTGCAGTATAGGGTAAAAAATCAGGCAAAAAGTAAATAAAAGATAGAGTAGCCTGCCAACTTTTAACCTACCGGTAGGTTTGAAATTAATTCCTCTGCCAGTGACTAACACTTGGACTGAGCATACAGTCACAGATTGTCATCTTCACAATAATTTCCATACTTTTATAAGATATGATTCAAATATAAATGTATTTCAACACCTGCTTTGTTTACTTTTGGCAGTTATTGTTAAATTACTTTTAATACCTTTAAAATCATCTTGTCCAAATGCATGACCAGTTTTGAAATTTACTTGTCCAGGGCTTTTTATAGGGTTTGGGGAAGACACTGGACACTGGTCAAAAGGGGAAAAAATACGCGACAAATCCATATTTGGGGAAATTTACTGTCTTGCTATATATGTTGGTGTACATTATTATACATGTTTGTGATATATTTTATACATATGTTCTATCAATAGAACACTGGTATTGCAATATCACTCAAGCATATGAAACTGAATTTAACTGTTTTGTGAACAAAAAATGTTTGTTTACAGAGGAATGTCTATGTCCTTTTTGGAATTAAGAAGATCAATAAATTAAAACAATTTTTCTAAGAGTCAAAGAGAAATGTCCAAGGGTCACTTACTTGGTTATGGAGAGATAAGGGTGAAATAAAGACAGTTTTCATTTAGTGACAGAAATTAGACAATAAAAAATACCTCATCTTATGTACAGATACCTCATCTGATGTACAGACTTGTACATTGTTGGAATGAAGTGGATAGATGAATTTTAACTTGCAGTCCTAGCATGCAATTCATCTTTATGAATAAACGGACACAAACTGTTAACCAAACAACAAAATTTTAGATTTGATCATGTTTTAGGCATTTGCAGACGACAATTCAAATGGGGCTGGGATGACTTGATTTTTCTTTCATAGCCTAGAACATTGTGGAAAAGGAAGAAAATAAAGGTCACATTCGTTAGAGTGTTATTTCTTTAAATTTTAGTCTTCTTTTTTGTCCAGTAACTTTTTTCCTTTCACACTTGTTCCAGTGCTAATACTGTAAGACAAGAAGGCCAAATCGCCAGGTTGTATATTTTCAGTTAAAACAAGAAGACCTTTTAAGTTCTCACTATATTAGCCTATGTAAAGCTTGTGACTTATTGGGTGAAGCAGTTTCAGAGACAACAAGCATTCTGATAGAATTGCAAAGCAATACACAGTCCCCTACCGGCCGTATGTATCGCTAGCATGTCAGTGAAATTTTTTAAGTCCAAAGCCCGTAAATGCATCAAAAAGCAGTGGAGCGGGACGAAACTTAAACTTGATGTGTAAGTCATGGTGGTTGATGTACACACCAAAAATCAGCTCTATATGTAGCAGCGTTTAGAAAAAAAGTGCGGAAAAATGTTTTATCAGTGAAATTTTCTAAGTCCAAGGCCCGTAAATGCGTCAAAAAGCAGTGGAGCGGGACGAAACTCGAACTTGATGTGTAAGTCATGGTGGTTGATGTACACACCAAAAATCAGCTCTATACATAGCAGCGTTTAGAAAAAAAGTGTGGAAAAATGGTTTATCAGTGAAATTTTGTAAGTCCAAGGCCCGTAAATGCGTGAAAAAGCAAAGGAGTGGGACGAAACTCGAACTTGATCTGTAAGTCATGGTGGTTGACTTACACAGCAAAAGTCAGGTGAATATCTACCAGCATTTAGAAAAAAAAAAGTCCGGAAAACTGATTTATCACTGAAATTTTGTAAGTCCAAGGCCCGTAAATCCGTGAAAACCCAGTGGACCAGAACGAAAGTCAAACATGATCTGTAAGTCATGGTGGTTGAGTTACACAGCAAATCTGAGATCAATACCTACCAGCACTTAGGAAAAAAGTCCGGAAAACTGATTCATCAGTGAAATTTTGTAAGTCCAAGGCCCGTAAATCCGTGAAAAACCAGTGGACCGGAACGAGTCGAACTTGATCTGTAAGTGATGGTGGGTGACTTACACACCAGAACTCAGCTCAATATGTACCAGCATTTAGAAAAAAAAGTCCGGAAAACTGAATTGCCGGACTGACGGACAGACGGAGTGCAAACCTAAAATTTTCCTCAACATGAAACAGAGATTTCAGCTTCCACTTATTGTTTTATACAGAAAATTTGTGTAAATTCACTGTTTATATTTATTATCAAAGATAAAAAGATAGTTTGAAGTGCCTCTGATCGGACGATGTCAAACTGACTTCTGTTGTGTCATGGGTTTTCGCGTTTTTCTTCAGCGATCTTTTTTTCATGTCAGTTGACTTTTCCAGAAATATTACTGCATGATTTGACATGAATTTGTCAATTAGGGTAGCAGGTAACTTTAAAACATGTCATCTTACACTAGATAATTGGATTAACACCTTTATCACATTTTCAAAAATGTATCGCCACTCGCCAGCTTGATTAGTTGTGATCAACAGAGCTGTGTGCGTTTTTCACATTTGATAGTACTGACCATGTTTATTACGATCTCTGTTTCTGCCGGATACATGCCAGCTAATTTATATTATGCTTTATCCGATAATCTCATGCCTCAGATTGACGCTTAGGCAGATATTTTTGAGCAGGCCATTTCGGATTTCCAAGCGTCAAAACTCGGGATCCCGGTTCAAATGAGAACCCCGGTCTAAATATTCTCAAAGTCCTTCTGTGACAATTCATCATGATACAAATTAATTCTCATGAACAAGAGAAAGCTGGCTAGGGTTGAAGGATGTCGATGCCAATTGTGTACTTTGAATTTCTTCAACAATTACACTGTCTGACCCGGGATCGTCGGGACCGATTGCCTATTTTCGGATTGTTCATCGGTCTCTAATTTCGATGATTCATTGGATTTTGGCTTAGTTTTGGACCCAAAGAAAGCATTGATTCATTTAGTATTCTTTGCGTCTGACAGTTTCAGCTTTTTATTGTAGTTGTGGGCAAATTATAGGACATCTTTTTACTTTACTTTCGATACCACAGAAAAAGTCACATGCAGAAAGACATTATTGGTTTCCATGTTTTAGTTAACGTACCAATGAAAGCGTTGAACACCAAATGCTGGGATACAGTGGTATTCGTATTATACCACAAAAATTCCGTGCAAAGAATGAATACAAAATACGAAAGCAGCCGATTAATGACAGTTTTCCACAAACTCAAGAGCGGATAACTCATTCAACAATGAAAATAATACTCTTCTTGGTCGTTTTTGCAGCCGATCTTTCAGTCTGGGAGTGGGATTACTTACTAAATCTTAGTACAATAATTTGTATTACAGTGGGGAAACGTGATCTCCTAGGGGAAAACTGACTTCTCGGGGGGAAAATTTCATTTTTTGGGGAAAATTTGCTGAGGGGAAGATGCCGACTATCAGTGTCACTTTCTTAGTAAAAAAAAAACCATTGTCTAACCAAAATTTGCACTTGCCGCACTCCATTGGAAAAAAAATAATATCAAGCCCTGAGCAAGTAATATTACCATGGATCCTGGTTTAACCCTTAACTAAACAATCCCAAGTTTTAACATCCCCCCCAAGGAAAAAGGCTTTTGAAAACATTGTGGGAAAAGGAGGAAATGCTAGGAACCAGCATTTTCTCCATTTCCCACAATGTTTTCTACCCTTCTAAAGCCCATTTTAAACTTCCGAGTCATGTTTATCTTCTGCAAATGCTTTCAATATAGACAAGTCTAAAATTCTGTCACTGGGCAAAGTATTAAAATTCATCAAATAAAAAAGTTTAAAAGTCGATTCAGTGTTCACATTCATGTAAATCTGTGCGTAAATTGTAATTAAGAAAAAAAAAAAAAACGCACTCACTCTGATTGAAGACCGAAACTCTCCACCACAGGCATGAAAGCAAATACCCTTGAAATCTTAATTCGTATGATGACAAGTCCAACAAACATCTTATCTTATTCTAACGATGTATCAAAAAATTTAATCTATTTGAAAAATTTGATAATGGAGGACATATAAATTTCCAATAGAGCAATATCGTAGGTTGATGAACCAGGTTAAAATAGTCAAGGATTTCCCTAGGTCACAAACCCAGTCTGAACACCTTTGTGATGCCTACTGTAGCTTGACGAAAATATCTGTGTGTTGTTGAGTGTTGAAGACAATGTTAACCCCTAGGCTGCTGAGCGCGATTCACTGACCTTTTGCGGACAGCATAGATCAAGACCAGACTGCACAGAACGTACAGTCTGATCTTGGATCTACACTGTCCGATACGTAGATATCTTTCCTAGAAAAATATCTCTGAAATAGGAAAATTTGGAGTTTTACTATCGGCTTGAAATTTCCATTTCAATTATTTAGCAGGATAAGGGTTAACAAATGTACATTGGGTCTCTTTCAGCCCGTAGCGGCTTAAATTACTGTGGTATTAAATTCAAAAATTTGTAAAATGTGTACACATATGGGATTTATATTTGAAACTGATAGATTTATTCCTGAAAGGTTGGCATTTATTTTCAAGAAATGTTCAATGACAACATGACAGTGATTAACCCTTTATCACACTATCCAAAGTTTTAACAACCCCTGAAGAATAAAACTTTTGAAAACAATATGGGAAAGGGGGAAAATGCTGGTTACCAGCATTTTCTCCTTTACCCACAATGTTTTGTACCCTATCAAAGACAAATTCCATATCTTAAGCCACATTCAGTCTGTTATCTGCAAGTGCTTTCAATTTTGACCAGTCTGAAAGTTTTTCGTTTGGTAAAGCATAAAGCTACTGTCTTATTAGAACTCACCATAATCAACAAATTCTGCTATCCTTTTTTCTCTGCGGAGAGCTGGACTTTGGCATTCATCATACAGGACCATCAAAATATCCAGCAAGGTCTCTGTGCTAAGACATTCTCCCCCACTGTTCACAACACCACCTGTTACGAAAAACAGCTTTTGTAAAATTAACAAATGAAGACAAATTTTGTCATCTTCACAAGAACACTTGTGCTAGTATTGTAAATTGAGACATTGTTTGACCCTTTACTACAATTATAACTCTTTATGAACTTGTGAAAGAAAGCTGATGAAAACATTGTGAAAAAGGGAGAAAATGCTGGTTATCACCTTTCTTTATTAACCCTTTACTGCACAATGCCGCCTTTTGACGCCCCTGGAAAAAAAGCCTTTTGAAAACATTGTGGGAAAAGGAGAAAATGCTGGTAACCAGCATTTTCTCCTTTTCCCACAATGTTTTCTACCCTATCAAAGAAAAATTGCGCCATTTGAGCTACACTGAAATTGTCATCTGCAAATGCTTTCAATTTGGGAACGGCTAAAATTTTGCCGTCTGCTAAAGGGTTAATTTACCTTTCACCAAAACCTTCAGTTGAATAAGTATACAAGTCCTTTTTACCAAACTTGTTATACGATCACAATCTCAAAATCTTTATCAACACTCCTTGTTACCAAACCCTTTACCAAAGACCCTCCAGTATTAACCACCCTGAAGAAAGAGATTTTTGAAAACAGTATTTTCTATCGTTTCAGAAAAAAAAAGCCATACATTGAGCCACATTTAATTCATTGTCTGTGAACGCTTCAATTTATACTAGCCTTAAGTCTTAAAGCCCTGAGACTTAAGTTGTTACGGCATACAGTGCAGATTAAGATCAGACTGCACAAAACATGCAGTCTGATCTGTGATCTACACTGTCTGCCACTATGCTACATATTCTAATGAAAACAAACTTGAAATAGCAACTTTTTGGGCTGTTTTTCCTAATTCAGATGGTCCAAATCAGTAATTCAGCACTTTTAGGGTTAAATTTTGTCATCTTGTAAAGAGTCGACCCTTACAATCTGTGAGAAAAATGCAGGAACACAGTGTGTTTCAACTACTCATCTGATATTCAGTTGGACATGTACTTAACAACAGCTGAATTTATTTGACAATTTGGTCTGTCCTATGGAATCCAAAATATCTGATTCTTTAAGTAGTCCAATTCATACTCACCACTGCATTCAGTATATTATTATCGGGTCAACCTCCTTAAAAATACCAACGGTGTGATTTGACCTACATTTTTCCATGGCACTACTGAATACATAAGTAGCTACTTCCTGCCTTGAAGTAGATATGCATGTACAGCTACGTGAAAAAAAAAACTATTTTTTCTGCAATGCTAACTTATAAAACTTACCCAAAAATAATTTCTCGAGCTTTTTTAGCCTTTCTTCGACTGACATGTTGGAATTTTAAGCTTGCTGTCAGCCAAAACAAAACATACAGGAATTTCTTCTCCGCATCATTTATCACCAATAGAGAGTGCAACGCCAATCTGAAACAATCAGCTCATGTCCAACACTGAATTTTTAAGATTCCTGGGAGGTTAGTTTAGCTACTGTTGCGACGATAACTTCTTACTCAGGCCTCAGAAATATCTAGGTTCTCAATTTACATTTCCACCATTGATCGCTTTGTATGAGAAGGAAATTTTTCATCTAGATCTATTATAGCTTCTTCTATTTGGCCCAGCACTATTAACAATTCACTTTCGAACAAGCACGATACAAATGTGTGTTCATTTAAAGCTTAAAATACACAAAAACTGTTTGTTTTTACTCGTGGACCTAGGTCACTTTTCCTTTAATCAGTGTCAACATGGCCGACCAGCCGCTATGCATTTTGGGAGATTTGTCATGCGTCCATGACGTCACATACCCTGCAGAAAGACCCAGATCTAATTAATGCTGATATTTTCAGTGCACATGTCTGCAAAATAGAGTAGAAGTAAAACGTTTTCTCGTGGAAGTTCGGAGACAGTCGCGTTTTCGAGTTTAGAGGAAGAAAATGTTCAATATGTCGAATAATCGTAGCATATAATTTGGCAATACACACCGAAGTTATCTTATCTGAATAGGAAGCTAGCGTTCCCACCGATAACCTTACTTGTTTATATTATCCATTTAATGTATATGTATACATACGTGTATATCGGATTACCAGATTTTCTCGTAATTAAAACATCTAGATTTGTTCCTAGATGGATCCGTCCTTATGCTTTTTATTTTGCATTGTCTGTGAAATAGGCCTACTGGTTATTCTGTATTTCCCGGCAAACCCCACATAAAACCCTTTACCAAACAATCCCCTTTTTTAACCTTCATGACAAAGAAAGCCTTTGAGTACACCGTCGGATATAAGAAACATTGCACGTAACCAGCATTTTCCCATTTTCCTACAATGTTTCCTGCCTTTCAAAGACAAATCCGACCATTTGAGTCACATTTAATTTGTCGTCTGCAAATGCCTTGGATCGGTCAAAACTTTTGTTGTCTAGGAAAGAGCTAACCCTTTACCACACAATTCCGACTTTCAATGACCCCAAGCAAAGGGACTTTTAAAAACATTGTGGGAAAAGGAGAAAATGCTGGTTACCAGCATTTTCTCCTTTTCCCACAATGTTTTCTACCCTTTCAAAGACAGGTTTCATAATTTGTGCAACATTTAATTTTTCGTCTGCAAATGCTTTCAATTTGGACAAGGCTAAAATTTTGTCGTCTGGTAAAGAGTTAACTATTTCAAGTCTGTTTTGGGCAGAACACTTTCAAAATATTTCCAGACAGTGTAGATCAATACTTTTGTGCAGTCTGATATTGATCCTCACTACAGAGCCACCACATGTTGTTCTCCCATAGATTTGCAGGGGCGTAACTAAGGGTTCTTAATCATTACTCACTCCGAATTAAAAGTGCTATCTCTCCCCTTGGTTGCTTAGCGCGAGGCAGTGCGCTTTTGCAGACAGCGTAAATCAAGATCAGACAGCAGAGGACGTGTAGTCTGTTCTTGATCTACAATGGCCGATGCAGTAGGATTTTCCCATTGAAAAGAAATAGGGTAGAATCAGAATATTTGGCTTTTTACTACCCGATTTTTTTTTAGCAGTTTTAGGCATGACCCTTAAGCTGCTAAGCGCAACTCACTGACCTTTTGATCTTGGATCTACTGTCCAATGAGGAGATATTTTTCTCAAAATAATTATAATAATAATAATAAAATAAATAAATAAATAAGTTTGAAATAACATTATTCGGTTTTTACTATTGCTTGAAAGTTTCATTTAACTTATTTTGCAGGTCAAGGGTTAAATATGGAGATGGAGTCGTTCTATAAAGTGATAAAAGAATATTTCGCGAGTTCCCATTTTTTTTTTACATTACGCTCTTGCATATTGTGCGTTATCAGGCCCGAAGCCAGGCGGAAGCCCGGAAGCCTAGGCTTCAACAATAACCCTTAAACTACTAAATAAATGAAATGAAATTTTCCACTAGGTAGTAAAAAACCAAAATATTGCGTTTTCAAATTTAATTTCATCGCCAAGAAAATACCCATAGCGGACAGTGTAGATCAACGATCAGACTGCACGTTTTGTGCAGTCTGATCGTAATCTTCACTGTCCGCAAAAGCGTCCCAAGTCGTTCTTAACTGCCTAAAGGTTTACAATCAAAGAATCAAATAAACGAAATGGGCTTCCTCAATTGGGAAAAGAGAAATCACCTCAATTCCAAAACTGCTTCTGCCAGAACTTCTGATTAGCAACTACATAGCGGACAATGAAGATCAGAGATCAGGGACTGTATTTACCATTCATTCTTTATTTCATTCTTAGTCTTGTTCTAGATTTAGAAAGTAACGCAATTTCATAGTGGCTGAACCATTTGGCTTAGCCAATCAGAAATTGTGTTTCCTTTAAAATTAGAAAATTCTCGAGAATAAGATTCAGATTTGTTTAAATTCAAAGCATGTACGGACGAGAAATCAAGTATGGGATTCATCTGTGAAAGGATTGAAAACATTGCGGGAAAAGGTGAAATTGCTGGTTACCAACATTTTCCCACAATGTTTTCAAAAGTCATTCTCTTAAGGTTTGTCAATACATGGGATTGTTTGATAAAGGAAGAAATATAAACTCTTTACCAAACGACAATATTTCGGACTGGTCCAAATTGAAAGCATTTGCAGACGACAAATTAAATGTGGCTGAAATGATTGCATTTGTTTCTGAAAGTTTAGAAAACATTGAGGGAAAAGGAGAAAATGCTGGTTATCAACATTTTCTCCTTTTTCCACAATGTTCTCAAAAGGCTTCTTTCTCATGGTCATTAAAAGTCGGGATTGTAAAAGTAAAGGGTTAAACCGTAAACGAACGAGTAGAAGTCGATAATCAAAGGAATCAACTAATTTTTGGCCTTGGCTTGCCAAGCCCAAGGCCATAGGAATCGTATACCAAAATTTCAGCCCCATCCAAGCATTTACGGAAAACCCCGAGTAAAAGTGAAAAGTACCGCCTGCAATCCATCTCTCTACGCTGAAAGACACGACACCTTAAAATAATAAAAATATTTCGATTCGAACATCATAGTAAGGCTTAATTTCACTACAACCTTTGATAGATGTGCGATTTTAATGGTTCAAAAGTGTTGACTGAGAATTTTGGGCCCTGCTGAGCTTATTCATAACTGTAAATTCGTGGGCTTAACAGTGAAAGAAACAACTGGCAAACTTCGGATGATCGTTGATCAAATGTTTAGATGTAGGTACGCAATCGACCGAGTTGTGATGCGTGCTGTTGCCGAGCACTAATTGGGATCATTCGTTGGTCCTTTTTCTAGACACCTTGTGAATGACAAATAATGATAGCGTATTTTACGCAGACTGTGCTCTTTCTCTGAAAAAGGTGTCTCAAAACCGCGGTAAGATTTTAATTTTCGTAAAATTACTGTGCACCTCGTGTCTGAAGTTATAACTATGTATTCGATTGGCATATATGCCTTATTTCTTCCTGTCAGAGTTGTCCAGATATGACATCTCGGCCCATAACCATTTCGACCCATAGTAAACTAGGCGCATACAATATCAAATATGTATTAAAGTTTGTAACATGAGCCATTGAAAAGCAATTAATCTTTATAAAACGATGAAATTTTAGACTTGTCTAAGTTGAAAACATTTGCGGACGACAAGTTAGATTTAGCTGAAATGTTGGTTATTGGCTGTGAAAGTGCAAAAAAAAACCTTGTAGGAAAAAAGAGAGCATTTTCTTCTTTTTCAAAAAGGTTTTCGTGAGGCTATATCCTTAGAGTCCTTAAAACTCGGGACTGTGTGGTAAAGAGTTAAGTAACAGGTGGGCGTTTTATATCGAGGATCAGACTTGACATTCAGTGCAATCTGATCTTAATCTCCATAGGTATTTAGGCTGACCTGTGTCGAAACTTTTTGCTTTTGGCAAATTTTCGAAGAACAGTGTACCTAATGATTCAGTCGGCTGTTCGACAAAATGGATTTTATGGATCCATAAATATATGACGGCTCGTTTTGAATAATATAACACGGAGATGCACTAAACCCCCTTTTGCCAGAGCATGGCTCATCTGTGTTTTCCGTGATGACAACCAGGAGCTATTCAAATTTATCAATCCTAGATGACTTCACTCAAATGACGGCTTTAGGTCCAACGGCCCTCTTGTTTATGAAAATCGGCTTTCCAACTTGTTTGATCATGGCAACTTAGATATTCCATAGACTTTCAACGGGGAAAATTGAATAGTGGCATGTACAGCAGATATTTTGACAAAACTTTTATAGAAATGTTCCTTGGGTAGTCTTGTATCATCCATATGATTTTATTCAACTGGTATTCTATAACTCATCTGTTCACGAAGAAAACGTCAAGCTATTGTCAAAGCCTATGCGTCATTGTCATCGTGCAAAAACTTTGACATTTTATAATAGTTCTGTTCTTCCTGAAGATATTTACTTCAAACTTTGACAAGTTATTACTGTCAAAAGGGGTACCCATATAACAGGGGCAGGTAACCATCAAAATATTTTTGACACAGTAAAGCCATTTTTTACTACTTTGAACTTTAAGAACCTTTGACATTTTATCATATCTGTCATTAATGAAGATACTTACTTCAAACTTGGACTTTTTGTTAACTATTAAGAGGGGAATTTTTATCAGTACAAAAGAGGTAGGTAACCACCAAAATATTTTTGAAAAGTAATTAGTTATGCCCCTTTTTCAACTAAGGACTTTTAGCTCAGCTGTTTTCATACATGATATTTCCATAGCCCTAGTGTCATCATCTTCTTCGTTTGTGTCGTCGTCATGCAAAATCTTTGACATTTTACGATATCTTTGTTATACTGAAGATGTTTACTTCAAACTTGGACAAGATGCTAACTATCAAAAGGGAAACATGAACAATAAGGGTAAATAACTATCTAGTTATGCCCCTTTTTCAACGTTGTGTTTTCACTGGAAATCAAGCAACTTCAGCCTAGCGTTGGCACCTGCACGTGGTGCTCTTGTTACCAAACACAACTGTTGGTGAGCATTGGCGCCGTTTTTATTTGTTGCCATAGAAACCAAAATGCAAAAATAAAAAGAAATACCTAAAAATTGTCTTCTCAGACGCCCAATCATGTTCTCTGATATTAGCCTTCAAATACTTTTTTTTTTCCCCCTGGCATTGCTCAAAGGATATGGTTACTGTCTCAACTTATAGACTGAGTATGGTAAAATGAAAGAAAAATATAATCCATTGCTTGGCCACAGTGGATTTTTTGCCCTTTCCACAAATGTTCCCTGGACTTGTCCTCTATCAGCAATTTTTTTAAACGCTGCTCATTTTGGTTTGTTACCAATTTGATTTTTTGCCAAAGCAACGTAAAGGAAGAAAATGGGAAACAGAAAATCCTTTGAAAGTTATCTCCTTTCAATCCATAAAAGACCATGAGGCCAAGACTATACAAAATACTCATTATATTGGCCTTTATGTTTTTCCATTCAGTTGTCAACTCCACAGACTGTCAGTGTGAGACATGTAGATTTTTTTATTAGTCTGTACAAATGTGATAGCAGTTTTTAAGCCTGTACAAATGTGATGGCAACTTTAAGCTTCTGGGCCTCATCTTCCAACCTATTCTCCCGTTCTGATGCCCAGGTCTGCAGCGCCTTCAGCGCTTTGATTTTTAAATCCAGTTAGTGATTATAGGTAAGAATTGTAATCCTTTAAAGTATCTAAGCATGCACCAAACAGCAGCAGTTTTACCTTTGTCGTATCTTTTCGAAATTTTGACCACATATATTAGAGATCGTTTGAAAAAGGGAGTAAGATAAACCGTTGACGAACGATTAGAAATCGATAATCAAGGGAATCAACCTTTTTTTTTTTCAAAGTCCATTTAGTGATTTTAATGTATTTACATAAGCATTGTAAACTTTTGAAGTATTTAACTCTTTCCCAAACGACAAATTTTGGACTGGTCCAAATTGAAAGAGTTTGCAGACGACAATTTTAAATTTGATGAAAATGGCAGAAAGGTCTCAAAAAGGGTAGAAAACACTGTGGGAAAAGGAGAAATTGCTCGTTACAAGCAATTTCTCCTTTTCCCACAGTGTTTTCAAAAGACCTGTATTGCAGACACGTGAAAACCAGGGCTTGTTTGGGAAAGGGTCAAACAGCAGCAGTTTTAACTTAGTCGTATCATCTCGAAAGTTCAATGACCACCGTTTATCATGTCGACTGAAAAATATTTTTAGTTTGGACAAGCATTTAAAATGTCGTCGTCTTGTTAAGGCTTAATTGAGTGCCTTCATCCCCCGCCACAAACAAAATTCTTCAAGTGTATTCTGTTTCATAATATATATTAGGGCCACATGCCATAAATTATTTTACGATAACTTGTCCGGACAAAAGATAGACTTATATAATAAGCATTCAGAATACGATGGAGTGCAGTGGCGTAGCTAGCTCTAAATTCATATGGACTCAGGTAGAAGGAATGTCAAGATGGTATGCCCCTAGACAAACTTTGAACATAAGGGTCGCTTTATAGTGTACTCCTGAGCGTTCTGATGGGGTTGGTGTGTTAATTTTAGGACTGAAGACTGAAGAGTGTTCAGCAGAGAAAAGTAAAGTCACGAGGATGAGAGGGCGCTCTTGAAGCCCGATAGTTTTTTTTTTCAATATTCTAGGAAACGTCGCACCTTTATTAGACTTTTATGGACATATTCTGAATTCATAGGTCAGGCCATTTCGCATTCGTGTCAACAAATAGGAGAGCAATACGAATGGACGACAAAGGCTCTGTAAGACCTAATGGTCAGTCTGAATTAAACGTGTGGTCCCGCTAGGAAGCCTACCTAGTACGAACTGTTTGGTACAAGTTCTTCTGCCGTATGTTCTACACCTCACAGCACCAGCAGTTTCCTTTGTTGCTGAGTGATTTAAAATTGCGCTGCCTAGATGTGTACACCGACTGCCTTTGCATGAACTTTCCCTTATTTAAACTATCTGAGTATCATTGCGAAACTACGAGAGATGCCAAGCAATCAGATCAAACATTTTTTTTTGTGTGTGTGTGTTTGTGCAACGTTCAATAACTTTTTCTTTTTTTTTCAAAACTTTGACTATTTAACAATATTCAGATTTGAATCATCACTTTGTAAGCCATTGTCTTTGTCGTCTGTTGTAAAGATTTCACATAAACTGGTACCAGTTGTATCTGCCGTAACTGTCCGATAGACTTGATACGAAGATCGATAACTGGCTGCCAGCTTAGATTTCAAACGACTACGAAGTACCCAACGTCCGTTAGAGTTATCTCCCTTCACTATATTTACGTACCGATCTTGCCAGAAAAGTCTGGTTGATAGTTGATAGTATTATGTTTAACGCCGTTTTCAACACTCTTTCAATTATATCACGGCGGCCACTGCCCCTATCCATCCTTTCCTGGAGTGTCTTTTACAAGTAATACGCACAATATTCTTTCCAAGCCACTGGCTGCTATCCCACATAGCCATCGTCGAAACTATGGTCAGCGGTGAGAGAGGAATGAATGCAATGATTATCATCAATCATCGGAAAGAAACTGGCCAAGCCGGGGATCGAACCAGCGACCCCCTGTTCTCAAGTCCTGTACACTACCGACTCAGTTACCGTGGCTATAAAGCGGGATTCAATTAACCAAACGCCAGCTGTCAATCAAAAAAATCAATAAGCCAATCAGCGATCAGTATTTTTCCATCCAGAGTGGAAGCCGTCTTGCCGTTATAAAACCTAGACATTCTGAATCATTAGGAGTTATAACTATATATAAATGTATAGTATATTTATGAGAAAAAACCGATGAATAACTTTAAACTTGATATCCATTATTAATCCTTACGACTGCAATTTCAAGATGCAGAGTTACACCAGGTAAAACTATTGTTGCAGAAGACAAATTCAGATTTAAAAGGAGAAAAATAAATGAATACTTCTTGTTAACATGTTTTTTTATTGTCATAAATTTTCCAGAATTTCAATCTTGGCAACAGATTCCTGTTTCTTAACTAAAAGAAATGTATAGATAATATTTTAGACAACCGATTGGATTTTATCATGTTCAGTTATTTATTTCCTTTACCTTATTTTTCATTTAAATATATACTCGGTAATTCATTTCCTTACCAAATTGAGTTGACTTGTTATTTTGAATGCTGGTTACATCTCTTTTGTTGAATCTTTCCCCCCCCCCCCCTCGCAAATTATCCACAGTTTTGACTTTGTTTGAATTAAAAATAAATGCCATCTTCCTCCATCAGTAAACCATTAAAAACGTTGTTCCCATTGGTCTCTGTATTTTAACATATCTATGAATGCAAACTTAAAGCCTGTTAAATTAAAGACGATATGCCACCCTATATATATAACCATCTTTCCCCTCCCTTTATTTTCAATCTTTTAATCTCCCTTAAACGATTATTTGTTTATCGAAAATCAATTAGGTACCAATCAAGCCGTTTTCGTTTGATTTGTTGTACATGTTGCCACTTTTTACGCAAAACGTGTAGCAAGGGTTTATGCGGTATTCCTTTGATATCGGTGTACCACCCCAAAAGCATCTGGAACCAGCCGATATAGCTCAGTAGGTAGAGCGTAGGACTTGTGAACACAATGTCCTACAGATTGTGGGTTCGTATCCCCGGCTGGCCAACTAAAAAATTACTAATAGTCTTTCGGATGAGACATTAAACCGAGGTCCCGTGTGACGGTGCTATACGCCGAGCACGTTAAAGAACCAGGCGAAGCTCTCAGTAGTTTCGACCTGTATCCTTGCACTATCCCCCGTAACAACTAACCGTCTTCTGGGGGCGTTGCTCAGATGGGCAACCGGTAGCGACGATAAATAAACGGAAATAACCAAACCAAAAGCATCTGGTACTGTCCTACTTGTAAAATTACACACACGTGTCATATCAGTCTGACTCTTTGTGACCGTCTATAGCCCTTTCAACGATTATTAGTGTTTGAAATTTGGATTATACATGTTCAATGAGTAAGTCAATTTATTTTTCTATTACTCTTACAGCATAGTATTTACCGGCGAATGCTTAGAAATATATTCATGTTTTTATTCTTTTTATTCTTCTCCTCGGGTTTTTCCCTCAAACTTGAAAAAATCAATTTGGTAAACCTATCATTTGTTAATGTATCTTCTAATTTCAATTCAGACATCTGGTAATCATATTGCCCTGTTAAAAACATGTATATTTCATTTGGATTAGTAAAAGTCTTGCAATTTGTGGTGAAATTATTGAAGCATATATCACGGACTAAGTAATGGAAATATCTCTGTAACTTTGAAAAATCTTATTTTTGTCCAGGTAAAAGATGAATTGCATTTGAAGACCAATGACTTTAAGAAATATTTAGGAAGCACGAGTTACATGTACACGTATTGTACCTACATTATCAAACGTAAGTGGCGTAAGAGGTGTAAGTCAACTGACTTCGAAATAAACAGTCTCTATTTCAATTTTCACCTATAAAACTTCGAAAAACCTAAATCCAAAAGATGTAACTACCTTTTCTCAAATTGTTCCCATGCTTATTTTATCTTGAACAATTATTCGTGTTAAAGTATCTTCTGGTAACTTGCATATGTCTCCTAGCTAAGCCCTCGTGTCTGGGTAATGTTTGTCTAGGTTTTTAGATTCGCGGGTCACGTGACATCAGTGGGAGGAGCGATCTATCGTCTGTCGTTTGGTTAATTCTTAATATCCTAAATACAGATATTCGAAGAATATATATATATATACACACACAAACAAAAACATATTCAAGAAATTAGTTTTATGCAACCATGGCGTCATCGAGATCGCGACTCGTGTACAACGTAGAATATGGCTTCTTTCAAGATTAAAGTTCTACCAAAATACATAAAATCAAATAGCTAAACTTCAAAATATCGTTGATAACATCTTGACATAAAACATTTAAACATAAAAATTACGTATTGAAAGTTTAAAAAATGTGCTGTTGCGTATCAGTTTCTCCTGTGGCGTACGTTTGGCGTAAATTAATGCTGTGGCGTAATTTAGTGTGACAGCTAAAAGGACGGTCTCTTTAAAAGGATAGGTCAGTATTTCAATATCGATTGTTAAAAAGATAGGTATACTGAATTTCTCTCATTCAAGTAGAAATTATTCATCGTGTTGCATTTTTAGTAGACTCGAGATTTAGAAAGTGAGAACATTCTTGCATAACATAACATTTAAAGCTCATGTCAAAAATTTGTACTTAGTAACGAGAATTAAGGTAAATGAATACATGTTTTAATAATGAACAGTCCTCTGTCATTTATTCGTACATTTTTTGTCAATAATTATGGTACGAAATGTTAAAAATTATGGTACGATGTGACTGGTACGAAATGGTTATGGTACGAAACGCCTGTAATTCGTCAACAACAACAACTCGCCTACATTGGGGACCAGTCCACACACGAACTTCCTGGATATTGGAAGCCAAAAAGAATGTCGGGTCGAAAATCGGATTGGATTTATGATGAATTGCTGTATTTCCTCGGAAGCCCTTTTTTCCAGGCACCGATTACTGGGTTTATGGAAGAATATTGTCTGAGTGAGTTCTTTTGTCTTTAAATAATGTATTGTGTTGAAAGCTTCTTGAAATTTAATTTTAGAGAGGCGTCATTTGTCAAATTGGGGTTGCTTGTTTAACATCGATTTAACATTATTGTATCTTTTTCAGATTCCTCTACCGACTTAACGCTTTACCCGAAAAAAAAAATGTCAACTAGACAATGTTGAAAGCACTACATCCGAAAAAATTAGACATGTCTTAAAAGTTAAATGTTGGGATTTGTCAGTGTAGATACCATCATGGAAAGGAAAAAAAGAATCCCAGTAGTCCTTTTTATAAGCCCAGTGTACATTATTTTTTATTTGATATGGTTCAGCAAACCAACAAAAAGAAAAAAAGATTTTTCTCCATAATCTTAAAAAGAGAAAAATCATTCAGCTTCATTGCAAGCAGTGACTGGTGAATTGTTAAGGAGAGGGCATATCCAAATAGCTGAAGTTCCTTTACGTTATTGTACCATTTTTAGGGAGATGGAGTTTGCTACATAGGACTAGGTGGGATCTGTTTAGAGATTACATGTCGAAGCAATATGCGAAATGTCAGGTAGATGAATGATGATGGGTAAATAGGCATGAATACCTCTAAATATTTACACTACTGTGTTCTCAGAACATTCGTCTTCATGGTAGGTTGTACACAAGAGTTAACTGTTTACCACACAATGGCTATATTTGATGACCGAGAAAGAAAAGGCTTTTGAAAACATGGTGGGAAAAACATCGTGGGAAAAGGAGAAAATGCTGGTAACCAGCATTTTCTCCTTTACCCACAATGTTTTTTCTCCTATCAAAGAGAGAAATCAACATTCTAGCAACAATTGTTTTCTGCAAATGCTTTTAGTGCGGTTCTTCCAAAATTTTGTCATTTCGTTAAGAGTTAAAAAAAAAAAAAAAAAAAAACAATGACAGGTTTTCCCCTGATCCCCTTGTTTCTTTGAATTTGGACCTCCAAATCCTCAAAACCTCCCACAAAATTTAGGACAGTTGGTGACATACGCTTTTGTGGTAATTATGGCACAACCAGGAAAAAAAACAGCAACAGACAATGTAATTGAAAAAAATATAACTCTAGTTTTATTGCTAGTTAGTGTTACAGAAAATAGCACATATCATTTCATCTAGGCGTATGAATTAAAACCCACCTTGACCTACTCTTAGATTACTGGCCCACAGACATTTGGAAATTACATCATGTGGTTTCTCATATATTTGAAAAAAAAAAAAAGTTGTTATTTGTTAGTATAGATACCTGTCTGTAGTCACATGATTTAAAAGTATTGCCAGGGTGCCCAATCACGTAAATTCTACTCCACCCCTACACATTTTTTGTGCTTATGTGCATGCACACACTGTCAAAAGTATGCACATACAAAAAGGAAATTAAATGCGTAAACTGCAAGTAAAAATTTGATACCATTTCGTATTGCATGCTAAACAAACAAAACTAAAGTAGTTTCCCTCGTAAGTGGGTACCACGCTTTGTCCTCAACATAGAGTGGGTTACCAAATATTTTCACTATATTTTGCGGCTCCCTCTTCTGTCTGAATAATTTTCACTATGATTTTTTTAAGGTGACAGAATCTACCATGTGTGCAGGAAATCTGGTAATTAATTTTCAGTGAGAAACAAAAATCATTTTATAATATTATGATATGCAGTTACCATTAAAAACACATTTTTTTGACATATGAAAGCTGAAAAATCGAGCCGCAAATTAAACGTGTAATTTTTGTATGGCGTCTGCTGCAGAAAAAATGTCATCACCACAAAAGCTGTTAAAATATTTTACAGCGTGAAGATCTGAGAAAGGTAGGTTTACACAAGTGATTCTATCATTACACATTGTTTTATTTTGCCCTAACACAGCATGGCCTTTATTTGACAGAGTTTGAGCTTACAATGAGCCAATTGGCCTGCTCCTCTTTGATTTTAAAATAGCTAGATCTCCGAACATCATCTTGGACAACAAGCATCAATTTGTCTAGGCTTCCTTTTTAGAGCAATTCTAATGTACTTCACAACTTTGAGAAAGGAATAAAGGTGAGAAAATCTTCTGTACAGGCGGTTGATTATCAATACTCATGGCCGTTTTCGGCTTTTTAACCCTGACCACTGTTGCGATTATATCTAAGTATGTGCATGCCATGGAGACATATGATGCATCCATATAATCACCAAATGCACAATATACTAATTTAATTAAGATCCTATCCATTATGGCAAAGGAGCTAGGGTGTTAAAATTATTAATAAAATTGAAACAGCCCAAAGTTACTCTGTACCCCCTAATTTTTCTTTGTACCCCCCAATTCCAAACCTAGGGGGTACAGTATACCCCCAATTTTTTCTTTGTACCCCCAATTCAAAACGCTGAGGGTTCACCCCAAATTGAAAACCCAGTGGGCATGCTGATTGCCATATGATCTGTCATGTGATGTTAATATGTTATGATATCAGTTCGACAATAAATTTACAAATAATAAAGGATTTAACTCAATACCACATGACCAAATTTATGAGATTTGTCCAAATTCAAAGCATTCACAGATGATAAATCAGGGTTTTCCCTATGCATTAGAAATTGGGGGTCATTTCTTTAAATATGGGGGTCAAAATAAATGAGTTTGTATGAACCATGTTTTGTAAATAAAAGGAAAATAAAATATTTACTGCTGTTTGCTTCTATGTGGCTCTCACATTTTCATAACATTCTACGGTAGACAAGCCAAAGTTCGTACAACCGCTTGGAATGAGATTCAGTTTCGTCGTCTTCAGTACATTTCACCTTCTTTACTTTCAACTCTTAAGTAAATCTTTAAACCATTTCTGATAGAAAGCTTGACTTGGTTTAACCCTTTACCAGACGACAAAATGTTAGCCTTCTCCAAATTGAAAGCATTTGCAGACGACAATTTCAGCTTGGCTAAAATGGTGCAATTTTTCTTTGATAGGGTAGAAAACATTGTGGGAAAAGGAGAAAATGCTGGTTACCAGTATTTTCTCCTTTTTCCACAATGTTTTCAAAAGGCTTCTTTCCCAGGGGCGTCAAAAGGCGTCATTGTGCGGTAAAGGGTTAATGGCAGACGGTACATTCTCATCCGAATTACTGCTTGATGTGGCGTGATCGGCAGTGCTGCTTGAAGCAGACGCTAAAAACGTAGCAGTTTACTCTGACGTGACATTTTTTCCGCAAAAAGAACAAGCTAGTAATGTGTATTTTTATCTACCAGAAGCCCCATTAAAAGAAAACCGCTTTTATCTAAAATAAACCCTGTAGTGAAGAAAAAGAACTGTGTTTGTCTGATATTGACACAGCATGTAGCTAGAACAGACTTGGATTAACGACAATTTATTCAATTTCCTAGATGATTTAGATTTAGGTAAATTGCTTCACTGATGGTGCACTGTTATATATTTTGGGGGTCACTTGAAATAAGATTGCTAGTGCTGGATTTGTGTGTCATGGAAAACCCCGATAAATTTGGTAAAAAAAAAAAGATGGGTTTTCTCTGTTAAAGGTAGAAAATATTGTGGGAAAAGGAGAAAATGCTGGTTACCAGTCTTTTCTCCTTTTCCCACAATGTTTTCAGAAGCCTTCTTTTTTCAGGGTTGTTAAAAGTTTGGACTGTGAAGTAAAAGGTTAAGAGGATGAAGTTAAAACCCTTTACCAAACGACAGAATTTTAGACCAGTCCAAGTTGAAAGCAGTTGCAGACAACAAAATAACTGTGACTGAAAAATTAAAATTTGTTTTGGGAAGGTTTGAAAACATCGTGGGAGAAGGAGAAAATGCTGGTTACCAGCATTTTTTCCTTTTCCCACAATTTTTTCAAAAGGTTTCTTTCTCAGGGTCGTTAAAAGTCGGGATTGTGTGGTAAGGAGTTAAACAAGTGAATGATTTTGTACAGCATTTTCTCTCCCAGTATAATTTTTTCCATTCTTGCCCTTAATTTTGAAGTTTTCTTGGGATAATTCAAGTGCTCTTTTTGAGTGAAAAAAAACAGGGGCTAGACTAGCAACTAAACAGTACAGATGTCTCTAATGACAGAAATATACGGATTACCGCATGACAAAATGTAAGAGGTGTGCAAATGTGTATGCCATGACTATATATAGATGTCTGTCATCTTTTATGCATTTGAAGGGAACAAATGACACCTGTATGATGAAGACAAGAGAAAATCCTGCAATATCTTTAATGTGGTTTGAATAAAGGAAATTGTATTTCAGGATTTTTTCTGGACTTTCGCAATCATAATCAGTGGTCATTTGACCCTGTTCAAACCAATACCCTACTAGTACTCTTTCCTCTTGTCAAAATCTTTCAGAAACTTTTTTTCTATAGTCTCAAAATAGAGGAGTGTTTGGTGAAGTGGCAAGTACAAGAAGATTAGCCATGGACAGTGCAATTCCCCCTCCCCCATCCACCCATCATCCCCCAAATGACTAAGTCTTCACTGGGAAGGGTCAAAGTGCATTTGTTAACTAAAATTCAAATTCGGAATATTGATTTTACATTGGACTGACAGACAATATACCATTAAGCTGTTCATAAATTTCATAGGTCAGGAAATTTTATTGAATATAATGTAAGTGTTGTTTTGTGTATGTGTGTCTTGGCTCTTAACCACGCAATCCTGACTTTTGACGACCCTGAGAAAGAAACCTTTTGAAAACGTTGTCGGAAAGGAGAAAATGCTGGAAACCAGCATTTTCACCTATTCCCACAATGTTATATACCCTTTCCGAAACAGATTTCAATTTTTCAGTCACATTTATTTTGTCGTCTGCAAATGCTTTCAATTTGGACTAGTCTAGAATTTTGTCGTTTGGTAACGAGTTAAAGCTTCATCAAGTTGATTGACAATAAATTTCTTGTTTGGTTATTTTGCCGTTCTTCTCCAAGAAAAATATCTTGTGACATTATTTAATCAGAAGATGCCAGAAAGAGAAAATTGTTTTGGTGAAAAAGCAGCTCATATCTTTGAGTTCTCCTTCCTCATTTAGACACCTTTTACTATCAATTTATTGTTTTGTTCAAATCTCTAGAAGCTCAAACAATTAGAACCACTATACCATCTTCTAATGAGGCCATGCTGGTTGCGAGCTGAATGCCCCAATCTGTCAATGCACCATGAAACAGCATTCATTTTAAACATTCATTGACCAGCCTGCATAGCTCAAGTGGTAGAGCATAGGGCTTGTAAGTGTCATGTCTTAGGTCATTTGAGGGTGTGGTTTCCAGCCCCACAACTGGCCATCTAAAATTACTAACACTGTCTTTTGGATGAGACGTTAAACCTAGGTCCCACATGACAGTGCTATACACAGAGCATGTTAGAGAACCAGGCGTAACTTTGGGTGGATTTTGTCCTGCTGTATCATTCGGCATACCTCGGGTGATCCGGTGATCAAATCCCTCGGCTGTATCACTTAGCTTGATATGCACCTACACGGTACATTTAGCACATCTCCGGAAGCACACGGCTTTACCGTTACTGAAATTGTAAGGTTCCTCTTTAGAAAGAATGCATGAGTAAATTTTCTATCGTTATCTTTCTAAGAGTATTTCAGTTGGCAAACACTTTGTACATTCAAGTTTTAGCGTGGTTTATCAATTCCGTTAGGAGCTTTCATCGACAGATCGATAGAAGTGAATAACTTCACAGTGGTTGTTTATGTCGTTGCTAAGCGATCTACAGGGGCGCCGCCATGTTTAAGATCATGTGAAATGGAAATGCAAAATGGAAGCCTCCCTTATACAGACGAGGTTAGATGTAGGTACGGAATCGGCCGAGTTGTGACAAGTGACACACACACACACACACACCGCCCCCAACAAACCTAACAGCTATCAGGGGCTGTCGCTTATGTGGACATCCAGTGGTGACAGTAGATAAACAGAAAATCAATCATTCATTCAAATCCTTGAGTCCAAGCTAATTCTGTCGTATAGTATAATAATATCCTTCATTAAACCAATACAGATTGTGTTCTTAATACTAGCTGTGATGTTTTTTCATCATTTTGTTTTTTTCACAATCTGATTGTATGCTGGTTTGAAAGATTTTTTTTGCCTTGGAACTAAATGTCTTGAAAAACTCTGATATACTTTGCTGTTAAACCATTACCAGACGGCAAAATTATAGCCTTGTCCAAATTAAGACATTTGCAGAAGACAATTACAGTGTGACTCAAATGGCTCAAATTTTCTTTGATAAGCTAGAAAACATGTTGGGAAAAGGAGAAAATGCTGGTTACCAGCATTTTCTCCTTTTCCCACAATGTTTCCAAAAGGCTTCTTTTTGAGAGTCATTAAAAGGCGTAAAAGGTGAAGAATTAAACATCAAGAAACTGGATGGTTACATACGGTAGAAAGGTGCAATTTTGCAGTATAGATAAGGTGATAGTTATTTTGCAGTTGGAACTATCAACTTTTATCAGAAAGTTATTACATGTACATTATTTTAATACAGTCTCACATTAATTTATGGGCACATGTTGTGGATCATGTGACTTTCCCAGAGGCCCTTGTGCACTGTTTGTTTAACCCTTTATCAGACGACAAAATTATAGCCTTGTCCAAATTGAAAGCATTTGCAGACGACAATTTCAGTGTGGCTCAAATGGTACAACTTTCTTTGATAGGGTAGAAAACATTGTGGGAAAAGGAGAAGATGCTGGTAACCAGCATTTTCTCCTTTTCCCACAATGTTTTCAAAAGGCTTCTTTCCCAGGGGTGTCAAAAGGTGTCATTGTGCAGTAAAGGGTTAAATTACAAAAGAGCCATGTTCTGGCAAAAGGGGGCTTAACCCTTTACCACACAATCCCAACTTTTAACAACCCTGAGAAAGAAAGCCTTAGAAAACATTGTTGGAAAAGGAGAAAATGCTGGTAAGCAGCACTTTCTCCTTTACCCACAATGTTTTCTACCCTTCTGGAAACAAATTTAAATTTTTGAGTCCCATTTATTTTGTTGTCTGCAAATGCTTTCAGTTTGGACTTGCCTGAAATTTTATACTTTGGTAAAGGGTTAATGCATCTCAGTGATGCATTATTCCAAGCATGTCATCAAATAATTATGGATCCATAAAATCCATTTTGTCTTGCAACTTTCTGAGTCCTGCGGTAGACTGGACCCTTGAAATACAGAAAATTAACAAATAGCAAAAAAAAGTTTCAATCCATGTCAGCCAGTGTGCATGGGCTTTGCAGGCTGACATAGGTTGATACTTTTTTTTGCAGATGTATTAAGCCCCTTTTTTCCTGAGCATGACTCAAGTATTTGAACAGTCTACATAGTCCATTAACCCAGCACCAAACAATCCTATGGCTTAACCCATAAAGCTCCTTTCACGACTATAGTTGCCTTTGCGGCCAGTGTAGATCAAGATCAGGCTGCACAAAACATGCAGCCTGATCTTTGATCTACTCTGTCCGCTTTGCTGAAACACTGTAGGCAAAAGCAACCATAAAATTGCAATTATTTGGGTTATATTTCTAGGATGAAAATGTCTGATAGGTTTATTCAGCACTCTAAGGGTTAACATCCTCTTGGAAGTAGTCTTTTGAAAAATTTGCAGGAGCTAGCATTTTCTCCTTTGCCCTGAATGTTGTCTACCCTTTCAAAGACAAATGCCATCATTTGGATCAGGTTAATCTTGACATCTACATTTTAACATTATGCTCTGTGAAGAGGGGACTTAATGCATCTGCAAAAAAGTCAGTCTGTAAAGGTCAGTCTGTAAAGGCTGAAAGATATTTTCTTTTTCAACACCTTTTTAACCCTTTCAGCGCCATAGGCGAAAACAGGGACTTTTGCGGATGGTATAGATCAAGATCAGAATGTGCAGTCTGATCTTTGATCTATACCTTCCGCTTGTTTGGTCAAGCCTATATGATAAAAATCTTCCGAAGAGTCGGTGGATTCTATTTACAGCCGTCAAAAGAGGCTGAGTTTGTTTATTTGGCGCTGAAAGAGTTAAAGTGACTAACACCTTTCAATGCAAAAAAGAAAAGGTCTGCAGGTATTAATATACGGTGCATGAAATTTCGTCGAAAGGGTGTTTCATCAAAATCCACAAATACTTTACCGATCACTAAATTCCTAGATTTATTTCATGAAAAGCTCTGTCTGGACGAAGATTTGAGCTACAACTCGTCTAGGTTAGGGTAAGGGTCAGGACTTAGGAGTGTTTTTGAAAAACATAGTTTTTGAGTAAATGTTGCAGATCTGTTAATATACCAGTATAGGGTGAGATAGGTAATTTATTGTTATTAACCAATAACAAATACTTATTAATTTAGCCCTTTACCCTTTACCAAACTATAGCTAAGTTTTAACAATACGAGAAAGAAGGCTTTTTAACATTGGGCTTAAAAGAGGAAAATGCTGGTAACCAGCATTTTTCTCTTTTTTTTTTACAGTGTTTTCTACCCTTTCAAAGACAAAGTTTCAGGGACAGATTGGAGCTACAACTCGTCTAGGTTAGGGTAAGGGTCAGGACTTAGGAGTGTTTTTGAAAAACATAGTTTTTGAGTAAATGTTGCAGATCTGTTAATATACCAGTATAGGGTGAGATAGGTAATTTATTGTTATTCACCAATAATAAATACTTATTAATTTAGCCCTTAACCCTTTACCAAACTGTAGCTAAGTTTTAACAATACGAGAAAGAAGGCTTTTTAACATTGTGCTTAACCCTTTCCCAAACGACAAATTTTGGACTGGTCCAAACTGAAAGAGTTTGCAGACCACAATTTTAAATTTGATGAAAATGGCAGAAAGGCCTAAAAAAAGGGTAGAAAACACTGTGGGAAAAGGAGAGATTGCTCGTTACGAGCAATTTCTCCTTTTCCCACAGTGTTTTCAAAAGACTTGTACTGCAGACACGTGAAAACCAGGGCTTGTTTTGGAAAGGGTTAAAAGGGGAAATGCTGGTAACCAGCATTTTTCTCTTTTTTTTACAGTGTTTTCTACCCTTTCAAAGACAAAGTCAGGGACACATTTTAATTTGTTGTCTTCAAATGCTGTCAAGATGGTTGTTTTTAAAATTTTCATGTGGTAAAGAGTTAATGCCCTTGGCACAACTTTTTTTTTTGCGGAATAGTGTAGATCAAAATCAAGACTGATCTCACATAACCGTTTACCTCACAGCCACAAGTTTTAATGACACTGAAAAAGAAGGCTTTTGAAAACATTGTTGGAAAAAGGAGAAAATGCTGATAAACGGCATTTTCTCTTTTTCCCACAATGTTTTCATTCCTATGAAAGACAGAAATCATCATTTGAGCTATACTTCTTTCTCGTCTGTAGATGCTTTCAATTTGGTCTAATACCAAGTTTTGTCATTTGGTAAGAATTAACTCTTTACCACACAATCCCAAGTTCTAACGACCCTGAGAAAGCAACCTTTTGAAAACATTGTGGGAAAAGGAGAAAATGCTGGTAACCAGCATTTTCTCCTTTTCCCACAATGTTTTCTACCTTTCCACAAACTTGTTTCAATTTTTGAGTCACATTTATTTTGTCGTCTGCAAATGCTTTCAATTTGGACAAGTCTAAAATTTTGTCGTTTGGTAAAGAGTTGAATGCCTGTCCGCTCCCTTGAGAAATACTGTGGCTGAAACAGCTGAGCCCAGTAGCAAATCTCAGTAATGTACAGGAAACCAGGTAGTCACTGATTCAGTTTCCTGGCTAGGCCAATTTCTTTCCAAGGATTGATGATAGTCATTGCAACAGGATTAATTCCTTTTACAAAGATGAAAACTATTTCGATAGAGAAAGCAACCCATGGCTTGGAATTAATACTTTGCAAAGTGCTAGTAACATAGAGAAACCCTAGGAAAGCATGGATAGGTGCAGTGGCCGCCACTATACAACTGAAATAATGTTGAAAAATGGAATTAACTCTTTACCACACAATCTCGACTTTTAACGACCTTAAAAAAGAAGCCTTTAGAAAACATTGTGGGAAAAGGAGAAAATGCTGGTAACCAGCATTTTCTCCTTTTCCCACAACGTTTTCTACCCATCCCGTAACAGATTTCAATTTTTAAGTCACATTTAATTTGTCCTCTGCAACTGCTTTCAATTTGGACCAGTCTAAAATTTTGTTGTTTGGTAAAGAGTTGAATACTATACAGACAAACAAAGATGGGAAAATGTATTTAGAATTCAAGGTGATAACAGACTAATGATTATCCGTAATCATGGGATAATAAAAGAACTGCAGCTGACTCTGTGGCCAAAATCAATAAACATGGCTAGCCTGATACATCACGTACATCATTGTACAAATGTATCAATGCAAGTAATAGGACTATTGATCTGCAGTATGACCTTGTCTTTCTGTCTAATTTTAGACTTTTAACAAAATTAGATATCAAATATAGAATCTGTTGCACATGCAATAATACAGGGAATTGATCAGAGTGGCATCAGAAAATGTATAGGCTTTCATACTATAGTGGATGAAAAGATTTGTTGACTAAACAGAGGGAAAGATTTTTCATACCCCCTTGAAATATTTGGGGGTGAATAGTTTTAGTTTGGTCTGTCTGTCCAACCTTCTCTCCATCTGTCAGTGATGTTTTCGTATCTGGGCCATAAGTTTTTCCTTGTAACTTAACTTAAAATAACTTTGCATGAAAGTATTGACCACATAAGTCATGGAAGTAATTTGTCATCAGCAAGAGCAAAGGTCAAGGGCACAGCAAAGTCAAGTACATGTATGTTTTTGGGTGGTAGTTTTTGTGTCTGGCCTGTAACATTTTCAATTATGAATGAATTGCAGTATAACTGCGCAGAATTGTCAACCACATAGACATCGTGTTGTGCACAAAAACCATGTCCAAAGGTCATCTTCATGGCAAGGTCATATATGTTTGTAAAGGGAAGTTGGGGGGGAGAGTTATACTTGTGTCCAGCCTGTAACTTTTTAGCTTACCTGAGCATGAAGTGCTCAAGGTGAGCTTTTGTGATGGTGCTGTCTCTGTCGTGCATTGTTCAGACATCAACAATTACCTTCTGTGCACCCTAGAGGCCACATTTTCAGTGCAATACTGATGAAAGTTTGTCAGAATATTTGTCTTGATAATATCTTGAACTAGTTTGAAATTGGGTCACGTCAGGTCAAAAAGTGGGTCACTAAAGCAAATCGTAGAAAAAACCTTGTTTGCAATCTCCAGTTCATATTTTCAGTCTGACACTCATGAAAATGGGTCATATTGTTTGTCCTGATATTTACTGGGACAAGTTCAGAATTGTGTAACGTTGGGTCAACTTTGTTTATAAATTGTTTCTGTGCTGTAACTCTATAGCTGTTAGACCTAGGATCCTTAAACTTTATACAAGTGTTGCTCATGACCAGAGAAGGTGCCCTATTTTTTTTGGTCACATAGGTCAAAGGTCAAGCTTACAAGTGAACTTTGTTTGGAAATTATTTCCTGCTTTAACTCAATAGCTGTTTGACTGACCAGGGACCCTGATATTTTATCCAGTTTTGCTCCTGACCCAAGGAGGTTCCCTCTTGTTTTTGGGTCAAAGGTCAAGGTCACGGGTGATCTTTGTTTTGAAAATTATTTCCATTCCTTGTGACAAGGTGCTGGTGGGGGGTATTTGTCTGCTTTGCGATAGTTCTAGATGAAACAAGTTTCAAAGTGGTTCACATTGGATCAAAAAGTAGGTCACTTACACTCATGTGCTTACATCATCACAACCAGGATGTCTTCAACTTTATCAATCCTAGATGTCTTTACTCAAGCTTTAGGGCCAGTGGTCCTCTTTTTTCAGATTACACATGAACTTCAGTATAACCATGCAGAATTGTCAACCAAATAAGGATGATGTGTCATGCTCAAGAACCTCTGTAGGTCAAAAAGATAAGGTCACAGCAAGATCAAATGTGTAAAAATTGAAGGGGGGGGTGCTGGTAACCAGGATTTTCTCCTTTCCCCACAATGTTTTCAGTCCTTTCTAAGATAAATACCATCATTCAAGCCTCATTTAATTTGTCTTCTGAAAAATTAATGCTTTCACTTTGGACAAGTCTAAAATGTTATAATTTGGTAAAGATTTAACTCTTTACCAAACGACAAAAATGCAGACTTGTCCAAATTCAAAGCATTTGCAGACGACAATTTAAATGTGGTTCAGATGATGAAATTTGTCTTTGGTAGGGTAGAAAACATTGTGCGAAAAGGAGAAAATGCTGGTTACCAGCATTTTCTCCTATTCCCACAAGGTTTTCAAAAGGCTTCTTCCTCAGGGTCGTTAAAAGTCGGGATTGTGTAGTAAAGAGTTAAATGGTCCTTAGAGTGTCATTCAATGTAGATAAATGCCTATACTGCACATTCTGTACGCTCTGATCTTGATCTAGCTGAGTCTGTAGCGTACAAGACTTGAGAACAGGAGGTCACTGGTTCAATCCCCAGCTTGGCCAATTTCTTTCCAAGGATTGATGATATTCATTGCGACAGGATTCATTCCTCTCTCACCGCTGACAATTGTTTCGACGATGGTTAGGTGGGAAAGCAGCCAGTGGCTTGGAAAGAACATTGTGCGAAGTATTTGTAAATGAAACTCCAGGAAAGCATGGATAGGTGGATTGGCCGCGGCGATATAACTGAAATAATGTTGAAAACGGCGTTAAACACTATACAATCAATACTGATCTTGATCTATAGTGTGTGCCAAAGTTCATTAATATGTTACCCTTAGCACACTGAGAGGTGTAAAAGGTCAGACTAATCCCAAAGGAATCTTTCCCTTTACAATGCTGACACCAATCTAAGGTACGTTTGCAGACAATATGGATCAAGGCCAGTCTGCACAAAACATGCAGTCTGATCTTAAATCAATACTGTGCGCTTCTTTCTTGGATATTCTGATGGAAAAAAAACTTTAATTTAGCAAACTTAGGCCAGGGCTGTATTGCCTGATTGGAAAGGTCTTTAATCCAATAACCTTTTACCACACAATCCAGACTTATAACAACCCTGAGAAAGAAAGCTTTTGAAAACATTGTGGGAAAAGGAGAAAATGCTGGTTAACCAGCATTTTCTCCTTTTCCCACAATGTTTTCTCTCCTTTTGCAGACAAATCTCACCATATGAGCCACATCTAATTTGTTCTATGCAAATGCTTTCAATTTGGACAAGTATAAAATTTTGTCATGTGGTAAAGTATTAATTTAGCCTTTTAACCCTACCAAACCATCTTATGTTTTAATCCTTAAAGTGCCTTTCACAACTATAGTTGCTTCTGTGGACAGTGTAGATCAAGATCAGGCTTCACAAAACGTGCAGCCTGATCTTTGATTCACACTGTCCGCTTTGCTGAAACACTGTAGCAAAAAGCAACATTGCAATTATTCGGATCATATTTGTAGGATGAAAATGTCTGACAGGTTTATTTGGCACTCTTTAGGTTAATAATCCCAAGGAAAAAGGCCTTTGAAAAAATTGTGGCTTAAGGAGAAAACGCTGGTAACCAGCATTTTCTCTATTTAGTCCCATCTGTCCGTCTGTCCGGCAATTCAGTTTTCCGGATTTTTTTTCTAAACACTGGTACATATTGAGCTGAGTTTTGGTGTGTAAGCCACCCACCATCACTTACAGATCAAGTTTGAGTTTCGTTCCGGTCCACTTGTTTTTCACGGATTTACTGGCCTTGGAGTTACAAAATTTCACTGATAAATCAGTTTTCCGGACTTTTTTCCTAAACGCTGGTAGGTATTGATCTCAGATTTGCTGTGTAACTCAACCACCATGACTTACAGATCAAGTTCGACTTCCGTTCCGGTCCACTGGTTTTTCACGGATTTACGGGCCTTGGACTTACAAAATTTCACTGATAAATCAGTTTTCCGGACTTTTTTTTCTAAATGCTGGTAGATATTCACCTGACTTTTGCTGTGTAAGTCAACCACCATGACCTACAGATCAAGTTTGAGTTTCGTCCCGTTCCACTGCTTTTTCACGCATTTAAGGGCCTTGGATTTACAAAATTTCACTGATAAAACATTTTTCCGCACTTTTTTTCTAAACGCTGCTACATATAGAGCTGATTTTTGGTGTGTACATCAACCACCATGACTTACACATCAAGTTTGAGTTTCGTCCCGCTCTACTGCTTTTTCACGCATTTACGGGGCTTTGACTTACAAAATTTCACTAATAAAACATTTTTCCGCACTTTTTTTCTAAACGCTGCTACATATAGAGCTGATTTTTGGTGTGTGCATCAACCACCATGACTTACACATCTTTCGAGTTACGTCCTACTCCACTGCTTTTTGACGCATTTACGGGCCTTGGACTTAAAAAATTTCACTGACATGCCAGCGATACATACGGCCGGTAGGGGACTGGGTATTGCTATGCTTGTTTCCAAATGTTTTCTACCCTATCAAAGATAAGTTCCATCATTTGAGCTACATTTAAATTGTTGTCTGCATAATACTTTCAATTTTGACAAGTCTGCATTGTTGTCGTTTGGGAAAGAATTAACAGGACTGAGGAGAATCAGGAAATCAGTGGCTAATTCGTGTGATTTGTTTTCTATTTTCAGTTTTTGAACCCTATACAGAAGACCCTAACATTGTTAAAGAATACAAGAAGATCAACGATGCATACAGAAAACTTGTAAGTCAGCTGGATTCAACGGAACATCCACTTTGTCATCATTTCATCTATCAGAATCAGTTCAATTAATCCATCAATCCATCCACTTTGCCATCCATCTGTCCATCCCATCCCATCCTGTCCAGTGCTGTCCTTTCATGCATCTATTCTTTTTGTTTTAGACAGTAGCCCTCAACTCTTTACCAAAAGACAAGATTTTAGACTGGTTTAACCCTTTCCCAAATGACAAATTTTGGATTGGAGTTTGCAGATGACAATTTTAAATTCGATGAAAATGGCAGAAAGGTCTCAAAAAGGGGTAGAAAACACTGTGGGAAAAGGAGAAATTGCTTGTTATGAGCAATTTCTCCTTTTCCCACAGTGTTTTCAAAAGACTTGTACTTCAGACACATGAAAACCAGGGCTTGATTGGGAAAGGGTTAAATTGAAAGCAATGGTAGACAACATATTAAATCTAGTTGAAATGATGGTATTTGTCTGTGAAAGTGTAGAAAACCTTGTTGGAAACAGAGAAAATGCTGGTTACCAGTATTGTCTCCTTTTCCCACAAGGTTTTAACAAGACTATTTCTTCAGGGTCGTTAAAACTCGGGATTGTGTGGTAAAGGGTTAACTCTTTACCACACAATCCCGACTTTTAACGACCCTGAAGGAGAAAGCTTTTGAAAACATTGTGGGAAAAGGAGAAAATGCTGGTTACCAGCATTTTCTCCTTTTCCCACAATGTTTTCTACCCTTCCTAAAACAAATTTCAATTTTTGAGTAACACTTATTTTGTCGTCTGCAAATGCTTTCAATTTCGACTGGTCTAAAATTTTGTTGTTTGGTAAAGAGTTAAAGGTTGATTGAACTCTTTTCCGGAAGGTAAAAAAGTTAGACTAGACCAAAATGAAACCACTTGCAGATGACAAATTTAATGAAACTTGAAATTTGATGTCTGTCTTTTAAATCATTTTTCCACAATGTTTTCCAAAGCCTTCTTCTCCAAGATCCCTCTTTGTTTCAAAGTATTTTGGTTTGTAATCAGGAAATCTTCAATATATTATGCCTGTGGCGCTGGTCACATTCAAGTGTCCTTTGGCAAAGCACTGCAGAGCCCTAGTCTATTGGTTGAAACTGAGATACATAGATAAAATTTGAGCTGTTGCTCCTAACTAAAATACTGTCAAAGACTGAAATGCCTTTGACAGGTGTAACTTTTTAGCTCACCTGAGCACAACATGCTCAAGGGGAGCTTTTAGGATCACCCGGTGTCCGTCGTGCGTCTGTGCGTCGTTCGTCGTGCGTCGTCAACAATTCTTTAAACATCATCTCCTCCTAAACCACTGGGCCAATTTGGACCAAACTTGGCAGGATGTTCCTTGGGAGGTCCTCTTTAAAAGTTGTTCACAAAATTTGATTCCATCAAAAACTCCTGTTGCCATGGCAATGAAGTGGAATTTTCTAAGAAATTCTTTAAAAATCTTCTCCTCTGAAACCGCTGGTCAGATTTTGAAATAATTTCACAGGAATGTTCCTTGGATGACCCTTTTCAAAAATTGTTTGCGAAATTTTGATCTGTCAAAAAACATGGCTCTGGTGAATGGGGGCTACTTGCACTATACAGAAATGGAGAAATTCTTAAAAATTCTTCTTCTCTGAAACCGCCGGTCAGATTTTATAATAATTTCACAGAGATGTTCCTTGGATGACCCTTTTCAAAAAGTGTTTGCAAAATTTTGATCCATCAAGAAACATGGCTCTGGTGAATGGGGGCTACTTGCACTATACGGAAATGAAGAAATTCTTAAAAATTCTTCTTCTCTGAAACGGCTGGTCAGATTTTGAAATAATTTCACAGAGATCTTCCTTGGGTGACCCTTTTCCAAAATTGTTCGTGAAATTTTGATCCTTCAAGAAACATGGCTCTGGTGAATGGGGGCTATTTGCACTATACGGCCATAAAGAAATTCTTAAAAAATTTTTCTTCTCTGGAACCGCTGGTCAGATTTTGAAATAATTTCACAGGAATGTTCCTTGGGTGACCCTTTTCAAAAAGTGTTTGCAAAATTTTGATCCGTCAAGAAACATGGCTCTGGTGAATGGGGGCTACTTGCACTATACGGAAATGAAGAAATTCTTAAAAATTCTTCTTCTCTGAAACGGCTGGTCAGATTTTGAAATAATTTCACAGAGATCTTCCTTGGGTGACCCTTTTCCAAAATTGTTTGTGAAATTTTGATCCTTCAAGAAACATGGCTCTGGTGAATGGGGGCTATTTGCACTATACGGCCATGAAGAAATTCTTAAAAAATTTTTCTTCTCTGGAACCGCTGGTCAGATTTTGAAATAATTTCACAGGAATGTTCCTTTGGTGACCCTTTTCAAAAATTGTTCGCGAAATTTCGATTTGTCGAAAAACATGGCATGGCTCTGGTGACTGGGGGCTACTTGCACTATACGGATATGAAGAAATTCTTAAAAATTCTTCTTCTCTGAAACAGCTGGTCAGATTTTGAAATAATTTCACATAGATGTTCCTTTGGTGACTCTTTTCAAAATTTGTTCGCGAAATTTTGATCCGTCAAGAAATATGGCTTTGGTGACTGGGGGCTACTTGCACTATACGGCCATGAAGAAATTCTTAAAAGTTCTTTTTCTCTGAAACCGCTGGTCAGATTTTGAAATAATTTCACAGAAATGTTCCTTTGGTGACCCTTTTCAAAAAATTGTTCGCAAAATTTTGATCTGTCAAGAAACGTGTCTCTGGTGGTGGGGGCTATTTGCACCATAGGGACATGAAGAGGAATTTCTTAATTCTTCTTCTCTGGAATGGCTGGTCAGATTTTGAAATAATTTCACAGAAATGTTCCTAGGGTGACCTTTTTAGCTCACCTGAGCACAACGTGCTCACGGGGAGCTTTTAGGGTCACCCAGTGTGCGTCGTGCGTCGTCAACAATTCTTTAAACATCAACTCCTCCTAAACCGCTGGGCCAATTTGGACCAAACTTGGCTGGAATGTTCCTTGGGAGGTCCTCTTTAAAATTGTTCGCAGAATTTGATTCCGTCAAAAACTCTGGTTGCCATGGCAACAAAATGGAATTTTTTAGGAAATTCTTTAAAAATCTTCTTCTCTGAAACCGCTGGCCATATTTTAAAATAATTTCACAGAGATGTTCCTTGGGTGACCCTTTTCAAAAATTGTTCGCGAAATTTTGATCCGTCAAGAAACATGGCTCTGGTGAATGGGGGCTTCTTGCACTATACAGAAATGAAGGAATTCTTAAAAATTCTTCTTCTCTGAAACCGCTGGCCAGATTTTAAAATAATTTCACAGAGATGTTCCTTGGGTGACCCTTTTTAGAAATTGTTCGCGAAATTTTGATCCATCAAGAAACATGGCTCTGGTGAATGGGGGCTTCTTGCACTATACAGAAATGAAGAAATTCTTAAAAATTCTTCTTCTCTGAAACCGCTGGCCAGATTTTAGAATAATTTCACAGAGATGTTCCTTGGGTGACCCTTTTCAAAAATTGTTCGCGAAATTTTGATCCGTCAAGAAACATGGCTCTGGTGAATGGGGGCTACTTGCACTATACAGAAATGAAGAAATTCTTAAAAATTCTTCTTCTCTGAAACCGCTGGGCAGATTTTGAAATAATTTCACAGAGATGTTCTTTGGTTGACCCTTTTCAAAAATTGTTCGTGATATTTTGATCCGTCAAGAAACATGGCTCTGGTGATCAGAAGGAAAAAGTAAAACTTATTCAGGTGAGCGCTTCAGGGCCATTTTGGCCCTCTTGTTAAAAAATTGTTAGGGTAATTTTTATCAGTCGAAAAACAACAGCCAATTGTTGGCACCTGCATGTGGTGCTCTTTTTTGACTTATGTTTTTTAGCTCACTTGAGCACAAAGTGCTCATGGTGAACTATTGTGATCGTGCTGTGTCCGGCGTCCGTCGTGCGGTGTGCGTCGTCAGTCGTCAACTTTTTACCTTGTGTACGCTCTAGAGGCCACATTTTCAGTCCGATCCTCATGAAACTTAGTCAGAATGTTTGTCTTGATAAAATCTGGGACGAGTTTGAAATTAGGTCATGTTGGGTCAAAAACTAGGTCACTAGGTCAAATCTTAGAAAAACCTTGTGTGCGCTCTAGAGTGACCCTGGAGTGAAATTTCAGCTATTGACTCAGGTGAGCGATCCAGGGCCATCATGGCCCTCTTGTTTATTTACCTTTCCCAAACAATCTAACAATGCTGAGGAAAAATCCTTTTAAAACATTTTGAGAATAGGAGAAAATGTTGGTAACCAGCATTTTCTCCTTTTTTCACAATGTTTTCTATCCTGTCAAAGGAAAATTACATCATTATAGCCGAATTTAAATTGTTGTCCACAGACACATTCAGTATTGACCAGTCTAAAATTTTGTTGTGTGGTAAAGAGTTAATGACCTTTAGGATGAAAGCAATTGAAAATATTGTAGGAAAAAGAGAAAATGGTAGTAATTGGCATTTTCTCCATTTTCATCATGTTTTCTACCCTTTCAAAGACACATCTTATCGTTTGAACCATATTTTAACTCTTTACCAAACGACAAAATTTTGGACTTGACAAAATTGAAAGCATTTGACAAATTAAATGATACTCAAATGTTTGGATTTGTCTTAGGGTAGAATACATTATGAGAAAAGGAGAAAACTCTGGTTTCCAGCATTCTCTCCATTTCCCACAATGTTTTCAAAAGGCTTCTTCCACAGGGTCGTTAAAGCCCAGGTTGTTTCCTTCGATTGCTTTCAAATTGGAAATGTCTAAAATCTTGTCATGTGGTAAAGATTGAGCCCTTTACCACACAGTCCTGAGTTTTAACGACCCTGAAAAAGAAAGGTTTTTGAAAACATTTTGGTAAAAGGAGAAAATGCTGGTTACCAGCATTTTCTCCTTTTCCTACAATGTTTACTACCCAATTGAAGACAGATGTCATTATTTGAGCTACATGTAATTTGTCATCTGCAAATGCTGTCAATTTGGTTTAGTCCAAAATTTTGTTGTTTTGTAAAGATATAAGCCAGATTCAAACAAACAAATACAAACCTAAACTGACTATTAAATTTGTGACTAAATATTGGTTATACTTCCATGTTTCAAACTTACTGAAAATCAGTGAAATGTAGAAAAATCAATACACCTCATTATCAACTATTTATGATAAATTGACCCATTACTGTATAAATGGATGACTTTTTATCCCCACTGGGTATATAGCCTTTGAAATCAAGATAGGAAAAGACAAAACTGTTTATTTTAGCACAACTGGCAAATGAGCTCATATCATGGCCCAGTGTCCATCGAACCTCTGTCTGTGCGTCAATGCATTAATTTGTCCATCCCTGAGTTAACTTTGTTTTGAACATCTTCTGCTCAGAAACTACCCATCTATTTTTCACCAAACTTCACAGAGCCCTCTTCAGATTTTTTTAAAACATTGGTTACCTGTAAAAAACTCTGGTTGCAATGGCAACAAAAGTAAAAAATATTTAACATCTTCTAGTCCAAAATCATAAGGCCCAGGGCTGGTAAATTTGACATGTAGCTAAAACCTAATTCAATTTCTACCAAGAGTGTTCAAATTATAGCCCTGTACCAAATTTTGCCCAGCCCAGGGGTCACACTGAGTCCTAATGAGCTTATATTGTGAAAACTTTAAAAATGTTCTGGTTCCTGACTATAAGATCTAAGGCTACCAAATTTTTGGTATAGGTCCCTATAAACTTAGAAATGGAACCGAAATCAAATGCAGCGAAATAAAACACAAGGAAATAAAATGAAATGGAACCAAACCCAATGAAACAAAACGAAATGAAATAAAATAAAACAAATTCAGGCAGAAGTGAAGCCTACATTATTTGTTTCTTTTGAATCATCTTCCTCTTGATTGCAATTAATGCAAAGAGAGTAAATATTATATTTGATAACAGTTGTACACACGAAGATTGGGCTATTACTGTGAATCTGGATTATTGTTTACCTTGTTAATGTAATAAATCATCATTAAAATGTTCTTCAGTTGTAGGGCATCCTGTCAGTGACGCAATTACATCGCTGCCCAGTCAATGCTGAGTGACAACATGAGAGCCTAGATTATTTTCCCTGTTTTGGGGGGTGGGGGGGGAGGCATTTAAATTTCCCCAAATGATGAAGAGTTGTGAGTGGTGTACAATACCCGTAAGCAATACTGCCCCGCACCATAACTGATCCCGATCCCCAAAACGATATCAAGTTGCAGTACGCAGCAGTCAGCATAATATTCATTCCTGCGTTGGAACAACAGTTTTCTGTACACAGCCATTTAGATTTATTGCATGAAAAGCTCTGTCAGGGAGGAATATTTGAGCCACAATTTGTCTGGGTTAGGGTCAGGGCTAGGGATCATTTTTGACAAATATGGTTTTCAGTGAATATTAAATGTTGCAGATCCATATTGTTGACAGATGTATTTATCTACCATATTTTTAGGGGAAAAAAAAACCCACAGAAGGGGGGGAGGGGGGTGTTTGAGGAATGGCAGACAATGTCAAAGAAGAGATAACTGTTTTTCTGTTAAAAGGCTGAGAACATTTAATCAGTGTTACCTCACAACCCCAACTTTTAACGACCCTATAAAAGAAGCCTTTTGAAAACATTGAGGGAAAAGGAGAAAATGCTGGTACCAGCATTTTCTTCTTTTCCCACAATGTTTTCTACCCTTTCCCAATCAAATTTCAATTTTTGAGTCACATTTGTCATCTGCAAATGCTTTCAATTTGGACAAGTCTAAAATTCTGTCATTTGGTACAGAGTTAAAAGCGAGTTTTCATTGTAAACCTGAATACTAGCACAGGTTGTCCTCCTGATGTTTCGTCATTAATTATGTAAGCTTTCCATCTTAGAAGTAGAGGATCAGTTTATTACACAACTGAAGCAGACATGCACATCATTTTTTACACTGCTCTGCAATTCAGATGATCCTCTTTTATTAGTAAAGATGGCTATCCCCGATACAATTTTAGTGTTTGAAGGGTGGCAACCAGGTAGAGACACTGTTGTTACAAAAATCAGAGAAACCTCAGCATAGATTTTGTGGGCATGCTTATACTCTCACATTTTCACAATTCCATTACAATCCTCTAATTAAATAGACCTGTTGCTTCCATATTCAATACAAATGAGCCATGCCCTGGCAAAAGGGGGCTTAATGCCTCTCCGTAATCCACTATACCAATCAAGCTATCACATTATTATGGATCCATAATGGCCACTTTTTTTCAACAGCCAATTAAATTATCAAGGATACAGGTCCTTGGACATACAGAAAATTGACCAATAGCTAAAAGTTTCGGCCCATGTCAGCCTGCATGGACTGCGCAGGCTGACCTGGGTTGGTACTTTTCGCAGATGCATAAAGCCTTTTTTCACAGAGCATGGCTTAAATAACTTGTCCTTGGTTATGTTTTCACTAAAAATTAATCGCATTTTGCTACGATACAGATTAAACCAAAGAAACAGAAAGTCAGTACAGCCTTGTATCTTTTCTCCCGGAAAATTTACGATGGACTTGAGATGGTATGGTGCACAGTAAATATCCAAATATGAAAAGAAGTATCGTAAATGTCTTTTGTTTAGACGACCACCTATTTGTAATATTAAGCCTTAGTGGTTTGGTAACAGAACTAGATCTATACTAGTATCGTGGTAACATGCTGCAATCTTAAGTCATAAAAATGGTGTAACACTAGTCAGTGCTGCCAAGCCCCCGTAGCTCAGTCGGTAGCGTACAGGACTTGAGAACAGGAGGTTGCTGGTTCGATATCCGGCTTGGCCAATTTCTTTCCATGGATTGATGGTAGTCATCACGACAGGATTCATTCTTCTCTCACCGGTGGCCATTATTTCGACGATGATTATGTGTGAAAGCAGCCAGTGGCTTGGAAAGAATATTGTGCTGAGTACTGGTAAAAGAAACTCCAGGAAAGCATGGATAGGTGCACTGATCGCCGTGATATAACTGAAATAATGTTGAAAACGGCCCTAAACACCATACAATCAATCAATCACTAGTCATTGCAATGGGAGCCATTGCTGTGTTCTTAGGTGAATATTGTGTTTCATATTGGAAACTATAGCCCTCCTGATATCTTTCAAAACAGTTTATTTGAGAGAATAAATAGAGGGTTTTTTTTTCGGTGAAAGATTGAAATTTATTTCACTGAGTGAACATCATTGGTAATATTTTCACGTGTGCCACATCATCGGCAATATTTTCACGAGATGAAATAAATTTTGATCTTTCACTGTAAAAAACAAATATTCTATTTATTTCATGCTTATAAACACTATTTTGTTGGAACTTTCATCAAAATCCAGTGCAGTTGCTTTCAGTAATTCCCTGGAGTGTAACCCCCTCACACAAAATGCATTGCAATATTACGTAAAGCACGAGAAATATAGTGTAAATTGTATCATATTTCGCTCAGTTTCAATGGCATGTGTTGATTTCCTAGGTAACTAGTGTGCAGGAACTACTGTTTCCGCCATCAACTGAAGAGTTAGAAAATATTAAATCGGTATTTTCAGTGTTCGCAACCATGAAATATCAAACCATAATCCACCATTATTTCTTAATAAACTATTGAAAAGCATGAACTACTGCAGGTTATCTAGCATCTTCAATATCATGAACATCGTATATGAACCATGCTCTTTGAAAAGGGAGCTGCAAAAAGTTTGTGTTGTTAAACTCGTAAGTCTTGCACAAAATAGTCACTGCAACCCTTTGGACTCATATGTGAATATACTGGATACTTTTATTTACTTAACCCTTTACCAAACAGTCCCGTGTTTTCACGTCCCTGAGGAAGAGGCCTTCTGAAAACATTGTGGGAAAAGGAGAAAATGCTGGTAACCAGCATTTTCTCCTTTTCCCACAACATATTCTACCCTGTCAAAAAACCTTAAAATTTGTCGTCTGCAGATGCTTTGAATTTGGAAGGGACAAAAATTTGTCGTTTGGGAAAGGGTTATTACATCCCTGAGGAAGAGGCCTTTTGAAAACATTGTGGGAAAAGGAGAAAATGCTGGTAACCAGCATTTTCTCCATTTCCCGCAACGTTCTCTACCCTGTCAAGAAACCTTAAGTTCATTTGTACCACTTTCAACTTCGTCATCTGCAGATGCTTTGAATTTGGAAGGGGCTAAAATTTGTCGTTTGGGAAAGGGTTATTACGTCCCTGAAGAAGAGGCCTTTTGAAAACATTGTGGGAAAAGGGGAAAATGCTAGTAACAAGCATTTTCTCCTTTTCCCACAACGTTTTCTACCCTGTCATAAAACCTTAAGTTCATTTGTACCACTTTCAAATTTGTCGTCTGCAGATGTTTTGAATTTGGAAGGGGCTAAAATTTGTCGTTTGAGAAAGCGTTATTACATCCCTGAGGAAGAGGCCTTTTGAAAACATTGTGGGAAAAGGAGAAAATGTTGGTAACCAGAATTTTTTCCTCTTCCCACAACGTTTTCTACCCTGTCAAAAAACCTTAAGTTCATTTGTACCACTTTCAAATTCGTCATCTGGAGATGCTTTGAATTCGGAAGGGGCTAAAATTTGTCGTTTGGGAAAGGGTTATTATGTCCCTGAGGAAGAGGCCTTTTGAAAACACTATGGGAAAAGGAGAGAATGCTGGTAACCAGCATTTTCTCCTTTTCCCACAATATTTTCTACACTGTCATAAAACCTTAAGTTCATTTGTACCACTTTCAAATTTGTTGTCTGCAGATGCTTTGAAGTTGGAAGGGGCTAAAATTTGTCGTTTGAGAAAGTGATATTACGTCCCTGAGGAAGAGGCCTTTTGAAAACATTGTTTGAAAACATTGCTTGTTGGTAACCAGCATTTTTTCCTATTCCAACAACGTTTTCTACCCTGTCAAAAAACCTTAAGTTCATTTGTACTACTTTCAAATTTGTCGTCTGCAGATGCTTTGAATTTGGAAGGGTCTAAAATTTGTTGTTTGGGAAAGCGTTAAAGAAAGGCATACAATGTGTCAGTACAACGTTTCAGACAGTTTAGAGACAAATATCCATTAAGATCTTGAACTGCTCCATCGGAAATTACACAATGAAATGTCCTGAACATACTATTAACCATTGTAGGGCTGAACCAAGCTTTAAGTGCTTGTATGGGCAATGTAGGTCGAGATCAGACTGCACAGAATATGCAGTCTGGTCTTGGATCTAAACTGTCAGCTTCTCTGCCAGATACTCTGACTACCGTAAAAGACTTGAAGTTGCAATATCTGCTTCTGTGTTACTGGCTGAGCATATCTGTTACATTTGGGCCATGCTCTGTGAAAATGGTACTTAATGCATGTGCAAAAAGTATTGACCCAGGTCAGCCTGTGCAGTCCGCACAGGCTTACCTGGGCCAAAACTTTTTGCTATTAGTTAATTTTTTGCCTGTCCAAGGACCAGTTTGCCTCATGATTCAGTCGGTTGTTAGACAAGCTGGATTTTATGGATCCCATATCATGTGATGTCTTGCTTGCTACAATGCATTGTGGAGATGCATTAAGTCCCTTTTTCCAGGGCACAGCTTATTTATTTTGCATCACAAGGATATAAAATTGAAAGTATAAATGTAAAATTTGATATGTTTCACTAGGTACAGAAGATGTTGGATGCATTTTGCAAGGACACCAAGCTGACACATGATGATGTTATAAAGGCGCTGAACGACATGAATTCAAAAAAGGACATCAGGGAAATTTTCCAGGTGAGTGGTGTAGACAATCTCCGAGCAGAGTTGTCGTTCGTTACTCTCACCATACATCTCTGCAACGGGCTAAATGACAAGAATCTTGTCAAACCAAGGAAAACATGTTTTGTTACTGTTTAACTGTTCCATGTGTAACATAATAAAGTAGACAAAGGAAATATGATTCCGGATACATTATAGGTGCATTCAAACTGATGAATTTACCTGGTATACAATGGAACTATATTTTCAAGCTTCTTTACTGATCAGAATCTTACGCCAATTGTGAAAAAAATGGCTGCATCCATGATTGATGACAATTTAAACAAAATTAAAAAACAAGTTATTGTCCTTTAAAAGACATTTAAACTTTTCAGAAAATCCCTCTTTTTCACATTTCCTACCACTAAGTCTGATTGGCCGTATGCTGTTTGAACAGCACACAAAACAATCGATTGGTCTTTCTTTCACCGGCATTTGTGTCGCCATTTTGAGTTATGGTCATGTGACGAAAATATCATGTAATGACAGACTACTTTCTGAGCCAACTACAGAGATGAATGGGAATGATCCGTAGTGCAAGAGAGTGTGGTGTAGAGTTAAATAAAACATGCATGTTCTCAGTCATTGAAGTTAATCAGTACTTGTAAATGTGCATCTTCTACATGTTGTTTGTATGTTTGTACTGTAAGCTTTTTAACATTTTGTGGACAAAATAGATCAAGATTAGACTGCACAGAATGTACAGCCTGATCTTCACAGTACACTGTCTGCCACTTTATCAAATCTTTGTATCAAAAATGCCCTTAGATTGCAATACCTGCCTCTTTTGTGCTGAACAAGAATGTCTATTTGTTTATTTCATTGATTAACCATTTACCACCCAATCCCGAGTTTTAATGACCCGGGGGAAGAAGGCTGTTGAAAACATTGTGGGGAAAGGAGAAAATACTGGTAACCAGCATTTTCTCCTTTTCCCACAATATTTTCTACCCTATCAAAGGAAGAAATCATCATTTGAACTACCTTTAAATTGTTGTCTGCAAATGCTTTCAGTTTGGTTGAGTCACAACTTTGTTGTTGGTAAAGGGTTAATCAATCTTACTGTGTGAGGGCAACAGCTTCACCATTACTTTGCTAGGGCTCTGTAGAAACGTTGCTGCTAGGGCTCTGTAGAAACATTGCTCAAAGATGACTTGTCATCTACCCCTCCTCCCCCCCCCCCCCCCCCCACACACACACACACCACTGCTGATGGGGATCAGACCAAGACTTTATGATAACAAATAGAATGATGTAACAAGTGAGTCACTGAAGACATCTTGGACATACACAGCCGTGTCTATGACACATTATTTTTGAAAGTTTATTCTTTTCCTTTGTAATCTGTAAACATTCATTTCATTGAAAATTTGGATAGAACTATCTGTATTACATCAGTTATAAAACATACGGGTCATACACTGTGAAAGGGGGTTTAATGCATATACAAAAAGTATTGACCCAGGACAGCCTGTCTGCCCAGTCCACGCAGGCTGACCTGAGTTGAAGCGTTTAGCTTTTGGTCAATTTTCTGCATTGCAAAGACCACTTTACCTCATGATTTATTAGGTTACTGTACAAAATGGATTTTATTGATCCATGATACTGTGATGAATTGCTTTGTATCCTGCATCATGAAGATACATTAAACCTCCTTTTGTCAGAGCATGGCTCATATTATTCAGCCTACATCAACTTTTGCTTAACTCTTTACCACACGACAGAATATTAGACTGGTCCAAATTGAAAGGATTTGTAGACAACAAAATAAATGTGACTGAAAAATTGAAATTTGTCTTGGGAAGGATAGAAAACATTGTGGGAAAAAGAGAAAATGCTGGTTACCAGCATTTTCTCCATTTCCCATAATGTTTTCAAAAGGCCTCTTTCTCAGGGTCGTTAAAAGTCTGCATTGTGTGGTAAAGGATTAATTGGAGCCTTAAGGTTTTTCAAGTACTTTTGCCACACATTGTAGGTACATGTAGTTGACACAGGTAGCCAAGGGATTCAAACTTGATGTATCTATCAACAAGCACCACTCAGAACTCGCTTTTTCAAGCCACTAGTTGCTTTTCACAAAAATGAGTCTGCTCATAGTTAACCCTTTCCCAGACGATGAATTTTAGAATGGTCAAATTAGAAAGAGTTTGCAGACGATAATTTTAAATTTGATGAAAATCACAGAAAGTTCTCCAAAAGGGTAGAAAACACTGGGGGAAAAGGAGAAATTGCTCGTTACGAGCAATTTCTCCTTTTCCCACAGTGTTTTCAAAAGACTTGTACTGCAGACGCGTGAAAACCAGGGCTTGTTTGGGAAAGGGTTAAGAAATGAGAGAGGATTAATCCTGTAAAAATGACTGTCATTAAGTTCAGAATAAACTTAGGTGAACAAGGATTCGAACTTGAAACCTTTTGGAGATACTGATTAATCCGCTGCAATGTAGTATGGAGCCGTAACTTGATATTTGTTTAACTCTTTACCACACAACAAAATTGTAGACTGGTCCAAATTGAGAGCATTTGCAGACGACAAAATAAATGTGACTCAAAAATCAAATTTTGTTTTGGAAAGGATAAAAAACATTGTGGGTAAAGGAGAAAATGCTGGCTACCAGCATTTTCTCCTTTTCCCACAATGTTTTCAAAAGGCCTCTTTCTCAGGGTCGTTAAAAGTTGGCATTGTGTGGTAAAGGGTTAGTTGGAGCCTTAAGGTTTTTCAAGTACTTTTGCCACACAGTGTAGGTAGTTGACACAGGTAGCCGTGGGATTCAAACTTGATGTATATATCAACAAGCACCACTCAAAACTCTCTTTTTCAAGCCACTAGTTGCTTTTCACAAAAACTGAGTCTGCTCATAGTTAAGAAATGAGAGAGGATTAATCCTGAAAAAATTATTGTCATTAACTTCAGAATAAACTTTACGTGAACAAGGATTCGAACTTGAAACCTTTTGGAGATACTGATTAACCCTCTGCAATGTATTATGGAGCCATAAATTAATATTTGTTTAACTCATTACCAGACGATAAAATTTTAGACTGGTCCAAATTGAAAGCATTTGCAGACGACAAAATATATGTGACTCAAAAATCAAATTTTATTTTGGAAAGGATAAAAAACATTGTGGGTAAAGGAGAAAATGCTGGTTACCAGCATTTTCTCCTTTTCCCGCAATGTTTTCAAAAGGCTTCTGTCTCAGAGTCGTTAAAAGTTGGGATTGTTTGGTAAAGGGTTAAGTATTTATGTTTGTATCTTGTACATATGTTTTTTTTGTTACCATGTTACGTACATTTTAACCTAATATAACTACTGCTACCACTACTACTGTTACTACTACTACATATAATTTCGACTTATAATTACCCTGAGGAAGAAGCCTTTTGAATATATTTTTTGAAAAGGAGAAAATGCTGGTAATCAGCATTGTCTCCTTTTCCAACTATGTTTTCTGCAAATCAAAGACAGGAATCATCATTTGAGCTACATATGTTTTTTCATATGCAAATGCCTTCATGTGGTTGAGTCCAAAATTTTGTCCTGTGCTGAAGAGTTAGCCCTTTACCAAACGACAAAATTTTAGACTTGCCCACATTGAAAGCATTTGCAGACGACATTTTGAAGGTGGCTCAAATGACAAAATTTGTCCTCGATAGGAAAGAAAATCATTGTGGGAAAAGGAGAAAAATTTAATGCTGGTTCCCAGCATTTTCTCCTTTTCCCACAATATTTTCAAAACACCTTCTTCCTCAGGGTCGTTAAAAGTTAGGGATTGTGTGGTAATGGGTTCAGCCTGCTGTGCTTTTCACAGGGTCTGTTTGAACAAGTGTTGGCAATGGACGATCACCAAGTATTCGTGCGGCTGATGACTCAGAAAAACATAGAGTTACAGCAGCAAGCATTGATGCTTATCTTGAAGACCAATGGTGCTTTACCTGAAAGTCTTATGGAGAGTGCACCTGAGCCTACGGTACCTAGCTCACAGCAAGCAGAGGATGAGATTATGAGAAAAGTTATGGAGTAAGGCAATGTTTATGCTCTTCTGGCAGTTTTTTTTATAGCCTTGTTCCGAAATGTTTGCTTAACCCTTTATCACACTATCCTGGGTCTCAGGGATAACTTAGAAGATCGCTTTTGAAAACATTGTGGAAAAAGGAGAAAATGCTGGTTACCAGCATTTTCTCTATTTCCCACAATGTTTTAAACTAATTCAAAGACAAATCCCTCCATTTGAGCCACATTAAATGTCGTCTGCAAATGCTTCCAATTTGGACAAGTCCAGAATTTTGTATAGGGTTAAACTAGTACCATGCAGACTCCTTGTGGTCATACCTTGTAATGGATCAATGACTCAATGCAGAAATACTTAACCCTTTACCACACAATCCCGACTTTTAACGACCCTGAGATAGAGACCTTTTGAAAACATTGTGGGAAAAGGAGAAAATGCTGGTAACCAGCATTTTCTCCTTTTCCCACAATGTTTTCTACCTTTCCCAAAACAATTTCAACTTTTCAGTCACATTTATTTTGTCATCTGCAAATGCTTTGAATTTGGAACAGTCTAAAATGTTCTTGTTTGGTAAAGAGTTAAGCTCCTAAGCGGGACTCACCGACCTTTTGCAGACAGTGTGGATCAAGATCAGACTCTACAGAACATGCAGTCTAATCTTTGATCTACACTGTCCGATAAGGAGATACTGTTCTCCAAAAAATAAGTTTGAAGTAACATTATTCAGGTTTTTACTTTCGGCTTGAAAGTTTTATCTAACTTATTTAGCAGTATAAGGGTTAACTCTTAACTCTTTACCAAATGACAAAATTTCAGACTGGTCCAAATTGAAAGCATTTGCAGACGACAAAATAAATGTGACTAAAAAATTGAAATTTGTTTTGGGAAGGGTAGAAAACATTGTGGGAAAAGGAGAAAATGCTGGTTGCCAGCATTTTCTCCTTTTCCCACGTTTTCAAAAGGCTTCTTTCACAGGGTCATTAAAAGTCGGGATTGTGTGGTAAAGAGTTAATTTTAGACTCATCCAGACTGAAAGCAGTTGCATACCCCTTGTTTCAAATGAAAGGATTAGTCTTTGAAATGATATAAATCAATTTCGGATGCCCAGCCAGGTAGCACAGTGGTTAATGAATCTGATTCGTGACCCGGGTCCAAATGGTTTAGCCAATCAGAAGTTGTGTTACTTCCAAATTTAGAAATTTCTGGAGAATAAGACTGAAAATCTTCTTAAGTATGGTTGGTGAACCCTTTTGGTTGTGGGTCCGATACCAAGTTGCGGTAAACTTTCTCTCCTTTGAACTTTTGCCTCTCTCCTCTGATGGTTGTGAGTGGTCAGTGGCTTGGAGAGAAAGTAGTACTGCGGTGAGAAAGCCAGGAAACACATGCATAAGTGCACTGACTGCAGTGATATGACCTAAGCTGTTAAAGCCGCATTAAACTCCAATACAAAAAAACATTTTGGAATATTTATGAAACTAGATAATTATGATGTCATCATCCTATCAAGAGAGAGCCCCACATAATTACATATGACAGACATCATGTAATTGCTAGTTGTTTCTGCCTTTTCTATTTTAATCCAGGCAGTCCAAAAGAGAGTACGAAGAGGATCAGAAGAGAAGAGCACAAGACAAAGATGAGATGGATAAAATGCTGGTTGTATCCAAGCATGAGGTAACACAACTAGAGGCCCAGAAACAAATAGAGCAGGAGAAATTAAACCAGGTACTAAACGCTTTACAAAAAAAAAACTAGTTCAAATCTAAAGTATTTGCAGAACCCAATTTAACCCTTTCCCAAACGACAAATTTTGGACTGCTCCAAATTGAAAGAGTTTGCAGGCGATAATTTTAAATTTGATGAAAATGGCAGAAAGGTCTCAAAAAGGATAGAAAACACTGTGGGAAAGGGAGAAATTGCTCGTTATGAGCAATTTCTCCTTTTCCCACAGTGTTTTCAAAAGACTTGTACTGCAGACACATGAAAACCAGGGCTTATTTGGGAAAGGGTTAATATTGCTCAAATCATAATACTCATCTTAGAAAAGGTAGAGAACATGGTGGAAAAAGGAGAAAATACTGATTACCAGCATTTCCATACTTTCCCACAATTTTTTTAAAAGCCTGCTACCACGGGGGTCCTTTAAACTCAGGATTGTGTGGTAAAGGGTTAAGTATTGACTCTGTACCAAATCCTAAGCATTTTGCAGATGACAAATTCGGTGTGGCTGAAGTAGGAGAAATTGTCAGTGAAGAGGTAGAAAACATGTAGGGAAAGGAGAAAAGGAGAAAATGCTTGTTACCAGCATTCTCTCCTTTTCCCATAATGTTTTCAAAGGCTGTTTTTTTTTTTTTAGATCATTAGAACTCGGAATTGCATAGTAAAGGGTTTAACCCTTTACTACAGAATCCCAACTTTTAATGGCCCTAAGGAAGAAGGCTTTTGAAAAACATTGTGGGAAAACACCGTAAATTTGTTTTTGTTTTTAGCTCACCTGAGCACAAAGTGCTCAAGGTGAGGTATTGTGATCATGCTGTGTCTGTTGTCAGTCATGCGATGTCCATCGTGCATCATCAACAATTACCTTGTGTGCACTCCAGAGGCCACAGTTTCAGTCAAATAGTCATGAAACTTGGTCAGAATGTTTGTCTTGATAATATCTTAGACAACTTTGAATTGGGTCACATTGGGTCAAAAAGTAGGTCACTGGGCTAAATCTTAGAAAAACCTTGTGTGCACTCTAGAGGCCACATTTTCTGCCTGATGCTCTTGAAACTTGGTCCGAATGTTTGTCTTAATAATATCTTGGACAAGTTCACAATTGGGTCATGTTAGGTCAAAAAGCAGGTCACTGGGCCAGATCATAGAAAAAGCTCGTGTGCTTTCTAGAGGCCACATTTTCTGCCTGGTACTCTTGAAACTTGGTCAGGTCATTTGGCTTGATGATATGTCAGACAAGTTCGAAATTGGGACATGTTCGGTAATAAAGTAGGTCACTGAGCCAAATTTTAGAAAAACCTTGTGTGCACTCTAGAGGCCACATTTTTAGCCTGATAGTAGGTCAGATTATTTGTCTTGATGATATCTCAGACAAATTTGAAATTGGTTCATGTCAGGTCAAAAAGTAGGTCACAAGGCTAAATCTTAGAAAACCTTGTGTGCACCTTAGAGGCCACATTTTCAGTTGGTTACTTATGAAACTTGGTCAGAATGTTTGTCTTTGTGATATCTTGGATATGATTGAAATTTGGTCATGTCAGGTCAAAAAGTAGGTCACTGAGCCACATCAAAGAAAAATCTTGTGTACAGTGTAGAGGCCACAAGTTCAGCCTGATACTCATGAAACTTGGTCAGAATGTTTGTCTTAATGATATCTTGGACTAGCTCAAAATTGGGTTACATCAGGTCAAAAAGTAGGTCACTGAGCCATATCTTAGTAAAACCTTATGTGCACCGTGGTCACATTTTCAGCCTCATACACATAGTCAGAGTGTTTGTTTTGATGACATCTTGGACAGTTTCGAAATTGGGTTACATTGGGTCAAAAAGTAGGTCACTGGGCCACATTTTCAGCCAGATACTCATGAAACTTGGTCAGAATGTTTGTCTTGATGATATCTTGGACAAGTTTGAAATTTGGCCATGTCAGGTCACTTACACTCATCTGTTTTATATCTTTAAAACTAGGACCTCTTTAGCTTTATCAACTTTAGATGACTTTATTCAGGTGAGCACTTTAGGGCCAATGGGCCTCTTGTTTAAAGTGGTCTTTAGTGGTTTCTAAATATTGATGACATCACACAATTGTGGTCACATATTTTGCCTTCCAAATTACATGTATTGTAATTGCCAATTTTGGTTCACAGATGAGCAAAAAATGCAGCTTTAGTTTCTTTTTGTGTGTAAATTTTGTAAAACTTTGTGAAAAGAAGAAGAAAAAAAATGATTTTAGAGAGAAATTTCTGCATGCCATGGAATTTACTCTATCATGGGTGCTCACTCGAAAATTGCGATGCGGCTGATTTAAATAGAACTACAATTGCATAGTCTCAGTGCAGGTCATGATACACTTGTAGACAATTTGGAATTCTGATTACCAATTTGTGCAGTAAGAAATGAAAACTTTGTAATTTTCTTTGTTTTTGTAACTGGCGTAATGAGATTAATTTGATGTTTTGACTCAGTTTTGTCTGTGTCCCAGGGACAAAATGAGCTTTGCTATTTTGTGTCCGAGCAGATTTTCATGTTTGTGAAGACTTTCACAACTCTAGCTCTTTAACAAAAGGCAAAATTTTAGGCTTGTCCAAATTGGAAGCATTTGCAGATGTCAAATTAAATGTGGCTTACAAATTGTAATGTTTTTGGAAGGGGAGAAAACATTGTGGGAAAAGCAGAAAATGCTGGTTACCAGCATTTTCTTCTTTTCCCACCATGTTTTCAAAAGCAGTTTTCATAATTAGGGGTGGTTTAACTCTTTACCATACGACAAAATTTAAGCATGTTCCAAACTGAAAGCATTTGCAGACGACAAATTAAAGATTCTCAAATGGTGGAATTTGTCCATGATAGAGCGGAAACCATTGTGGGAAAAGGAGAAAATGCTGGTTACCAGCATTTGCTCCTTTTCACACAATGTTTTCAAAAGGCCTCTTTCCCTAGGTTGTTGAAACCCAGGATTGTTTGGTAAATGGTTAAACTACCGATTGTGTGGTAAATGGAAACCCTGCCCCTGAATTCTTTGATTTTTAAAAATGAACTTAGCTCAGATTAATATTTTTAATTTTGCGGACTGTTTAAAGGTGAACTTAGCTCAGATATATTGTCAATTTTGCAGGCTGTTGCCAGTGTATCACTCAAAGACATGCCACCTATTGTACCTGTACCTGTGACAGGCTCGGGCAAACCTGCAGAAACCAGCCCCTCAAAACCAAAAGCCCCAGCACCACAAGTTCCTGTACAGAAAAAGGCTGAAGCAGTGAGAATTTTTTTATCTGTTTTACCCTTGGCCTTTACACTTTACAACAGTAGACAAGAAAATAAATGTGACTTAACTCTTTACAAAGTTGACCAGATTTTAGACTGATTCAAATTGAAAGAATTTGCCGACGACATATTGAAAACAGCTTATTGAATGTAGCTCAAACGATAATTTCTGTCTTTGATAGGGCAGAAAACATTTCGGAAAAAGGAAAAAAAAATAGTGAACAGCATTTTCTCCTTTCTAAAATGTTTTCTAAAGGCTTCTTCCCTAGGGTCATTAAAACTGGAGATTGTGTGGTAAAGGGTTAGATGATAGAAGTTGTCCTTCTAAGCTTAAAAGCTTAGAAAATACAGTGGAGATAGGAGAAAATTGTTGGTTACCCAGCATTTTCTCCTTTTCTCACAATATTTTGAAATATTAATTTTAAAGGTTTGTTACTGGGAAAGGAGAACATGCTTTTCCCGAAATGTTTCTTACCCTTTCAAAGACAAAGTCAGTCACTTAACCCTTTACCCACACAATCCCTGGTTTTAACGACCCTGAAGAAGAATGCTTTTGAAAACATTGTGGGTAAAGGAGAAAATGCTTGTAACCAGCATTTTCTCCGTTTCCCACAATGTTTTCTACCCTTCCCAAATCAAATTTCCATTTTAAATTCATGTTTATTTTGACGTCTGCAATTGCTTTGAATTTGGACTAGTCTAAAACTTTCTTGTGTGGTAAAGAGTTATGGCACTTTTCGGTAGTTGTCTGCTAATGCTTTCAAAACAAGGTTCAGATTTTGTCTGCTGTGTAAAGAGTTATAGAGATACATAAAAACGACATCATAGTTGGTAGGAAAGACTGAAGTATATACATATTTTATATTGCAGATTCATCTCTCTTTTTATGATATGAAAAATTCTATGAAATATTTGTAGGGTAAATTTAAGATCTGGGTCTGTATTCACCAACCATTCTTAAGGATGTTCTTAATCTTATTCTAAAGACTTGTCTAAATTTTGAAGATAACGCAACTTCTGATTGGCTAAAGAAAATAGAAGTTGCATTACTATCTAAATCTGTAATAAGACTTAGAATGGTTGGTGAATACAGAACCAGACTATTTGCTTTGATTCAAAGTAAGGGGAGAACAACTTACTGTTACAGTGCCAAAGAGACAAAATAGAACAATTTCTTCTTTTCGTAAAGCTTTAATTTACTATACTTGTTTGACAAGAATGTTTTCAAAGTAATTTCCAGCATGTTTTTTATGGGCAGATATGAGTGAAATCCTATATTTGTGTATTTTCCTTGACAGCCTGTGATAAAAACCCCCGGAGCACCTGTAGTTGTAGTGAGTAGTGAGGAGAAACCTGCGCCAAGCGTAAGTCAGACAAAACTGGGACCGGGTCTTTTACCTCAGACAAGGGTCCCCGGTATAAGTGGAAGTGAAGCAGCCGCTAACTGGATGAAATCTGCGCAAAGCGAGGCAACCCAGTCAGATGCTCATAAGGCTGCCATAAAAAAAGCAGCAGTAAGTGACACACTTCTTTTATCTATCTTGAATGTATGGGGCTCAAAGGTGAGCAGGGTTCACATTTACACTGTAAACATGTCTTTTTACGCAATGGAATTGATTTGGGACGAAACGAAAAAGTCGCCATTGCGTCCACAGGACGGAACGAAAAATCGACACTGTTTAACTGCTGTTTAACATACAAATAAGTGTTGTTTTGACGAAAAATGTTTCTGTTTCCATGCTTGCAAAAGATAGCCACAAAACAAAATACTTCTCTTTTTTTTTTTTGGAAATCCGGCTTCTAAAAATAGCTCCAGTTAAATGAATAGCAACCTCTTATCCAAGTTATTGCGATTTCATCGCATGGCAACCGCATCTGTTGCAGTCCAATATGGCTACCCTGACAAAAAGGAAAGAAACATACTCACTCTTTTCAAGAATCCTGGCTGAAAGAGCCGGAATTTAAACCATGAGTAATAAAAGAAACGAAATCGGAAAGCAGCATTGTTATGAAATGCTCGTTTTGCCTAGATATCAGAGCGAAAAACATGTTTACTGATGAATGCAAAGACTTTCAAAGATCGACGCTAACTTGACACGCTTCTACGGACAGACATCGCCATGCAGCTGAAATTAAAAAAAATCCAAAGAATTGTCACTAAAATCCTTACAGTGGGAAGAAGAATGGGACTCGATGAGAGCTAGAGGGGACTCAATTTTCTGATAGGTACTGCGTCCATGGAACGCAGTGAAAAAAATAAAAAACGCCAACACTGGTGAGCCATTAAGAAAACACTGTGTTGACTGTCAACTATTGTTTGTGCACACATTCAATATGAACCATGCTCTGGAAAAAGTGGGTTTAACTCTTTACCACAAATTCCGGACTTTTAACGACCCTGAAGAAAAAGGCTTTTGAAAACATTGTGGGAAAAGGAGAAAATGCTGGTAACCAGCATTTTCTCCTTTTCCCACAATGTTTTCTAATCTATCAAGGGCAGATTACATCATTTGGGATACCTTTAATTTGTTGTCTGCAAAAGCTTTCAATTTGGACCAGTCTAAAATTTTGTCGTTTGGTAAAGGGTCAATGCATCTCCAGGAAACATTATGCCCAGCAAGTCAACCAATCATTATAGATCCATAAGATCTGTTTTGTCTTACAATCGACTGAATTCTCAGGTAAACTGGTTCTTAAAAATGAAGAAAAATATACCAGTATCAAACAGTTTCAACCCAGGTCAGTGTGCATGGACTGTGTAGGCTGACATGAGTTGATACTTCTTGCAGATGCATTAAACCCCCTTTGCACAGAGCATGACCAATATGTATTGAAACTACGTCAAATTTTTTTTTTTTTTGATAATATCTTGAGCGATATTACATGATCAATTGTATACACTATAGGCCAGGTTTCTACCCCCTTCCTCCCTGTGCCCCCACCCCATACAAAGTAGATTATTGTCAGAATACTTGTATAGCTTTTTTTGTGGATGAAATTGAATGTTGAATTTTGAGTTACTTACCTTTTATGGACAGTGTAGATCAAGATCAGACTGAACAGAACGTGCAGCCTGATCTTAGATTTACACCGTCCTATACAGTGTTTTCTTTCCGGTGAAATCATCTTTTAATCTGCAATATTTGTTCTTTTACTATTGCATCGAAATTTTTGTTTCATTTATTTAGCAGTTTAAGGGGTAAAAGCCAAACTGATTAAGAAAAGCCAGAGTGCTGTCTTGAGGCCACTTAAGATTTGTCTTTATGTAAATGAAAATTGGTCCGACAGAATTTTGTCTTTCATTAGCATTCTTTTTGCACAAGATAAAAATTTTGCTCATTTCTCTGGAAATTCAAAATTACTTCTCTGCATCTAAACCTTGATGTTCTGTGTTAACAATGACTTTATTCGTCCACAGCATTAGATCTATTCTACACCTATTAAGACCTATGATTGTGTCTATGGAGAGTAAGGTTACACAAAATAATAGTACCCTCATTTGATGCTCTTTAAAGATTTAGAGCACCCCATGTATATAATCTCTTGCATATCCCGACTGTGCACACTATTTCTTTACATAAGAAATAACTTTCGCACCTTTTGGTCTCACTCAACCATATGATTAAACCTATCACTAGCCATGGGAATACTGGATAACCAGCCATGCACATTGCCACTGAGCTTCCAAGTCTCAACCAGCATTACTTTCTAGCTGCTGCATGATACTTACCACTTAATAGAAAGTATTCATTTGTTTTAAACCTTTACCAAGCAATCATAAGTTTTAACGATCCTGAAGAATAGGCCCTTGAAAACATTGTAGGAAAAGGAGAAAATGCTGTTAACCTGCATTTTTCCTTTTCCCACAATGTTTTCTTCCCTATCAAAGATAAAAATTGTCATTTGAGCTACATTTATTTTCTCGCCTGCAAATACTTTCAGTTGAGTCCAAAATTTTTTTGTTTGATAAAAAATTTGTTTTTTTAACTCCACACAACTTGACAAAATTTTAGACTTGTCCATATTGTAAACATACACAGATTAGAAACTAAATGTGGCTGAAGGTTCGAAATTTGTCTTTGGGCGCTTCCATTTTTTTCCCCCCCCTTTTTTCCCCATAATAGTTTCAAAAAGGTTGTCACAACATGGGATTTGCTAGCAAAGGGTTAAAGAACTTCTTAACACAAGCAACTTTTTTTACTGTAGGCAGCTATGGCTGGCATGAATGCAGATGAGATTAAAAAGAGACAAGAATATCTACGCCAGCAAAGGGACAAATTGGTGGCGATGAAGAAAAAAGAGAGGGAAAAGCAGCTCTTGTCAGCTGAACAGAGCAACCCTGGACGTCCAGTGTCAGCTCAGGCTGCCAGACAATCCATGAGACAGAAAATGGAAGAGGATTCTGGGAAGAAGGAGATTTCTCCGGAAGAGCAGAAGAAGATCGAAATGAGACGGGCAATTGCTGACAGGCTGAAAGCGGAAGTCATTGGAAAATGAGATTTATTTGATATGACTGTTGTGTATGTCTTATTTTTGTTAACCCTTTCCCAAACAAACCCTGGTTTTCACGTGTCTGCAGTACAAGTCTTTTGAAAACACTGTGGGAAAAGGAGAAATTGCTTGTAACAAGCAATTTCTCCTTTTCCCACAGTGTTTTCAACCTTTTTGAGCCCTTTCTGCCATTTTCATCAAGTTTAAAATTGTCGTCTGCAAACTCTTTCAATTTGGACCAGTCCAAAATTTGTCGTTTGGGAAAGGGTTAATTTTATGGAATGTTGTGAAGGGTTACTTGGTAACTGCTTACATATTCACTTCTTTAACTCTTTACCACATGACAAAACTGTAGACTCTTCCAAATTCAAACCATTTGCAGATGACAAAATGAATGAAATTGAAAAATTAAAATTTGTTTTGAAAAGGGTAGAAAACATTGTGGTTACCAGCATTTTCTCCTTCTCCCACAATATTTTCAAAAGGCCTCTTTCAAAGTGTCGTTAAAAGTTGTGATTGTGTAGTAAAGGGTTAACTCTTTTCCAGATGATAAAATTTTAGACTTGTCCAAATTGAAGGCATTTGCAGATGACAATTTACATGTGATTCAATCATTGAGATTCTCTAGGAGAGTCTGGAAAACACCGTGGGTAAAGGAGAAAATGCTGGTTACCAGCATTTTCTCCTTTTCCGACAATGTTTTCGAAAGCCTTCCTCCTCAGGGTCATTAAAAATCTGGATTGTGTGGTAAAGGTTGAAATGTATAAAGTCACAAACATGTTTGAACCTGAGACTGCCAATCATAACTGTGGTTGTATTTGTTGATAGTGTAGATAAAGATCAGGCTGTACATGATTTGAAATTCAGGACAGTGTTGATCAAAATTACACTGCATGTTTTGTGCATTCTGATCAAGAACAACAATTGTTTTAATAGGCAATCTAATGCTAAAGATATATTGAAGTTCTGTTTGTAATTTTGTAAAAGGCAATGTTTTGGAAACATGTATTCTGTTATCAGTATTTAACTCGTTAGCACATTACAAAATCTTAGACTTGCCCAAATTGAAAGCCTTTGAAGATGACAAAATATATGTTGATTAAATGTCGAAAAAGTCATCTGAGAGAGGGTTGAAAACATTTTGGGTGAAAGGAAAAAGTGCCGGTTACCAGTATTTTCTCATTTTCCCACAATGCTTTCAATTTGTGTAAATCTAAAATTTTATTTTGTAGTGAAGACTGAACTTGCTTAGGTACAATGCTGAATTTTACTGGATGAAAACACTGTAGAACAAACTGACAGCCAGGGTCAAAGAATAGAACGGCTCTGCAGTGTTCAATTCCTATTGAATTTACTATTGTTATCCCAGCGTATTAAATAAATCATTATTTCACACTTATATATTGATTTAAGACAACAATTGTCTGAGGAATTTTATTAAAATTTGTGTTTTTGTGTAGTAAATCTCAAAGTTCTTGATCAGACAGCATTTTGCTTTTGCAAATGATCACTTACTCACAAGGGAGACTACTCCTGTGTGCAAATCTTGATATATATGGGACAGAAAAGTCTGTTGTAGGAACTCTGTATAGTCCAGTATGGATTCAGGTATTTTGTACTTAAACCCTAGGCTGCTAAGCACGAATCACTGACCTTTTGCGGATGGTGTAGATCAAGGTCAGACTGCACAGAATGTGCAGTCTGATCTTGGATCTACACGGTCCAATAAGGAGATATCTTTCCCCGAAAAAACACCTTTGAAATGGCAAAATTTAGATTTTTACTATTGGCTGGAAAATTTCATTTCACTTATTTAGCAGGATAAGGGTTAAATCATAATACTAATGTTATTTCATTTGTTGTTAAAATGTAGGCATGAAATAAATTTGAATTATCGTTTTAATGTAACAGATTTCAATATACTGCAGCCATACATTCCTCAGTCAAAGTTTGGAGGAATCTCTGTCAAATTTATTCATGTATCTAACTCTTTACTACATGACAAAATTTTAGACTTTTCCAAATTGAAAGCAGTTGCAGACCACAAATTAAATCTGGCTGAAATAATAGGATTTCCCTGAGAATGTCACTGGCCTTGAAGGAAAACAGCTAGCAAAGTTTGTGTTAGTTACTCATCTAAATAGAAGAAATGTCTGTAAGTAATTGAAATAGGAAATAAGTTAATTTGCAGTAGGATTTGTCAGTGTGTCAGTGATAGGAAAACGGTTAATGTACTTTTAGATATGGACAATGTACCTGCTGGTTTGTTATAATAAACATGAAGAAAAATGTGGAAGAAATCGGTCAAATAATATCGTAATACATGTATATGTACTGTACTCGAGGAAATACTTAACCCTTTACCACACAGTGCAGAGTTTTGATGACCTTGAGGAAGATGATTTTTTGAAACGTTGTAGGAAAAGGAGAAAATGCTGGTAACCAGCACTTTCTCCATTTCTCACAATGTTTTCTACCCTATCACAGACAGAAAATATCATTTTAGCTACATTTAATTTGTTGTCTGCAAATACTTTCAGTTTGGTCAACTTCAAAATTGTGTGGTTTGGAAAAGGATTGATTAGAATAGTTTAAACTCTGTACCAGATGACAATATTTTGAGCTTTTGAAAACATAGTGGGAAATGGGGAAAATTCTGGTAACTTGCATTTTCTCCTTTTCCCATAATGTTTTCTACTCTATCAGAAACAAAGTCTGTCATTTTAGCCACGTTGTTGTCTGCAAAAGCTTTGAATTTGAACTAGTCCAAAATGTTGTCGTTTGGTAAAGAATTAATTTTGCAGACAACAGATTTAATGTTGCTGAAATGATGAACATTTTTGTAAAAAGGAAGGAAACATTGTGGAGAAGGAAAGAAAATGCGGCTTAGCAATATTTTCTCTTTTTCCCACAAAGTTTTCAATCACATTTTATTGAAGGTCATTAAAACTTGTTTGTTTGGTAAATAGTAAAGGAAATTATTTTATGTGCTTTATCTTAACCCTTTACCACACAATCTCTAGTTTTAATGACCCAGGAGAATAAGGCTTTTGAAAACACTGTGGGGAAAGGATAAAATGCTGTATCCAGCATTTTCTCCTTTTCCCACAATGTTTTCTATACTTCCCAATACAAATTTCAATTTTTCAGTAGTGTTTATTTTGTTGTCTGCAACTGCTTTCAATTTGGACTAGTCTGAAATTTTGTCGTTTGGTAAAGAGTTAAAGTGGAAATAGAAAACTCATATTTCTGTTGTCATTTGGTTTTACTGCAAATGTAAATGAGATTCTGTTTTCGGTAAATTATCCAGCAGTAGTTCTGAATGATTATATTGGCAAAGCGATCTCTACCAAGACTGTTTTTGCTGGACGTGTCTGTCTCAAAACAGTACCTGGAAATGGCTAATATAGTTGTGATAATACATGTCACTCCTTTTTTTTTTTTTTTTTTGACTCTCTACCTCACAACCCTGAGTTTTACAGACCCTGACAGAAAGGACTTTTAAAAACATTGTGAGGAAAAGAAAATATTAGTAACCAGAATTTTCTCCTTTTACCACAATTTTATGGTTTATTGCGAAACCAGTTGCATCACCTTCACAATAATTTCATCATTGGTTACTTATTGGTTATTAACCCTTTACCAGATGACAAAATTTTAGCCTTGTCCAAATTGAAAGCATTTGCAGACGACAATTTCAATGTGGCTCAAATGGTGCAATTTTTCTTTGATAGAGTAGAAAACATTGTGGGAAAAGGAGAAAATGCTGGTTACCAGCATTTTCTCCTTTTCCCACAATGTTATCAAAAGGCTTCTTTCCCAGAGGTGTCAAAAGGCGGCATTGTGCGGTAAAGGGTTAAAGAGATTATTGTTATTATAATCTTTACTTTTATCATTATTGCTTGCGTACACCTTTTTCATCGGTCGCAGCTGACAACTAAGAAAAACACTTAGGGGAAAAAAAGGGAGAAATTGTTCAGAGCAAACAGTATCTCCTTCTGTCTCAGTGTTTGAACATGTACCTATGTATTCAAGCTTTATTCATCATTGATATTGATTATGCATGTTACAAGAATGTTTTCAAAGACTAATGCACACATTTTTTGTGAGAGATGATTATGCTTACAGGTTAGTGCCTTTGGTATTCAAAACTGGTTGTGATATTTTACGATTAGTTATACACCCGCAAACGAAGTTTGTGGGGGGTATACTGGAATCAGCCTGTCGGTCGGTCAGTCGGTCATGCGGTCGGTCGGGCAGTCGGTCTGTCCGCAAAATCTTGTCCGGACAACTCCTCCTACAGTTTCTGTCTGATTCACGTTAAACTTGGCAGAAGTGTTCATTAGGAGCTGTAGATGTGCAAGACACACATTTTGTAAAAATTCCATCAAGAATTACTGAGTTATTGCCCCTGATTTGACTTAAAAATGCTTGTCTGGACAACTCCTCCTACAGTTTCTGTCTGATTCACTTTAAACTTGGCAGAAGTGTTCATTAGGAGTTGTAGATGTGCAAGACACACATTTTGTAAAAATTCCATCAAGAATTACTGAGTTATTGCCCCTGATTTGACTTAAAAATGCTTGTCCGGACAACTCCTCCTACAGTTTCTGTCTGATTCACTTTAAACTTGGCAGAAGTTTTCATTAGGAGCTGTAGATGTGCAAGACACACATTTTGTAAAAATTCCATCAACAATTACTGAGTTATTGCCCCTTATTTGACTTAAAAATGCTTGTCCGGACAACTCCTCCTACAGTTTCTGTCTGATTCACTTTAAACTTGGCAGAAGTGTTCATTAGGAGCTGTAGATGTGCAAGACACACATTTTGTAAAAATTCCATCAAGAATTACTGAGTTATTGCCCCTGATTTGACTTAAAAATGTTTGTCCGGACAACTCCTCCTACAGTTTCTGTCTGATTCACTTTAAACTTGGCATAAGTGTTCATTAGGAGCTGTAGATGTGCAAGACACACATTTTGTAAAAATTCCATCAAGAATTACTGAGTTATTGCCCCTGATTTGACTTAAAAATGCTTGTCCGGACAACTCCTCCTACCGTTTCTGTCTGATTCACTTTAAACTTGGCAGAAGTGTTCATTAGGAGCTGTAGATGTGCAAGACACACATTTTGTAAAAATTCCATCAAGAATTACTGAGTTATTGCCCCTGATTTGACTTAAAAATGTTTGTCCGGACAACTCCTCCTACAGTTGCTGTCTGATTCACTTTAAACTTGGCAGAAGTTTTCATTAGGAGCTGTAGATGTGCAAGACACACATTTTGTAAAAATTCCATCAAGAATTACTGAGTTATTGCCCCTGATTTGACTTAAAAATGTTTGTCCGGACAACTCCTCCTACAGTTTCTGTCTGATTCACTTTAAACTTGGCAGAAGTGTTCATTAGGAGCTGTAGATGTGCAAGACAAACATTTTGTAAAAATTCCATCAAGAATTACTGAGTTATTGCCCCTGATTTGACTTAAAAATGCTTGTCCGGACAACTCCTCCTACAGTTGCTGTCTGATTCACTTTAAACTTGGCAGAAGTGTTCATTAGGAGTTGTAGATGTGCAAGACGCAACTGTCGTGAAAATTCTATGAAGAATTAATGAGTTATTGCCCCTGATTCACATTTAAAATGCTTGTCCGGACAACTCCTCCTACAATTTCAGTCCGATTCGCTTTATACTTGGCAGAAGTGTCCATTTGGAGTTGTAGATGTGCAAGACACACATTTTGTGAAAATTCCATCAAGAATTTCTGAGTTATTGCCCCTGATTTGACTTAAAAATGCTTGTCCGGACAACTCCTCCTACAGTGTCTGTCTGATTCACTTTAAGGAGGTCTTTTCTGTCATATGTATAGTTGGCCAACATTATGCGAAAAGGCACCTTTGGACATTTGCAACAAGTTTGGATCCAGACCAGCCGCTGTGTCTCAGACATATTATCAGATCATGGTCTGCACTTTTTTACACTCATTTAGTTTTGTGTCCAATTAAATTGATACTTTGCATAAATATTCACCAGGAGCAGTAGAGGTTCAAGATGTATTTTTCTCAAATGTTTGCCAAATTAATTACCCCTGAATTTACTCAAAACTTCTTGTCCAGAGAACTATTCCTTCAGTTTAAGTCTTATTCACTTGATATTTGTCATGATATTCACCAGGAGCAGTAGATGTGCAAAGCACAAATTTCATGAGTGTTGGCCTAATGATTACAGAGTTATTGCCCCTAAATTGACATTGCAGAGTTATTGCCCCTGTGACATGAAATATAGGGGCGGGGGTATTTATCACCTTTAGTGATAGTTATTCTAGTTTTTTCTATTTTCGTGTTTGAATGATCTAGCCATATTCACCAATTATTTTAAGTTGTATCCTAGTTCTAATTCTCTAGACTTTTTCTAGTTTAGAAAGTAACACTATTTCTGATTGGCTAAATTATTTGGTTTAGCCAATCAGGAATAGTGTTACTTTCTCAATTAGAAAGACCAAGGATGCAATTTAGAGTGATTGAAGAATACAGGCCCAGTAGATTGTTGGTTGGTAATAGTTACTTTTTCTTTTCAAATACAAACTTTCAGACTTCAAGGAAATGATAATTTGTTAAGTAGTAGAGATTAAGTACTTACCCAAGTTCTGAATAATCCTCCTTCCAATACTATTACAAGTAACAAAACAGAGATACATGTCCTGTGAAAGGGATGATGAAAAAAAAAAAAAAAAAATATTGCATTGAAAGTTTTCCAAAAAAAGGTCGTTTCCCATATTTTTTTTTCCAAAGCAATCCACTGCATTGGCAATAGGTATATTGGTTTGATATTGGGCTTATTCATGGCAGAGCCTCGGTAGCTCAGTTGGTAGCATGCCGGACTTGAGAACAGGAGGTCGCTGGTTCGATTTCCAATTTCTTTCCGAGGATTGATGGTAGTCATTGCAACAGGATTCATTCCTCTCTCACCGCTGACCATTGCTGCGACAATGGTTATGCGAGAAAGCAGCCAGTGGCTTGGAAAGAATATTGTGCGGAATAATGGTGAAAGAAACTCCAGGAAGGCATGGATAGGTGCACTGGCCGCCATGATATAACTGAAATAATGTTGAAAACAGCGTTAAACACCATACAATCAATCAGTCAAGCTTATTATAAGCCTATCAGAAGCTATTATCAAGTAACCCTTTCCCAAATGACAAATTTTAGCCCTCTTCCAAATTGAAAGCATCTGCAGATGACAAATTTGAAAGTGGCACAAATGAACTTCAGGTTTCTTGACAGGGTAGAAAACATTGAGGGAAAAGGAGAAAATGCTGGTTACCAGTATTTTCTCCTTTTCCCACAATGTTTTCAAAAGGCCTCTTCCTTAGGGACATGAAAACATGGGATTGTTTGGTAAAGAGTTAATTATATACAATACATGCCCATCTCTCCATAATCTTTTATTTTTAAGTTAAAGAGATAAGTTGAATTTAATGAATCCATTATGATATGATGGCATGTTTGGTATAAATGCATAATGGAGATGCATTAAATCCCCTTTTGCCAGAGCACCACTCACTCATATTTGTGAAAAATTAAAGATATTTAATTTGCTATGAAGCATTACCACAAATTGTTCATCTATTTTTTTTTTTTTTTCATTCTGTATTAGTTTCACTCAAGAATTGTTGATTCTTTTTTCTGTTTGTTCTTGTGTTTCATTGTCTGTAAAATTAGCTTTTGTCCTTTGTTTGTAAATATATGAGCCATGCTCTGTGAAAAGGGGGCTTAATTTATTTGCGAAAAGTATCGACCCAGGTCAGCCTGCGCAGACTGCGCAGGCTGACCTGGGCCAAAACTTTTCGCCGTTGGTCATTGATCTGTATGTCTAAGGATCAGTGCACCTCTTGAATCAGTTGGTTGTTACACAAAATGGATTTTGTGGATCTATAAGTATGTATCGACATGCTCAATGTCATGTATCACGGAGATACATTAAGCCCCCTTTTGCCAGAGCAAGCCTCATATAGTTTATTGAACCTAAATGTCAGCTTTCGTGTATTGTCATGTTTCCTTGGGATAATTTCATATACACTCAGCAAAACTTGTAAACCGCCAGTTTTGTTTCTCCGGTAAATTTGACCATATAATAGACGGTTAACGCTTTCCCAGGCGACAAATTTTGGACTGGTCCAAATTGAAAGAGTTTTAAATTTGATGAAAATGGTAGAAAGTTATCAAAAAGGGTAGAAAACACGGTGGGAAAAGGAGAAATTGCTCATTACGAGCAATTTCTCCTTTTCCCACAGTGTTTTCAAAGGACTTGTACTGCAGACACGTGAAAACCAGGGCTTGTTTGGGAAAGGGTTAAATAAAAACAAATTGTAACATATATCTTGAGGTTAGCCATGGTATTGTGATGAAAAGATTCTCGATTCTGCCAATAGAGGGCATGTCTTTTTAAAAAGAGGGAAAAACACATCAGTTGTGCATTTGTGGTGTCTATGAGCCAAAACAGGTTAACTCTTTACCACACGATCCCGACTTTTAACGACCCTGAGAAAGAAGCCTTTTGAAAACATTGTGGGAAAAGGAGAAAATGCTGGAAACCGGCATTTTCTCCTTTTCCCACAATGTTTTCTACTCATCCCAAAACAACTTTCAGTTTTTGCTTCACCTTTATTTTGTCGTCTGCAAATGCCTTCAATTTGGACTGGTCCAAAATTTTTGCCTTGTGGTAAAGAGTTAAAAAAGAAAGCTTAACTCTGTACCAAATGACAAACTTTTAGATCGATCCAAATTGAAAGCAATTGCAGATGACAAATATGGCTCCGATGATGGAATTTGTGTCTGAAAGAGTAGAAAACATTGTGGGAAAAGGAGAAAATGCTGGTGTCCAGTATTTTCTCCTTTTCCTACAATGTCTTCAAAAGCCTTCTTTCTACAGTGTCGTTAAAAGTCGGGATTGTGTGGTAAAGAGTTAAATTACTGAAATTTTGTCAGCAATAAGAGAAAACATGCGAGGACTGCAATATATCTGCTTAGATTCTACACAAAGGACCAGTCTTATACCCACAGCTCTCCGGACCAATCAGATTGTCGCCATACTTTGTTTTTTAACCCTTTACTGCACAGTGACGCCTTTTGACGCCCCTGGAAAAGAAGCCTTTTGAAAGCATTGTGGGAAAAGGAGAAAATGCTGGTAACCAGCATTTTCTCCTTTTCCCGCAATGTTTTCTCCCCTATCAAAGAAAAGTTGCATCATTTGAGCCACAATGAAATTGTCGTCTGCAAATGCTTTCAATTTGGACAAGGCTAAAATTTTGTCGTCTGGTAAAGGGTTAAACAAAATGCAGATACATCGAAGCAGGTACATAGAAGCAATGGTTTAACATTTTTTACATTTCTTGTGCTCTAACCAGCACTGTTCCAATAAGAGAAAATATGAGAATTATTTTCAGCAAAAAACATATAATCAGAGAAAACAAGTAAGAAGTTTTCAAGAATTTGATCTTCAATTTTCAATGTTGAGTGAATGGTTGTGAAATAAGCTCCTTTAGCAATAACAAGTCAATGAATTATTTTCAGACTTAGACTGAGGTATATTTTTTACACTGTTCAATCATACTGCAAAAAGTCAAACCTAATGAAACATCTCTATTCTGGACATGATGCAAAAAGAGGTCTACAGGGAACTACATGTTATGAGTGGCAGTTTATAAATTTTGTTGAGTGTATGTAGTATACGTGTGAAAAGTTTTAGTTGTAACAAACTTTTTCTATATTTCCAAACTCTGTTTATATATACACATGGTAGTAAAGCAATTATTGTTCACTTTACACAAAAAAATCTTTTGTTTTGATGACCCTGAGGAAAAAGGCTTTTGCAAACATTGTAGGAAAAGAGAAAATGCTGGTTACAAGCCTTTTCTCCTTTTTCTACCTTTTATTTTTACTCCTACAAAGATGAATTCCATCGTTGGAGTCATGTGCCGTGATTCATCTGAAAATGCTCTCAAGTTGGACAAACCTAAAAGTTTGTAACCTGGTAAAGGGTTTTAACCCACAATAGCTCATTATTTCTGAAACAAATATACAGCAAGAATCTTTGTTAACCCTTTACCAAACGACAAAATTTTCGACTCGACCAAATTCAAAGCATTTGCAGATGACATTATATATGTGGCTTAAATGATTGGATTTGTTTCTGAAAGGTTAAGAAACATCATGGGAAAAGGAGAAAATGCTGGTTACCAGGATTTTCTCATTTTCCTATGATGTTTTCAAAAGTCTTATTTAAATCTCATCATTGTGTAGTAAAGACTTCACCTTTTACTAAACGACAAAATTTTGGACTCAACCAAATTGAGAGCATTTGCAGACAACAAATTAATTGTATTTGAAATGATGACTTCTGTCTTTGATTTGGTAGAAAACATTGTGGGAAAAGGAGAAAATGCTGGTTACTAGCATTTTCTTGTTCCCACAATGTTTTCAAAAATCCACTTCATTGGGGGTCGTTAAAAATCGGAACTGTGTGGTAAAGAGTTAAATATGGAAAGCATAAATTCGCTGTTTACCATACGACAAAATTCTAGACTTGTCCGTATTGAAAGCATTCGCAGACGACAAGGTAAATGTAGCTCAAATGATTGGGTTTGTGAAAGGGTAGAAAACATTGTGGGAAAAAGAGAACGTACTGGTTACCAGCATTTTCTCGTTTGTCCACAGTGTTTAAAAAAGCCTTTTTCTTCATTAGATTTGTTAAGAGACGAAATTGTTTGGTGAAGGTTTAAGGTGGAATTCATGTGAAAACATTGTAGCAAAAGGAGAAAGTCATCAGTTTGAGCAATATTTCCTTTTGTAAGATGGTTTTCAAGCTACATGATTGGTATTAAGTATTTTCATGTGTATTTACCTTCTTCAGCTCTTTACCAAACACCAAAATTTTAGACTGGTTCAGATTGAAAGCATTTGCAGAGGACAAATCAAATGTGGCTAAAAATTTGAGATTTGTCTTGGGAGGGGTAGAAAACATAGTGAGAAAAGGGGGAAATGCTAGTTACCAGCATTTTCTCATTTTCCCACTATGTTTTAAGCTGTCTTTGGGTTGTTAAAAGTCAGGATTGTTCATAAAAAGTTTACTCTTTACTGAGCAACAAAATTATAGACTGGTTGAAATTCAAAGCATTTGCAGATGACAAATTAAATGTGGCACATATGATTGAAGTTGTCTTTAAAAGGGTAGAAAACATTGTGGAAAAGGGAGAAATGAAAGCATTTTCTCCTTCTCTCACAACGTTTTTATAAACCTTCCTCCTTAGGATTGTTAAAACATAGGATTGTTTTAACCCCTACCAGAAGACAAAATTTTAGACCTGGCCAAGTTGAAAGCATTTGCAAATGACAATTTGAATGTGACCCAAAGGTTGAGTTTTGTCTTGGAATGAATTGAAAACATTGTGGGAAAAGGAGAAAGTGCTGATTGCAAGCCTTCTTCAGGGTCGTTTAAACACAGAATTGGGGGGGGGGAGGGTTAATTGTATTATTAATTTTCTTGTACATGTTAGATAAATTATAAATTGTTAATCAAGAAAAAGGTGAATTCGTGTACATGAATTCTTTTTGGTTTTAAAAATATTTTGAATGAAGCAAAAATTTCATATTGTGGGGAAAATCTCCGTAATTTCAATCATTTCTTCCCCCTTTTTTTTTTTTTTTTTTGTGGGGGAGGGGGGGAAGGGGGGAAGGGAGTCGTTCTTGTGTCAGTATTGAAAGGTTTGAGAATTGAAACCTTATAGTCCAGGTACAATCCTTGCTTGAGGGGCTTTTCTTTTGTAGGTGATACTTTAAGGCTCCAGCCTAGTAATTGTGAAACCCAGGACACATGAATAAGTAAGCTGTTGCTGTTATATGACTAACAATGTTGAAAGCATCATTAAACTCCATTTAGTCAATCAATCTCTTATTGTTTCTTGGAATTTTTTAGATTCAATGAACAATATTAGTTGTCCCACCAGATGGCAGGGCACTTGGAGACTTTTTCACAGTTGTAGAGAATCATGTCGCCTTCAGCTTGGGGAGACAAGATTCATGTCGCCTAAAGCCGAAGGCAACATGATTTGCCACCGCCGTGAACAAGTTTCAAAGGGCCCTACCAACGGACCAACAACTAATAATGTTCAGAGCATGTTATCCAATCAGATCGCAGGAAATTTCTTTGCAGTATAATAATTTATTATGTATACTTTCAATAATGTCTGTAATGCTTTTTAACTCTTTACCACACAACAAAATTTTAGACTTGTCCAAATTAAATGCATTTGCAGATGAAGAATTAAAAGTGGTTCAAATGATAAAGTATGTTCTTGATAGGGTTGAAAACATGGTGGGAAAAGGAGAAAATGCTGGTTTCCAGCATTTTCTCCTTTTCTCACATTGTTTTCAAAAGTTGTCTTTCCGAGGGTTGTGTGTTAACCCTTTCCCAAACAAGCCCTGGTTTTCACGTGTCTGCAGTACAAGTCTTTTGAAAACACTGTGGGAAAAGGAGAAATTGCTCGTAACGAGCAATTTCTCCTTTTCCCACAGTGTTTTCTACCCATTTTGATAACTTTCTGCCATTTTCATCAAATTTAAAATTGTCGTCTGCAAACTCTTTCAATTTGGACCAGTCCAAAATTTGTCATTTGGGAAAGGGTTATATGCAATGGTGTTATCAAAGCCATGCAAGCTTCAATATAATGCTTAAGTGTTTGTTATATTACCTTTTTTCAGTATCCTGACCAAGACTCTTACTTCTGGCCTGTTACATTTCTACAAATTACTTTCTTACTTATTAAAACCTCTAAATGTAGATATTTGGTTCTCATTTGTTGGCCATCTTTCTCAGAGAACATTCTGAAAACTGCACTTCTTCATTATGCTGTAAACTAATTAATAGTGGATATTTGTTTGTTAAAAGCCATTTTCAACATTTTTGCAAACAGTTCACCCATCCATGCTTTCCTGGAGTTTCTTTTAACAAGGTACTGCACACAATATTCTTCTGAAGCTAGGGTTGCTTTCCCTCATAATCATCGTTGAAACAATGATTAGCAGTGAAAGAGGAATGAATTCTGTAACACCCCACCCCTTCCCCCTGCGCTCCCAGGCTCAGCAGCCAATAGTAGAAGTACACATGTGGTTATATTTTGTGCGGTACTGATGAAAATGTTTATTTTTTTTATACTCATCCTTGAGATATCTGAAATGTGTCGTGTTTCATATTTATACCCCCCCACAACGAAGTGGAGGGGGTATACTGGAATCGCCATGGCTGTCCGTCCGTCCGTCTGTAGACACAATTTTGTCTGGAGCTTTTTTTCCTACATTTTTACAAGTACTGCACTGAAATTTACACATAATTTTTGGGTACATATGAAATTGTGCATGTGCAATTTTCACGACCTTGCTGCCATTGGTTGCCGAATTATCTCGCCTTAAGCTTGTTGCCCGTTGTAAATTTTAACTATGGATTTTTGCCCAGGGCATAACTTCCAAAGTATAGAAGCTAGGAATTTCAAACTTCACACAATGTTAGATCACATTAAGGAGAAGTGCAGTGTACAAGAACAGTAACTCTGTTTCATTTATTGTTCGAGTTATTGCCCTTCGTAAATTTTAACTTTGGATTTTTGTCCAGGGCATAACTTCCAAAGTATAGAAGCTTATGACTTCAAACTTCACACACAGATAGATCACTATAAGGCGAAGTGCAGTGTACAAGAACCATAACTATATTCCATTTATTATTCGAGTTATTGCCCTTTGTAAGTTTTAACTTTGGATATTTGTCTGGGGCATAACTTCTGAATCATTTAAGCTAGTGACATCAAACTTCATATACAGATAGACCACATTAATGAGAAGCGCAGTTTATAAGTACCATAACTCTTTTCCCACTTTTTTTTTCAACTTTTATTTTTTTACGAAACCATTCTGCATTCTGTGACAAAGAGCTGTTTTGTGACAAGGAGCTGGTGGGGGGGGGGGGGTAATGATCACTTTTAGTGATAGCACTAGTTACCAACAACAAAATCTTCCAAACTGAAAGCATTAGCAGACAACATATTAAATGTGTCCCAAATGAAGGGATTTACCTTTGAAAAGGTTGGAAAAAATATGGGAAAAGGAGAAAATGCTGGTTAGCTGATGAAAATTGGTCAGAATTTTTATCTTGATTACATCTTTGCCAAATTTGAAATTTAGTCATGTTGGGTCAAAAAATAGGTTACTGGGGCAAATCTTATAAAAAGTTTGTGTTCATTTCAGAGGCCATATTTTCTGTGTAATTCCTATGAAAGGTGATCAGAATGTTTGTCATGATGATATCTCGGACGAGTGTAAAAATGGATCACGTGGTGTGAAGAAGTATGTCACTGGGACAGATAGAAAAAGTCATGTGCAATCTTGGGCAACACTTTCAGCCTAGTTCTTATGAAAGTTGATAAAAATATTTCTCTTTATAATATCTCAGGCGTATTTAAATCTAAGTCATATTGGGTCAAAAAGTAGGTCACGGGGACAAATCTTTGCAAACTTTGTGTGCACTCTAAAGGCCATATTTTCAGTCTGATTCTCACGAATGTTTCCCGGTATATTTGTTTTGATGATAACCTAGTTCAACTTGAAAATGGGTCACTTCGGGTCAAAAGATAGGTCACCGGGACCAATCTTAGTCAAATCTTGTGTGCACTCCAGAGGCCACATTTTCAGTCCTATAAGCAGAAAAATGGTCAGAATATTTGCGTGGATGATACTACAAAGTAGTTTACGAATGGGACAAAGTTTGTCCAAAATTTGTCACTGGGACAAATCTTAAAAAGAAAAAAACCTTGTGCACATCCCAGAGGCCTCATTCTCTGTCCAGTTCTCATTACTTTTGACCAGAATGTTTGTGTCGATAATATATCTGACGAGTAAATAGCTTGGTCACGTAGGGTCGATTGGATGTTCTGTAAAGGGTAGAGCAAAGAGTGAACACCAGAGCCCGCACTCAACAACCATTCTTAACTCTTTACCAAACGACAAAATCATAGACCAGTCCAAATTGAAAACATTTGCAGACGGCAAATTAAATGTGACTTAAAAATAGAAATTTGTTTTCGGACGGGTAGAAAACATTGCGGGAAAAGGAGAAAATGCTGGTTACCAGCATTTTCTCCTTTTCCCACAATGTTTTTTCAAAAGGCTTCCTTTTTAGGGTCGTTAAAAGTCGGGATTGTGTGGTAAAGAGTCAATTAAGAACTGTCTCAGTCTTATTCTCCAGAATTTTCTTAATTTGAAAGTACTGCATCTTCTGATTGGCTAAACCATTTGGTTTAAAATAGCCAATCACGAGTTGTGTTACTTTCAAATTATGCAAAATCTCAGACTTAAAGACTAAGAATGTTGTTAAGAATTGCCTCAGGGCCAGTATTCACCAACCATTCTGGATAACATCACAAGCAAATTGTTTAAGTCAACCAAAAAATAAAATTCGGCACACCTCGGGCGATACGGTGATCAAGTCTCTCTGCTGTATCATGTAGCTTGATATGGTGTCGCACCACTGCGAGACTGCTTCCGGGTCGTAGTAGTCAAAAGTAGTCCCATATGAAATTTTGCAGTCGCACTTCTGCTGCACTGTTTCATGGAGCTGAGATGGCTTGGAGGTATATAATTTATATTTGCTTCAAATTTGGGCATTGGGGGACCACTTAGATGCATTTGTAATGTATTTTGACAGGACTATTTCATATTACTGGAGGAACAAAAAGTTGGGGTCATGGCCGTGAACAAGTGTTCCTCAGTGGGCAAATTTTAGGGTGCCTGTACTGGTTGGAATTTGGCGAAAAACGCAATCGGTTGACATATTGGGTTTTTTTTTTTTTTTGCATTTTTTTGTAGGCCTATGGTCATACTTTGGAGAACAACAGACCGAGAAGCCAGAATTTTGCCATTAAGCGATCTGTGGAACTCTAAACATTGTCGATTTCGCTCTATTTTCAATGTGGCCAAAAACCAGTGGTGTGACACCATATGCACCTACGAGGTACATTTCTTCGCTGGAAGTAACTTTACGCTGTTTTCCCATAATTAAAATTGCAAAGCTCCTCTCAAAAAAGAAAAGATGAGTCACAATTAGCTATCGATATCTTTATGTCGTCGCTAAGCGATTTACCTGGGCGCCACCATTTTCCAGGTCATGTGATTGGTAGTTCAAAATGGACACCTTTATACGGACGAGGTTAAATGTGGGTACGGAATCGGCCGAGTTGTGACGAGTGTCAAAAATATGTTACTTTCCAACTCTAACATAAGTCTAAGGTGGGTGAATATCTGCCAAACATTTAAAATTTGGCTCTGATTCTAAATTCCAAGACTAGCAGTCTGATTGGCTAACGCAAAATTTCTCAACTAATCAAATGGCGAGTTTCCAAGTTTACGCTTGGAAAAGCGCTAACGATAAGAACATTGCTGGTAATGAAATAAAAAAAAAAGTGGGGGCACGGGAATGACCCATGCTCTGTGAAAAGGGAGCTTAATGAATTTGCAGAAAGTTTCGACCCAGGTCAGCCTGCGCAGTCCGCGCAGGCTGACCTGGGTCGAAACTTTTTGCTACCAGTCAATTTTCTGCCTGTCAAAGGACCAGTCTATCTCGTGATTCAGTCGGTTGTTATGCAAAATAGATTTTATGGATCCATAATTATGTGATGACTTGCTTGGCACCGAGCATCACGAAGATGGAATAAGCCCCCTTTTGTCAGTGCATGGCTCAAATATTTTTTACACTGTCGTTCCGAGATACGACTGCGCAGTCTGTACAAATTATGTTACTGATCTACTCTCAACATTATTGCGCTAATCAAGTGGAGAGTTACATTTACATACATGCATTCAGATCTTATGTAGAAAATGCTTGTTAAATCAATCAATCAACCAATGAACTGGGCAGAGGATTGATCACTCACTCACTCACTCAATCAATCAATCAGTCAGTCAGTCAGTCAATCAATCAATCAATCAATTAGTTGTATTTTCTTCAAAATAAACAATGTACATTTAGCGTCCAAAGTCTACTGCATGTACAAAGCTGTGGCTTAGATATGCTAAAAATAATGCGGTGACTTATTAATGATATGACAAATACTGAAAATGGATAAAATCGTAGAAAAATAATTAACTTTTGACACATATTTCAGCCTGATCAAGCAGAGTTCAGCGTAGAAGAGGTCGATACTTTTTCAACCTTAGCTCGGTAGCGCAGGCGGTAGCGTACAGACCTTAAGACCAGGGGAGTCACGCGTTCTAATCCCCAGTTGGGCCATTTCTTTCCGAGGTTTGTTGATTGCATGCCTTTTTCAACATTATTTCAGTTATTTTGAAGCGGCCAATGCACCTATCCATGCTTTCCTGGAGTTTCTTTTACCAGTACTTCGCACAATTTTCTTCCCAAGCCACTGGCTGCTTTCCAATATAATCACCGTCAAAACAAGGACCAGCAGTGGGAAGGCATTAAATCATGTCTCAATGACTATTATCAATCTTCGGTAGAAGTTTGACTGAGCTTGGAATTCGAACCAGCGACCTGCTGGTCTCAAGTTCTGTGCGCTACCGACTACGCTATAGGCCTCGGCGATCTTGGATCTACAATTTCGTATGTGGTGAGATTTTGGATAGCTTTTGCGGACGGTGTAGATCATGATCAGACTGCACAAACTGTGCAGTCTAATCTTGATCTACACCGCCCGCTACCTAACGCTAAAAATTGGCAATATCTGGCTTTAAGCTATTAGCTTGAATTTGTTCACTCTTTCGCTGCCAAGTAAATGAACCCGATTCTTCTCAGAGGTCTAAAACTATATTTTCATTGATATTTAGGACGATTTTTGTCAACGTCTAGCATTCGGTAGCGGACGGTGTAGATCAGATTGCACGTTTTGTGCAGTCTGATCTCGATCTACAACGTCCGCAAAAGCTATCCAAGACGACATTGGCAGTGAAAGAGTAATTTACCTGGCAGTTAAACTCTTTGACAAACAATCCGTACTTTAGTGACCCTGAGGAAAAGGGCTTTTGAAAACATTGTCGGAAGAAGGTAAAATGCTGCTAACCAGCATTTTCTGATTTTCCTGCAATATTTTCTGCCTTTAAATTTGAGCCACATTTATTTTGTCGTTTGCAAATGTTGGACTATTCTAAAAGTCGTTTTCTGAGCATGTCATATTCTTCGAAGATAAACCTGTCTACTGTGATGCATCACTATCCTGCACAGGATAAATATTAATACACGGTGCGTAAACTAAAAGTGCTGCGCTAAAAAAGTAGAAATAGGAAAAATGGCTAAAACCAATACTTCTTTGGGAAACTCTAGCTTGTTTTTAGCTTCAAATTTCCTAGAAATACAATTATTTTAAACGGGAAAAATGATTTAAAAAATACTACTGTTTACTGCAAATCTTTCTTTACGGCTTCTGAATATATTATAAAAAAAAAAACATGTCTATATCAATGTTGGGGTTATACCAGGCTATTGCCCTAGCTTTTAGGGGCTGTTCTTATACATGATTGGTGCATAGGTTATATGCTAGCTAACCATGGCTGGATGAATCGAACCAGGTAGCTTTGTTTCGAATAAACGTATCGATTGCCATTTTGAAAAGTAGCCCGGTTCTGTACCCAGAATGCCCATATCAGATTGGTACGTGTTTGACAAATGCCACCTAACGGAAGATAATGTTCTAAAATTAAGTCATTTGATAAAGTAAGTATTAACGGTTACATTGTTGATGGTTTTGTCCTCATATTTATCAAATACTCGGACATCTGTCAACTTGAATTTTTGGCAGGAATATATATATATATATATATATATATATATATATATATATATATATATATATATATATATATATATATATAATGTTTTAGAATCAAGTCACGAGTGGTGCAAAGATAGGCTTGCACGTTGCTTTGTCATCTGATCTTGATCGGCATCGTCCAGAAATGCCTTTCAAATTCATACATCGACTGTGAAGCAAGGTCATACAACTTCAATCAACCATATCAGATTAAATGCTTCCTGAAAGCTGAAGCAGTACTTGCACCATGATATGGTAGTTCCAAAGGTTGACTCCGCTCGTTATGAGGCTCGAACCAAGATTCTCTGATGTGAGAGGCCTATTATCTACGCCAACACTACTGTCTACTATGAGTATTGCACTGGTTAACCTTTTAATCAAACGACAAATTTTAGACGTGTCCAAATTCAAAGCATTTGCTGACGACAATTTGAATGTGACTCAAATGATGCGAGTTTTCTTAGATGGGGTAAAAAGCATTGTGGGAAAAGGAGAAAATGCTGGTTACCAGCATTTCCTCCTTTTCTCACAATGGTTTCGAAAGGCTTCTTCCTCAGGGTCGTTAAAACTCGGCATTGTGTGGTAAAGAGTTAATAGTTCGCAGTGCTGTCTTTTAATTCTCTTTCACTACCAAATCAAGAAATTTGATTTTTTTTTCAGGGTCCGTATTCACCAACCGTTCCAAAGAATATTCGTAGTCTTACTCTTCAAGATTTTCTAAATTTGAAAGTAATACAACTTCTTTATTGGCTAAACCAAATGGTTTAAAAGTTGTGTTACTTTCAAATTTAGAAAATCCGGAGAATAAGACTAGGACCGTTCTTTAGAATGGTTGGTGGGTAATTTTCTTTATGTCCTTCATTTTGCTGAAAAGAAGAATTTTTAACTTCTTATATATTTCAAAATATCATTCAATCCAAAACATCGTTGAAAAAGAAATAAGTTTTAAAAAAATGTAAAGACACACTTCAGTATCATTACGATTTGGTCACCCATCCAAGCACTAACCTTAGTAAGCGTCGCTAAACTTCATCGGAGAGCCGCGCATCATACCGCAGTGGTATGACAGCACATTTTCTGCGCGGGGTTCCACCGAATAAACATGTGCGCATTTTTTACCAATCACATATCACCATCTATTCATTCGGTTTCATTATACCAAGAAGTAGGCAAACAGCCACTGTATTCAGCCACGCCGAAAAACAATTCCAATGCTACTGAAGATGAATTGGGTCATAGTCTTGCATCGACTAGCGGATGGTGTAGCTCCAAAGTCAGACTGCATTTTCTGTGCAGTCTGATCTTGATCTACGCTATCCATAAAAGCTACCTTAGTAGTCATAATTACTGAGAGAGTTAAATCATTATGTGCGGCAGTTACCCTTTCGGCACCATAGGCGAAAACAGGGGCTTTTGTGGACGACATGGCTCAAGATCAGATTACACAGAACGTGCAGTCTGATCTTGGATCTACACCGTCTGTTTGTTTACCCTAAACTATCAGATAAAATATCTTTTTAAATGTCATTAGGCTGTATTTTCAGTCATCGAAATAGGCGCTGAAATTGTGAACACTTAGTCTGCTAAGCGCGATTTTATGGGCTTTTGCGGACAGTGTAGATCCAAGATCAGACTGCACAGAACGTGCGGTCTGACCTTGGATCTACACTGTCCGATACAGTGCATTTTCTCAGACGAGCAGACATTCTAAATCGTAAACTATGGGTTTTTAATCGGTCGGTAGACCGATTAGAGAGATGGCAAACTTCGGAAACCCGTCCGCTTAGGGCAAACTGATGTAACTGCAACTCGTAACAGCTTTTACTTACAGCGTTTAAACGCTAATACCTGCTGTGATGACCTTATTACAAAAACTACTTTTGACCCAGATAAGCGCATTTTTGACCCAGTTAAGCGCAGGAATAGTAATTATCGGTAAAAAGGCGTGAAGTAATGTCAAGTAATCCCATAATAACTTTTAAATTATGTAATAAAGGGCGGTTACAATTTGTTTAGTATTGAAGTATGTCATAATTACAGTATTATCAAAATCTCTGGCCAGCAAAAACTGGAGCAGTTTACTGTCAACACGATTATAAGAAATAGGGTCAATGATTAGCAGCAACTTTATGAATGAAAACGAGTGCGAATCAAGTGTATACGGTGATGTGAACACATCTTGCAGTCGTCTGCTGTCCATATCATTCGGCAAATTTCGAGTGATCCGTTGATAGTTATACGTAGTTACGGGATCGGCCGAGTTGTGACGAGTGCTCTCCGTATATGTAAGCAGGTGTTGAAAAGATGATAGGTCATTTTGGTCTTGAGAGGAATAAACTCGCAACAGTAAGGAGTTTGTAAGGAAACATTGCTTTATAAGAATTTGAAAATTTAAATTGCTCTGCCTAAGAGAAAACTGATGTAAATGCAACTCGTTAACAGCCGTAAGTTTAAAAAAGTAACCGGCCGTTGGTCGTTTAATGCAGGGATCGTATATGTGAGGCGAAGCGTGTGAAGCTGTGGGGACAAAGGGTACATAGTTGTGTAAAGGTTATGGACCTCGCGGAAAGGCCATTTCGTATACATTTTCAGAATGGACTGGCGATTTTCCGCTTGCAACCTTAGTACTAAGACTGTCCATTCACGATACTGACTGATTACGCTCAGCGTATGATGTATTAACCCTTAGGCTGCTAAGTGCGACACACTGACATTTTTGCGGATAGTATAGATCAAGATCAGACTGCACAGAACGTGCAGTCTGATCTTGGATCTTTACTAATATGTAGATATTTCTTTTTCCAAAAAAGAATAAGTTTGACATAGAATTTTTCGGGTTTTACTATTTTACTATTCGGTTGGAATTTCATTTCAATGTTTTAGCTGGATAAAGGTTAAATTGTTTTCACAGCCTTTTTTCCTCTCCTTCCAGCCATGGCACTACCACTTTACACAGTCACTTACATGTTTCTTCTTGGTGAGTTTCTGCAGACTGGAATCAGTCGTTAACCCTTGACCAAACAATCCTGTAGGGCTTTGAAAATATAGTTGGAGAAACTGGAGGTATTCAGCATGTTCTCTTTTTTCCACAGCGTTTTTCACCCATTTGAAAGATTTTCAAAATTTTGTCAAATAGAACTTTTTCATCGAGGATAAAAAACCCTGAATCTGTAACACAAATAAGCTCAGTTACTGTTATATTCTCCATAGCTGAATCAACGGACCAGGGAAAAAGTCTTTGCAGAGAGTTGAGTTTTAGACCAGACTACTCAGAACATGTAATCAGATCTTGGATCTGTCATGCCAGTTTTCCGAGTTATTCTACTCAAGACAGCAATGGTCCTGAAATATTTAGTCTGCTTTTCCAAGCTTAACATGTCTATTTTAACAGTTTAGCGCTCTATGCGTGCAAATGTCAGCAACATGTTTGTCTCATCGGCTATTCCATATTGGTCGATCCTCATCCTTTCCACATTTCAGATAAAGAGATCAAGGCTACCGCAGTTATGCTCTTGCTGATTAGAATGACTCAATACAATTACCTTTGTTGGCTATGGACAAGTAAAGTCGCTTTTGAAGACAATAAAAGATAAAGACCAGACTGTCCTTTGAACGCAATGCAATTCAATATCACAGACTTTTATATCTTAGATCTAATTGTCTGTTTATTTGGGATGTATATGGGAAAAAAAAAACGACCGTGAAATTGTAGCCTAATGTTTGATATTGTTTTCCTGACTGTAAAAGGCTAGTCGATTAACTAAGTGTTTTAACTCTTAACCAAACTATCCTTTTTTAATGCCAATGAGAAAGAAGTTGAGAACATTGTGAGAAAAGGGGAAAATGCAGGTTACCATTTTCTCCTTTTCCCATGTTGTTTTTACCCTTTCAACGATTCAAATCATCATTTAATTTGTTATGCGCAGGTGCTTTTGATTTGGACAAGTCTAAAATTTTATCATTTGGTAAAGAGTTGACGGTTAGGGAGCTATTGGGAATCTACATTCTTTGAAAGTATAATGTAGGAGATATTTGCCAGCAGACGTTTGGACTGGACGATTTGGCCCGCTAAAAAATAGGTAGGAAAGTTTGTCAAGATGAATACGATGTCTTGTTAAAAATGGAAAAATGAAAGGCCCACAAGCAGCCAAAAGTAAACAGTTCCAAAGTTATAATGCAGACATATGTTATACGGCTTTTATATGTTACAATACTGTTACCAAAGTTACAGAAAAGAATATGTGTATTTTTTCACTCTTTTTACTGCTGTTCATGATGAGTGATATCTAAAACTTGATAATGGGTATTGCTGATCAGAATTGTCACATATCTTTTACGTTCTATTGCTGTCGGCTGGCAAATATAACTTATATTTTAACCAATCGTTAAACTACTAATTTGTAAAAGACAGTTTAAAAAAGTGGAATCCTACGTGGCTCATTTGTAACGGTGTAGGATGTTTTGTCCAATACATAGTTCAAACATCTACCATTTGATTCGTGATTTCAAACCACTGTAGTTATTCCGTGTCGACCAATTACAGTGCTTACAGCACTTTGATTACTCTTGGCTCAGCATCTTCAGTTTAATTCATTCAGCCGCTTACAGGCCCTTTAGCTGCCAAAAGTAAATGACTGCGTTGTAGAATGCACTTAGATAGGAATCCTATCATTTAAAAATATAGAAATTATTGTAAAGATGAAAACCTGTTCTTGTACGGTCGCTCTAACTTTTAGTCGCTGGCAGAAAAATAAAACTTCCAAATTAGGTAAAAAGTAAACAAAAGATAGGACGACCCAGCAACTTTTAACTTAGTTTTAGATTTCATTTTTCTGCCAGCGACTTACACATGGACCGACCGTACAATAACAGATTGTCATGTTCACAATGAGAATGCATTTCAAAACCCTCATTGTTTACAATCGGCAGCTATTGGGTCTTTAAGGGTTTAATCTCTGTCAATTGGAGACATCAGACCGCTCTATTTACGTACGAGAGTGCTGACTGATGGTTTCGTACGTGAACTTTGACCGTCCGCAATTTTTGTTCAGTTTCATGTCAACACTGTCTCACCTTTGGTTATTCGACTGACATACGACTGACATTATACATGTAAGCAAAGAAGCGCGTTATCAAACCTAAAAAGTGCCTTTTACAATTACAGTTGCTTTTGCGGCCAGTGTAGATCAAGATCAGACTGCACAAAACGTGCAGTCTGATCTTTGATCTACAGTGTCCGCTTTTCTAAAACACTACAGACAAAAGAAAGCCATTTATCTCGGTTTCATTCTAGTTTAACAAGTAATTTGGTTGAACTGATATTCCCCGCCGAAAAAGACCCCCCCCCTTTTTTTTTTTTTTTTTTTAAGAAACATGTAAGAGGTATTGTGTTTTGTATGTGCAATCTTGAGACCTTTTTGTTATTGGTCCGTAGTGACATTATATATTAAGGCCCTTTTTTCCATGACATGGCATTTCGTTAAATAAAAGCAAATAATGACTGTCTGTGGCTTATGATAAACAATATAAATATGAATTTTCATAAAATTTTGTCCGGTAGTTAAAGAGATATTGGTCCATAATGGAAATATACATCAAGCCCCGTTTTCCCAATTCACGGCATTAAATAAATGAATAAAAGAAAATACCGGCGGAGTATCATAAGGAACACGTGTATGAAGTTTCATCGAATTTCGTCAAGGATTTTAGAGGATATCTGTCCGGACGGACGAACGGACAAACGGACGGACAACGCAAAAACTATATCACGCCTTCGGCGGGGGATAAAAATGACCATTAGGTTTATTAGGCGCTTTAAGCCTTTCCCAAACGACAAATTTTAGACTCTTTCAAATTCAAAACATCTGCAGACGACAAATTCAAAATTGGTACAAATGAGCTTAAGCTCTCTGACAGGGTAGAAAACATTGTGGGAACAGGAGAAAATGCTGGTTACCAGCATTTTCTCCTTTTCCCACAGTGTTTTCAAAAGTCTTCTTTCCCAGAGTTGTGAAAACCAGGGATTATTCGGTAATGGGTTAAGGGTACAGAAAATCCATCTTTTCGATCTTTGATACCTATTTTGTGATCCCTGATAGAAATGATATTTTAATCCCCAATTCTAAATCAGTCATACTGATTAATTAAACCTTTATAAGTCTCTTTTTCCATAAACATACGGTAATGTCAGAAGCCACACATACTATCATACGAGGAGTGTTCAAATATGAATACATCAAAACACATTAAATTTTATTCTTCATAGGTTTTACTGAAATTTTTATTTTGTTCCCTCAAAGTATTCACCTCCAACAGATACACAAAGTTTCAGTCTCCGGGTCCAATCTTTGAAGGCATTTTCATAGTCTTTTTTGGGTATAATATGAAAACACTGAAATACTGCAGAACCGAGGTGTTTGTGCTGAACAAATTTTCGACCTGCAAGGTAGTTTTTAGCTTTGAAAACAAAAAGAAGTCAAAAGGAGCAAGGTTAGGTGAATACGGAGGGGAGGGGGAGCACAACGACTCTTTCCTGCTTCAGAAAGTCTTGCACCTCGTGCAAAAGACAATGACTGAAACTGATGGTTTACACACATTGAAATAGAGTTGACAGAAAATGTATTCCAGTGTCTTCATAGAATAGCTACAAAAGACTATGAAAATGCCTTCAAAGATTGGATCCGGAGACTGAAACTTTGTATATCTGTTGGAGGTGAATACTTTGAGGGAGAAAAATAGTGAAACCTATGAAGAATCAAATTTTAGGTGCTTAGTAGATGCATTCATATTTGAACACTCTTCGTATTATGTGGCTTTTGTCCATCACACAGTCCCGAGTTTTCTCGATCTTGAGGAAGAAGGCTTTTGAAAACTTTGTGGGAACAGGAGAAAATGCTGGGAACCAGCATTTTCTCCTTTTCCCTGCAATGTTTTCTACTCTTTTTTTATTAACAAATTCTACTTTTCAGCCTCTTTCTACTTGTCCACAACTGTTTTCAAATTGGACTAGACTGAAATCTATTCCTTTGGTATAGAGTTTTTAAGGCGTTCAAGTCTTCACACACAAAACTTCCACTGTATCAGATATTGTAAATTTTGACTGGGTGTCAGCAGTGGACACAAAAACGCTTTCATCGGTTCTTAGGTTCACTGAAAGGAAAAAAAGAAAACCAGGTTGTAAGTCCAAGTCTCTCATAGAGCGCTTACACCAACTGCAAACAAGTTCAAATATTGAAATTTATTTCATGCTTTCCGGTAGGATATCGAGAAATAGCGGTGAAAATATTTTTCGATATTACATGGGTACGACCAGTGAGAATACCGACCACGGGGAGTTTGTACTGATTTTTATGGAAGTCTCGACAAAAAAAAAAAACGTTAGAAGCATGAAATAAATAGAATATTTGTTTTTTTCGGTGAAAGATCGAAATTTATTTCATCGAGTGAACATCATCGGTAATATTTTCACGGGTGGCTGCGCTGCGCCACTCGTGAAAATATTACCGATGATGTTCACTCGATGAAATAAATTTCGATCTTTCACCGAAAAAAACAAATATCTTCTATATCATACTTGTAAATTGGCTTCATTTGCACTGATATCACGCAAATAACCCGATAAACCTAATATTTCATCACACCGAGAGCGTCAACGTATCTACAGTAACCGAAAAGAGGTTGTTGGCATTTAAAGCTCGTGTCACATGTCATTTGTCGCAAAATGACCTCAGGTGCCTTGCTTTCTCAGCTGGGTAGTGCAACAAGGGTCAAATTCTAAGTTCTAAGACTAGCAATCTTATTGGCTAAGACAATGTATCTCACCCAATTAGATGGCTAGTCTCGGAATTCAGAATAAGATCTGAAATTAGAATTGTTGTTGAAGGTCAAGGTCTTGGCCTGTATTCACCGACCATTCTTAGTATCATTCTTAGTCGTATTCTCAAAAATTTTCTAAATTTCAACGTAACGCAATTTCTCATTGGCTAATCCAAATAAGCTATGCTCTGGCAAAAGGGGGCTTAATGCATCTCCGTGATCCATGATACCAAGCAACTCACCACAGAACTATTGATCCATAAAATCCATTTTGTCTAAAATCCGACTGTTTCTTGAGATAGACTGATCCTTTGACATACAGAAAACTGACAAATAGCGAAAAGTTTCGGCCCAGGTCAGCCTGCGCAGATCGCGCAGGCTGACCTGGGTCGATACTTTTCGCAGATGTATTAAGCCGCCTTTTTACAGAGTATGGCTCAAATGGTTTAGTCAGTCAGATATTGTGTTACTTTCTAAATCTAGAATAAGATTTACAATGCAATCTAGAATAAACTAGTGCACACAGACTTCGATGACTTTTCTTTGGGTGTTATTTTGCTAGAGACACGCATTATAGACGCCAATCGATTCCAACGTAATTCTTTTATCACGTTAATTTACAGTAAAATGCTAAATGTTTCCTAAAGCTAGAATGAGACTTACAATACAATCTAGTTATACGTACTCTTGTGAACAGTGTAGATATAGATCAGACTTTAAGAGAGATATGGCTGATCTGTATCCGAACTGGGCGATATTTTCTGAAAAAAGCATGGAAATTGCGATCTCTGCTATTTTCTGCATTCATATAGTAGTTGTTCACCCGTCAGCTGCTAGTTAAAATGAAACTTTCAAGCCAATACTATACAAAAACAAAATTCAGTTATCTCAAAGGAGTTTTCGGGAAGAAAAACATCTCTTGATCGGACAGTGTAGATCCAAGATCAGACTGCACGTTCTGTGCAGTCTGATCTTGATCTACACTGTCCGCAAAAGGTCCTGGAGTCACGCTTAGCAGCTCTAAGAGATAACGTTAGGAACATCCTTTGGCAATTTAGAAATGGAAATCGGAGCATGATTTGTAATTATCTAAAGGTGAAAAGGCCCTCAGGAAACTGTTTGATTTCAACGAATGAATATTCTGTTTTATCCTTTTTACTTCTGGAAATGATCAACAGAGCCAATTTCTGTTGACCCTTTACCAAACAATCCGCTGTTTTAACCCTTTACCAAACGACAAAAACTTAGACCCGTTCAAATTGAATGCAATTGCAGACGACAAAATTAATGACTCAAAAATTGAAGTTGAAAGTCGCTTGGGGAAGGGTAAAAAACATTGTGGGAAAAGGAGAAAATGCTGGTTACCAGCATTTTCTCCTTTTCCCACGATGTTTCCAAAAGGCTTCTTTTCTCAAGGTCGTGAAAACCCGGGATTGTTTGGTAAAGGGTTAATAGCCCAGTGGCGGCCAAAAGTAAATTACGTGATAAAATGCATTTTAATTTATATCACGCTATTTGCCAAGCTCCGGTAGCTCAGTCGGTAGCGTACAGGACTTGGGAACAGGAGGTCGCTGGTTCGATTCCCGGCTCAGCCAGTTGCTTTCCGAGGATTGATGATACTAGTAGTCATTGCGACAGGATTCATTCCTCTCTTATCGCTGACCATTGTTTCGACGATGGCTGTATATGAAAGCAGCCAGTGGCTGCCAGTAGTACTGGTAAAAGAAACTCCAGGAAAGCATGGATAAGTGCACTGGCCGCCGCGATATAACAGAAATAATGCTGAAAACGGCGTTAAAAACACAATACAATTATAATAAATCATCCCATTTAAAGGTATGGAAATTACTGTAATAAGATGACAATCTATTACTGTACGGTCTTTCCTAATACTAGACGCTGGCAGAAAAATGGTTTTTAAACCTAGGTCAAAAGTTGCCAGGTCGCTCTATCTTTTGTTTATTTGAGCAGCCTGTTTTGCGGTGCACTGCTAGAAGAAACTCCCGGACCGCCGTGATATATCTGAAATAAGGTTGAAAATGACGTTCAGATTATACATTAGGAATGCGTACAAAATGTCTCAGCCAATCAGAGGCAGTTCTTTGAATGTCGAATTGGAACAATATTGATAACTTCCGGTTAATACTATGTCTTGTCTTCTTTACTTAGGAACAAAAAAATGGGAACAATGCTCTGGCAAAAAGGGGGTTTAAAGCTTCTCCGTGATGTTTGGTACTAAGCAAGTCATCTCATAATTATGGATCCATAAAATCCATTTTGTCTAACAACCGACTGAGTCATGAGGTACTCTGATCCTTTGACATGCAGAAAATTGACCAATACGAAAACGTTTCGCCCTAGGTCAGCCTGCGGGGACTGCGCAGGCTGACCGTGTCGATATTTTTTGCAGATGCATTACATCTCCTTTTCACTGAGTTTAACTCATGTCCAACTTTTTTTACTCTTCCAGCCGAGAAAGACATAACTTCAGCGCCAAATACTCTCGGCAAAACTTCAAACCGACTGCTTTTGTTTCTCCTGTAAATTTGACCAAGTAATAGATAGGTGAACAAAAACAAATTGTAAACATAGAACCATAAAATAACACTACATGTTTGCAAATTCAAACAGAACTTTATCTGGTATATGGACGCTAAGAATCACCATGGCAACCCAGTGCAGTAAGACCACTGCAGCTCATAATTATATATTCTTGAGAATGGCACATCATTAGAATTAAGACTAATTTTGGCGCGCATTCGCACATAACGGAAATGACGTCAACATCATTGTATAACGTCTTCAGAACCGTAAAAAACAAGCGTTCAAAATTGTTATCTTGTTTTGTTAACGATGTCAATGGAGACAGGGGTGTGTGCGTCAGAGTGACATGCGACGTCATTAGAGCAAAGAGCTGTGATAAAATTTTGTGTGAAATTAGGAATGACGCCACAACAGACGAAACAGAAGATTGAGAAGGTTTCTGGAAAGCAAAACGTATGTCGATCACTGATTTACAAGTGGCACAAGAGATTCCGTGGGGGCAGAGAGGACATTGAAGATGATCAAAGGTGCGGTCGACCAACGGAAAAACGGAGTAACGGCAATGTTCTTTTGGTAAAAGATGGACAGGGATAGGCGGACAACAATTAGGCAACTATGCGAAGAAACAAGCTTAAATTATGGTTCTGTTCAGAAGATATTGACTGTAGACCTGAAAATGAGAGGATTAAGTGCGAGATGAGTAATGGTTGTTTCTTTGAGAAAATGTAACGACGTTGACGTCGTTTTTGACGTTATTTTGTGCTTGATCTGCGATGATCTCATTGGTATGGGTGTAGTAAATTCTTGTTTTTGTGTAAACTTACTGTAATTTTTATGTGAAATTTGTACACCATATTCATAAAAGATCAGAGATATTTTCTACAATTTTCGCTTTGTTTTTAAATAAAAAACAAAGCCTTTGTGGGCGGTGTCCACGAATTTATTGATCAACCCTCGTATATCTGGACGTTATCCACAGTATTGTAATGAAAAGGCGTTTGACACGATACAGCTATACAACTAGCTATTTAATTCTATACCACACAATCCCGGCTTTTAACGACTCCGAGAAAGAAGGTTTTTGAAAACATTGTGGGAAAAGGAGAAAACGCTGGTAACCAGCATTTTCTCCTTTTCCCACAATGTTTTCTGCCCTTCCCAAAACAAACTTCCATTTATCTGTAACATTTATTGTGTCGTCTGCAATTGCTTTCAATTTGGACCAGTCTAAAATTTTGTCGTTTGGTAAAGAGTTAAAGCCTCAGGGTTGGCCAGTACAGTGGCCTGGAGTCAATCTATAAGTAGATAGGTAAGTAGGCTATACGTCTCCCGACCGTTCAGTCAACCAGTCAGTTGGTCGTCAGCGATAATTAACGGCTTTATTCTTCAGCATGACATTCGAGCACGTTATTAAATAAACAATAGCTTTAATATCAAGGTGCAGAATTAACTTGTATAGACATGCGAAACTTCCTGCATTGATGACGTCATGTAACCATGGCAACTAAATTTATAACGATCATAAGCCATTTTCCCCTGATTTCCTGATAGCAAATTGACATTCATACTAGGTTTACAATACGCTATTTTTTTCCTTCTAATTTCCGGTAAGGTGTATATGATACACTTTATTAAGTTCACCTTTTACCAAATGATTCAAAGGATCCTCATGAAGAAGCCTTTCAGAAATGCCATTGGAAAAAGGTAGAGTGTTGATAACCAGAATTTTCAACTTTTCCAACAATATTTTCTATCCTTGTAAACAACTTATTATATCGTTTGTATCATTCAATTTTTCGTCTGTCAATTTGAACGAGTTTTAATTTCAAATTTTGTCGTTTGATAACCCGTTCACTGCTGACTATCCAATGAGAGGTACATTGCTATTCGGACTAACTAAACTGATTTAGTGTCACTACATCAAACAATGAATCTCTGAAATACTTTAGATTCTAAAAGAAACCATGGACCATTAAAAAGGGCCTGTGCTCGTGTAATGACGAATTTGTACTTCTCGGTTCATATCCTATGTAGAAAATGTACTCGTCGGTCCATAATCTATGTTGTAAACGTAATTCTCGGTCCATATTCTACATAGTAAATGTACATCTCGTTCCATATATTATGCAGAAATTGTACTTCTCGCTCCGTGTTTTACATAGAAATTTTACTTCTGGCTCCATATCTTATGCAGAAGTTGTACTTCTCGGTCCATATTTTATGCAGAAATAGTACTTCTCTATCCATATTTTATGTAGAAATTGTACTTCTCGGTCCATATTTTATGTAGAAAATGCACTTCTGGCTCCATATTTTATGCAGACATTGTACTTCTCGATCCATATTTTATGTAGAAATTGTACTTCTGGCTCCATATCTTATATAGAAATTGTACTTCTCGGTCCATATTATATGTAGACATTGTATTCATCGGTTCATATTCTATGTAGAAAATGTACTTCTCTGTCCATATTTTATGCAGAAATTGTACTTCTCTATCCACACTAGTATTTTATGCAGAAATCGTACTTATCGGTCCATATTTTATGTAGAAATTGCACTTATGGCTCCATATTTTATGCAGACATTGTATTTCTAGCTTCATATTTTATGCAGAAATTGTACTTTTGGCTCCATATTTTATATAGAAATTGTACTTCTCGGTCCATATTATATGTAGACATTGTATTCATCGGTTCATATTCTATGTAGAAAATGTACTTCTCTGTCCATATTTTACGTATAAATTGTACTGCCCAGCCTGTATTCTATACAGAAATTGTATCCGTCCGTCCATATTCTATGTAGGAAATGTACTACTCCATTCATATCCATTTTATAGAAAATGTACAATTCGGTCCATATTCTATGAAGATATTCTACTGCCCGGTTCATACTCTATGTAGAAATTGTACTCCTAGGTCCATATTCTATGTAGAAGTTGTTCTTCTTGATCCATATTTTATGTAGAAAATGTTTTTCTCTGTCCATTTTATATATGTAGAAAATGTACTCCGCGGTTCATATTCTATGTAGAAATTGTACTCCTAGGTCCATATTCTATGTAGAAGATGTTCTTCTTGATCCATATTTTATGTAGAAAATGTTTTTCTCGGTCCATTTTATATATGTAGAAAATGTACTCCGCGGTTCATATTCTATGTAGAAATTGTACTCCCCGGTCCATATATTACTTTGAAAACAAACTGTACTCCCCGGTCCATATACTACATAGAAAATCAACGATACTTCCCGGTCCATATTCTACGTAGAAAATGTACTCCCTGGTCTAAATTTCATATAGAAAAATGTACTCCCCGGTACATATTCTTTGTAGAAAAAGGGACTGAAGAAAACAAATTCTATACAGGAGAACATAATTCGTTATTCTATCGGGTCCGTGTCAATATGGAAATAAAAACGCTTCTACACTATGCCCAAAGATGTAACGTTTCTCCAGTTTAGCCAAATTCTGTAAAATATAAATCTTACTATCAATCAACCAACAAATATATGAGCTACGTTCTGGCAAAAAGGGGTTTAAGGAGGTTTGGGCGCTTTTCCTAATCAATCACAAGACTTGGCTTTCGACATTGTCAATCGATTAGAAAGGAACTTAGAAAAGTACTTAGAATTTATATTTATATTATAATTGGCGTGCAACACACGAAAAGGGGCCTTCGGACATATGCGTAAAAGTGTGTCGTCCCAGATCAGCCTGTGCAGTCTGTGACTAATCCGAGACGACACTTCCCGTTTTGTACGAATTTCTGTTTCACGAAAGTCTACTGAAGGAAAAGATCTTATGTAGTCGTAAAGTGTCGTCTCGGATTCGCCTGCGCGGACTGCGCAGGCTAATCCGGTACGACACTTTACGCAAATGTCCGAAGGTCTCATTTCGCATGTTGCGGGCCATATATCCATTACCGGATTAGGGGGCCGCACCTTGTGTGCACACAGTAAAGATGCGGCTCCTCACTTGGTGTGCGGAAACACTTTATGTCAGAGTTACTAGTCCTAATACATGTCGCACCGTGGCAGGTGGAACCCAGGAGAACCTATGATGGCACTTAACTATCCTTGTCTTCAGTACGTAATTACCATTACAAGATGTGAAAAGCATTATATCCGCCATGAAAGCATAATCTGTGACGTCATTATCTGTGACGTCATTTTTGTCAAGGGACTGTATTCTTTCGCATGCCTATCATTTCTTTCCCATATTCCCCTGTCGTTCGATGAACGTGACTAAGCGCCTGTGGACATTTTTCTTCGTATTGCCAGAACACGTTTGAAAACATTGTGACATCGTAACGATCAAATCCTCATTTGGACGTTTTTTTGCTTTTTATGTTTTTATATTTATTCATACATCGTACCAGAATTCATGCCACTTATCGCTATCCTACTAGAAGCGAGAGTTTCTTTAGTGTTTAACTCCTTTTTAACATATTCTTAGTTAAGTACACCTATCTTTGCTTTCTTAGAATTGTTTATTTTCACTCAATATTCTTCCCTAGGTATGGGCTGCTTTCCCACGACATAATTTTAAACCAGTTGTACATGACTTAAACAATGTAAATTGTCATTGGAAGAATAGAAAACATAGTGGGAAAAGGAGAGAATGTTGGTCAGCAGCATTTTCTCCTGTTCCACCAATGTTTTCAAAAGCGCGTTTTCTCGGGAACGTTATTTAAAACACAAAATTGTATGGTAAAGGGTTAAGACTATCCAAGAAATAAAAGGATGTCCAAATACATTAGAGTCATGCTCTGTGAAAAGGGGTCTTAATGCATTTGCGAAAACTATCGACCCATGTCTGCCTGCGCAATCCGCGCAGGCAGACCTGGGCCGAAACTTTTCGCTACTGATCAATTTCCTGTATGTCTAAAGGCCAGTCTTCCTTATGATTCAGTCTGTTATTAAAAAAATGGCTACGATAGATCCATGATTATGTGATGGCTTGATTGGTATCGTTCATCACGGAGATGCATTAAGCCCCCTTTTGCCAGAGCATGGCTCATTACTTTTTTAGTAACTCTTTATAACCATGCCGATGAATTTTGGCGTTTCAAAGCCAGAAGTATCTCATTTTCCACAATATTTTCGCTTGAATTCATGATGTTGGTCGTACGTATTTTACATGGATGAATTTCTATTCCGGAGTAAGGGGGGAGGGGATTGGCAGTTTTAATTATTTCTACGTGGAGAAAGGGAGTGTTTCAACTGGTTGACCCCCATGGCTAGGCACAACAGTAGCCGTTTTTCGCAATCAATTTTCGAGACTGTTGTTCGCATTAAACCTTTATTATTAAACGATCCCGAGCTTTAACGAGTCGAAAATAGATTAAATTGGAAAAAAAAGGAGAAAAAAGCTGGTGGCCAGCATTTTCTCCTTTCCCTCCCAAAGTAATCTACCCTTACGAGGACAAATTTCAATTCTTGAGCCACATTTACTTTGTCATCTGAAAAGGCTTTTAATTTGGACAAGTCTAAAACTTTGTTGTCTGGCTAAGAGTTAGACAGTTTTGATGATTTTCAGCAGAACGGCTGTGTCACCAATGTCGACCATGAATGACGTCATTAATTAACCGCTTGATCGCCAGAAAAAAAGAAAATGGATATATTTTCAGGCAGTTCAAAGACTCCGATTCCAATTCCAATCTTTTTCATTTTTTGTCGAGAGTATCAAATCAAAGATTTTCCGAGAGCGTAGATTCATGGCTACACAGTTTGTGCTGTGCAGTCTGATCTTGGTCTACAACATCTGTCAGAGCAACTGGAATCGTCCTTTGCACCAGAGAGTTAACAGAAAACAGCTCCCAGCATTATGTTAATCTTATTCCATACGACAAAATTTTAGACCCACCCAGATTGAAATCATTTACAGACGACAAAAATTGGTGTGGCTGAAATGACAAGTTGTGTGAGGAAGATTAGAAAAAATGGTTGGAAACGGAGAAAATCCTGGGCAACGCCGGATTGTTTGGTAAAGGGTTAAAGGCTCAAACCATTTTCATCGTTTTCAAATGGTATAGAAAAAGGAGAAAGCCGTGGTAAATTATAGTTTCAAACAAGAAACCATGTTGTAATTCTTCTTTAAAACTTGAATTGCTTAACTGATATCTGAAAACCCTTGTAATAAATATCTCAAGGTAAAATCTGAAATATTATAATGAGGTGGTAGGTATTTTGCATACGAACATGCGCACTGACACATCCGGTTCAAGCTGCACGAGTAAATATAGCATCTCTAGATTGCACATTTTAGTCGCCATTTTCAAAAAATTGAGACTTATCACCATAAAGCTTGACAGATGGCAAGAAGCTGAAAGAAAACCCGTCCTCAATTAGCCAGCGGTTTAAGTTGGTTACCCCTTTAATACAGATACCGCATATAGGTTTTACACATATATCACATTGGGGACTGCTTTAGCCAGTGATATTACCAATCATTGCGTCCCGTTTTATGTTGTAAGCTAGTGACAGGAGACATTTATCTGAAAATGAGTTTGGCTTCTAGGCTGTCCAGGCAGTCAAACAATTGTTTCGCATCGATTTAACATTTTCATTCGGGACATTTGTTTATACTATTACAGACCTCCAGATAAAAGGGGGTGATAGTATTCTAAATCCATTATTTCTCTTCCGAACCCTATGTTGTAGTTACTCATTAGAATCGTCTCGATGAGACGATTCTAATGAGTACCCATAACATAGGGTTTCGTGGAGAGTGATTAATATTTTCAATTTTGAAATCAAAATCACTCCCTCTCTCTGGAGCTCTGCTGTTAGTATCGATGCCATAAAAATCAACTGAATAGTTCGATTCAGTGTCGGTTGACTAGGTTTATAAAAGTTTTGTACCGAGTGCCTTCGGGTTACGAGACAAACCTGCCCCGGAATGTACCGGATGTATTGCTACAACGTGAACCAGCTGTAGCCCGGCTTGAGCTGATTCGAATATTACAGACCTCCAGATAAAAGGGGGTGATAGTATTCTAAATCCATTATTTCTCTTCCGAACCCTATGTTGTAGTTACTCATTAGAATCGTCTCGATGAGACGATTCTAATGAGTACCCATAACATAGGGTTTCGTGGAGAGTGATTAATATTTTCAATTTTGAAATCAAAATCACTCCCTCTCTCTGGAGCTCTGCTGTTAGTATCGATGCCATAAAAATCAACTGAATAGTTCGATTCAGTGTCGGTTGACTAGGTTTATAAAAGTTTTGTACCGAGTGCCTTCGGGTTACGAGACAAACCTGCCCCGGAATGTACCGGATGTATTGCTACAACGTGAACCAGCTGTAGCCCGGCTTGAGCTGATTCGAATATCTTCACCGCATCGTCCAGATGACTCCCAGTTGTATAAAATATTTTGCTGTACAACCGGTGCTGTAAGCCGTTCCATCAAATTTCATCCCGGTTAGTCCCGTTCGTTCAGCCTATAGCCCTGATTGACATAAATATACACTCTTGTTCCCGAATCACTTAACCAGAACCAACCTTCGAACGACTATGGTAAATGTGCGGAAGCAACCTTTGAACGACCATGGTAAATGTGAGAACGGGGCATAAAGGGGGGTATTCAAATTTTCATAATCTATAAATTTTCCAAAATGTTTTATCACTAGATAGATAAAGACTTTAGCTGGCACAGCACCAATCAATAAGAATTAAATGTACATGAAAAAAAATCTCAAGTTTATTCCCCTTATGGCTTCATAGTCTCGTAGCGTTTTTTCTATCTAGATTTTGTGCCATTATTTAGCAATGGCTTGTGGGAGTGGCACATGATCAATAGTATGCGTCGATCGTGTGAGAATGTGTTCAAATAAGCATGATGACGTCACATCTGATCTCATGAAAATAGACGGAAGTAGTATATATATTACCAATTTGCCGACAAAATCGCTAAAAAGTAGATCTTACTTGTTTTGTCGTCTAAGAGCGTTAATGCATCAATTGATGTAATATCTCAATTAAAGCAATATTCGTTTAACTGTGGCAATGGTTTAACAAGACGCATCAGCTAACCAACGCACCAGTTAGCCAACGCATCAGTTAACCAACGCATCAGCTAACCATCACATCATGCAATAGCAAACCAGCTAAAGCCTAACGAAGGCTCATAAGTAAGCTAGCGGGTTTATGAGTTAGTGGAGGGCTTAAGATTTTTGTTAAAAAAAAAAAAAAAAAAAAATTAATTTTTAAAAAATTTCATCATCACGCGTCATTGCATCAGTTAATCATTGCATTTGTTAAACCAGACAAACCCTTACATCAGTTAATTGCTTAACCTCCCCATCAACCAACGCATCATGCAACGGCTAGCCAGTTTATCAGTTAGTGGAGGGCTTAAGATTTTTAAAAAAAAAAAAAAAAAAAAAAAAAAAAAAAAAAAAATTATTTCTATTGACAAGAAATAAAAATGAATTAAGCAAAAATTTTTAGCAATGTATGTATTACGTAAGATGAATAACAAAAGAAAAGCTTTAGGACAAACAAATAGAGGGCAGTTGTCTTTTATTAGAGATGATTCAATGTATAGACTAATAAATACAGTGGAATTACCTATGGTTAGCAGTAAAATAAATGATAATATTGTTACTAGATTAAAAGAAAATGTAAGCAATAAATGTTTAGAGAGAGTATTAGTTTATTTAAATAAAGGAAAAGTTAAAACAGAAGATAGAAATAAAAAAATGAAACAAATAATACTTTTAGAAATTGATAACATTCATGAACTAGTAAAAAACAAAGTATGGAAATATACAGATTTACAGCAAAGTAAGAAAAGACGAGGAATAATATTGTTAAGAAGGGAGATATTGAATACCATAGATAATTTACGTGTTATTGAAGATATAATAAACAACAATGAAATGAATAAAAATTAAAAAAATTTTTAAATTTTTTTTGTCTAAATACAAAAATTTTTTGAACTAAAGTTAATAAATTGCGGTGTAAGTATAAGTAAAGAATGGAAAACTTTACAGACAATAACAGTCAAATACAAACACAAGAAAAATTTGATAATTTTTTTTATGAAGAGAGAGATGATATTGATGCTTGGTTTGATTACCATACAGAAGAGATAATATGGGATTTAAAAAGAAGAATTGATGCATATTTTGATTCAGTAAAAAATGAAGACCTACACATGAGGCTAGATGATTTAAAAGAGGAAGAAGAGTTAATAGAACTTGAACCAGATGAAGTAAAAGAAAAGATGAGGGAAGTTTTAGAAGGCTTGATTGATGATTTGAAAGAAGATTTAGAAGAAAAAATGAAAATTTAAAAAAATTTTAAAAAAATTTGATTAAGAAAAACCAACGCATCATGCAACGGCTAGCCAGTTTATCGGTTAGTGGGTGGGTTAAGATTTTTGATTAAAAAAAAAAAATTATTTTTATTTGTTAGACAGGAATATCGGGGGACGTATTTATCCAAGGATAAATTCTGTGAACCCCAAACACAGAGAGACTTAAACTTTGATATTCCTGCCTTAGTTAATGTTGAAAAGCGTTAAACTATCATAAGAATCACCTTTAACTCTGTTTTCTATACCTTAACATAAGAAAAAGTATAGATAAAGTAAGGCGAGTCATGACACTACCATGATATAACCATTTTTACATGCCTCCTCACCGAAAACGAAAGAGGAAGTTATTTAATGCACAACAAAATGGTAGTACATTATAATATCAACAAACATTTTTACCCTGTTTTCTAAAAAATGATTAACTTGTATAATAATTGTATAAAATATTTAATATTGTTTTTTTAAACAGCAGCCTTACAACATTGTGATATGGTATTAACTTACGGGTTGTTAGACCGCGCCAGAGGTGTTATTATAATTTTTTACAACAAGGAAGTAAGACTGCTTTATTATCATTAAATAAAAAATTATATTTTATACAATTACCATATTCAGTTCATTTTTTAGAAAAAACAAAAGCAAAAAAATTATTAATATCATAACATACTACCATCTCCCTAAAAAGTCCAGTCTAAAGTGATATTATATGCGTAATACACATTTCAAAATATTGGAAAAAGTTGTGAAATACTATACCACGTGATCTTGGTGTGTGTATCGATAAACCCATTTTAAATATTTAACCCTTTACTGGGTTAAATATTTTTTTTACAAGTCCAACTCTATAAGTATCGACACATGCGCGTTTTTTGCGTTGAAGTTGTTGGACCTTGTTATAAAGTTTATAGTGTCACATTGTTTTACTTCTAAAGGCTGAGGAAAAACTATGCAACTACAACCTTCTCCCTCCTTTTTCACTATGGAGTAGTCAGCCTTTTCAACTCCATTTAATACTATGTTAATTTTTGCCTCTTCTTTTAGGTTACCGCCAACTGTAACGACCTTTAGAGACCCCCTTATAATTCTGCCTGAGGCTGCCATGCAATAGCCTCCTAATTCATGATGTATTCCCGTGCTTCCATTACCGAAAGAAAACTCATAATTACCATTTTTTAATCCTCCTTGTTGCTCAGCATGAACGCTTATAACGGGTTTAAAGCCTATTTTACCATCCACGTAGGATTTTGTCGCTAAATCTCTCTCTTCTACGGGAGTTGCTGCATTTTTTAGGGAATAACCTTGAAGATTTACGTTAGCTACTGCAGAGAAACTCCCATCTGGATTTTTTATGATAGCCCCACCATTATCAACATAATTTTTATTGGCAGCGGCACCACGGTCAATAGGATTTGGTAATCCGATAATCGAGTGACCCTTCATGTTTATTTCACCAGCCACTGAAAAAGACCCGTCTTGGTTTTTTGTTAAAGCCTTTTCACCTGCGGTAGCCATCTCAATAACGCTATCTACGTAAAGCTTATTCGCTGCATGACTATTTTCAATTGGAGGAGCAACAAAATGAATTCGCCGGTTACCCATAGATATTTCTCCTATTGCAGTATAAAAGTTATCAATAGGGTTATACAAAAATGGTGAGGATTGACTATCAACATATCCCTTTGTTGCTACATCATCAGGTTCAGCCGGTGATAGGACATTAATTAACCCATAATTCCTCATATCTATATTTCCTGTAGCAACAAATCTTCCATCATTACGTTTAACAATGACACTTTCTCTACTAACCTTATCCACATAACTTCTTGTAGCAGCATCATGCGGTTCTTCAGGGTCATGTAGATTATGTATTTTTTTAAAACCCATATTGAATGGAGCAGTAGCAATAAAATTTCCATTTTCTTTTAATAGTGGTGATTCATGGCTTCCCCCTGCTGTATTATCAACATAATCCTTTGTCGCAACGTCTTGTGGATTTACTGGATTACTAACCCTCGTTAATGTGTTGCCATTCATATTTATAGAACCGACAACAGTGGTTGTTCCATCTTTACGTAAAAAGTTGTTAGTAATGTAAGCAAGTGAAACACCATCACCGCTTGTTTTAACATCATCCATTTTTCCAAATTTATTAACGGGCATCGTTTTTTAATATTACTAAAAAAGTTTATTTAAAACATCTTGAAATTTATTATCATCGCATAACTCTTTAAGAATGAACAAACATAAATGACCGCAAAATACTTCACCCGCATGTTGTAATTGGTCAGTATTGTAGTATATAGGTTGTTTTAAATAATCTATAATTTCATTAGGTGGTTGAATACCATAACTATCAAAATAAATTTTTTTCTTACCATCTTTAAACCATGCAACCCAATGAGTACCAGGACCGCTAGAATCATCAAGGTTTAATATACCACATTCATTTTTTTTATTGTTTTTTGGTAGGGTATCTCTTAAAAATGTTCCTCTAAAATTTTTTAATTTTAATTTTTTTGCAGCATCATTTAGTTCAAAATTACTTAAAGGTTTATTTTTTAAAGTTACATTATCAATTTTTATATCTTTCATTTTTTTATATATTTAAATATTTATAATAGCACTGTTGTCAACCCATGAATTAAACTCATCAGAATAACCTTTCCACTTTACAAGAGATTTCTTTTTCCCCTTTTTAATAACCTTTTCTATCCTATACACCTCTTGACTCGTTTTTTGTAGTTCAGGTTCATAAAATGAACCTTTTATTTCTTCACCATTTAAATCCTTAATTTTATATGTTACAGGTGATGTATGTTTTATTTCTGAAACTGTAAATACCTCTTCTGTCCATCTTGTGGTATAACCTTTTTCAAAAGTCTTTTTCTTTTTACTTATCCTTACTTTGTCTCCAACAGAAAACTTTGGTTTGATATCTTTTTTTACTTGATTATAATCAGGATACAATGTTTTCCAAACTTTATTTTCATTCTTCTTCTTACTTGCTTCAGTTGGTGTCATATTAATAGAAGAATGTCTCGTGTTATTATATTCTTTAACAAGATTTGGTAATACATCAATATATACATTTGTTGAGTGAGCAGAGAAATACTTCCACATTTTTTCTTTCATTGTTCTAATCCATCTCTCAACAACGCTCGATTTTTCCTCGTTTTCAGTGGAATATAATTCAATCAAATCTTTAACATCTTTGTTATAAAACTCTTTACCTTTATCCACCCACATTTTATCAGGTTTTCTTTCCTTAAAAATACTCTTCAATGCAACAGAAACAGATTTTCCTGTTTTGTCTTTTAAGGGGATCAGCCAACCATATTTTGAAAAAATGTCAATGACAGCAAGAAGATATTTTACACCACGATTAAGTTTAGAAAATGCTTGCATACCTACTAAATCTACAGCCCATATCCTATCGACACCCCCTACTCTAACTCTTCTTTTCTTAAATTTTCTTTTTACAGGTTTATGTAGTTCTTCTGCTAATGTTATATTTTCTAAATTTTTTTTTTTATTTCCCATTCCAAATCTTTTCTTGGTTCCTATTAATGAGGAAACCAATCCTCTTTCCATTCTTTCCTTAATAGTAGGATTATAGATACCCTTTAACTCTTTAAGCATATTAGCATCACACACATCATTGCGTGTTTTAGTATCATCATGTTTAAGATAACATATATCATGATGATATGCTGCTTTATCAACACGATTTACAGGCTTTGACCATTCTTTAGGTGTTAAATCAGGCTTTAATCTTTTATTTAACTTAGTACCAGGACCAGTAAAATTATGCCCAGGTAAATGCATTTCAAAAGGTAAGTTATTAATTGCCTTGTTTAACAATGAACCACCTTCTTTATCCTTTTTAATAAACTGTGTTTTTGTTGTTCCACATTCAACACATTTACCCCTTTTCATATTTCTACCATTTTTACTTACACCATAACTTAAATCATTTGTTTCTGTTTGTTTTTTACACTTAACACAATACATTTTTTTTTTTTTTATTAAAATAAAATTTTTAATATAAAATGGATATTGTTAATTTATCATGGAATGAAGCTTTAGCAAAAAGATTTAACCATCGCCTTTTACCAAGAAGTATCAGAGGTTTAATAGTAGGTAAATCAGGATGTGGTAAAACTACACTTTTACTTAACCTTTTGCTAAGACCTGATTGGTTAGATTATGATAATTTAAGCGTTTTTGGTAAAAGTTTGTTTCAACCAGAATATCGCATATTAAAAAAAGCTTTTGAAGAAGAAATACCAAAAGAATATATATTAAGATTATTTTCATTTAAGGATGAAGTACAAAAAAATGATATTTCTCCTTTAGCATTGGTTGAAGAATGGGCTAAAACAATTAAGGAAAAATCTGATATTAAGTGTGAATTTTTTGAAAATGCTTGTGATGTACCTGACCCAAGAGATTTAAACGGGCAAAACAAAAACCTAATGATTTTTGACGATTTACTCTTGGAAAGGCAAAACAAATGTGAAAACTATTATGTTCGTGGAAGACATAGTAACGCTGACTGTTTTTATCTATCACAAAATTATTTTAGATTACCTCGTCAAACTATTAGAGAGAATGCAAATTTTATTTGCTTGTTTAGACAAGACTTAAAAAATCTTAATCATATTTATAGTGATCATGTAGGGGATGATATGACAAAAACCGAGTTTGTTAATTTTTGTAAAAAATGTTGGGAAAAACCTCATGGTTTTGTTGTAATTGACTTAACCAACAACAAAAACAACGGAAAGTATAGAAGTGGTTTTGATAACTTTTATATTCCACAAAATTACAGCAACTATTATTAAATTTTTATAAAAAATATATTTTTTTGTTTTAAAATATATTTTTAGTAAATATAAAATGGAAGAAGAATTACTAAAACAAATAGTAAAAAACACTGATCATAAAACATCATTTCAAATTATAGTAAGTGACAACAAAACAGAGTTTAGAACAAGATTTACTCCACCACTTCAATTAGAACGAGATAAAAAATATGAAATAGCTTTAGTCAATCTTGAAACATATTATTCATTTCCAAATATTGATAAAATAAATAACACCTTTGTTTATTCACCAGACAATGGTAATACATGGGTTAAGTTAAAAATACCTGAAGGTAGCTATGATTTAGTTGATATTAATGATTATATACAATTAGAAATGAGGAAAAGGGGTCATTATGATTTAATTAATGAAGAATATTATTTAAACATATCTGCTAACACTAATACATTAAAATCTGTTCTTAATGTTGAAAATAATTATCAGGTTGATTTTAACCAAAATAGAAGTATTGGTAAAGTATTAGGGTTTAACAAAGCAAAATATCTACAAGGATTTCACGAATCAGAAAAAGTAGTAAATATCTTAAGTATTAATAGCATACTTGTTAATATTGACTTAATTTCAGGTAGTTATGTTAATGGTTCTCAAAGAAACACAATTTATAGCTTTTTTCCAAATGTGGCGCCGGGTTATAAAATAATAGAGTCTCCAGTTAATCTGGTATACCTACCTTTAACATTAGATGAAATACATGATTTAAACGTAACGCTAACTGACCAAGATGGAAACGTATTAAATCTAAGGGGTGAAACATTAACGATTAGATTTCACATAAGAGAATCGCGTTAAATATAAAATGACAAATTACATTACAGTTAAAGTAAATATAACAGAAGGGCAAAAGAAAAAGATACAACATGCTGTTAAATCAAGTTGTCCTGTAAGTATTAGATTAAATCATGATGACCTAACAGGTGAAGATTTAATAGCGGTAACCGAGTCACAACTAAACAAATTAAATAAAGCATTAGAGGGAGGTAAAGGGGTAACCATTAGAATGACTATTAAACAACTTAAGCACAACATGAAAGTAGAAGGTGGATTTTTACCTTTGATAGCAGGGTTAGCTTCATCAGTTCTACCTACATTAGCAAGAACCGTATTACCTGCTATAGGAGTTGGTGCTCTATCTGGTTTAGCATCAACAGGAGTTCAAAAAGCAATGGGTAACGGGCTTTATCTTAAGAAAGGGGGTTGCGTATGTCAAGTAGAAACTGATGGAGAAGGGCTATATCTTAAACCATACAAAGGTAAAGGGTTAAAAAATAAAGGTGAAGGATTGTATTTAAAACAAGGTGGGAAAATTTATGATGGAAAAGGTCTTATTTTAGGACCAAATAGCCCATTTGCTAATATTCCTATATTAGGAGCAATATTATAAATTAAAAAAAATGAATGTACATAAATTTGGAAATGGAAAACATAAAATAGTTCAACCAAAAACTATTTTTTGGAAACCTGTTGAAGGTAAGTATCCAGCTAAAAAAGTTAATCCTGTTTCATGGGATATTTTTACTCAACAACCGCTAGTATTAGAAGGAGGCAAATCTATAACGATGGCTCTAGGTATGGGTTTTAATATGAGTAAAGGTTTTGTTTTAGTTTCTCTATCTTATAATCTAAAACTTAATCAAATATCTATAACAAATGAAGTTACGTTAGAAGAAGTGGATGACATGGTTACAACAATTACAAACAACTCTAGTAAAATAAAAAAAATAGAGGAAAACACCTTTTTGTGTCGTCTTTACTATTCAATTTAAAAAATAGTTATAATATAATAAAATGGAGCTAAAAGAAAAGATTTATCCAGACTTACCAGAAGCACGAAATATACCAAATGCACCAATATTAGAACCAAATATATCAGCAGGAGACAATGGTCAATCATTCAGACTTAAGAAGATATCAGAGATTCAGGATTTTCTTGAAAATGAAGTAAGAGTTAGAGAACAGTTAAGTAAAAAGTATTTAAAGATTAGTAAGACTGTGGATAATGTGGAAGCAGCTTTAACAGTTGGAGCACTAGGAGCTGGAGCTGGAGGAATCGCTTTACTATCAACTGTGGTAGCGATCCCCGCAACGATAGTCCTAGAAGGATGTGCTTTAGTTGTTGGGTTAGCAGCATTAGTAGGTAAGTTTGTGGTTAGAAGAACCAGAACAAAATCAGAAAAACATCTTCAGATTAAAATGTTGGCTGATTCAAAGTTAAATACACTACTTACACATATATCAAAAGCAATATCAGACAATAAAATAGAACATGAAGAATTTAGTTTAATTATGGAAGAATTGGAAAAATACAAACAAATGAAGGAAGAAATTAGAAGTAAAACAAAGAAAAAAAGCAAGCTAGAGGATCAAGAGAGTTTAATAGAGAAGGGACGAATAGAAGCACGGGAGGAATTCAGGAGACTTGTAGAAAGGCACAATGGAAGCCATTCAAATTAAAAATAAAACCACCTAAATTTAAATGTTCTTGTGCATGTGAGATAGGTAATAGTGATTAAATTAAAATAAGATTTTTTTACTTAAAAATGCCTTTTATAAATGTTGATTATAAAACAAGAGATAAGATGGTAAAAGATTATCTTGTAAGAAAAAAACAGGTTCGTGATAGGTTACTTGCAGAAAGAGTAGGTGATATTGAATTGCAACAAGACTTAACTAAGTTTTTTAAACCCTTAACTAAAGCACAAAAGGAGATACAAGAAGAAGCAACTAAAAATATTGGTGCGTACCAACTAGAAGCAGCTAGAAGAATCACTCAGGGATTGACACCTATTAGGGAGGGGATTGAACAATTACCAGGAGTAATTACAAAGGGATTAGCACCTATTAGGGAGGGGATTATTCAATTACCTATTCAACTTTCTAAAGAAATGATGCCTAGTCAATTACCAACTGCGGAACTTCCTTCTTATCGTGATGTTAAGATAGAAAAAAATAAAGAAGAAATTATGCATTTTGTTGAAGTTTTTAATGAAAAATTAACAAAAAAATATAAAGATGATTTTGATAATATCTATAGAATAGTTTTTGATAAAAATTTTGATGTATTTAAATTTGGTAATAAAGAAATTTTTTTAGACCCAAATGATAAAGGTTTTTTTTATTTTGAAGAACAAAAATTTCCTGCTAGTGATGGGTTATGGGAATTGATTTTATCAAAAAAATCCAAAAAATTATACCCATTCAGATTTAAATGCTTATCAAAATTTAATTTATTTAAGTGATATCATGTTTAAGGATAATGATCAAAAAAATGAATTAAAAATGTATAATAGATTTAGTGAAAAATGGAAAAACATAATTAAACCTGTTTATGAATTCATTAAAGAAAAAACTGGTAAAGGATTAAGAAAAAAGAAAAAAACAACCACGGTAATACCATCTGACCCTAACGCACTATTAGAAAGGTTTGACCTTTTAATGTCTAGCAAGGATGCTGGTCATACAGGTGTAAAAAATGAGTTGGTAAGTATTTGTGATGAATTAAAAAGACAAAAAGTATTAAATGCAAAGAGCTATAAAAAGTTAATGTCTATATTATAAAATGATTACATCACAAAAGAGAGGAGTTAAAAGAACTTATGCTTATGGTGGAGCAGGTATATTTGATACCTTAGCTAATTTTTTAAGTAGGCTATTTACAAGTGGTGCAGTTAAGCAAATAGCAAGTTCCGCAGTTGATGTTGGTAAAAGTGTGGCTAAAGAAGGAGCAAAGAAAGCTTTAGAGGCAGGTAAGGCAGCTGCAGTTGATGCTGGAACAAGATTAGTTAAAAAGGCTTTAACACCTAAATCTAAAAAGATTATTGAAAAATATAGTCAAGTTCCAACCATACCAACAATACAACCTGTTGAACGAAATGTAAGTTCATTGATTGATGGTGGAGCCGTTAATATACAAACAATGGTTAAAAAGTTAAACAAAAAAAGAGGTAAAGGGATAAAAACAATATAATTTTTTATTTAGCTTAAGTAATTATTACATTAAATAAAAAAGAATGTCAAAGCTAAAATTTAATTTAACACATTATGAAAAATACAACACAAAAAGGGTTAATATCCTTTATGGAAATCTAAAAATTAATGATGATTGCGAAGTATTAGATAGTAGTAATACAAAATATGACTATAATAAAGCTGTTTTAAAATTGTCACCTGAAAAAGCTGATATCATTAAGGAATTTGAAGAAGATGTAAATCAATATTTAGAAAAAAATGGTATGCCTAAGGTAACCATTCTTTATGGAAATAAAATTTATCCAAAAGTAAGAAAAAATGTTAATGTAGAAAAACTTAAAAATATTAAACTTAAGGGTGTTTATATAAATGATGAAAACAAGTCATTCCCCCAACTATGGTTAGAATATTAAAAACAAAACACAATTATAATTTTAACTTAAAAATTATAAATGTATATAAAAAATGGACATTTTAAATGTTAAAGCACCAATTCTAAAAGATGATAGTATTGATGAATACGAATACTTTGAGTATGAACCTACCATAGGAACTAATTTGAACAACTCAGGGGGTAATATTAGGATTGATATTGGAAACAAGGATGTTTTTCTACATCCCTCTGAATCATACCTAAGTTTTGAGGGGCAACTTGTAAGAGAAGATAATGGTAATCCTTATAATCCTGCTGGTGGAGATGCTACTTTTGTAACGCTAACAAATAATGCAATGATGTATTTGTTTAAAAGTATCAGATACCAACTTGAAGAGCAGGATATTGAGTATATAAATTACCCTGGTTATGTTAGCACAATGTTGGGGTTGTTAAAATATCCTGATGATTTTGCTAAATCACAGGGTATGAATCAACTTTGGTATAAGGATACAAGTAGATATGCAGAAACACGACAAGATAATGTTAATTTTAATCGTGGATTTACTGCAAGAAGAAGCTGGGTTTTTAATTCAAATCCTGTTGGTTCATTTAACTTTTGCGTTCCGTTAAAACATTTATTCGGTTTTTGTGAAGATTACAATAAAATAGTATATGGTATGAAGCATAGTTTAACCGTAACAAGAACAGGTGATGATAACGCTATTTTTAAAGCATCCTCTGAACCACATGGTAATGCTGGCGCTGCAACTAATAATTTAAGAGGAAAAGTTGTTTTAAGTAAAATAACTTGGTTTATGCCACATGTTTCACCTGAACTTGGTAATAGATCAGAACTTTTAAAATTCATTGAAAAGAAAGAAAGATTTCCTGTTGGGTATAGAATGATACAATCAGATACAATAGCGGTTCCACAAAATACTAACTTTGCTTGGAGACTAGCAACAAAATCATCTCCAGAGGTACCACGTTTTATAATTGTTGGTTTTCAAAGTATTTCTAATGCTTCTCTTGATGCAGATGGTAATGCTGGAGGTGGTGGAGGTGATAAAAATAGACCTAATTTAAATAGACAATTACATAACCCTGCTTTATTTAATCACTTAAATGTAAGAAATATTAAAGCTGTGTTATCCACAAAACAATATCCACATAATGAACATAATATAAACTTTGAAACAAATCTAATTGGAAGAATATATGAGGAAGCTGCTTCATTTAGAAAAAAATTTTACAACATGGATGAATTGGTATCAAATCCAAATATTAATCCATCTGATTTTAAAAATCTTTTTCCTTTGTTTGTTTTTGATGTTTCAAAGCAAAGTGAAAGAATTAAGTATTCTGTAACTGATATTCATATTAGAGCTAGCTTTACAGTTAATCCACCACCTAATACTGAAGCATATGCTGTTTTGCTTAGTGATAGGTTAATTAACTTTCAGAGTGATGGAAATAAAATGGCTGTAGTATATTAAGTAATTTTTTGTTTAATATAAAAAATATGCTAAAGATTGCTGATTTTAAAAAGATATTAACAGATAACAATATTAAGTTTTATTCCTATTGGAACAAGAAAAAGTATATTGATGTTTTAAAGGAGCATGGATTGTATCCTGAAAAAGCTATACCACTTAAAAAAGAACCTAATTATGATAGGCTAAAGGATATTAGTAAAAATCCAAAGAGGGTTACCTTTAAGGATGTTGAAACTGAAGAGGTGACCGAATTTCCATCAATTTACAAGGCAAGTAAGTTTATTAACCGATGCCCTCAAACGATTGAAAACTGGAATGGTAGAGTATGGAATGGTAAATATAAAATTGATATTCAATAATTTTATTATTTATGAAAAAATAATAAAATTTGACTTAAGGAAAGATTTTTTTATTTAAAAATTATAGCAATGAATTCTTTTCCACGAAGATTTATCAATAGATTAACAGATGCTGGTCGATCAATTGCATCTAATTTATATAGTGGTGCTCAAAGGGTTGTCTCAGCAGCAATTCCTCAGAGTGTTAGAAGAAGAGTATCTAATTTTACTAATTGGATGACTGCTAATGTTCCAGAAGGGCAAATTCCACAAGTTATAAACGAGGTTTTAGAAAATGTAGAAGAAGACTTACCGAGAAGAGAAATGCCAGACTTTGAATTAAGACAAGAAGCGTCTGCATTAAGAGAATTTGCAACACAGTATGTTATAAATGGAGTAGGGGGATGGGGAGCAAATGATTTTTTAGAAGTATGTAGAGAAAGCATAACTAATTTTTTAAGAAACAATAGAAATACAAAGGTAAAGCTAGAACTAGTATGTTTATTTTCAAGGGAAAAAAATGATGGTGATATTGAATATAAAGAAGTTAAACTTTCTTCAAGTCATGAAATTATATTAAGGGAACGTGATGTAAATGAAGCTTATGATGATATGGTAGAACGAATTATGTTTAATTTCGAAACTTTTTTAATAAAAGGAACTGGTTGGGTATTTGAGAGGGTTATAAGCTTAACATTACATGTTATAGAAAATAGACAATCATGGGAGGGGCTTGCAGGTTCATGGATGCCTTTACCAGCAGGATTAAAAAGAGCAAATAACAGAAATGGGCTTGTTAATATTAAAAACGAAGAAGATCATAACTGTTTTTTATACTGTTGTATGAGGGTGGTTTATCCGAAAAAAGAACATCCAGAAAGACTAGATAAAAAATTAAAAGAACAAATCAAAGAATTAAATATGAAAGGAATCGGGTGTCCCGTTAAATTGTGTGATATTAATAAATTTGAAAATCAAAATCCGGATTTTTCTATCGTTGTTATAGGTTATGATAAAAAAGATGGGTTATATCCTCTTAGAAGGCAAAGAAAAGAAACTTTTGGTAGAAAACATTTAGTGATTCTTTTGTTAATAAAAGATGAAGATGAAAATAGTCATTATGTTTGGGTAAAAAATCCAAGTGCACTATTAGCATCAAAAATATCCAAAGATGGACACCAGATTTCTTTTTGTTGGAGCTGTTTAGGTCATTTTACGAGTGAAAGAGTTTTAGAAGATCATAGAGTGTTTTGCTATGAAGAAGATGCTGTAAGAATTAAAATGCCATCAAAAAACCGGTGTACCGTAATGTTTAAAAACTGGGTTAAAACACAATGGCATCCTTTTGCTGTTTATGGTGATTTTGAAACGATGCAAATACCAATACAACATGCAAAACCGGCTCCAAGTAAAAGTTCAACAACAAAAATTCATATGCATGTCCCAACAGGCTATGCTTTCTTTTTAAAAAGTTTTGATGAAAATGTTTTTAAGTCTAGATTGTTACTATATCGAGGACCGGTTGCGGAGGAAAAGTTTGTGGAAGAAATAGAAAGTCTGACCAAAGAGATTTTTAAATTGTCAAAAAAAGATATGATACTTACCGCAGAGGATGCAGAAAATTTTAATAAGGCAGATACTTGTTATCTTTGTAATATAAAGTTTGGGGAGGAAGAAAAAAGGGATGAAGAAGAGGAAAGCGATGAAGAAGATGGGGTGGAAGAAGAGGAAGAAAAAGAAGAGAAAAAGAAAAAAGATGAAGATAGATGGAAAAAAGTAAGAGACCACTGTCATTTTAGTGGTAGATATAGAGGAGCCGCACATAATAAATGTAATCTTAACTTTCGTAAACCAAACTTTCTTCCTGTTTTCTTTCATAATTTGTCTGGATATGATACTCATTTGTTTGTTAAAAATCTTGGTGTTAGTGAGGGGGAAATTAATGTAATTCCAAATAATGAAGAAAAATATATAAGCTTTACAAAAAAGACTTTAGTAGGTCAATATAAAAGTAAAGATATTTATAAGGATATTAGGTTTTTAGATAGTTTTAAATTTATGGATAGCGGTTTAGCAAAACTAGCAGAAAATTTAAAAGATTATCAATTCAAAAACTTAAAAAGTGAATTTCCAAAAGAAGAAGAGTTTAAACTTCTTCGTAGAAAGGGTATTTATCCATATGAATATATTGATTCATTAGAAAGGCTTAATGAAACACAATTACCACCTATAGAAGCATTTTATTCAAAACTTGCTGGGGAAGGAATTACAGAAGAAGAATATAAACATGCAAAAAAGGTATGGAAAACATTTAAAATTAAAACTCTTGGTGAATATCATGATTTATATTTAAAAACGGATGTTCTTCTTTTAGCTGATGTGTTTGAAAGTTTTAGAGAAGTTTGTTTTAACGTTTATAAATTAGACCCTGCTTGGTATTTTACTGCACCTGGTTTAGGTTGGGATGCTGCATTAAAGTTAACTGGTGTTAAGTTAAAACTGACTAGAGATAAAAATAAAATCCAATTTACTGAAAGGGGGACCCGAGGTGGAATTTCAATGATTCCTAAAAGATATATAAAAGCTAATAATAAATATTTAGGTAAAAAGTATGATCCACAAAAACCTTCAGTATTTTGTAAATATTTAGATGCGAATAACTTGTATGGTTGGGCAATGCGTCAGAAGCTTCCAATTGGCGGATTTAAATGGATGACGGAAAAGGAATTAAACAACTGGAGGCAACATTCTTGTTTTTTGGAAGTTGATTTAGTTGTCCCTAAAGAACTGCATGATTATTTTAATGAGCTTCCTCTTGCTGCAGAAAGAAAAAAAGTAAATAAAGTTGAAAAGCTAGTACCAAATTTAAATGATAAAAAGAACTATATTATACATTATAAAAGTTTAAAACAGTGTTTAAGTCTTGGTTTAAAATTGAAGAAGATACATAGAGGGATTAAGTTTAAAGAAAGTGATTGGTTAAAACCATACATTGATTTAAACAAACAACTGAGAGCAAAAGCAGAAAATGATTTTGAAAAGGACTTTTATAAGTTAATGAACAATTCAGTGTTTGGTAAAACTATGGAAAATATAAGAAAAAGGGTAAATGTTAGGCTTGTCAGAAGTAGAAAAACAGCAAGAAAATTTGTAAACAAACCAAACTTTAAACATTTAGAAATATTTAATGAAAATTTGATAAGCATTCATATGGGAAAAACACAAATAACATTTAACAAGCCAATATATTTAGGGTTTTCCATTCTTGAGTTAAGTAAAACATTGATGTATGATTTTCACTATAACTATATTAAAGCAAAATATGGAGATAGAGCAACTTTAGGACTGACAGATACAGATAGTTTATTGTATGAAATTAAAACAGAAGATTTTTATAAAGATATTTCAGATGATGTTAAAGAAAAGTTTGATACAAGTGACTACCCAAAAGAGGGGCATCCTTCAGGTATTCCAGTTGGTGTAAATAAAAAGGTGATTGGTATGTTTAAGGATGAAACAAATGGAAAGGAAATAGAAGAAACTATTGGATTAAAACCAAAAATGTACAGTATTAAAATGGATGATGAAGAGTATTGTGTTGAATGTGAAAAGGTAACAAGTGCCATTAAAAATAGTAGAACATGTGATGAATGTGAAAGAGTTAATAAGAATGAAAATAGAAAATGTAAGGGGATTAAGAAAAATATAATTAAGAAAACTATAACGCATCAGGATTATCTGAATTGTTTAGAAAAAAATAATATACAGCATAGAACAATGACAAATTTAAAAAGTTATAAGCATCAAATTTATACGGAAGAAATTAATAAAATAGCATTAAGTGCAAATGATGATAAAAGGTTTATTTTACCTGATAGAATTCATACACTTGCCTGGGGGCATCATAGGATAGAGGAGTACAAAAAATAAATTTTTATTTGTGATAAGAACAAATAAAAATTATAAATTTTTAATTTTACCACATGTTATACATTCTTTGACACTGTTTTTATAATTAGTGCCTGTTAGATAATTTATTATTTTATAAAATAAACCTTCTTTGTGTATAATTTTAAATACGCCATAGCAATCATTTTCATGATGAAGATTGTTGTAACATTCTTTAAAAAGACCGTATTTTTTATTTTCAAAAATTGTATATTCTCTCCAATTTGTTAATTCCTGCATTTTCTTACATAGCTCACTTCTTTTTTCATTATAATCTGATATTAAGTTATTAATGATGACTACTTCTTCATTTATCTTTTCAATTGTCTCTAAATCTTCTTTTGTTAAAGTATCTCTATATTTTTCTTTTGTGTTAAGTAAAAGAACATGATTCTTTAATTTTTGTAAAAGTTTAATATAAGTTTCTTTTCCATATTGTATCTTTTTCTCTGTATTATAGTTTATTCCGTTTTTTAATTTTTCATATTTTTCTTTTAAAGTAATAGCTTTTTCTAAATTATAATATAAATTAAAATCATCAACACTACTTTTTATGCGTGATAATGAATATGGTATAAAATTTTTTGGATAAAATGAAACTGGATATTTTATTGGAGGTAGATACCTTTTTATTTCATCTTCCATTATTATTTATTAATAAATTTTTTCTACTTAATTCATTTTTTTATAGAAACTTAAAGTTTATACTAAATTCTTCAATATCGTTAAAGCAGCTTTCTAGGTATTGATGTTCGTTTGGGCAATCTATAAATCTTTGTTTAAAGAGAGATAGCAAATCAGTTAACTCTCTAACATAGAAACAATGCGTAAAACGCATGCCATTACCGCCGGCATAGAATATTATCTTTAGAACATCTTCTTTAGGTTGTTCATAAAGCATTTTACTGCAGTAGTAGTATATATCGCTAAACCATCTTGGGTTTTTATAAGGCATTAGACCGGTTCCATTTGTGTAAATGATTTTATTTGTGTTTATAGGATAAATATTAGATTTATCCTTAAGTAGATCGTTTAGCTTTTGTTTGAAATCTGGCTCTAGTTCTAGCATTTTATTAAAAAAAATTTTTTTTTAATTTTTTTTTTTTTTTTTTTTTTTTTTTTTTTATTCATCAATCAATTCTTTCAATGTTTATTAAACCGTTTTCTAGTTCTTCTCTTTCGGATATTAGATGATCTAGATAGAAACATTCGTTTTCAAATTCACAATTTTTATCAAACCATTCTTGCATTATACCACCATATATGCTGTGGGTTAGGAAGTAAGTATAACAATTTATTTCTTCATAAAACTTTTCTAGTTCTCTATATTTTTTTATCACATCTACCACGTGTTCGTATTTTTTATCCTCTGTGGAAAATGCTTCACATGCTCTGTTTGTTATTTCTTTAAATAACTCATATTTATGATCAATATTTATAGATGCTCTTGATAGGAATTGGTCTATTTCCCATTTGTTTTTTACAGTTTTACTTGCTTCTATTTCTTCCTTTAATTTTTCCATATTTTATATATCTCTAGTTCTTTAACTAACTATGTTTGCTGGAACTTTTAAGAGTAAATTCAATTTTTTATTTCTATCGAAGGAATAAAAAATTTAAAATTTTTTTTTCATAGTCTTATTCGTCAAACACTTCAGCTACTTCCTCTATTATTTGTTTTTTAAAAACATCACAATCCTTGTCTAAATATGAATGTTTATCATTTAAAGCATATTTAACATCATTTTCTATATCCTCAAACACTTTGTCTAAAGTTTCACTCATCCGTTCTCTTATCTCATCAACATCTGTATCTAAAGCTATGTCGTTTTTTAAATCATCTAACCAAAACTGAAGATCCTCGTCTTTCACAGCGTTAAAGTAGCGGGTAAGCTTTCTTATTGCTTTTGCTATTATATCCTCTGCTCTACTTTCAAACAAACCGTTGATGATGCTTGCCTCTTCATAAAACAAGTCGTCAAACTCTTCTTGTGATCGTATGATTACACCCTTGTTATCATTATTATCACTCATGTTTTCACTAGTCTCAGTAAAACTTGCCATTATTATTTTATCTACTTTTACCCAGGATTTTTAAATCTTAAATTCAATTTTTATTTAATCGTGGCAAGCGATTTTTTTAAATTTTTTTTTTTTTTTTTTTTTTTTTTTTTTAAATCTTAAGCCCTCCACTAACTGATAAACTGGCTAGCCGTTGCATGATGCGTTGGTTGATGGGGAGGTTAAGCAATTAACTGATGTAAGGGTTTGTCTGGTTTAACAAATGCAATGATTAACTGATGCAATGACGCGTGATGATGAAATTTTTTAAAAATTAATTTTTTTTTTTTTTTTTTTTTTAACAAAAATCTTAAGCCCTCCACTAACTCATAAACCCGCTAGCTTACTTATGAGCCTTCGTTAGGCTTTAGCTGGTTTGCTATTGCATGATGTGATGGTTAGCTGATGCGTTGGTTAACTGATGCGTTGGCTAACTGGTGCGTTGGTTAGCTGATGCGTCTTGTTAAACCATTGCCACAGTTAAACGAATATTGCTTTAATTGAGATATTGATGCATTGGAACGCGCTTTTGGACGCTGATCTTAGTATGAAGCGGTATTAGTCGGTTTTTCCTCAAACTGGTAATATATATACTACTGACGGAGTTACGTTATTTAACTCTTTACCAAACGACAAAACGACTAGTCCATACTGAAAGCATTTGCAGGCGACAAAATAAATGTTACTACAAAAGTGAATGTTGATTTGGGAAGGGTAGAAAACATTGTGGGAAACGGAGAAAATGCTGGTTACCAGCATTTTCTCCTTTACCAACAATTTATTCAAAAGCTTTCTTTCTAAGTGTCGTAAAAAGTCGGGATTGTGTAGTAAAGCGTTAAGCTAAAAAAATTTAGCTGCTTGCTGAAAGTAACCACCCGGCATCTTTACGCTAGAAGAAAAGATATATATTTTATAGTATATCGGCTTTTTGCCAATAAAAAAAACAGCAAGATGATCTAATAATGCCCCTTTAAAGTTTGATCTGTGTAGATTTGAGAGGCGTAACTGGCAAAATACGTATAGTTACGGATCTGCAAGCTTTGAGAAATTCCAAAGTGTTGTAATGAATATCTAACGGTTGTTTATTTGCTTAACCCTTTACCTTACCATTACTTGTTTCAACGACCCTGCAGAAAAAAGAAGCTTTGGAAAACATTGTGGGAAAAGGAGAAAATGCTGGTAACCAGCATTTTCTCCTTTTCCCACAATGTTTTTTATCCCTCCCAAAACGAATTTCAATTTTTGAGTCAGGTCTATTTTGATTCTTTGAGTTTGGATTGGTCTAAAAATGTTGTCATTTGGTAAAGAGCTAAATGTGTTTTACGCTGCTTTCAACAGTGGGTGAGCTACAGCTCACAAATCTATGTAAATCCCCTTGGTTTCATTATCATCAGGGCGGGGTTCTACACTGTCTGAACATCAAACAAATCACTGCATTGCAGCAGTGTCCTCTAATTACACCTTGATATCAGGTAGAAAGACCACGTGGTTATTTCCATGGTGATGAATTCAATAATCCGTGATGAATCGGTAAACCAGATCAGACGACAAAAAAGAAAAAAAATAGACTTGCCCAAATTTTAAACATTTGCAAACGAGAAATAGTATATAGATAAAATGATGGAAGGGTGTAATATATTTTGGGATCAGGAAAAAAATCTGGTTACCAGTACTTACTCCTGTTCTCACGATGTTTTTTACCAGCCTTTCCCGTCTTGCAAGCTGGGGATAAGTCAGTAAAGGGTCAAATTGATGGTTGTCAGCCAGACCTAACCTATATATAACGCCGTCCCCATTGTAACGTTTATCTTCATCGCCGCCACGGGGTGAATACAACAATTTATTTGATTGGTTTTTATTCATACACGTAAATATATAGGTTGAACTAAGTCTTAAAAGGTACAGCAGCAAACCGATCTGTGTAGATGTATAACACAGGTTTCTTTTAAATGATATGCTGGAACAGTGTTCGGGGATATGTGCATTTATCTCTAGCTGCTTTTTCAAAGGTAAGTTGTCTCTTTTTCTTTAGGTTTTATATTTTAACCCCTAGGCTGCTAAGCGCGACTCACGGACCTTTTGCGGACAGTGTAGATCAAGATCAGACTGCACAGAACGTGCAGTCTGATCTTGGATCTACACTGTCCGATAAGGAGTTATTTCCCCAAACCCCATAACTTTGAAATACCAACATTCTGGTTTTTAACATTGGCTTTAAATTTTCATCAAACCCTTAAGCTACTAATCGCGACCCACTGACCTTTTGCGGACTGTGTAGATCAAGATCAGACTGCACAAAACGTGCAGTCTGATCTTTGATCTACACTGTCCGATACGGTATTTTCTTTCCGGTGAAATCAACTTTGAAACCGCAATGTTTGGGCTTTTAGCACTGAGTAGAAATCTGCGTTTCATTTATTCAGCAGCTTAACCCTTTCCCAAACAAGCCCTGGTTTTCACGTGTCTGCAGTACAAGTCTTTTGAAAACACTGTGGGAAAAGGAGAAATTGCTCGTAATGAGCAATTTCTCTTTTACCCACAATGTTTTCTACCCTTTTTGATAACTTTCTGCCATTTTCATCAAATCTAAAATTGTCGTCTGCAAACTCTTTCAATTTGGAGCAGTCCAAAATATGTCGTTTGGGAAAGGGTTAAGTGTTAAGTTATTTAGCTGGATAAGGGTTATTATACCGAACGCGATATGAATTTGAACCATGCTCTGGCAAAAAAGGTCTTTTAACCCTTTCCCAAACAAGCCCTGGTTTTCACGTGTCTGCAGTACAAGTCTTTTGAAAACACTGTGGGAAAACAGTGTTTTCTACCCTTTTTGATAACTTTCTGCCATTTTCATCAAATTTAAAATTGTCGTCTGCAAACTCTTTCAATTTGGACCAGTCCAAAATTTGTCGTTTGGGAAAGGGTTAAATGCAATTCCGTGATGCATGATACCAAGCAAGTCATCACATAATTATGGGTCCATTGTGTCTATTTTCCTCTAACCCCTATCCTGCCGAGTAAAAGAAATGGCACATTGAAGCCAATGGTTAAAAACCCAAATTTTCCTATTTCAAATGTATTTTGGAGGAGGTATATCTCCTTATCGGACTGTGTAGATCCAAGATCAGACTGCACGTTCTGTGCAGTCTGATCTTGATCTACGCTGTCCGCAAAAGGCCCAATGAGTCTCATGCGCTCAGCAGCCTAAGTGTTAACAAATGATTGTATCCTGAGGTAGACTGGTCCTTGAACATGCAGAAATTTGACCAGAAGCAAAAAGTTTCGGCTCAGGTCAGCCTGCGCGTACTGGGCAGGGTGACCTGGGTCGATACTGTTTGCACATTCATTAAGCACCCTTTTCACAGAACATGGTTCATTTGTTTTTGTTGAAAGCATTTATCAACATCAGTGTCCAACGAAAGTGCAGAAAGAAGGTTGCCAGCATTTTCTTCTTTTTCCCCACATTGTTTTCATAAGCTTTCTTACTCACGGTCGTTAAAACTCGGGATTGTGTGGTAGAGAGTTGAATGTCGTAAAGAAGATTTGATTTATATTTGATAAGTCTCACCTCTAACCATTATTTCGACAATGGCTATGTGGGAAAGCGGCCAGTGGCTTGGAAAGAATATTGTGCGAAGTACTGGTAAAAAAGAAACTCCAGGAAAGCACGGATAGGTGCACTGGCCGCCGCGATATAACTGAAATAATGTTGAAAATTGCGTTAAAGACCATACAATCAATCAATCAATAAATCAATATGTGATAGGGCAGAAAACATGGGAAAAGGAGATATTGCTGGTTATCACAATCTTCTCCTTTTCCCACTGTAGTTTTAAACGCCTTCCTCCTTGTGATCGTAAGCCCAGCCGGGTAACTCAGTGGTTAGCGTATCTGACTCTAGATCTGGTGGCCACTATACCCGATACTCAGTTGAGACACTCTTTCTTTCCGGCGCCACGATACCCGATACTCAGTTGAGGCAAACTTTCTTTACGGCGATTTTTCTTACATCCGATGCATGTAAGAAAAGTAGTCAGTGACTTGGGAAAAAAAAGTTGTGTCAGTACTGTTGTAAAAAAGCCAGGACACATATGCGTAGGTGCACTGACCGTCGTGAGATACCTAAGCTGTTAAAACGGCGTTAACCTACAGCATAAACAAATATCGTGGTCGTTAAAACTAGGAAGTGTTTTGTAAAGGGCAAAAAGCATCTTTTCTCGGAATATGTTATCATACTGTGATTTCTCCCTAATTAGTAAAGAGAAATAGCGTTTAATTAGCTTCATTAGAGTATGATCAAACAGAGAGAAAACATTTGAGCCATGCTCTGTGAAAAGGGGGCTTACTGCATCTGCAAAACGTATCGACTCAGGTCAGCCTGTGCAGTCCGCGCAGGCTGATCTGAGCCGAAACTTTTTGCTATTGGTCAATTTTATGTATGGCAAAGGACCTGTGTATCTCATGATTCAGTCGGTTGTTAGATAAACTGGATTTTATGGATCCACAATCATTATGGTGACTTGCTTGGGTATCATGCATCACGGAGGTGCATTAAGCCCCTTTTTGCAAGAACATGACTCATTTTCATATTAATAGATATACGAAGAAGGGCATATCAGGGTCATTAAATTTTGTTTCCTTTTACAGATCATTATCAATCCAGTGGATTAAATCAGGAAAAAAAAAAACCATTGTGACGAATGACGAAATTGTTTAGAATGAGCTAGATTCTTTTTGTCACAAAATTAACATGCCTCTTTGTTAACATATTTTAAAAATTCCTCTCTATTTTTTTTTTTTTTTTTTTTTGTGGGGGCGGGGGGGATGGGGGATGGGGTAAAAGAAGCTCTGACATTCTGGGCTAAACCATATTTCCTCGACTGATACCGGGCACTGTCAAAAAAAGATCAAATTTGAGTTTATCGGGGGGTAAATCGTGTCCGAAAACAACACTCAAAATGGTGGAGAGCCTAGATCAAGATCAGACACCGCTATTTGCAGCTTGATCTTGGCCTTCACTGTGTATACAATAAATGCCACGAGCAGTAAGATCAGGGTTGTAATCAGTCGGAAAAAAAAAACCCTTTACCATTAGACAACATTTTGGACTGGACCAAACCCAAAGCATTTGCAGACGACAAATGAAATGTTGCTTTAATTACGGAAGTTTTCTTTGATAGGTTAGAAAACATTGTGATAAAAGGAGAAAATGCTGGTTACCAGCATTTTCTCCTTTTACCACAGTGTTTTCAAAAGCCCTAAATTTCAGGGTCGTTAAAATTCGGGATTGTATGGTAAAGAATAAATGACTGTCATAAAGTATCATCATTTCTATGGCAAACCATCATATGTTGTACACTTGACCTCCTGTGCCTCAATTTTAACCCTTTACCGCACAATGCCGCCTTTTGACGCCCCTGGAAAAGAAGCCTTTTGAAAACATTGTGGGAAAAGGAGAAAATGCTTGTAACCAACATTTTCTCCTTTTTCCACAATGTTTTCCACCGTATCAAAGAAAAATTGCACCATTTGAGCCACATTGAAATTGTCGTCTGCAAATGCTTTCACTTTGGACAAGGCTAAAATTTTGTCGTCTGGTAAAGGGTTAAAGACACATCTATACTCGTGTTCAGTCGGTTTTTAAGCCATTTCGTCTTCATTTTATGAACTTATAACCAATCTTGTATCTTCATGCCAAATGTAACCCCTGATGGCTGCAAGGTTGCACTGATTACGACGGATAGAAAATGCATCTCATTTTTTTGCAGCCTTCAAAGAAATCGCTGTTGTCGTTTTCGGTTTTCAAAGAAGACAAACCTCTTGAGTTTCTCTATCCCTTACACTATATGAATTGTTGATTTTTCTATGTTACACAGCTGACCAAACTCTGAGCCATTCCACACACGTTCAAGTTTTGACAGCATTTTTTTTTTGTCTGGTCGTAATGATGTATCTGTAATCCTTTACAAAACGACAAAAACTTTAGACTTGCCCAAACTGAAAGTATTTGCAGATGACAAAATAAATGCGTCTCATCACTTGAAATTTGATTTTGGAGGGAAAGGAAACATTGTCGGAAAAGGAGACATTTTCTCCTTTTCCTACAGTGTTTTCAAAAGGCTTCCTTCACAGGGTCGTTAAAACACGGAATGTTTCGTAACGGGTTAAAGTAACACCGACAAATCAAACGTTTTGCGATGGCTCAAAATTCTATAATGATTCTTACACTGCGAAATATGAATAAATTTTGGTCGCAGTATAAAAACAACTAGCGTACAGCATAATCCCATGATCAGACTGCACGTTCTGTGCAGTTTGATCTGAATCTACACCGTTCGCAAAGACAACTCCTGTTGACTGTAGCAAGGTAAAAGTTAACCTTTAACTTGCTAAATAAGTGAAATGAAACTTTCAACCCGATAGTAAAAACCACATTTTTGCGATTTCAAACTTATTTTGGGGGCAAAAATTCATCCTTATCGGACAGTGTAGATCAAAGATCAGACTGCACACGCTGTGCAGTCTGATCTTGATCTACACTGTCCGCAAAAGGTCAGTGAGTTGCACTTAGCAGCGTAAAGGTTAATGCTACTAATTTACTGCGTAGATTTACTTTGATCATTTTACACTCCAGGGCATTATACAGACTGATGAGGAAAAAAAAACAACGTAATTAAACCAATCGATAATGCGATTAATTATCCTGTTTCTATACAAATACGTCCTTTAAAGCCCCAATAGCGACCAAAAGTAAACAATGCAGATGTTAAAATGCATTTGAAATTTAAAAGTATGGAGATTATTGTGAAGATGATAATCTGTTATTGTACGATCGGCCCAAGTGTTAGTAACTCGAAGGAAAATAAATTTTAAAACTAGGTCAAAAGTTGCCAGGTTGCTCTATCTATTGTTTTCTTTTTACCTGGTTTTAAAATTCATTTCACTGCCAGCGGCTAACACTTGGAACAACCGTAAAATAACAGATTGTCATCTTCTCAATAATTTCCTTACTTTAAATGGTTTGATTAGATTAAGATGTATTCTTACATCTGCGTTGTTTATTTTTGGCCGCTACTTTAACTTTAAGGGCAACTGCAGTTGATATTTTGGAGTTGAGAAAAGGAGCATAAACTTTGTATGTTAAAAGCAGTTGGTCCGCTTTTCAGGAAAGTTTTTAAAATGTTACGATGTTTTCTATGTTGTCAAAAGACGTTTTTGTGTGTGTGGTTTTTTTTTTTTTGTCATAAAACGCTTGTCGTTTGTGATTATGATTTTGCCAGATCTAGGATAAACTGAGAAAAAATTAAGAGAAATTGCGCAAGATTGCACTACTTTTGTGTTAAAATCTTTCGGAATATAATAAAAAAAATATTATGTTGTAGTAACTTTCCTGGGGCTTATATTTGCTTCTCGTTGCCAAAGAAATGTTAACATCTCGCTTTACCTTTGTTCTCACGAGATATCTCTTTCACTACTAACTCCAGAAATTACATGTTTTTTCCAAGCTCTGAAAATAGATTCCCACTACCATTTAAAACGACATTCATCATAGTTTAAAAATAGAGTAGCGGACAGCATAGATCAAGATCAGACTGCACGTTCTGTGCAGTCTGATCTTGATCTACGCTGTTCGCAAAAGGTAGTCAAGTCGTCATTAGTAGTGAAAGAGATATCAACTCTCCCCACGCATCTCGAGGCAAATACAGGCCCCAAGGTAAGCTACTACAACATAGTACCCCGTGCATAGTTTCGCTGAACAGATTTATCTTACCTCGGTCAATACAAGACCAGAAGAAGTCAAAATACGCTAAAAATAGCCCTTTATATGCATTAGACGTTTAACTCTTTACCAAACGACAAAATTTTGAACTAGACCAAATTCAAAGCATTTGCAGATGACAAAATAGATGTACTTCAAATGATGATTTCTGGCTTTCATAGGGTAGAAAATATTGTGGAAAAAGGAGAAACTGCTTGTAACAAGCAGTTTCTCCTTTTCCAATAATATTTTCAGAAGGCTTCTTCCCCTTGGTCGTTAAAACTTGGGATTGTGTGGTAAATGGTTAAAACTTTGCATTGTGTGGTAAAGGGTAAAAAATTGCTATTTTCACAGGTTGATTATACATGGTTTTAACTCTTAAGCTGCTAAATAAATCATAATAAAGATTTCCAGCCAATAGTGATAAGCCATAGTTTACGATTTTAAAAAAAAATGCTCTTCTGAGAAATCATAACCAATTAGTCAGAGAGGGAGAGACTTTTTAAGATACTGGTTAAACGAGCAAGCACACACACACACACACACACACACACACACACACACACACAAGAATGTTCATTAAGTTAAACAAGTATTCGTTCAAGGTGATTCAACACATATACTTAACCCTTTCCCAAACAAGCCCTGGTTTTCACGTGTCTGCAGTACAAATCTTTTGAAAACACTGTGGGAAAAGGAGAAATTGCTCGTAACGAGCAATTTCTCCTTTTCCCACAGTGTTTTCTACCCTTTTGGAGAACTTTCTGTCATTTTCATCAAATTTAAAATTGTCGTCTGCAGACTCTTTCAATTTGGACCAGTCTAAAATTTATCGTTTGGGAAAGGGTTAACGGACAGTGTAAAATATTTCCCATCATTCTCTGTTTACAGGAGAAACCACGACGGCTATGAACGGAAGTAGGTACAGTACACGCCAACAAAGACGGTTACCTAAATTACCATCGCGAAGGATAGCTATGGGCTCCTGGATGACCTATCGAGAATCGGAAGCTTGGCTACAGAGACATCAAGAGATTTTAAATAAATCTGTCTCCCTGTTAGAGATGCATCCGAAACTTCTTCAACTCCGCTGTTGTGATCGGTTATGGGACTATATATCTAAGGTGTCAGTAGTTAGTTTCGAAGAGGATTCAACTCGTTTTAAAAATGCATCTCTCAACACGATAGAGGAGAACAAGAGACCAGGAAATCTGCAGATACCAACTATTTCCGTTTCTGATAGCGACGTCCAACAAAGGACAGAGAAACCTTCTATGAAGAAAGTCTATGTTTGTGGGATCCACGATGACGCCAAATGGCATCGGTTGATTATCGGTCTTTGTGAAAAGTTTCTTGTTCGATTCGGCAGTGGTACGTCAATCAAAGATGATGCTAATGTTATACACGAACTTGACGAGATCAACATTGTATTATTTATACTCGATGAACAAACAATTAGCGAACCAATGTGTATAAAATTGTTAAAAACAGCACTGAATTCGGGAAAAGATGTTCAGTTCTTGCGACATGAAGAATACGTCCTACCCAGAAACCTACCGCAAACAGAATATGATGTCGCTGAACCAACGGAAGATTTGAACGCTATCAACAATGAGGACAAAACGTTTACGAGGAACACTTCTGGTTCGCAGATAACGTTAGTTGACAACAGCAGGCCTAACTCAAACATGTCCCAAGTTCTAAGACCAGATTCGGGAATTGGTCTTTTATCTGGAAGACAGTCGATTTGCTCTGTTGATTGTAAAGACCCGGAAAACAAGACGGAAATCATCGTAGACGACAGTCTTGCTCCAATAATTGATCCGTCAGGGAATAACCGACTCTTCACAAAGATTTCATCGTTACAAAATTTAGACAACGCCACGGCAGATTTAAGCTTCATTCTACGCAATGGTTATAACAAAGCTTTCATATACAACACAGACAATCATACAGCATTCTTGGAAATCCTCAAAACAAATATTGAACGGGGCTCGGACGAACATCTGCACAATAAAGTTGTAAATGGAAACACACAACCAAATGCGAACACAAACACTACAGCGACAACAGACCAAACAGACGCCATTGACAACTATAACATGAACAGACCTAGAAGAGAGTCCGTTGACACAGTTTTTGTGGTCTGCTCGTCCGATCTGACGCCAGGTGTAGAGCCAAAGATCGTCCACTACCCGAGGGATCTGAATAAGATGAACATACCGCTCTCCTCGTCGATGGAGTCTTTCGGTTTTCAGGACATCGATCTCAGTAAAACTCTAAATGACACGGATTTGTTCACACCGGAAGAGTTAGCTGAATTTGACTAAAGTGTAAAATCTCTTTACTTTACCCCACATGAAACCAAGGTCAGTTTTCACCAGCCATTCTTAGTTTAAGTCTTAGTCTATCTCAAGAATGTTCTGAACTTGAAAGTAACGCAATATCTGATTGACTAAACCATTTGGTTCAGACAGTAAGAAGGTGTGTTACTTTCTAAATCTAGAATAAGACTAAGAATGAAACTGGGAATGGTTTGCAAATACTAGCCATAAAACGCACCCCTCCTTATCGGAGGGGGGGGGGGGGCGTTTGCACAACATTATTAGAAAACCTTTGCGCAACATTGATGGGAAAGGAGCTGATGCTTGTAACGATCATTGATAAAACCTTCAATGATAAGGATGAGTTCAGATCGGTAGATCTAGAAGAGTTTGAATAGTGAGTGATATCTTAACCCCTATCCTGCTAGAACAGGAGGTCGCTGGTTCGATCCCCGGCTCGGCCAATTTCTTTCCGAGGATTGATGATAGTCATTGCGACAGGATTCATTCCTCTCCCACCGCTGACCATTGTTTCGACAATGGCTATGTGGGAAAGCAGCCAGTGGCTTGGAAAGAATATTGTGCGGAGTACTGGTAAAAAAATTCCAGGAAAGCATGGATGGGTGCATTGGCCGCCGTGATATAACTGAAATAATGTTGAAAACGGCGTTAAACACCATACAATCAATCAATCAACCCATATCCTGCTAAATAATGAATTGAAACTTTCAAGCCGATAGTAAAAACCCAAAATATTGCTATTTCAAAGGTATTTTTGGAGGAAACATATCTCCTTATCGGACAGTGTGGATCCAAGATCAGACTGCACGTTCTGTGCAGTTTGATCTTGATCTACATTGTCCGCAAAAGGTCAGTGGGTCACGCTTAGCAGCCTAAGGGTTAACAAATAAGGCACGTTACATCACTATGCCGTACACAGCCTTTGAAAACACTGTGTAAAAAGGAGGTAATGCTAGATGAAGTATTCAGACGATAAAATATACACGATATTGCAACTTCGAGACTATTTTGATTTGATAAAACATTGGAAAGAGTAAACCAAGATCAGACTTTGATCTTGATGTACACTGTCCTCAAAATTATTATAACCGTTAAGCTGCTAAGTAGATGAAACGGAAATTTCCTCTCAATAGTAAAGAGGGCAGCCAGTGGCTTTGGGTAGAAGAGCGCAAGGTGAACATAGTAGACAGTGTAAAATGAATACTAAGTGGACAATTAGCTACCTAGCGACAATGAAGGGAGACACATGTACTTGTCAAAATGTAAATGCTCTGCTTTTTAGTGTATTTTCTTAGTTTCAGATGAATATAAACCACAACAAAAATGCATGACAGTATTAAAAGATGGGCTATGTATAATGTTTGTCTTTGCATGTATTTTTTTGTATTATGGGCTGGTGGCCTTATCACTTTGAGTAAACCTATTGTCTATTGTCTGTTTGGCACTGAAAGAGTTAAAAGGCTACGTAATTCATTAAGATTCCTTATACAGCCGAATGATACAACACATATTGATTGTTGAGCTACAATATTTAGATGAACATTGGGTCTAACTGAATGAACATTGGATCTTGGATCTAACTGAATAAACATTGGGTCTAACTGAATGAACATTGGATCTAACTGAATGAACATTGGGTCTAACTGAATGAACATTGGGTCTAACTGAATGAACATTGGATCTAACTGAATGAACATTGGGTCTAACTGAATGAACATTGGGTCTAACTGAGTGAACATTGGGTCTAACTGAAATGAACATTGGATCTAACTGAATGAACATTGGGTCTAACTGAATGAAATTTGGGTATAACTGAATGAACATTGGGTCTAACTGAATGAACATTGGATCTAACTGAATGAACATTGGGTCTAACTGAATGAACATTGGGTCTAACTGAATGAACACTGGATCTAACTGAATGAACACTGGGTCTAACTGAATGAACATTGGGTCTAACTGAATGAACATTGGATCTAACTGAATGAACATTGGGTCTAACTGAATGAACATTGGGTCTAACTGAAATGAACATTGGATCTAACTGAATGAACACTGGGTCTAACTGAATGAACATTGGATCTAACTGAATGAACATTGGGTCTAACTGAACAGTCGGAATGATAAAACACATTTGAAATACCATGATACGAAATTTAGCTGAACATTGAGTCTAGCTGAACATTGACTCTTAACTAAACATTCGGAATGATAAAACACATTTTGACTATAGAGGTATAATGTTTAATGAAAATTGAATCTAACCCAACATTGGGTCAAGCTGAACATTGAAAAAAACAAAAAAACATTGGGTCTAATTGAATATTAAAGAAAAATTGAATGTTGAGCCACAATATTTTGCTGGACACTGGGTCCAACACAACATTAACTAACATTCGGAATTATACAACACATTTTAAATGCTGAGCTACAATAATTAGCTGAATATTGGGTCCAACAGAACAATGTATCTAACTGGACATTCAGAATGATAAAACACAATTTGAAAATTGCTTTACAGTATTTAATGACGTTCGCTATAAATGGCCGTTTTTTCAATATCTGTTCATGTTTGGTATTTTTGTAGTATGATGTATTATGCATGAATAAAAAACAAATGGGTGTCACTGACTTGGTTTTCTCTCTCTCTCTCTCTCTTTCTCTCTCTCTCTCTCCGATGTGACATGACCAGTTGTCTTTTTTCCCGATCTCATTTTGGACTCGATATCTGCACAATTAAATTGTAATAATTTCAGTTGTAAGCTACATGTAACAACAAAAAAGAAGTTACAGCTGCTTAAACAATGTTGTTATCCTTAAAAACAATAAAAAACTCAAAACATCTACTCAAATGATATCCTGTGGTTGTTGTTGTTGTTGTAGCTGATGGTGCTGACTTGGCAGCATTTTTGCCATTAAAACTATAGTTCCAAAAACATTAATTATCTGAAAGTCAACATACTGAAATTTACTCAAACTTTCAGAGACTGATGATATGATTGACCGGGTGGTGCTTAAAGCCGTTTTCAACATTATTTCAGTTATATTGCTGCGGCCAGTGCACCAATCTATACTCTCCTGGAGTTTCTTTTACCATTACTAAGCACAATATTCCTTACAAGCCACTGGCTGCTTCCCCACATAACCATTGACGAAACAATCGTCAGCGGTGAGAGAGGAATGAATCCTGTCACAATGACAATCATCAGTCCTCGACAAGATATTGGCCGAGTTCAGAGACTGTAGCTAACGATGTTCTGAAAAAAAAATGATATCATTCTATTCCTTATGTTTGGCAACAAATGTGGGCCATATACACACAGTTCCAACAAAACAACTAGCTTAAAGTTGTTGCACAATTCAGACTACTACTAAAGCAGAAAAAAAGCTACAAAGCTGACAACAATAAAAATTCAATGTTATATTTACATTTTCTGAAGTTTGTTTTTGCTGTTGTTTCCGGATAGAGCTAAAACAGCAGTTCTAAAAAGTGCACACACTGGTCCCTCGGTAAGCATGGCACCTCTCGGCGAAATTTGATATGTGTCAGTAGAGCCATGGCGGGCAGATGAATAGCCTTGGGGGAGGGCTGGGGGCGGGCTTGTCGCAGGACAAGTGCTGCATTTTAGAGAAAATTATAAGTGACCTTGACATTTGACCTTTATGAACTAAAATAAATTGGGTTCATTCTGCGTCAAAAGCAACACCAATGTGAAACTTCTTTGCACAAAGTCAATTTTTTTTTTCTTCCATTCGAGCGAACTTTCAGTTGCTGACTGTTCATGCCGTGAATATAAGTCTAAAATTTTGCCGATTGACCAATCGGTAAATGCTTCAATGTAAACATGATTAGGGTGGCGCGCCCTTATTGCAAGGGTTCGTGATTTTCCTAATCCTTGCGATGTATCAATAGAACTCGAACTTTTTGAAATTTGCTGGATTTTGAGAATATAATTTATTCCAGATCTGACCGACGTTCGAAATATCGAAGGCTACCGAAGTTTGCAAGGGAGATAAGTATTATTTACGCTCTCTGCTCTGAATGAGAATTATTTGTGTCCCTTAGTATAGTGTCAACAGATAAGAGACCTTTTTTTTTTCTCAAGCCGAACAACAATTCAGAATTATTCAAAACCGAAGAATTGACTTAGGATCATACAGTCTTTATCCATCAGATGTTTGTTAATGATTGTCACATACAAGGTATTAGACAGATATATTAAATAAATCTCTGACTTTGATCTGGTGGTGTCGTTATGTAGTATATACCAAGAGGGTATAAGTGTCCCATTATCAAGTGACCAGTCCGCATAGCTCAAGTGGTAGAGCGTAAGACTTGCAAATATCAAGTCTTGGGCCACTTGAGGGTGTGGGTTCAAGCCCCAAGGCTGGCCATCTAAAAATACTAATAGTCTTTCGGGTGAGACGTCAAACCGAGGTCCCGTGTGACGGTGCTATACACATTAAAGAACCAGGCGTAACTTAGGATGGGTTTCGACCTGTATCTCGCACTATCCCCCGTAACAAAACTAGCAGCCTTCAGGGTTTGTCGCCCATATGGGCAACCGGTGGCGACCATGAGTAAACAGAAAATCAATCAATCCACTTATCAAGTTATACATTTATATCTATCTGTGGGACAGACCAGTACACTACAGTTGAAAACTAAATTTTGCTCTTTGGCTGTATACCTCAGAAGTGTTTGGCGGCCGCGAACACATAAAGATCTTGACAAAGTGTGTTTGTGTTGCAGTAGAAATAGAAAAAAGGTCATTATGCACGGTAATGTTTTTCTACGAAGGCTAAAAAGACAAAATTTTAATACATAATGAAAACTACAGAAGATATTCATACCTTGTTAAATGGTGAGTCATTGTCAATCGGCTTCTTTCCCACTTAAATAAGCCATGCTCTGGCAAAAAGGGAATTTAATGCATCTCCGTGGTGCATGTTACCTAGAAAGTCATTACATAATTATGGATCCATACTCGTAAAAACCATTTTGTATAACAGCCGACTAAATAATTTGGTACACTGGTCCTTTGACATGAAGAAAAATAACTTATAGCAAAAAAGTTTCTACCAAGGTCAGACTGCCCGCACTGTGCAGGATCGATACTATTTCCATATGCATTAAGCCCCCTATTCGCAGAGCATGGCTCAACATTTTTTCCGAAAGAATGTTCAGCTTTGAGATAGGGAAAAAAGTCTGTCGAAATGACCTCTATCCATCCCCGTAAAGAATTTCCACCTAAGTGTTATTCGAACTTACAAAACCCTGGATTAATACTCCTTGTACGTTACCACTAAGCTGTACAGGCTCGGATCAGATTGTTTGAAAAGTGGATTCTGATCTTGGACACATGCGCAATTTGTTTCTTCGGTTGTTGTCGTTGTTGTGCGCACCAGAGCATTCCTAAGCTTGCCATATTTGAGCCCTACCTAGCCGCCGTGATATTACTGTATTGCACTTGAATATGGCATTAAACCTTTATCTTAAAATCCCGAGTTTTAACCCTTTCCCAAACGACAAATTTTGGACTGGTCCAAATTGAAAGAGTTTGCAGACGACAATTTTAAATTTGATGAAAATGGCAGAAAGTTCTCAAAAAGGGTAGAAAACACTGTGGGAAAAGGAGAAATTGCTCGTTAACGAGCAATTTCTCCTTTTCCCACAGTGTTTTCAAAAGACTTGTACTGCAGACACGTGAAAACCAGGGCTTGTTTGGGAAAGGGTTAACGGCGCTGTGATTGTTTGTTTGTTTGTATTAGAGTTCAACGCCATTTTAACAGCTCAGGTCATACAATGGCGGTCAGTGACGCACCCGTGTGTTTCCTGGCTTTCTCACACCACTACTGACACAACTTTCTTTCCAAAGCCACAGACTACTTTTCTCACATGCATCAGACGTAAGAGGCGAAAAATCGCTGGAAGGAAAGTTTGCCTCTACCGGGTATCGAACTCGCAACCACCAGGTCACGAATCAGATACGCTAACCACTGAGCTACCCGAGCAGACTTAACGGGCCTGTGATTGGGGCCTTTTGAATACATTGCGGGAAAAGGAGAAAATACTGGTCACCAGCATTTTCTCCTTTTCCCACAATGTTTTCTCTATTTTCAAAAGCAAATTCCATTATTTTAGCGCCATTTCACATGTTGCCTGAAAATGCTTTGATTTTGGACAAGTCCAAAATTTTGTCGTCGTAAAGAGTAAAAGATTTCTTTCTTTCCATTAGTTAAGAAAAGTTTACTTCCCTTTGATTGTATGGCTTACCTTCCTATGTAAATTCAATGAACATTTCCAGCAAAGAGTGAAAACCCAAAAAAACTGCGATTTAAAATAATACTGTTTCAGTATTTCAGAAAAGAATACTGTTTCAGGCCGTGCAGATCCAAGATCAGACTGCAGAGAACGTGCGGTCTGATCTTGTTCTACAACGTCCGCGAAGGAGCATATCAATTCCCACTAAGGGAGATAACTCGAGGCAAATATTTATTATTGGATTTGGTTATATCCTTTTCTCAATTGTTGTAGTGTAATGTAGTTTGCGAAGTCATATTACGTTATGTATTTTGTCAATAAAAAAGGACAATGGCAAACTTGTACACCCGGATCAGAAGCTGTTAAAGAAGATTCAATACGGATCCTTAATTTTTGCCATTTGAAAAAAAAAAAAATAGCACAAACCATACGCCTGTGTTTCGAGCATCGGGCACAACAAATTCACAGATTTTGAAGTCAGTAGGCTGTGTATAGGAACCTCGCATGGATGTAACAATTGTAACAATTGTTCTGAATGCATTGGTTGGTTTATTGTATGGTGTTTAACGCCGTTTTCAACATTATTTCATTTATGTCACGGTGGCCAGTGCACCTATCCATCCTTTCCTGGAGTTTCTTTTTACCAGTACTCCGCACAGTATTCTTTCCGAGCCACTGGCTGCTTTTCCACATGACCATCGTCGAAACAATGGTCAGCGGTGAGGGATGAATGAATCCTGTCGCGATGACTATCATCAATCCTTGCAAAGAAATTGGCCAAGCCGGGGATCGAACCAGCGACCGCCTTTTCTCAAGTCCTGTACGCTACCGACTGAGCTACGGGGGCTTGGCTCTCTTGAAGTCAGTAGGCTGTGTATAGGAACCTCGCGAGGGTGTAACAACTGTAAAAATTGTTCTGAATGCAAGCTACGGGTATATATTGGGGCATCTGTTAAATCAATGCTATAGTTCATGATCAACGTTAACCCTTTCCCAAACAAGCCCTGGTTTTCACGTGTCTGCAGTACAAGTCTTTTGAAAACACTGTGGAGAAAAGGAGAAATTGCTCGTAACGAGCAATTTCTCCTTTTCCCACAGTGTTTTCTACCCTTTTTGAGAACTTTCTACCATTTACATAAAATTCAAAATTGTCGTCTGCAAACTCATTCAATTTGGACCAGTCCAAAATTTGTCGTTTGGGAAAGGGTTAAATTAAGGTAAGTCCACAGACAATGCTGTTTAACTTTGTACCGATTGAGCCAAGTAAGCTGCATTACACGAGCCTCATATCAACTCTTTACCAAACGACAAAATTTTGGACAGGTCCAAATTAAAAGCTTTTGCAGACAACAAAATAAATGTGCCTAAAGAATTTAATTCTGTTTTGGAAAGAGTAGAAAACATTGTGGGAAAATGAGAAAATGCTGGTTACCAGCATTTTCTCCTTTTCCCACAATGTTTTCAAAGGCTTTCTTTCTTGGGGTCGTTAAAAGTAGGGATTTTGTGAACCCTTTACAACACGATCCCGACTTTTAACGACCCTGAGGGAGAAGGCTTATGAAAACATTGTTGGAAAAGGAGAAAATGCTGGTAATCAGCATTCTCTCCCTTTCCAACATCGTTTTCTAACCTATCAAGGACGAATTTTGTCATTTGGGCCACCTTTAATTTGTCGTCTGCAATTGCTTTCAGTTTGGACCGGTCTAACATTTTGTCGTTTGGTACAGAGTTAAGGGAGGTAAGAAATTCTCAGACTTATTCTTTATATCTTGAAAACATGAATTATAAAAACTACGATTTAATTTTGAATAAGACAACTTTCCTGGATTACTTCCGCAAACCAAATCAAAGTACTTAAATAACTGATAGTATTTTTCTGGTTTATTATTCCATTGGTGCATGTATGTTTTGTTGTACTTTGTATGTAACAATGAACTGCTTTGTAGTGCAAGTTCAAACAATAAAAAATGTTCTGTTCTGTTCTTATTCTTTATATTTGAAATGTTGGAAATAAAATTTGATTGCGTTAAGGGGAGAGAGATTTCAGTTGTTTACATTTTTACAACCCGGGCTGGGGTAAGGGTGGGGTTATGGTATTGCATTTTGGAGGTGTCGCTCTTCGGCAAATTCGGTAAACGAACTTGGTTTTCTGTCGAATATGATTCTCACACCGTCACACCGTCCTCCATTTTGTTTTTCGTTTACTTTAGCACCTAGGTATCACGTGGTGTATATACGTCATCGTTATTGATGTAAACAAAAGTTAGAGATACCTGGTAGTATTTTTTGTAGTTTTGATTCTTCTGACAGCGAATGGACCTTTGACCAATCACACATTAAAAGAGTGTCATCATCATATTAAGTTACATAGTTTTAAATGGTATGATTAAAATTTAACTTCATTTTTACCCCCGCATTGTTTACATTTGGACTTTACTGGGGCTTTAAGACAGTTAAAATTACCGTATAAGTGACTAGACGCTGCCTTGGCTAAATTATATATTGATATATTATATAAACTCTTGCATTAACTCCGTGCTAAACATATCCGACCTTTATTGACCCTGAAGGAAAGGCTTTTGAAAACATTGTGGAAAAAGGAGAAAATGCTGATAACCAGCATTTTTTTCCTTTTTCCACAATGTTTTCTAACCTTTCGCAGGCCAATCCCATCGTTTCAGCCAAGGCTTGATTTATCGGTTTGGCAAAAAGAACACAATGAATTTAACTCGACGAAATGTCTCCGAAAAGGTAACTGAAACATAATGATAATAACGATGATGATGATGATGACGACGACGACGATAATGATGATGATAATGATGATAATGATGATGATAATGATTCATGCAAAATCTATATACTAAAATTGCCATTCATACGAGATATTTTCAGACATGTCACTACTCGACAGTACAAATGACACAATGGGCGAAAAAAATAAAGAAGTCCGTTCTCCCCGATTTGATATGTGTGTGTGTGTGTGTGTGTGTGTGTTGAAACATCGACAATTACTCATAATGAAAGAGTAAATATTACCAGGCCTTGTTGTTCAAGACAAAAAGATCCTTAACCATTTACCACACAATCCCGAGTTTTCACGACCCCGAGAAAGAGAGCTTTTGAAAACATTGTGGGAAAAGGAGAAAATGCTGGTTACCAGCATTTTCTCCTTTTCCCACAATGTTTTCTACTCTTCCCAAGACAAATTTTAATTTTTGAGTCACATTTATTTTGTCGTCTGCAAAAGCTTTCAATTTGGACCAGTCTAAAAGTTTGTCGTTTGGTAAAGATTTAAGTAAAGTTTTTGCTATATACAGTGTACAAAAAATTCCACAGAGCATAATAATGAACCATCCGAAAGTAGACCAAATTTCGTCATTTGATATAAATGAAACTTGGCCCAATAGTCTCCTTCGTGAAGTCATTTAACTCTTTACCACACGGCAAAATCTTAAACTTGTCCAAATTGAAAGCATTTGCAGACGACAAATTAAGTGCAGCTAAGGCAATGGGATTTTGCTCTTGGAAATGGAGAAAACATGGTGAGAAAAAGGAGAAAATGCTGGTTACCAGCATTTTCTCCTTTTTACAACTATGTTTTCAATGGCCTCATTCTCGGGGTCATTAAAACTGGATTGTGTGGTAAAGGGTAAAAAAGTTGAAAACAGACGGATTGACTGGCGGACGCCGATCACTGACTGATCTCAAAATGCTCTTTGCTCTGGTTGGCTAAATTGTTTGTTTATCGAATCCTGGTTTATTTATTGAATCCTTCGATCAAAGTGTCCAGAATAAACTTGATTGTTTTTCTGTATATATGTTCCATGTTGGCTGAATACCGGTCGCCCAGGGTCTCCTTCACTGCCAGCAAGAACGGTTCTTCAATTTTCTGAAAGTAGAAAAGTTAAATCTAAAGCTGCTAAGCGCAACTCAAGGACCCTTTTGCGGACAGTGTAGATCAAGATCAGACTGCACAAAACGTGCAGTCTGATCTTTGATATGCACTGTCCGATACGATATTTTCTTTTCCCTTGAAATGAACTTTGAAACTGCAATATTCGGGTTTTGACTATTGAGTTGAAATGTCCGTTTCATTTATTTAGCAGTTTACGGGGTAAGCTAAAGACAAAGGGTGACAAAAAATATTGCTGATGCATTTCGTCTGACCCTTTAGTGCAAGAAATTTGAGAAATCAGGTACTGATTCTTCTCATACTAGGGTCGCAGATACCAACTGTTCTATGGTCAGTATATACTAATTGTTCAAGGGTCAGTGGTAATTCTAAATCTAGTCGTCTGATTGGCTGAGACAGAACGTCTCAGCCAATCAGATGACTAGTTTTTGGATTTTACAATTAGCAGTGACTTCAGGATGGATGTTGGATTCAGTCCTAGGACACATGTGTATGTGGATCGTTGTGCATAATATATCTGAAAATATCAAAAGCAATAAGTTTCGAGTGTTTTATTAGAAAAGAAGACAGTATTGCCCGTATTGTAAGCATAGTAAATTGATAATATAGTATATTGAATGTTAACATCTCTCTCTCTCTCTCTCTCTCTCTCTCTCTCTCTCTCTCTCTTAGATCAATCAGTGAATTCTTAACCCTTTACTAAACAATAAAATGTTAGACTTATCAATATTGTAATCATTTGTAGAACACAAAATATAGCTTAAATGATGTGACATGTCTTTAAAAGGTTAGAACATTGTGGCAACAGGAGAAAATGTAGTTACCTGCATTTTCTCCTTGTCCCACAATATTTTCAAAAGCCTTCTCCCTCCGGGTCGTTAAGATTCTGGATTGTGTGGAAAGGGTCTAAAGATACATCTATATTCGTTTTTAGCCAGTTTTTAACCCATTTCATCTTTATTTTATGTAAGTATAATCAATATTTTATGAAACTATAATCATTCTTGTATCTGCATACCAAATGTTGCCCCTAACGGTTGCAAGGCTGCACAGATTACGACCAATAGAAAATGAATTTCATTTTCTGGAGGCCTTCCAAGAAATGACTGTTGTCGCTCGAGTTTCTTTATCCCCCACACCATATACATCTGAGCCATGCTCTGGCAAAAGGGGCTTAATTCATCTCCGTGATGCATTATACCAGGTAAGTAATCACATAATTATGGATCTACAAAATCAAGTTTATCTAATAACCGACTGAATCTTGTGGTAGAATGGTCCTTTGACATATAGAAAATTGACCAATAGCGAAAAGTTTCGGCCCAGGTCAGCCTGCGCGGACTGCGCAGGCTGACCTGGGTCGATACGTTTCGTAGATGCATTAAGCCCCCTTTTCTCAGAGCATGGCTCATGTATATTGGTAATTTATCTATGTTTACACATCTGACTAAATTTTGAACCATTCTAAACACTATGTAGATTTAAGAGCATTTTTTCTTTCTTGCTGTAAGGACGTATCTTTATTGTAATTCATGTCACCTTTAGTTCTAATAGTGATCTCTCTCTCCTCTCTCTCTCTCTATCTCTCTCTCTCTTAAATGTTAGAAGCAAATAAGCATATAAAATGATTATATAATACAAAGTACACCTCGGAATGACCTAAAAACCTAGATATATTTAGAAATCATGACACCCAAATGCACCAATTAGCGTTTCTTGATGTAACTTCCATGTCACCCATTGTCCACTTACAATGCTTGCATTCTTTAACAACACTTTGTATGGAACAAAGTACTTTAGATGAATGTAAACAGTCATTAAAACCTCTCGCATTGACCACCATTCACACTTTTCCGTGTACAAGTGCTAGCTGACCTTTCTAAAAAATAGAGCTTTTGAAAAAAACTTCAATGCGCCTGCCCTCAACTACCCTTCCGACGATTTCTTACAAAACTGTGCATCTTAGATGCACTATACTCTAAAAACTGACCACCTGGTTTGCTGTGTGTCATAATCTGTGGGGCCCATCGGGGAGTTCTGTTTTTGATGAAATTATGATCAACCTTCGCCTATTACTTCTACGAAGGTAAGTCTACCTGAATCATTCAATCATTTTACGCCGAGACATTGGCTGGAAACATTTACAATACGAGGAGTGTTCAAATGTGAATGCATCTAAGCCATGAAGACTATGAAGACACTGGAATTCATTTTGTGTCAACTCCATTTCAACATGTGTAATCCATCAGTTTCAGTCATTGTCTTCTGTGCACGGTGCAAGACTTTCTGAAGCAGAAAAAAAGTTGTGCTCCCCCACCCTCCATATTCACCTGACCTTGCTCCTTGTGACTTCTTTTTGTTTCCAAAGCTAAAGAAAAATACCTTTCAGGTCAAAAATTTGTTCAGCGCAAACACCTCGGTTCTGCAATATTCCAGTGTCTTCATAGTATACCTAAAAGAGACTATGAAAATGCCTTCAAAAATTGGATCCGGAGGCTGAAATTTTGTATATCTGTTGGAGGTGAATACTTTGTGGGGAACAAAATAAAAATTCAGTAAAACCTATGAAGAATCAAGCTTTAGGTGCTTAGATGCATTCATATTTGAACACTTCTCGTAGAAAGATAACAAAATCTTTCCAATGAGGGCCATTCTTGTAGATAAAATTATCTCCCTTGCCAGATAAAGACTAAAGGTAACCAAATAACAGATTGCTCCTTTTACCTGTATTCCTTTGTTTTTATCCTTGATTCTTTTGGGGATGTTGCGATAAAAATAATTTGATTTATGACATTATGTAAGGTCCCCATGTAATTTCAAAGCAAATCATGTTCTCAATTATTAGAGAAATGCATATATCTCTACTTGTAAAACAATCTAGCCCAATTTTCCCGAGATATTACCTCAAGAATATATTTGTGTAGTGCAAGAAAATCAAGGATAAAATCCAAGTAATCCACTGATCAGGACCAATGTAGTAATGAAGAGGAATCAAGGGAAATAACTGAAGAATGGCTCTCATTCTCTTCTCGAATAATTACCTACTTCACCAGCTCTGTCGCAAGTTAACAACAATAAAGGATCGGCATTGAAAAATCCTCATTTATCCGGGAAAAGAGGTCAATGGAAGAGATTGAAACCCTACTTAACTGTTATTACAAAGTATCTACAATGAGTATCGTATAGCTAATTAACCTTGTGAAATGACCGCCCCTATCTGTCCTTATAATATTAGTCAGGCTCTGTGAAAAAGGTGTTCAGTGCATTTGCAAAAAGTATCGACCCATGTCAGCCTGCGCAGTCCGCGCAGGCTGACATGGGTCGAAACTTTTTGCTATTGGTAAATTGCCTGCATGTGAAAGGACCCGCCTACATCATAATTCAGTCGGTTGTTAGACAAAATGGATTTTATTGGTTCGTAATTATGTGATGACTCGCCTGGTATAACGCATCACGGAGATTATATTAAAACCCCTTTTGCCAGAGCACGGCCCAGTTATATGTGAAACGGCCGTTTTGTTCCGTTCATTCTTTTACCTTTTCTATAGCCCTTTTCGCCCGCCCGGGTCGCTCAGTGGTTAGCGTATCTGACTCGTGACCTGGTGGGTTCAGAGTTCGATACCCGGTTGAGGCCAACTTTGTTTCCGGCGATTTTTCGCCTATCACCTCTGATGCATGTGAAAAAAGTAATCAGTGGTTTTGGAAAGAAAGTTGTGTCAGTACTGGTGTGAGAAAGCCAGGAAACACATGGGTGCGTCACTTACCGCCATGATATGTCCTGAGCTGTTAAAATGGCGTTAAACTCCAACACAAGCAATACAAACAATCTATAGCCTTTTCACACGTTAACTCTTTACCAAACGACAATATTTTAGACATTTCCAAATTGAAAGCATTTGCAGACGAAAATCGAAAATCGAAGGTAACATAAATGAAGAGATTTGTCTTCAAAAGGATGGAAAACATTGATGGAAAAGAAGAAAAAACGCAGACTGCTTAGGCTGATATTGGTCGATACTTTTTGCTGAGGCTTTAAACCCGATTCTCACAGAGCATGGTCAATATTTAGATTCTGGCTACACTAACTTATATTCTGAATAGAAAAATGCACATTTTGTTGATGGACGTATTTGTTAATCATGGAAAGCAATCATTGGAAGGCAATTTCCCTGTTGTAAAGAATTCGAGGTCAAGGTAGAGTTTATGCGGCAGGTTTTGAACACATTTTATTCTAATGGTACCATTTATAAGACGATATATGTCCTCTAATTTGAGGACAGTTACATTGTTGTAAATGCTTAGAATTCTAGAATTAGCACTATCTCCATGGGTTAACGCTTTACCAAACGGCAATATCAAAGACGTGTCCATATTGAAAGCATTTGCAGACGACAATTTAGATATGGCTCAAATAATGGATTTTGTTTTAGACAGAGTAGAAAACATTGTGGGAAAAGGAGAAAATGCTGCTACCAGCATTTTCTTCTTTTCCCACAATGTTTTCAACAGGCTTTTCCTCGGGGTCGTTAAAACTGGGGTTTGTGTGGTAAAGGGTTAAACCTCTGAAGTCCCTCATTTCAACGTTAGAATGTCTGACTTTTCTCGCTAGAAAGTCAAATTCTGAAAGTAGTTCGTCAGAAATACAGTATTGAACATTCGATTTTTTTCAGAACAAATTTGAAATGTATGAATTTCCTCTTTAGAAAGTCAAAGCAAGAAATCCTGATGTCATTTGTTAAACAATGAGAACTCCTGAAACTTCTTTCGTTGAAAGTCAAAATTCCAAGAGTCACTCGTTAGAAAGTCATAAGTCCTGGGTCCGTATTCACCAACCATTCTTAAGAACGTTCTTAGACTTATTCTTCAAGATTTTCCAAGTTTGAAAGTGACACACCTTCTGATTGGCTAAACCGTACGGTTTTGCCAGTCAGAAGGTGTGTTACTTTCAAATTTGGAAAATTTTGAAGAACAAGACCAAAAATGTTCTTAAGAATGGTTGGTGAATACGGACCCTGAAGTCACCCGCTGAAAGTCAAAATTCCTAGAATTAACGACCAGAAAGTTTGAATCATTGAAGTCAGTTGTTTGATAGTTTGAATTACTGAAATCCCTCGTTAGCGAGCCAAAATGCTTGAAATCCCTCTTTTAAAAGATAAAATTCCTTATGTCACTTTTAGCAAGTCCAAATTCACGAAGTCACTGGAATGGACAGTCAGAATTCCAGAAATCCCTTTTTAGATTATGGAAATCACATATCCTACAGGCACTTGGTAAACAGTTAGAATTTCTCAATTTCTACGTTAGAAAGTCAAAATTCCTCACGTCGAAAGTTAGAAAGTCAATAATCTTAGTGTCATTCATTAGAAAGTCAAAATTCCTCACGTCAAGAGTTAGAAAGTCAACAATCTTGCTGTCACTTGTTAGAAAGTCAAAATTCCAGGTGTTGCTCGTTGAAAAGCTGATTTGCTGAAGAATGCCTGACAGCTAGAATGCAGCTCATCGTTTAGAAAGTTTGAATTCCTGAAGTCCATTGTCAGAAACAGTCAAAGTTTGAAGCCTAGGATTAGACAACTAGACTTCCGGAGGTCCCTCGTGAGACAGTCGAAATTCTGGAGCTGAGATTCGAACTCGTAAGTCATGTACGTTACCGACAGAACTGAACTCCGATGGTCTTTTGAGATAGCTTTTAATTTGAAATTCTTAATTTTCTAACTTAAAATCAGCTAATTTCATCGATTCAGCTCTCTAAGAACGGAAGGGCGGAAGGCTTATAATCGCGTAATTTACGATCACACTTCAAGACCTCTGAAGATAAATCACTTCGCCAATGATTTTAATTATGCTTATCTGATCTTGCCATGGAGAGAGAATGAGAGGACGAGAGCCCAGCGAAGTGCAAGCCGGGATTAACCGCCTTTATCACCAAGCGATACCATCTGTTTACGTGGTACATTTCAGAAGTTACGTCCTTCAAGTTCAGCATGCTCTTGATGTATGAACCTGTGGTCACGTGTCTTTTATGATGCCTTTAACCCTCATACTGCTTAACCCTTTATCAGACGACAAAATTTTAGCCTTCTCCAAATTGAAAGCATTTGCAGACGACAATTTCAATTTGGCTAAAATGGTGCAATTTTTCTTTGATAGGGTAGAAAACATTGTGGGAAAAGGAGAAAATGCTGGTAACCAGCATTTTCTCCTTTTTCCACAATGTTTTCAAAAGGCTTCTTTCCCAGGGGCGTCAGAAGGCGTCATTGTGCGGTAAGAGGTTAATGAAAGAACTGAATCTTTCAAGCCGACGGTAAAAAAAATCCACATTTTGCTATTTCAAAGGAAATTTTTGGAGGAAGGATATCTCCTTATCGGACCGTGTAGATCCAAGATCAGACTGCACGTTCTGTGCAGTCTGATCTTGATCTACGCTGTCCGCAAAAGGTCAGAGTCGCGCTTAGAAGCCTAAGGGTTAACTTTTCACCAAACGACAGAATTTTGAGCTCGTCCAAACTGAAAGCGTTGGCAGACGACAAATTGAAGGTGGATTAAATAAAGGTATTTATCTTTGATCGAGTAGAAAACATTGTAGGAAAAGGAGAAAATGCTGGTTACCAGCATTTTCTCCTTTTCCAACAATGTTTTCAAAATCTTTTTTTTCCAGCGGTGGTCGTTAAAACACAGGATTGCTTAGTAAAGGGATAAAACTCTGTATTAGAAGACGAATTTTTAAACCATACTGCAGACAAATTAAATATGGATTAAAAATGTGGGGTTTTTTTTGTCCTTTTAACGTCTAAAAATATTGTTGGGAAAGAGAGAAAATGCTGGTCACCAATCCTTTGTTCTCATTCGCCCACAATGCTTTCAACGACCTTTGTAACACCATGAAATTGTCTGGTAAAGAATTAGTTGTCACGTGATATCAAACGCCAACTTGAGTGAAACACAAGTTGGCTTTTTTAAAAAAGAAGCCAGGAGAGGTCAGCATCAATGTTTTCAAATAGCTTACTGCTTTTAAAAACTCTTCTATATTACATGACAGACACGTGACATTTTTCCCACGTTTTCAAGTCGCGTGATCTTTTCCCGCGGTGTTCTCTTTTTTAACGAAATTCTTTTTTTGTGTGTGTAGCATTATTTGTTTAATGAAAAATTACAACCACTGGAAAGGTCATTTGCAATCAAATCAATATAACAAATCCTTTTTGAAATCCGTCAAATAAAAAGAAAACACGTCTATTTCCTATTTCAGTTTTTTGATTTCGGTTTATTTATAAAACCATGACGAAATAGACTGTATATCAGAACGATTTCGCAGAAAAGCTTGGAGTTAGGCAGAAATTTCTGAGGCAGTCTGCCTTTTGAACTCACCACTGTTGGAGAGGTCTGATGACCTCTCCAATTATATCTAACAGTACGAAAAAAAAAAAAAGGAAATTCAAGGCTTTATCTTGCTCGAGAGTTCTCAGATAGTCTTGCTTTGTCTGATTAAAGTTGTGTGCTGCCTGATAGGTCTTTCTGGCTTTCAGGTCTTGCATGCCCTTGGCGTATGTACCTGAGTTCACGTGTCTCCAATGTTACGTTTCAAACCCTTTACCAAACAATCCACTGTTTCATCGAACCTGGGGAAAATGTTTTTAAAAAACATTGTCAGAAAAGGAGAAAATGCTGGTAACTAACATTTTCTCAGTTACCCACAATATTTTCAACTGTTTGAAAAAAAAAAAAACTTTCCACGACTTTAACCATGGTTAAAATAGTTTATTAATCATGCGTTTCATCGACCCCGAGAAAAAAAAAAGTTTTTGAAAACATTGTTGGAAAAGGAGAAAATGCTGGTAAACCAGCATTTTCTCCTTTTCCGACAATGTTTTCAATCGTTTCAAAAAGAAAAATCCACGATTTTAGACGTATTTGATTTGTCATCTACAAGTGGGTTTGTTACGTAGAAAAGTCTAAAATGTTTGGTCGTTTGGACACGCATTAAATTGTCACACGGGATCAAATACGCACAGTGCCAACTGGGTGCAATGGTACTAGTATTCAACGATGAAACAAAAAGGAATTCAAAGACTTTACTTTGCTCTTGAACGCTAACGAACCTTTCACAGCAGTCTGATCCTAACCCTATCACCACCAAAGGCGAAAACAATGGCTTTTTATGAGACGGCAAAGATCAAGATCAGATTGCAAAGAACGTGCTGCCTGATCTTGAATCTCTACCGGCATTTTTTAGTCTAGCCTGTTACAAAATATTTTCTCTAAGGGGCATTTTGCACACGGCAAAGATCAAGATCCGGCTACACAGAATGTGCAGTCTGATCTTGGATCTATACCATTATTCTTTAGTTTAGCCTATTACAAAATATATTTTAAGGGGCTTTTAGCAGACGGCATAGATTCAGACTGTAGAAAACGCGCAGTCTGATCTTAGATCTACACCATCATTAGTAAGTCTAGCCTTTAACAAAATCTGTTCTTAGGGACTTTTTGCAGACAGCATAGATAAATATCAGACTGCACAGAGCCTGCAGTCCGGTCTTTGATCTATACCATCATTATTTAGTCTAGCCTATAACAAAATATGTTCTGAGGGACTTTTTGTACAAGGCATAGATCAACATCAGACTCCACAGAACGTGCAGTCTGATCTTGAATCTATACCGTCATTGTTCAGTCTAGCCTATGACAAAATATATTTTAAGGGGCTTTTTGCGGACGGCACAGATTAAGATCAGACTGCACAGAACGCGCAGTCTGATGTTGGATCTATACCGTCTGCTCATTAAATCAAGCCTATACGACAAGAAATCAGTGGAAACCAGCATTTTTCGCCTTTTCCCACAATGTTTTCTATCCTATCAAAGACAGAAACCATCCTTTGCACTACATTTAATTTGTTATCTGCAAATGCTTTCAATTTGGTCGATTCCAAAATTTGTCGTCAGTTGGTATTCAGTTGATTCGTTTCCAAACGACAAAATTTTAGACTGGTCCAAGTTGAAAGCAATTACAGACGACATCTTAAGTGAAGCTGAAATGACGGTACTTTTCTGTGAAACTGTATAAAACCTTGTGAGAAAAGGAGAAAATGCTGGTTACCAGCATTTTCTCCTTTTCCCACAAGGTTTTCAAAAGGCTATTACCTCAGGGTCGTTAAAACTCGGGATTGTGTGGTAAAGGCTTAACCCTTTCCCAAACAAGCCCTGGTTTTCACGTGTCTGCAGTACAAGTCTTTTGAAAACACTGTGGGAAAAGGAGAAATTGCTCGTAACGAGCAATTTCTCCTTGTCCCACAGTGTTTTCTACCCTTTTTGAGACCTTTCTGCTATTTTCACCAAATTTAAAATTGTCGTCTGCAAACTCTTTCAATTTGGACCAGTCCAAAATTTGTCGTTTGGGAAAGGGTTAAGCCGTGGAAAGAGGTCAGTTTATATTTGGCGCGGAAAGAATTACTTTACTTCCGTCCACAGAAGCACTTGGAACAATAAGGATGAAAGATGAGCATTTTTGTCACGCTTTAACTTATTTCATGATGACACGTGATCATTTATCTTCGCTCAGCTTCCATAAATACCACTTAACTCATTACCAAACGACAAAATTTAAGACACGTCCAAATTGAAAGCATTTGCAGACGACAAATCGAATGTCGCTGAACTGATGAAATTCGTCTGTAAAAGGATAGTAAACATTGTGGAAAAAAGAGAAAATGCTGGATACCAGCATTTTCTCCTTTTCCCACTATGTTTTCAAAGGCTTCTTCCCCAGGTTCGTTAAAAGTCTGGATTTTGTGGTAAAGCGATCAGGAGACTTTAGTTACACTTGTCTATGTTAAAAGCGTTGAATTTTGCAGACGAAAATTTAAATACAGCTCAAATAGGGGAATTCATCTTTGAGAAGACACGAAATATAGCGGGAAAAGGAGAGAAAATTGTTGATTACTGGCTTCTCTTCCCAGCGATAGTTTTCAGTTGCCTTCTTTCTCATAAGGGTCGTATAAGAACGGGGTCATTTTATTCCACCTAATTGCCTGATCCTATTTCTAAAGGTCTGATATACGACTCAATCTCCTTTATGACGTTGCTGAGTATTTTTTCTCCCGGTTCTTTCATTCAGTGCTTTTAAAAGTAATTTTTACCACGTGACCACTGTTTTTATACAGTTTTTACAGGCAAGCCCATATTCTCTGAAGATATAAAAATCACTTTACAGTTTTGCTTTAACCTCTTTTCAAACAATCCCTTACGACCCTTGGAAAGAACAGTTTTGAAAACGTTGTGGAAAAAGGAGAAAATGCTGGTAACCAGCATTTTCTCCTTTTCCACAGCGTTTTCTATTCTATAAGAGAACTTATGTCTATTATGTCTACTTTTAAATTCATTGTCTGCAAATATTTTGAATTTGAAAGAGTCTAAAATTTATCGTGTGGAAAATGCTGGTTACCAGCATTTTCTCGGTTTCCCATGATGTTTTCTACTCTATTAGAAAACTTATGTTCATCTATACCACATTTGAATTTATTGTCTGCAGAGGTTTTGAAAGAGTCTAGACTTTGTCATGTAAAAAAAGGGGTTAAGGCTCCCTTGTGTGCATAATAATAGAAGTTAGGCTGCACAGCGCCTTAAGGTGTTACCATCCTAACGTTTCTAGTGCAACATGGAATAAAATTTCTTATTAGTTGACGAATAAGGATTTATACTGATATAATATTTTTGAACATTTCTAACCGACCAGAAATTCATTTGTTGTCTATCTTGAAATTATTTGATGATATTTTTGCTAGTTTTCTGGAAAGGGAGGTAATTATTATCTCTTTTTGTATTGAGAATAGAGTGGCTTTAGATTTATAAATGATAATTCTAAGAAGGAAAAAATGGAAAAAGTGGCTCGGTCAAAGTATTACAATAGTACTCACTTTTAATCATAGCGCATTTTTTAGGGTAATATTATTATGGAAATAGCTGTTTTTCATTAGAATGGTACTACCTTACCGCACTTTTGCGGACGGTATAGATCTAACCCAGGTAACAGATTGGTTTAACGTTAACATTGAACAGCGTGGTTCCAAAGGTTTTGCACAGCCCATTCACATTAAATCATCTAAAGTACTGTGGTTGAAAACTGAACACGGAATTCTAAAACTCACCGAAAATGGGAAAAAAATGGATTGGACGTTTCTTTGCCTGGTGGTTGATTTCGTTTCTCAGAGGACAAAGAAAAACTTTTGTCGTGTTTAAAGGCTGTGTCAAGTGCAGACAGCATGGTGTATGTTGCCCTCTCATGAATCTACCCTGTCCTATCTTTTTAAGGCCATCAGATCGAATCGAATCGGACTAAACGGGCTGGACCATATCGAACTAAATCGTACTTAATAAGCGGACTAGGCCGGATTAAACCGAAACTGAAAAAATAACCGGATTGGGTAATTTTTTTCAATCTTATATGGACCAGCCAAGTTTTATCTTTACAGGGGCGACCTTTTCCACATACACTAGTCTGACAGTACTTTCAGTACTTTGATTTTTGTATGCACGAAAACAAGTTTGGCGTCAATGGTGTATGATATTATCGAAGTTACATCTATCACCACTGAACATTTCTTACTTTATTTTTAGTCTCATTGAACCCTGCTGATGACTTTTTATCATCTTGTTTTGCAGCCGGTGCAATGCAGAGAAATGACCCTCCCCTAATGACCCGGGTCATTCCTCTACGTAACGAAATGACCCATGGGTCATTTTGTAGGGGAGGGTCATTTCTCTGCATTACACCGGCTTTATTTTAAACATGATTAGCAGCCTAAGGGTGAAGCCGTATATTTTAACACAAAAGTCAATACAAAACTGCATGAAATCTCAATACTCTTCTTCTTTGTTAAAAATGAATACAAGTACAATACTCTTATGATAGTATCATAATACTTTTATCATAGTATGATTTATGTAATCATGTTTGAGTCATGCTCTATGAAATTTGGACTTAATGCATCTTCAAAAAAAATCAACCAATTTCAGTCTGCGCAGGCTGACATGGATCGAAACGTTTTGCTTGCTATTTGGAAATTTTCTGCATGTCTAAAGACCTGTGTAGCTCATGATTCAGTCAATTGTTAGGCTAAATGGATTTTATGGATCCATAATTATGTAATGGCTTGCTTGGTATCGTGCATCCCGGAAGATTGATTAAACCCCCTCATTTCATTTGCAGGTACAGCGCATTTTCTCATGATTACGTGAATTAAACTGATTAACTCTTCACAAAACGACAAAATTTTTGGACTCTACCAAATTGAAAGCATTTGTAGACCACAAGACGAATGTAGGTTCAAATGATGATTTCTGTCTTTGTTGATAGGATAGAAAACATTGAGGGAAAAGGAGAAAATACTGGTTACCAGCATTTTCTCCTTTTCCCACTATGTTTTTAAGGGCGTTCTTTTTTAGGGTCGTCAAAATTCGGGATTGTGTGGTAAAGGGTTAAAGAACTATCAGGCTTAGGTAGCTTTCAGAGAATTTAATTATTCTAAGCTGATTCTGCGCTTAGTTTTGAATAGATATGCAAATTGATCTTGCACTTTACAGAAGTTGCAACATTTTAATGTCTGTTTGCACCCTGTTTCATGATTTTCGGTAATTTACCGATTTGATAAACTCACTGGTACAGGACTACTTTTCCCCCTCTATCCATTTTCACAGTATATGTTATTATTCGACTGATTTACGTGATTTTCTCTCAAATTGGTTAAAACACAATACTGTCATAATTCTGGTCTAAACCAACGAACTGTTTTCTTTGTGAACTGGTAAGTACTTTCAAATTGTAATGCGGTCTTATGTGGGGGTGCGCCGCGGGGAATTACCGAAAACAACTGCACTGGATTCTGGTTTAAGTCCCAAAAAAAAGATTAGAAGCATGAAATAAATAGAATACTTGTTTTTTTTTTTCCAGTAAAAGATCGAAATTTATTTTATCTCGTGAACATCATACGGTAATATTTTCACTTGTGGCTGCACCACTCATGAAAATATTTTTTTTAAGTGATGTACACTCCATGAAATAAATTTCGATCTTTCACCGAAAAAAGAAATACCCTCTATGTACTTCATTTCGTTGACTGTCCATTCGTCGCATAAACAATGAAATTTATCATGTGGGTTAGGACTTGATCTTTGATAAATCGTGTATCATATCTCGCTAATATTGTTTTGGTGTTTTCATGAAATGTATTTAAAAATACGTTCATGTTTATCCTCCTTCTTTTAATGAGAATAGTTTGAAGTCGACTTCTCCAAATCTTTGGCTGAACACTGTTTGCAACATTTAACCCTTTACCGTACAGTGCTGCCTTTTAAGGCCCCTAGGAAAGAAGCCTTTTGAAAACATCGTGGGAAAAGGAGAAAATGCTGGTAACCAGCATTTTCTCCTCTTTCCACAATGTTTTCTACCCTATCAAAGAAAATTTGCACCATTTGAGCCACATTAAAACTGTCGTCTGCAAATGCTTTCAGTTTGGACAGGTCTAAAATTTTGTCGTCTGGTAAACGATTTATGTCTATTTGCACACTAGGTGACTCAGGTGGAAATTCATTTTGTTCACAACAATCGTCTTGTAATTAATGAAATTTATCATCTAGATTACCTGATATACAGTAAATTCTTAATTATTCTATCGTAGTTTTTTTTTTCGTTCGCCTTTGAAAGCTGTCACACATTAAACTCTCCTTTCTTAATAAATACATTTTACGAGAATCTTTTGAATGACAACTTCTGCAAATTCCTGTCAGAAAGCCATGTATGAAAGATTTTATTTTATAGAAAATAAAAAGAAGTACACTTTACGCAAGTCAAGGGTTTACAAACTAATTGCATGCTCCTTTAAGCGTTTACCACACAATGCCGAGTTTTGACGACCCAAAAGAAAGAAGGCTTTTGAATGAAAAAAAAAAAATTGAGAATAGGGAAAAATGATTTCCTTTTACCACCATGCTTTCTATCCTGTGGAAGACAGAAATCACCATGTGAGCTGCATTTATATTCTCCTTTGGACACGCTTTCAATTCGTTAGACTACAAAATTTTGTCGTTTGGTTTATAAAGACTTCAATCAGTCCCATGGTTCTGTTGGGTTCGATCCTTGGAGTCTGTATCAGAGAGCGAGTATAATTGGGCAAGGCGATCGTCACTAGGGCTGTACACAACATTCTTTGCAAGCGTCTAAGCTGGCAGAATCGTGAACAGGGCTGTACACAACATTCTTTGCAAGCGTCAAAGCTGGCAGAATCGTCACCAGGGCTGTACACAACATTCTTTACAAGCCTCTAAGCTGGCAGAATCGTCACCAGGGCTGTACACAACATTCTTTGCAAGCATCAAAGCTGGCAGAATCGTCACCAGGGCTGTACACAACATTCTTTACGAGGGTCTAAGCTGGCAGAATGGTCACTAGGGCTGTACACAACATTCTTTACAAGCGTCAAAGCTGGCAGAATCGTCAACAGGGCTGTACACAACATTCTTTGCAAGCGTCAAAGCTAGCAGAATCGTCACCAGGGCTGTACACAACATTCTTTACGAGGGTCTAAGCTGGCAGAATGGTCACTAGGGCTGTACACAACATTCTTTACAAGCGTCAAAGCTGGCAGAATCGTCAACAGGGCTGTACACAACATTCTTTGCAAGCGTCAAAGCTAGCAGAATCGTCACCAGGGCTGTACACAACATTCTTTACGAGGGTCTAAGCTGGCAGAATGGTCACTAGGGCCGTACACAACATTCTTTACAAGCGTCAAAGCTGGCAGAATCGTCAACAGGGCTGTAAACAACATTCTTTGCAAGCGTCAAAGCTGGCAGAATCGTCACCAGGGCTGTACACAACATTCTTTACAAGCCTCTAAGCTGGCAGAATCGTCACCAGGGCTGTACACAACATTCTTTGCAAGCATCAAAGCTGGCAGAATCGTCACCAGGGCTGTACACAACATTCTTTACGAGGGTCTAAGCTGGCAGAATGGTCACTAGGGCTGTACACAACATTCTTTACAAGCGTCAAAGCTGGCAGAATCGTCAACAGGGCTGTACACAACATTCTTTGCAAGCGTCAAAGCTAGCAGAATCGTCACCAGGGCTGTACACAACATTCTTTACGAGGGTCTAAGCTGGCAGAATGGTCACTAGGGCCGTACACAACATTCTTTACAAGCGTCAAAGCTGGCAGAATAGTCAACAGGGCTGTAAACAACGTTCTTTACAGGCGTCTAAGCTGGCAGAATCGTCAATTGGGCTGTACACAACATTCTTTGCAAGCGTCTAAGCTGGCAGAATCGTCACCAGGGCTGTACACAACATTCTTTGCAAGCGTCTAACCTGGCAGAATGCTATTTCTTTTTGTACTTTCGCCAATATCATAATATGTGAAGTGAATTCAAGATTTGTTTATGATACAGTTACCCCTATTAAAAGGGCAAATCAAGATAAGTTTTGAGACAACTTTGTTTGGCACATTGACTTATTTAAATGACTGAAATACTCACAAAAACAGAACTAAACCTGTATGTGCCTTCCATAAATGTGAAGAAGACTACACTGAAAAAGACCCTTGGAAACTATGGCTAATCAACATGAATGTGGATTCGATACATATGAGTTATACTCTGTGAAAAGGTGGTCTTTTTACCAAACGACAAAATTTTAAACTGGTCCAAATTGAAAGCATTTGCAGACGACAATTTAAATTTGATTCAAAGGACAGAATTTGTTTTTGTTTGGATAGAAAACATAGTGGGAAAAGGAGAAAATGCTGGTTCCCAGCATTTTCTCCTTTTCCCACTATGTTTTCAAAAGCCTTCTTTTTAGCGTCGTTAAAAGTCTGGAGATATGAGGTAAAGAGTAAAAAAAAAATCTTTTCATGTCATAGAGTGCAGTTCCCGCAAGCTGACATAGGTCGAAATGTTTGCTCTTTGTAAATTTTTTACATTTCCAAGGACCATTCTACCTCATGATTCAGTCGGCTGTGACACAAAAAGGGCTTTATGCATTCATAATTATGTTATGACCTTGTACATTGCATCACAGTGATGCATTAAACCTCCTTTCCCCAGAGCGCTGCTTATACACAAGTGAAAACAACCACGGTGGCCAATGGAGAAACCCCTCCTCGCTACGAGCAATTTCTCCGTTGGCCACAATGTTTTCAAATGTGAAGCGATGAAAAATGCAAAAAATAGGAGTGAGTTAAAATCTAGATATTTACCCAGAAGATGTTCGGGTTAAATCCCGAGGTCTGTAAGCGGCGATGGCTCCGCCCCACGGTATGAAGGGTTTCTACCACGGTATCGACATCCTCCAGGGACGAAATGGCCTCATCTAGTGTGTACATGACTTGTTTGACGTGGTTCTCTAGCTCCTTGCTCCGGCGTAACTGTTCGAAGTTGTACTTGCCGCCGTGTACCAGCTTCACAAACATCGTCTTGATTTCTTCGTTCGTCTCAAACAACCTTATGTGGAAAACATGTAGCAAAAATTAGTTTGGTTTTTAGTAGTGGGTATAGGGTAAATAAGGATGCTTGGGTCGAGATATGAGCCATGCTCCGGCAAAAAGGGGCTTAATTCATCTCTTTGTTGCATGATACCAAGCAAGTCATCACATGATCATGGATTTATAATCTTTTTTGTCTAACAACCGACTGAATCATGGGGTAAACTGGTCCTTGGACATGCAGAAAATTGACCAAAAGCAAAATGTTCCGGCCCAGGTCAGTCTGCGCGGACCTGAATCGATACTTTTTGCAGATGAAATAAGCCTCCTTTTAACATAGCATGGTGCAATTATAAATAGTCATGGGCAGGGATAGTCATGCCATTCCCTTCCTCCGCTAGACATTAGCGTTTCCGGTGCCATAGGAGAAAACCCGGGCTTTTGCAGGCAACATACATTAAGATCGGACTACACTCAACGTGCTGCCTGAACTTGATCTAAACCTTCCGTTTTTTTCAGTCAAGCCTATGCGATAGAAAAAAAACATTTCTGGGTTTCAGACGATTGTAAAGCCAGCCGTCAAATGAGGCCGATTGTATACATTTGGCGCTGAAAGATTAAATTTCAGTGAGGGAAAGCAGCCAATTACTACGGGAGAGTGATACAGACTGATACAGAAACTCGAAGGGTGCATAGATTACACTTCTAAATATTTTGTGAGATATTCTTACCAAAAGAGTCTGAGCAGACCTAGATCTATTTATATTTTATGCTGTTAATCAAAATTACGTGTACAGTACCGATAGATACAACTAGATATGAGACATGCTCTCGCAAAAGGGGGCTTAATGCATCTCCCTGATGCATTATACTAAGCAAGTCATCATACATTTAGGGATTGAATCATGAGGTACCCTGGTCCTTCGACATACAGAAAATTGACCAATAGCAAAAAGTTTCGGCCCATGTCAGCCTGCGCGGACTGCGCAGGCTGACATGGGTCGATACTTTTTTGCAAATGCATCAAACCCTCTTTTCACGGAGCATGGCTCATACATTTTCTTTGCACTTGTATAAACTGTACGATTATATTCAATAGAAATGTACAATTTTTGGGCGTTTAAATAAAAGGATTTTTGCATTCGGTAACTCCGTCTACTTTTATTACATCAGATGTGACGTCACTAGACTAATTTGAATACGAATCATCGTAATCGACGCTATTGCATTCCTAGTCTTGATTACCTGCCCTTAACACTACGTGATCGGGTCAGGCAAAGCGCAATAATGGCGATCTCCATGGAGGCAGCCTCAAGCGTAGCCCTAGATGCTTTCCTGTTTTTCCGAATTTCACGTGATCCAGTTTGATTAATGAATAAAATGAGATCGATCTTGTATAAAACATACATTACCGAATCTAAAACGTGCTGTTGGGGTATGGTTTAATATAAATTTGACGATGAATCATTTTTAAAAGTAGCCCTATTTTCGGAAGTTATATAGGTCCATTGACATTTCGGATACTCAAAGTATTTCTGATATGTAATTTTTCTCGCTAAATAAGAACGATCATTAAAAAACTCACTGCCATTACTTTATTGTAACAAATCAGTTCTGAATTCAGCCTAGGTCCGATCTGATCAAGTGAAATAACAATACCCCGTTACCTGTTTATATTACCAACGGGGTCAGCATTATTGTGCTTTGCCTGACGTACTTTTGAAGTATGGCGGGGTACCAGAGTGTGGCATCCCCACAAGTCTTTGCACACTCTGGCTCGAAATTGAAATTACCTAAAGAGGTTAAATAGTCCATGACGGAAATAGCGTTGAAAAAAGTCTTATTCATTTCTTTCTTCTCTACTGATGATTTGCCAGCAATCGTCTTACTTAAGTCAGTGATAAAATAGTGGATTTTTTTCGGTGTAGCTGAATGTGGTGCCTTTTGACCTACTTTTTTGTACTGATAAAAAATGAATAAAAAGAAATTTGTGATTGGTCAAATATGTAGATATGTTTATGCTAAGGACCCCTTGGTAAAAAAATGTAGACAAGTTTATTCTAAGAGCACCTGCTTATTTGTTGGCAAATTTACGCCGTCTATCTTTTTTAAAGATATTTTCTTGTTTGTTTCTAAGTTTTATGAGATCAAAAAAAAAGTTTGAAAAGCTCCCTTTAACACTTTACTGCACAATGAGGCCTTTTAACGCCCGCCCCGGGGAAAGAAGCCTTTTGAAAACATTGTGGGAAAAGGAGAAAATGCTGGTAACCAGCATTTTCTCCATTTCCCACAATGTTTTCTATACTATCAAAGAAAAATTGTACCATTTGAGCCACACTGAAATTGTCGTCTGCAAATGCTTTCAGTTTGGACAAGGCTAAAATTTTGTCGTCTGGTAATGGGTTAAATGCACAATGTCTTATTGTTTGCGCTTACAAAAAATATGCTCAAAACAAAAAGGCAAGCCGTGATTTGATGAATTAGGTTATGCATGCCCATAAACGAACTGATCAACCATCCATTTGGTCATGCTCGATCATGCAAGCATCACCAAAATGCTCACTCTGCCAACGTCAAATTCTACTAAGAATTTCGAATTTAGATAAATGAATCCTAGATTCATTCGAGAACATAACAGTTCATTTGAAGCCTGTTGAAACGAAGGTATCATCTGGGCCATAGTAATCTTGTCTCTTCCGTTTCATGAGTCACACTGCATTGCATGGACATCTCGCAGAAATAACCCGCTTTAAAAAAAGCACAGTGTTCTTCTGGAGGAGCCGGACAACATCCCACAGTCTGGAATGACCACACAATTTTTGTCAGTGACACGAAGCTGGCAAGTTTTGACAAATGCAATGAGTGGCTATACTCTGTGTTAATCATGTGAGTTTTTGAATTTGCCGTAAGGAACTTTTTGTATCATTTTCCATTTGAAAATCTTAAAGCATTTTAACGAAACTTTGTGAATCACTAAATGGAATAACAATAAATTACATTAAAGGTAAATTTGATCAAAACTTGTTATTTTCCGGCTGATTTACAACTTACAACAAGTGTTGCGTTTTGAAATGTACTGAGTGTATTCATTGTTCTTTATTGAGGGTGCTAAAAGTGAACAAGTGCTTGGATGTGAGCTTTGCACTAGAATCTCTTTAACCTTTAACCCTTACTGTAAAACTTTATTTCAGACCAGCTCAAAACTCTACCAAATCACTTCAAAAAAAAAAAACACTGAAGGAATAAATCTAATGCAAAACGTTGGTTTTAATTGTATGGAAAACATTTTGCTAAAGGGAGCAATTATTTGTCACTATAAGTCGTTTCATTTTCCCTCAATGTTTTTAAAAGTTGCTTACTGCTAGACACCAAGGTTGTTACGGTAAAAGTTACACAACGAGGTGTTATAAAATAGTCATGATGATGACTTTTTCACCCTCAGTTTTTTTTTCCAAACGACAACGTTCTGACTTGTCCAAATTAAAAGCTTTTGCAGACGACAATGCACAAAAACATTTTTACAAAAATTAATATTTATCTTTTGAATAGAAGAAAACATTGCGGGAAAAGGAGAAAAAATGCTGGTCACAAGCATTTTCTCCTTTTCCCCGCAATGTTTTCAAAAGGCTCCTTTTTGATGGAAAACAAGAATTGCTTGATATATCTAAAAGATTAATCTATAAGGATGGCCCACCAGGATACAAGTAAGTTGTTAATAGATACCATGAAATGAATTATTAAATTCACAGCCTTCTGATACAAATTTAGACCAGGCGAAATTGAAAGCAGCTGCAGACGACAATTTAAATGTTGCTCCAATAATGGGATTTGCCCTTGAAAAAGAAGAAAACAAAGTTGGAAGAGGAGATAATACTGGTTACCAGCATTTTCTACTTTACCAACACTGTGTTTAAGAGCCTATTCCTGTAGGGTCGATAAAACACGAACTTGTGTGGTAAAGCATTTATCAAAATGAATACAACATATTACATAAACAGAAGTGACAATAGTTTGGTCTACGCAGAAATTGCGCGTTTCAAGCAATTTCTCATTCTTTGCTTATGTTTCGAAAATTGTCGGCTTTAAGACACAAAGATTGTCGGCTATAAGACATAAAAGAACTCGTCTGTTTGAACTATGTGTTCAGTGCATTTTAGATCTCCATACGAACTATCAAGTACTTACACAGTCAAATATTGATAAAAATGGTTATTTCGCGCGTTTCGTTTAGAATAGCGCGAAATGATTGTCTTCGCGTAACGTAGTTCAGCACAGTGGTTTGAGTTAAATAAGCCGGGGCGGAGCACGAGGAGCAGGTAAATTCAAGTGCTTATGTATATGTCTGGGTAGATGTGTATGATAGTCATTCTACCCACGGCAAACTGACAGCTTCAAATATAGTTTTATGTGTCGTTTTGAAATATTGTATGCAACTATTGAGGTCAAATGAGGTCCAACATTCTAAACCCGTCATTGGAAAATGGACACAGGTTTCCAGAGTTGTTCACATAAGGTGTTTTTTATCTCTGGTTTTCCCTGGGCGAGACGGGTTACGGCATTTGTTCGAGGAAGTTGTTACTTTGTATGAATTATATACCTAACATTGCATGCATGTTCGTATATTAGTCTACATACTGGAAAGATTTTTTTTTTTTTCTATATGCTGCCACTTTTCCCGAATAAACACCTCGTCAAGGTATGACTATAGCGCCTCGTCAAGGTACTGCAAAGAGGGTTATTTGTTGTTGTATGTCGAACTTAAGGGAAGAATTAAACTTTGTGACGGCTGACAGTATCTTAACTCTTTACCACACAATCCCGACTTTTAACGACCCTGAGGAAGAAGGTCTTTGAAAACATTGTAGGAAAAGGAGAAAATGTTGGTAACCAGCATTTTCTCCTTTTCCCACAATGTTTTTTACTCTTTTCAAAACAAATTTCAGTTTTTGAGTCACATCTATTTTGTCGTCTGCAAAAGCTTTCAATTTGGACTTGTGTAAAATTTTGTCGTTTGGTAAAGAGTTAAACAGTCTTACGGACCGATAATTATGTAATTATTTGTTTGGCATCACGCATCAAGGAGATGCACTAAGCCCCTTTTTGTCAGAGCATTGCTCATGCCGTGAACAGAGAATCAAAATACTAGTACTAGTATTAATGACAAGTTCGGAACCTGCCCACATTGTCTCTCCTATGTAGACTAGGGCTATGTCTTATCCAGGCGCCGTAATCACAAAACATTCTTCATTGAATTCCTAGTCTAATTTGCTTAACCAATCAGAATTTCTGTTACTTTCAACTTCGAGAAAACTATTAAGAATAAGACTGTGAATGTTATTAAGAATGGTTGGTGATTACCAATAATAAAATTTCTCAACAATAAAATTTTAACTCTGTTCTTCCCCTATCCGCGTCTTTAACAATCACAACTTGCAATAAAATATGACCCTGCTCACCTTAAAAACATCATTATTCCAGTTGCCTCAATGTTCCTCGCTATTCCTTTCCATGATTTCATGATGTTGAATTTTTGCCGAACCGTCAAAGGAAGCCGCGGATCAAACTTGGTATTTCCGTTGTCAACCGGTAGCCGCATATTATCACTTTTTCTATAATTAATACTCTGTTTACTTTTACGAATAACTGGTCCTTCTACTGCACTGACACTGCATCCCATATTTGAAAAGTTTTACGATACAGTAAACGAAAAAAAAAAAGAGACTGGTCGATTTCAGTACAAGATTGATAAAAACATTGTAACCTGAGTGTAAAATGTCATGCAAGTTTATTCATTTCATCATTGAATACAGAGGCTTAATCATTTAAAATACATTTCGTATTAAAAATATTGCTAAATAGTCTTTGTAAAATTAATCTGTCCATTCACAGATATTTGATTACACTGCAGTATCATTATATCACTTTGTTGACAGCCGTCACAATATTCTAATAACTTCTTTTGTTATAAGCAGTAAATTTCACGTTAGATTCCCATCCGATTTTTTAATTATCGTTAATATGGAATCTCTGTATCCCTGTTTTCGATTTTCTAGGTGGACCGGGTAAAACTTATGAATAATAAGCGAAGTACATGGAATCACCATGTTTTATAGCCGTGGAGTGTTGTGACATTGGTTTCCATGACAACGCGTATAGCTGTGACGTTGTGTCCCACTGATGTGCATCTTCAATACAACAATGGGCTTTTTTAATTCTAGGCTCCTTATTTCTATGCTGTACATGTATTTACATTTGTTTCTGTACCAGTGAGTTTATCAAATCAGTAAAATCAGTAAATTTCCGAAAATCATGAAATAGGGTGTACACAGACATTAAAATGTTGCAACTTCTGTAAAGTGCAAGATCAGTTTGCACATCTATTCAAAACTAGATTTAATTCTAGGCTTCTCATTTTTATGCTGTATTTACAGTTGAGGAATCTTTATGAAGAAAATAGAAAAAAAAAAAAGTTGTCCAAACAACAACAGCCCCCTTTTTTCGCTACACTTCTCTCTGGCACAAATGGCACAAACGAGACTGAAATTATTACAAAAGAAACACACTATCTCTTTGGAATTGTAACATTTCAAAACAGGTTCATATATATATTGACCCATGCTCTTTGAAAAGGGGGCTTAATGCATCTGCGAAAAGTATCGACCCAGGTCAGCCTGCGCAGTCCGCGCAGGCTGACCTGGGCCGAAACTTTTTAGTTTAAACATATTCTGTTGCCATACTTTGAATACATCAAAATCACAAACAAACTTTTCGCTATTGGTCAATTTTCTGTATGTGAAAGGACCAGTCTAGCTCATGATTCAGTCGATTGTTATACAAAATGGTTTTATGATAATGATGTGATGACTTGCTTTGTATAATGCATCACGGAGATGCATTAAGCCCCCCCCCCTTTTTTTTTTTTTCTTTTACTTTGGAATTGAAATATTGAAAACATGCCATTTTTTTTCTTTTCTTGAATTCGGATCGGTTGTTGTTATATAGGTCGTCCCGCATGCGTGTTGTCAGTTTTGACACGGTTCTAGTCCTTTGACAGCCGGTCCTAAGATGGCTAGTATTTGAATTAGACTTGAACAAAAAAATCTTTTTGAGAAATAATATCGTAGGGAGTTGAAGTTGGCCTAAATATTACATGTATGACGGTTTTATTTGCGTGTTGCGTGTTTAATGTTGTTTTTAAAAGTTTTACAATGCATATAGGCACGTGATCATTGTGTTTCTTTAACTCTTTACCAGACGACAATATTTTAACCCTTTCCCAAACGACAAATTTTGGACTGGTCCAAATTGAAAGAGTTTGCAGACGACAATTTTAAATTTGATGAAAATGGCAGAAAGGTCTCAAAAAGGGTAGAAAACACTGTGGGAAAAGGAGAAATTGCTCGTTACGAGCAATTTCTCCTTTTCCCACAGTGTTTTCAAAAGAATTGTTCTGCAGACACGTGAAAACCAGGGCTTGTTTGGGAAAGGGTTAAAACTGGTCAACATTGAAAGAGTTGCAGACGAAAAATTATAAATAACTCACATTTTGAGTGTTTTTTTTTTTTACAGGATTGAAAACATTGTGAGAAAAAAAAAATTTAGAAAATACTGGTTACCACCAATTATCTGGTATTCTCATAATGTTTTCAAAGGCTTTTCCCCTCAGGATCGTCTAAACTCGGGACTGTGTGCTAAAGTTTAACAGAACAGAACAGAACATTTTATTTTACGACAAGTACACGGTTGTACATATTCATACAGAAAAGATATATTAACATGAAAATCACTAGATCTTGGGCGAGCATGACGGCGAGACTGACATATATACATTTTAGTACTCCCCAACAAAGTCATAAAACACGTCTCATATAATTTGACTTTACTTGACAGTACCAAATTTATACTTGCATACTGGATTAAAAAAAAAAAGAGAACATAATGAATTAGAAGCCCTTTTGTAACGCACAAAATAGATAAGGTTGAACCTTTCAATCTGAAATACCGTCGTAACCCATATAGCTCCCCAACTGTGAAGGGGGTTAAAACATGAAAAACACTGAAACAGAAGGAAAACAAATTTCCAAAAAATAATACAAACAAGTACCTGTATAGATCTTAACCATTGTTAGGTACAACACTGTTTCCAAGCTGCTATTTTAGTGGCATGTCACTGCATTTCTGTGAAACATCGATGTCCCAACATTTTTTATCTATATACTTGTGAATTTTCTAATTTTTTCGGAGTATTGCAATCACCGTACTTTTCCTGTCTATTTGCTGCTTTTTTTTTTTTTCTCATAAACAAATAATAGTAAACGTATTTTCCAGTGGGTTGACAGTTAAAGGGAGTCGAATTCAAACGGACAGATTTTTACGATGTTATGAAATAGCAGCATCGACCTTTTCAAAAAATATACAGAATGAAAGGAATGTTAGAATGAGTTCATTTGTATGTAAAACAAGAACTTATATTATCAAAACACAGATTTACAGAAAATAATCCTCTTAATATGATGTCCTTTAATGATTATGAATTAGGAAGAAAAACTCTATTCTATTGTACGGGAAGGAACAATTTAATTGCCGATATTAAACGGAATCAATTTTGTTTCATAGAACTTGTGGATAGTCCGAGTATCGCGCTATTCCGAGGAATTTAGAACACCACACCGCGGAAATATTTATTAACTCTTACTGCGTCGTTTTAACCAAACAGATGAGCCATGCTCTGTGAAAAGGGGGCTTAATGCATCTGCAAATAGTATCGACCCAGGTCAGCCTGCGCAGTCCGCGCAGGCTGACCGGGGCCGAAAATTTTTGCTATTGGTCAATTTTCTGCATGTCAGAGGACCAGTGTATCTCATGATTCAGTCGGTTTTTATAGAAAGTGTAGTTTATGGATCCATAATAACATGACGACTTGTTTGGTATCAAGCAACACGGAGACGCATTAACCCTTTCCCAAACGACAAATTTTAGACTGGTCCAAATTGAAAGAGTTTGCAGACGACAATTTTAAATTTGATGAAAATGGCAGAAAGGTCTCAAAAAGGATAGAAAACACTGTGGGAAAAGGAGAAATTGCTCGTTACGAGCAATTTCTCCTTTTCCCACAGTGTTTTCAAAAGACTTGTACTGCAGACACGTGAAAACCAGGGCTTGTTTGGGAAAGGGTTAAAGGTTGCGTTTGTCTATATAGTGCTTCAGCAAAGCGGACAGTGTAAATCAAATATCAGACTGCACCATTTGTGTGTAGTCTGATCTTAGTCTACACTTACTGCAAAGGCAACTATAGTCGTGAAAGGCGCTTTAAGGGTTAAATTGTGTACTTTTGTTTTACTAGGTAAGATCTATATGCTCCTTTTCTGTCTCAACCAGTGGACCTTTGTCGCCCAGTCGTTAGTAGTATAGGAGGGTAGACCTCGGACAAAACGCGTTTTGTCCGAGGTCTACCCTCCCTGAGTGCCATTTTGTCCGAGGTCTACCCTCCCTGAGTGCCATTTTTGTCCGAGGTCTACCCTCCCGAGCAGAAAAAATGCCGCATCACTGCAATTTTGGCGTGATTCGGTTTCCGCGACATATGAATACAATAATAAATAGTCCGTTACTAGTCTCGGGAGGGTAGACCTCGGACAAAAGTAGTTCCGGCAGTTGGTTCAGGTAGGAACCCTCGTTGGACTTAGTCTTTTTTGGAGGGTTGATCTTTCTCTCTCTCTATTACCGTCGGACTTAGTCTTTTTTCCACAATTGGATTAAAAAAGTAGTTCCGACTGATGTAAACAGGTAGTTCCGACTGATGTAAACAAACGTAAACAAACGTTTTGATTGGTCGAGACGTTTTCCCGCCAAAATTCGATGGGTTATTTCCCCTTTTCAGCTTGGATCAAGGCAAAGACCCTTGTTGGACTTAGTCTTTTTCACAACTGTATTAAAAAAGTAGTTCCGCCTAATGTAAACAAACAGGTTGGTTCAGGCAGAGCCTATCGTTGGACTTAGTCTTTTTTCCACGATATGGTTCCCAAGATGAAAGACTCTTCTATTGGTCTTACCGATATTGACAATTTGAGAAAGATAGGCTTTTCTTGGGGGATGGTTAGCCCTGAAAAGGGCTGTTTTGGAGTTTTGTTTTTTTCCTCCTCCTCTAATGATAGTATCCAAAGTTTGTCCGACAGATAGGACACTCCACGACTCTTCTTCGATCTGCTATTAACCTTCTTATTTTGTTTATTTTATGCATAGGCAAAGTGGAGTCACGCATCATGGCCAGTAGAAAGGTTGTCAGATACCATTTTGTCATCGAGAGAAGTAGAAATTGTACACTATAGTCCATCACCATTTCTTTAGCTGTCATCTATTCGGGAACCGAATGATTAATGTACTGGAAATGTCATCGTCTTTTATACGGCTGGAGGCGACTTGACTTACTTATTGACAATTGTTGAAGATAGATTTTTCTTGGGGAATGGTTAGTCCTGAAAAGGACTGTTTTTGGAAATTGAACTGTCTTTTTTGTCTTTTTTCTCTATTGAGAACTTTTCTTTGTTTCTTTGGGTATCTTTTTGAGTCTGAGTTTTGGAATCTTTGGGATCTTGAAGTCTTTGAAGTTGTCGATATTTTTCCCATGTTTTCCCAATCCTATTTTTGACGGTGATACATAGGTGGGATCGTATCGTTGTTTTTTGTGAAGTTGTTCATTATCGTCTTTCTCTATTTTTCGTTTTTTATGTATCTTCTCTTCCTTTGGTTGATGATCTTTCTCTGATTGTGTTTCCTTTGAGTGTTGGTTTTCCTTCGACTGATTTTCCTTTGACTTCTGATCTTTCTTTTTTACAACTGATACAAGGGAGTCTGTTAGTCTTCGAAGGCTGGTTTTATCAAAGTCGAACTCCACCGGAATCTTCACAATAACAGGTGTAGTTGACTGTCTTTGCTGACATATTGTCTCGATGTTTCTGTTCAATGTTTTCAACTCCTCTAAAATCTGAGTTATTGTAGCATCTTGTTTTGAGATCATCTGTCGCATCTCTTCCTCGAATTTGTTAACTGGTGCTGCCATTGGCTCAATGAATGTCGAATTCATGGCTGACGCTAGAATATCTCCACTGTTTCCACTCTGTGGTAAGGAGTTGTCTAAGATGTAGTCGGCTAAGTTGTAATCGGCTAAGTTGAGATTCATCTTTCCCGTTAACAGTGTGTTTTTACTCGTACTACTCGAAGATCGAGAGTCGAATGATTGTAGAGAAATATCGTCAACGTTTTATAGGTTGGTAGGGGGATTGACCTACTTTGATACAGAATTAAGAGCGCGGACCCGGTCGGAAGCAGCCACGAATGATTATAACACTTACAGAGAGAAATGATAGAAATCTGGGGTACTGGCTAACCGATTGATCTGAGCTCTATTGCGAATGTAACATATCCTATGATTGAACGAAAACAACTGAATTCTAGTCAAGCAGAAATGATAATCTTTCGGTTTTTACATAGTTATACTGCTTACTTGCAAAAAGAATGAACTATACTATATTAGAAAATATTATGTGGGATGAGGTTTTTTCTTAGAGTTATGCAGAATTTTGCTTGACAAAATTTGAAAAGATAGAACTTTTCTTAACGTTTGATAGTCCTGAAAAGGACTGTTTTTCGAAGATTTGTATTTTTTAACCTCTTCGTCTATCTCTCGCAGCCTCTAACTCATCAAGTAACATAATAAGTAGTGCTAGGTTATGACGTATCTGTCGTCGACGAAACCAATCTTCTAACCAGTTCAGTATCGAATAATATACCACTGATCCAAACATGAACATGCAAAACATTTTTTATTCTCGAGTATTGAGAGGTAAAAAATGATTAAATGAGAACTTGACCGGCTTTCTTTATACGTTTTACAGATGAATTGGCCTACCTCGACTATGAATTAACGTTAGCCAATCGTTAGTTTTGTTATATTCTCTTTTGAATAAGTAAAAAGATAGATGAAAACAAGTCTATACGTTGTGGTAGGGAATAAGGTTTTCTGATAAACTTAGTCTTTTTTGATAAGTTGAAGTAAAAATTAACCTTTTCTTAAAATCAGAATTGATTTGGTCTGACAATTTGAAGAGAGATAAAACTTTCTTGGTGTATGTTAGCCCTGAAAAGGGCTGTTTTTCACTATTCTCTGTAATGAAATTAATTTAACTATCGGTTAACTTAATTTCAAAACTAGAGAAAAGATCGAGGACTCTAAACCTCCTCATCTGAATCTTCGGGGAATAGCTCACGCCGAAGTTCATTGATTTCTTCAACTTTGCCTTGGACATACTCATTATACATAATGAGTACTCCTTTGATTGAACAAAGTTGAATTTTCAGATTATATTGCACAGCTCTGCTTTTACACTTATCATATCGTTTTTCTATCCCACTCAGACGAATTTTAAGCAATTCGATCTGTTTGCATCCCTTTCTAAATCGTCGCTCTGCTTCAATCAATTTGAACCGTTTGTCGAGGGTCTTCATTTTTGAGTTCTGAGAGGGAAAAACTGATTAAAAAGAAAAAGAGCCCCGTCTTTTATAGGATGGTAGAGGAATTGACCTACTTTGACTCGGAATTAATGTTATCCAATCGTTAGTTTCGTTATATTTCTTAATTCAGAATTGAGTTGAAGTGACAATTTGAAGAAAAGTAGAAAACTTTCTTGTTGCATGTTAGCCCTGAAAAGGGCTGTTTTTATGAAGATTCATTCTTCACTGGTTGCGATCGAGATGTTCTTCTTCTTCTTCAAACTGGACCACGATGAAAGCTTGACAGCAATGATAACACCAAATCACTACACCATAGTCTTCATCATAGTCATAGAATCCCTCATCTGGTTCTGGACAATTGTGCTTTTCTCCAAGATGTTGTAGGATATGAAAGCATTTTCCGCACTCTATTGCACATGGTCTATCACACTGTGGACAATAAGGAAAAAATATAAGCATTTTTCTCGTCTTGGTATACTTTTACGATTTCTTATTCGTGCTACTCGAGAGAAACGAGAGTCGAATGGTTATAGGAAAAGTTCACTGAATTTTTATAACTTAGTGGAGGGATTGACCTACTTTTTCTGACTCAGAATTAACGTAGACCAATCGTCAGACTTGTTATATTCTTTTGTAGAAAAGGAATGGCGGGAGTGGGAAAAACGGTTGATCTTGGCGGGTGTTTGGGGGAAAAACGACGATTCTTCGGATAGGACTTAGTCTTTTTTTGAGTCTGATACAACCAATCTTTAGATCTGAGAAATACGTTTTGTTTTGACAATTCGAAGAAGCAGACTTCCTGGGTATTGGTTGGCTCTGAAAAGAGCCCTCAATCCTAAAAAGAAGGAGAGAGTGGTTCTTAAAAAGAACCATTGTTTTTTATCCATTATACAGGATATGCCGTGATGACAGAAAGATCTTTATACTTGACTACATCCGGCAACTCAAATCCATCATAGCAGGCGACGACTTTACAAACATACGCCTCTTTACCATCTGCATCTTTTCCGATTTCAACAGGAAATTTCATTTCAAAAATTATCTTGTTGAAACCTTGCAATTTAATACTATCGCTATGTTCTACAGTAGATTTTACCATTTCATAAATTTCTGAAACGGAAAACCTTCTAGAGAACAAACTAGGCTGAGATTCATCCAAGTATCGTTCTGCATCGAAATAATGCTTTCTAATGAAATGTTCATGATTGAAGTACTTCTTATAGCGTAAATATTGCCCACTATAATAAGATTGAGGCGGTGTGCCAAAACCCTGTCTCACAGACATATCGCTAGGATAAAAAAGATAGAGAAAGAATAAAAGATAGGAAAATTTTTGCCAACATTTTATAGCTTGGTAGGGGGATTGACCTACTTTTGCAATAGAATTAAGAGCACGAACGGGGGCGAGAGCATGTAGATAGAACATAACGTACTATATGATCTCACATAGAATGTAATGATCTAGCTACATTTTTCTAAGTCTGAACTTTTCTTTATTCAAGTTTTGGGAAGAAATCAAAACAGACGACCTTTTAAAAATCATTTCTTTATTCATTCAAAAGTTCTTAACAATATCATGAAAAAACAGTAACGTTTAAAACAAACCAAATGTTCTAACACTATATTTTATATATACAAAGACAATTTATATACAAAAAACAATGAAGGTACATTTTTATATACAAAGCATTGACAATGCAGTTCTTATTTACAACAATGACAGAACATTTTTACAATGCAAATTCACAGATACCTCGATTTTTCCACTTGTCTTCATGTTCCACAACAGTTTTGTGCAATTGTTCATTGCCCAAAAACAAACTATATACACTGTCCAAACCACTATATTCACACGTTCCTCTAATTTCAAAGACGTTTTTGAATACTGCTTTTGCCGAAAGAGTTGAAAGTACGATTTTTTCTGTGACATCTCTATCAAATAGGAGATAGCCTTCCATGATATCCACTCCTTCTGCATTATCTCTTGATTTTGTATACCGTAAGTAAAAGTTAAACAGGAGTGATTTCATTTTCAGCATGATCAGATAACTTTCTTCTGGTCTTCCTATGATAATGAATCGCCATCGGCTTGTGGCTTGCAACTTCTTAGCGAAATAGTCACTTTTCCACAAACAAGCTGTCAAATAGCCTTTGATGGTGGTATCGAAGTCTGACTCAGTCACCAACATTGCAATAAAGTCGTGCATGCTATACATTTTGCAGGATGTCTCTCCTTTTGCAACTCCATTGTGCAATTTATCTATCCAAAATTTCACACATCTGAATTTAAGGTTGAATTGTGTTCCTTCATCGAGTGTGTGCAGATGGATGAAATCTCTATAAACTTTTTCACGTAGCTCTATTGGCAAAGGTAGCATTTCACTTGACATGATTTCCACTTTTCGATAGAACCGTCTTACTTTGATTGTTCACTTCAAGCCAGTGTAACATGGTGTTGTCCCTTACAGTTATTTATACCCTCAAATCTTATAGGTCATAGAGTGCAGTATCGTTACAATGCAAATTCACAGATACCTCGATTTTTCCACTTGTCTTCATGTTCCACAATAACTTTGTGCAACTGATCATTACCCAAAAACAATGGAAATTTGCTATCCATTTCACTATATTCACGTACTCCACTAAATGGAAAAACATGTTTTGAAATATCTTTTGTCGAAAGAGTTGAATATACGATTTCTTCTGTGACATCTCTATCAAAAAGAATATACCCTTCCATGGTATCCACTATTTCCTCACCATCTTGAATGGATCCTTTTTTGTAGCGTAAGTAAAAGTTAAACAGAACTGATTTCATTTTCAGGACGTTCAGAAAACTTTCTTCTGTTCTTCCTACGATAATGAATTGCCACCGACTTGTGGAATCCATCTGTTTAGCAATATAGTTGTCTTTCAACAAACAAAATGCTAAATAAGCTTTGAGAGGAAAATCAAAATCTGTATCATCCCCTATCATTACAATAAAGCTGTGCATTCTATACAACTTGCACGATCTTTCTCCTTTTGCAACTCCCTTATGCAATTTGTTTATCCAAAGTTTCACACAGGCGAATTTAATATCCAACTGTACTTGTTTATCGAGCGTGTGCTGCTGGATAAAATCTCTATAAACTTTTTCACGTAGTTCTATCGGTAAAGGTAGCATTTCGCTTGACATGATTTCTCACTTTTTGATAGTTTTCACTGTTTTTTAAAAACGTCTTACTTCGATCGCTCACTTCAAAACAGTGTAACACGATATTGTTTCTTACAGATATTTATACCCTTAAACTTTTATGACCATAGGGAACAGTATCAGTATCGTTTACAATCACTCTTTTGGTGTATACAGAGCGAAAGGTTTTTGTCTGTGGTTCACTGGTCACTGTTCTGTCTTTATGCCTTTTGATTCTACAGTCATACTGAACTTTGATTTCTATTGTACGATCCAAAGCACATTTTGAATAGGTGTCGAAATTTACCATCTGATTTGTATTGTAATCCAAAGTAATTCCCTTGACTTTACATTTGCTTTTTTCTTTTCCATCTTTTGTTCTCATTTTGTAAGCGTAATTCTTGGGGCCTAATCCTCTGAAATGAGTTATTCTACAATCAGGCTCTTCATCGGTCCATTTTCCTAGCCTACTGTTAATGATGGGAGGGTTCCACAATTCAGGATCATGAATGTACATACAACTATCTGTATCGAAATATAGAACTCTATCCCCCAATCTTTCAAGAACACTGTACAGTTCCAACCTTGCATAAGCTGTTACGTAGGATGCTACAATAACATTGGCTGTTGCATGCGTTTCGACAAAGTCCATCTTTTCTTCATAGTTGACTAAAATGAATGGACACTCATTGTCAAAAATTTCCACATGCTTTACCGTATATTTCGGATCGGTAATCAAGTCAAAATATTTAGATGGTTCTCTGATGTATTTCGTCTTGCTCATGTTTTCACGCTGTGCTAATTTCCCCCAAAGGCAGTTCAGCATAATCTTAGCAAACGATCTTTTACCAGGATTTTTTTGAATACATTTGGGATCGAGACGAATCCCTTCAGCTTCCTCATACTCGCGAATGAATTGATTCTTTTCCGAGTCTGTCTGACACCAACTGGGATATCCACTGGCTTCTTGCTTAATTTTCAAGAAATTATCCACATAGCCTTTAAAGAATTGATCCGAAACAGAGTGGAAATGCCAGATTTCATACACTTGCATTAGCTGATAACCACAGTCGAGAGCTTTGAACAGTTCAAATGTAACCCAAGTTCCAACCAAGGATCTCTCTTCTTTTTTATGGTTACAAACGTTTGAGCTTTCTTGTGCACATTTCATACAGAGTGGAAACATCATCTTGTTGTTACAGTGAACTGGAAGAACAGGATGAAACAAATCAATTGGGGGTAGAACTTTGCATTTAATGAGCCCTTCATACTGACGAATATTCTTCATATCAATACTCTCAGCAGTCAAGATTGTGGGATGACCTACAGGATAGAATTTATGTTTGCAGACGTAAGGATACAGAGAGCAGATGTCGATATACTTGATTTCCTTCTCACTGCTTTCCTCAACATCATAAGCAATTTTTATTGCATTGCATCTGCCTCCAGCCAGACCCTCTCTTGGTTCGATGGGGTCACAGTTCGGATATAGACTTTCAATGGTTTTTTTGTACTCTTTGTCCTTCTTCATCTTGGTATCGAATTCATGCTCCCATATGGTCACTATGTTATATCCCATTCTTTTGATGGTTTCTAATCGTTCAATGGTATTGTTGTCCAATTCATCCATTGTTTTTCCATTGATGGGATTGATATATTTTCGATCCTTGAAACATGTCTGGCAGCCATGAAATAAATCCCCGAGGAATTCATAGACGGTGTTTGATTGACGGTGAAAACCGTCTACAGTATATCTTCCTATTTGAAATTCACCACCATTTTTACCGTGTTGAATATGAATCCCTTTTTCCCTAGCAATACTTTGAATCCATCGTATTGCTTTCATAGAAAACCGGCGTCTGACTGGGTCTTTGCTTGAAATGATGGCTATTTGATTTTTTGGTAAATAATCTTTTCGCCAAATCTTGTTACAGGCGCCGGCGATAGTAAACGCCTCTGTGAATGGACAAATTCCACTCTGTTCGATGAACAACTTTCTGAATTCACCACATCCTCGTCTTAGGATATCAACATCCGATCGACAGTGCATCTCCATCTCTTTTTGAAAATTGAATTCCTCACCATTTTGAACTTTGTCATTATACCAGACTATGAATTTCGATCGAGCCTCTTCAGACATTGAATCGGGTTTGTAATAAGACATATCCAAGTATGGCCCAACGTAATCCCAGAATTCGTCTGTATTTGCCCAGTGAGGAAAGTAGCCTTTTTTCATTTCTTGAAGTCCAAATGTAGTCGGAAATTTTGCCAGACCAAAGTTCATAAAACTGAAGGAGTCAATCAAACACACACCATTCAATTCTAACTTCAAAATATTATTCCCATTCATGGTCAGTTCTGGTTCTTTCATCCCGACATTGATAATATGATTGAGAATAAATTGACCATCATAACCTTTGAGATTATGGGCAATAGCTATGATTCCTTTATGATGCTTTGTAAAGAGCCAGCTACAGAATTGACTCAAAGTTTCTTTTCCTTGAAAAATAACTTCTCTTCCTTCTTCGAATTCACTGCATGTGGAACAATGAAAATCAAGTGGTTTATCGATACAATCAGCACAGGCTCGGTGTGCAATACAGTAATTTGGAATATGTATCCCTGTATCTTGCTGACATTCAAAATCAAAGAAAATGAACAAAGGTTTTTTGACTACAGAAGAACTCGTCTCATCGTCACTGTCATGCTTCATCTTACTCTGGTAAGGTTGAATAAAACAGCGATGAGAGAAGTCAACTATTTTCTTGCAGAGATGACACTTTTTCTTTCCCTTACAGACATGATTTTTCTTTCTGACAAAAAACTGGCCTTCACATTTTGAACAGAGTTTCACTAATTCGCAAATGGTCTTCTTCTCTTTACCTTGAAGTGTTTTGTGTTTTTCCAAGCATTCTGCACTGAAAAAACATCTATGACACTTGGAACAGACATACTCTTTTGATTTCGATGGACATTTTCCAGTACGAAAGCAACCTTTACAGATCTTTGAGCAAACATGGTCTTCCCGATTCCTGTAACGTATATCACAGAACTCACAATAATAACCACAATCAAGAAATGATGTAATGGATTTGATGTAGTGATAGTGTTTTTGATGAAAGTACAAATGTATGATTTTACTATTATCTTTCACTTTTGGATGTTCAAACACTTTCTCCATTTTTGATTGCTGTTGATGGACTTTAATAACATAGTCTTTTTCATACAAGAAATCTTGAATTTTTTTGTATTCTTCAGGTCCTACAGGTTGCGTTGACGAAACTCCAGCTTCATTCATCAATTTCTCGGCTTCAATCTTTTGAAGTGGTCTGTTTGATCTTTTGATGATATCCCATCTTCGATTCCATTCTTGGGTGTTTTCACGTTCATGGTGATAAATCCCCACAACAACAGCTCTTGCAAAACATAGATGATCTTCATTATTAATTTCAATAATCGATTGTTTCTTCTTTGCGAAAACTTTTGAATCCAATATTTCTGTACCCCTAACTCTTTTACCACTTCCACTTGGGGGTACTGTATGTGTGATATCGAATGTCATGCGACCATCGTTCAAAACGAATTCCTCATTCGACTGTAGAACTTTTTCAATCTCGTCCAATATAGTATGACTCTCCAACTCCTCCACATATAGAAAGGGTATATGAATCCCCATATCCAATGAACGGTGATTGATGGTAATTCTGATCATATCCCTCGATTCAGCCTTTAACTTTTGAACGATTTGTTGGATAACATCGTCGAATAAGACAGTCAGTTGCTGGGGTTGTAACTCATCGAATTTCTTAAAGGACGCCTCCAGCACACGGGAATCTGTATTGAATTTTCTTGACTTCTTTTTTCCCACTTCTTTTAAGACGTATAGACTTTTCATGTCCAAAGATTTTTTGTCTCCACTTTCTTCTTTCTTGGGTAAAAATAGCCCAGCATGACTTTCTTCTTTCAAAGATTTTCTATCTTCTTCTTTTAAAGATTTTTTGTCTTTACTTTTTTCTTCCTTGGGCAAAAATGGTCCAGCATGACTTTCTTTTTTCAAAGATTTTTTATCTTCTTTCAAATTTTTTCTCTTTTTGGTTGACGGTGGAAATTTCTCATCGTTTTCTTCTTTCAAAGATTTCTTGACTTCACCGTCGCTTTCTTCTTTCAATGGTAAACTTTTTCTCTTTTTGGTTGACGGTGAAAATTTTTCATCATCGCTTTCATCATTACTGCTACTGTCTGGATAGACTAGGATTCTTTTTCTTTTCTTTGCCGGTAGTAATTTTTTTCTCTTCTTCGACATCGGCTGAATTACCTCATCGTTACTTGTACTGTCTGAATACGGTACTAACCTTTTAGACATGGTTTTATGACTGATTGCGAGTCAAGTAATGTCCCAGAACTCAAAAAATCCTAGCTTTTTTATATCTTTTTTCAGACCAATCGTGTATAAAAAGAGGTATTACGACTGAAATCTTCATCATTCTTCGGAAAGATTTCAAACAGGACAGCTGGTAGAAAAAATGAGTGGGTTCAAGCTACAAAGTACAACACCAAAGAGAATGTACCTGTATGTTAACCCATACACTCACGATTATGAGATCACCAATATACCGTCAAGATATCAAGTCTACCATACTGGGAACTACGTGGGATCATTTCTATCCCACCAACATTTTGCAGAAAAAGATGTCTATCGTATCACCAGAGTCCTGGATCAGGCAACATTCGACAAGCGCCATGGAGTGAGTGATATGACAACGAATATCTGCTTTACATGCAACAGATCAGGACATTGGGCTAGACAATGTCCAGAAAAAGAAAAAATGATGTGGAGATTCGTCTCCGTCTTCGTGGACCCCTACAGTCACGATGTTAAAATTTCACCAACAATGGAAACCGGTAGAGAATTCCAACATATGAAATACGTTGGGGCTCTATTATCCTATAAAGTAGACGAGAATAAATGGAAGACAAGATCGTCACAGACTACAACTTCATCGACTGGAAATCAGATCGAGCAGGAGATCGAAAATATGGAGCATGATAACACAGAAATCAACGACACAGAAATCTGTAGAATTCAAGTAGAAATACATGATAAGCCGCAACAAAGTTCGCAAAAAAATAAACTTTCTTCAGAGGATACTCTTATACTCGATCAAAACAACGAACCCTCTTCACTGTCTGGAGAGCAAAACAACGAACAAAGGTCTCAAAAATCTTCAGGATCTAAAGAAAAGGAAATCAACTAGAAAATCAACGAGAAAAGAGAAAAGAAGAAGAAGAACTGTTTCTTCTGCAAAACAAAAAAACATGGTGCAAAAATCTGTCCAGATATTGTGTTGAAAAATAACAATGCCGAACACAATAATGGAAACAGTAAGAGGAAACGTAAGAGTGAATGTGAGCCTGACATCCCGAAGAAAAAAAGAAAAACGTGTCTGTAAAAATGTGCTAACATTTTCAAAGAACTGTTTCAAAGAACTGTTTTCAAAAAGGATTCAAATATTTCTACAGTTCAATGTTTCATTGTATATATTTTACCAGTTCAATGTTTTCATTGTAATGATTATTGTACAAAAGTTTTAAATAAAAAAAGTTTTAAATAAAAGATATAAAAACATATAGGATTTGACTTTTTTGTTTTTGACAATTTGAAGAAAGTAAAAACTTTCTTGGTATTGGGTAGCCCTGAAAAGGACTGTTTTTAAAATTAAAGAGGACGTATTCTTCACCATTTCAATGAAGGATACATTCTCATTAATTTATTCTGCCAACCGCGATGCTCTGTTGGCGGTATCAGTTCTGATAAGTCCGGGTAAATATTACCCATCTTGACGATTGGGGTACGAGTATAAAACTCATACCCTCGTCTTGCGAAGAACTCCCGAAGAGCTTTATGCTTTAGACTCTTCCTTTCTTCTGCCTCGTCTTCTTTCTTTTCCATGGCCTCTTGCTCCCATTTTTCTTTCATTTCTTTCTTATCCTTCTTGCTGGCAAACAGTCCACAGCAGAATTTCGATAACTTCATCGTGAAATGAGTTAATACAAGAATAAAAATGCTGGCTCTTTTATAGCTTGACAGAGGGATTGACCTACTTCACGTTAGAATTAAAAGCGCGAACGTGGGCGAGAGCATGTAGATAGAACATAATGTACTATATGATCTATCTACAATGTCTAAGAGTATCAGTTCCAAAAAATGTAACAAAACTAACGATTGGTTAACGTTAATTCCAAGTCAAAGTAGGTCAATCCCTCTACCAAGCTATAAAATCAGTGAACTTCTTCTATAGTCATTCGACTCTCGTTCTCTCGAGTAAGACGAATAAATCATAAAGTAACCAAAGCGAAAAAAAGAATTCAAAATATGGAACAGATAAACCATCAAATAATTGATGCTCTCCAAGACTATTTAAATGCTGGTGAAGATCTGTTGGTATTAAGAAGACAACTCATAGCAGTTCAAAGACATCTAGAGCAGATAACACAACCATACAGAGAGCTCGGAGAAAAATTACTTGAGCTGTTTATGCAGACAACAACTCCAGAGCTCATATTAGTTGACGTTGAACTCGGGAGAAAGATCACCACGAAGGATGGTACAATGACAATCACAAGAAGAACTGGAAGTTGTCCCATCTGTCATGCAAATTTTGGTTGCTGTCATTAGACGAGGAAAAAGGCAGTCTAATCTCCAAAAAACAGTCCTTTTCAGGACTAACCAAAACCTTTAAAATCTATCTTTAACAATTGTCAATTTTGTAGATGTGTTGTTGTACTTTTTTGCAGAGAGAAAAACTTTTAGATTAAAAAATCTTGCAGAGAGAAAAAAACTTTTTTATCGATAGAAAAAATTTTCAAATAAAAAATCTTGTAGAGAGAAAAATTTTTCAAAAAATCTTAGAGAAAATTTTACCGATAGAAAAAATTTTTACACTTAAAAATTTCGGATAAAAATTTTCGGATAAAAATTTTTACAATTTTAAAAAAGTTCTGCAGAGTAAAACTAGGGACGAATAAAACTAGGGACGAATAAAACCTAAGATTGGGTAAGTCTAGACGAAGTGGTTTCCGGGAAATGTCGGAAAAAATCCACACTCAGATCATATAGTTAGGTAATGTCTAAAGATCATATTGCTAGGAGCCAAAGAAAAGACTAAGTCCAACGGTGGTAGAGAAAGATAGAGGCAAATAAAGACGGAAAAAAAGACTAAGTCCAACGATGCTCTCTGCCTGACCCAGCGTAAGTAGAGAATATAGTCCATATCGTGGAAAAAAGACTAAGTCCAACGATAGGCTCTGCCTGAACCAACCTGTTTGTTTACATTAGGCGGAACTACTTTTTTAATACAGTTGTGAAAAAGACTAAGTCCAACAAGGGTCTTTGCCTTGATCCAAGCTGAAAAGGGGAAATAACCCATCGAATTTTGGCGGGAAAACGTCTCGACCAATCAAAACGTTTGTTTACGTTTGTTTACATCAGTCGGAACTACATGTTTACATCAGTCGGAACTACTTTTTTAATCCAATTGTGGAAAAAAGACTAAGTCCGACGGTAATAGAGAGAGAGAAAGATCAACCCTCCAAAAAAGACTAAGTCCAACGAGGGTTCCTACCTGAACCAACTGCCGGAACTACTTTTGTCCGAGGTCTACCCTCCCGAGACTAGTAACGGACTATTTATTATTGTATTCATATGTCGCGGAAACCGAATCACGCCAAAATTGCAGTGATGCGGCATTTTTTCTGCTCGGGAGGGTAGACCTCGGACAAAAATGGCACTCAGGGAGGGTAGACCTCGGACAAAATGGCACTCAGGGAGGGTAGACCTCGGACAAAACGCGTTTTGTCCGAGGTCTACCCTCCTATACTACTGTCGTTATTGACTTTAAATTCGTAATCAAGAAATCCTGAGGTCAGTTGCCGTCCATGGAACTGGTCAAATGGGAGTGCTTTTAGGCAAGGCACTACATAGCAAAAGCATAAGCGAGGGAGCCATTAACTTGATGGCACTTGGCCACGCAGGACCCTTATCCTTACAAGAAGACATTGATTGTATGGTGTTTAACGCCGTTTTCAACATTATTTCAGTTATATCGCGGCGGCCAGTGCACCTATCCATGCTTTCCTGGAGTTTCTTTTACCGGTACTCCGCACAATGTTCTTTCCAAGCCACTGGCTACTTTCCCACATAACCATCGTCGAAACAATGGTCAGCGGTGAGAGAGGAATGAATCCTATCGCAATGACTATCATCAATCCTCGGAAAGAAATTGGCCAAACCGGGGATAGAACCAGCGACCTCCTGTTCTCAAGTCCTGTTCGCTACCGACTGAGCTACGGGGCTTGGTACAAGAAGACAAGCGATTTAAATATGTGTTTAAAGTCACTCTATTGTATATAAACGGTCTGTGTACGTGCAATTAAATTGTTGACATCCTGAAAGGTAATGAATGCAAATCATGTTTGGTGACGCGTAACTAGACAGGTTGGTATCATGACACAAATGATGTACGGAATCTAGTATTTGACTTCGCAAAGCACGTCAACGAGTTAGACATTTAGGAAATGGAGAAAAAGCACTATTCTCTCCTTTCCTACATTGTTTTTAAAACCGTTATTTCCCGGGTTGCTGAAACTCCGAATTGTTTGGTAAAGAATTAACCCAACAGGACAGTGTTAAATTGTTATGAAAGAGCGAAACAACTCTAGAAATAACGTACCACCTTTATTTCAGCTGTGAACTTGTTAACGCCAAACTTTGCATCTAATGTAATCTGTAGTACTGTAGATCTATTTGTTTTATTTTATTTTGCGGCTTGCGGCTCCCCCCCCCCCCCCCCGCCCCTTGCATGTGCTTTATCTAAAAAACTAAAACCAGCCTGCAGCTCAGTCCTACACTTTTGCAGACAGCTTAGATCACGATGAGGCTGAAAAGAAAGTACAGTCTGATGTTGGTTCCACACGGTCCGACAATACAAGGTTTTTCCAACGCCAAGAAGTTTGGAACCTCATGTATTGGTTTTTGCTATTAGCTGGAAATTCCCTATTATTTAGCACGTTATTGACATAAAAAAAAAAAAATCACGAATATAGTTGAACCTGTCATGTATCTTGATGAATGTTTTTCTATAACTAACAGCGACAGTAATGTCGTTTTTCGCTACAGCGCGATTTAACCCTTTCCCAAACAAGCCCTGGTTTTCACGTGTCTGCAATACAAGTCTTTGGAAAACACTGTGGGAAAAGGAGAAATTGCTCGTTACGAGCAATTTCTCCTTTTCCCACAGTGTTTTCTACCCTTTTGGAGAAGTTTCTGTCATTTTCATCAAATTTAAAATTTTCGTCTGCAAACTCTTTGAATTTGGAGCAGTCTAAAATTTGTCGTTTGGTAAAGGGTTAAGTAGTGGCAAGAATAAGATTCCGTAATAGCTCCTCGAATGTAATAAACATGTGCCCCATGTTGTATTGCTACATGACTACTTTATGTATATGCTGTTTATTTATTTACAGTGTAAAAAATTGGACTTCCGTTTCACTTGCATATAAATGAATTTGGAGGTATGTATCGCATTTACTTTCATTTGAGATCGTGCAGCTGTCTAGTACACATGCTCTTGTTTTCTGACGAAAATGACTTAATTGTTTCGCTCTTTCCTTTAACAACTATACCTGCTAGATAAGTTAAAGGAAACTTTCAAGTCGGTAGTAAAAACACGAGTGCTGCTATTTTAGACTAGTTTTTTTGAAAAAAAAAATCCCCTTATCGGACAGTGTAGATCCAAGATCAGACTGCACGTTCTGTGCAGTCTGATCTTGATCTACACTGTCCGCAAAAGGTCATTGAATCGGGCTTAGCAGCCTAAGGGTTAAAGATCGTTAACATTTTCTATCGCCAAAACACAAGGCTCACGTGTGTGGTGTAGATCTATGCATAATTAAACCTTTTCATAATACATACGAATTGAAAACTAACAAGGAATGAAAGCGCTTCCTGATTAGTCAATGAATTTTAAATCAAGACTAGAAAATATCGTCGCAGATGGAGACACTGGTTTTTGCTGAGCAATTTCTTCCTTTACCAAAGGTTCGGTCGGAGTTTTAAGTGTTACAACGTAGGCTTACATGGAAAGACATTTCTCTTTTTTTTTTGCCCGGATATGTTTAACCCTTTACTACCACACGATCCCTACTTTTAACGACCCTGAGAAAGGAGCCTTTTGAAGACATTGCGGGAAAACGAGAAAATGCTGGTATGCAGCATTTTCTCCTTTTCCCACAGTTTTCCACCTTTCCCAAAACAAATTTCAATTTTAAAGTCACTTTTATTTTGTCGTCTGCAAGTGCTTTCACTTTCAACAAGTCTAAAATTTTGTCGTTTGTTAAAGATTTAAAGTGTGTTTTGTTGACCCTCCTCGTGATAAGAGTAACGAAAGGGTCTTTTATTTTTTCATTAGTATGGATCGAGATAAAACTCCATAAACCGTGCAGTCTGATCTTGAATCAACACCGACCGATCTCTTAATTCGTCATTCAAAAGAAAAAAGTGCTAAAAATCAACGTTTACGAATAAGAAAATTACATGAGTACATGTTTATACAACTTTTTTCTCCATAGATCTTTCCAGTTACAACGTTCTTTCTCTCTCTGTGTGTGTGGGGGGGGGGGGGCAGTAGTTAGCGTATCTGACTTGTGACCTGGTGATTGCGAGTTTGATACCCGGTTGTGCCGGCAAACTTTGTTTCCGGCGATTTTTCGCCTCGGACCTTTCAAGTTAGATGTATGTGAGAAAAGTAGTCAGTGACTGGGAAAGAAAATTTTTGTCAGCGCTGGTGTGATAAAGCCAGGATAAACAAGCTTAGGTGTACTGGTCAACGTGATACGACCTACGCTGTTGAAACGGCGTAAAATTCCAATAAACAAACAGATTCTGTTGTGGATTTTGTTTTCAAAATTGTGAGCGGTTGTGAGCTGAAATTTTGTTTAACCCTTTGCCGAACAATCTCGAGTTTTAACGACTTTAAGGATTGACTGATTGAATGGTGTTTTACGCCGCTTTCAACAATATTTTAGTCATATCACGGCGACAGCTCACATATTCATGTATTTCCTGGGTTTCACCAGTACTAGGCTAGGGCTCTGAAGTGTCTTGCCCAAGGACACTCCTACGAAAAGCTCAGTGGATCCAGTGAGGCTCGAACCTGGGGCCTGCAGGTTACGACTCCTATACTTTACCACCGAGCCACGCAGGACCCCAACGACTTTAACCTTTTCCCAAACGACAAATTTTGGACTAGTCCAAATTGAAAGAGTTTGCAGACGACAATTTCAAATTTGATGAAAATGGCAGAAAGGTCTCAAAAAGGGTAGAAAACACTGTGGGAAAAGGAGAAATTGCTCGTTACGAGCAATTTCTCCTTTTCCCACAGTGTTTTCAAAAGACTTGTACTGCAGACACGTGAAAACCAGGGCTTGTTTGGGAAAGGGTTAAGGAACATGGTGTTTGAAAACATTGAGGAGAAAAGAGGAAATGCTGATAACTAGCAGTTTTTCTCTTTTTTTTTCCACAATGTTTTCTATCCTTCCAAAAGCATATATCACTTTTTGAGTCACATTTTTTTTTTCGTCTGCAAATGCTCTCAGTTTGGAAAAAGGGCTAAAATTTAGTTGTTTGCTAAATAGCTAACCCTTTACCGAATAATCCAGTGCTTTAAGGTCCGCCGGGAAGAAACGGCTATTGAAAACATTGTAAGAAATTACTAGTCTAGATAGATAAACCACAAATACTGAAGATACATGTCCAAGTACATAGATAGAACTTGACAGGAATTTGTTGTATTACCCAATACCAAATTACCTATTCAGACATCGAACAAGATTCTAGGACGTTAAAATCTTTCGACCTGATTTGAGCGGGCAAAACTAAACAACACGCTTGTGATTTTCATAAAAAGCTCGCAATTTGTAACCCATCCAACCCTTTAACCCTTTTCCGTTCTGTGCTGCCTTTTAACGACCGCTTGGAAGAAGCCTTTTGAAAACGTTGTGGGAAAAGGAGAAAATGCTGGAGCCAGCATTTTCTCTGTTTCCCACAATGTTTTCTACCCTATCAAACAAAAATTGTTCTATTTGAGCCACAATGAAATTGTCGTCTGCAAATGCTTTCAATTTGGACCAGGCTAAAATTTTGTCGTCTGGTAAAGGGATAAAACCCTTTACAGTGAACGAGTCAATTGTTTTAAGTGCTTGACTGATTGATTATATGGAGGTTAACGCCGTTTTCAACATTATTTCAGTTCAGTCATTATATCACGGCGGCCAGTGCACATATCCATGCTTTCCTGGAGTTTCTTTTACCAGTACTCCGCACAATATTCTTTCCAAGCCACTGGCTGCTTTCCCACATAACCACCGTCGAAACAATGGTTTTAAGTGCACGCGTGTCTCAATTACTGTGGCATAACTAAATTCAGTAAGGAAGACCCAACCAATACGGTTTAATTGTTGCTTTGTTCAGAATGCTCGTCACGTATTTAGTCTTAGACCTATTCTGTCTGTAGGCGCACCATAACTCTGTTTCAAACGACAAAATTATTATGGACCAGACCAAATTCAAAGAATTTGCAGACGTCAAATAAAATGCTGCTCGAGTGAGGGATTTGTCTTTTGAAAGGTAGAAAACATTGCGGGAAAAGCAGAAAATGCTGGCAACTAGCATTTTCTATTTTTTTTTTTAACGTTTTCCAAATCCTTTTCCCTCGGAGTCGTTAAAACATGGGATTGTGTGGTGAGGACTTAGGGCCGAGTAAGGACAAAAAGTAAGCAATGTGGGTCTTAAAATGAATTTAGATTTTAGTCATACCGTTCAAAAATTTGGAAATTATTGTGAAGATGACGATCTGTTATAGCACAGTCGGGGTCGTCGGTACAGAGACAATAATCTCTGAATTGTAAAATTGTGGTAGGTTTCGATTCGGTTCCATGTAATATCTCCAAATGAAAAAAAAAAGAAAATCATGCTGCGTTACCTACTGCTTCCAAAATTGTGTACCTTTTGTACAAGGACGTTTTCAACGTCGTCTACTGCAATTTTGATAAACTAACAGCCTGTTATAGATCTTCGTATCTAGTCTATCTGACGGTTACGGGAGATTCAACGGGTACCAGTTTACAATTTTGACATCCCGTTGTAGAACCGAGTGTTTTCACACCTTGGTTTCTCAAATATTTTTCATCCAGAATAATATAACAGTATATGAACTTCATGTCCACTATTTTACGGTAGTGAAATCGACCGACATGCTAGGCCGGAACGGATGGTTGAGGATTGGTGTCGGAAGGGGCAGAGGGAGTTAGTGAAGCCTTGAATCTTGGTTTGAAATGGTGTAAGACTGTTTTACGTCGCCTGCAGCTGTTTCTGTCATAATTTTTGCAATGATTTACCTATTCAAGTCCTTTCTGTATTTGGTTTCGCAAGCTTACCTTCTAGAGTGGGGTTCAGGTTCCATATTCACCAACCATTCTGAAGATTGTTCTTAGTCTTCAAGATTTTCTAAATTTGAAAGTAACACAACTGGTTCAGCCAATCAGAAATTCTAGACAATAAGACTAAGAATGTTCTTAAGAGTGGTTGATGAATATGGACCAAAGTATGTTTAACTGAATCACATTTCCTTCTGTAGAAAGCCCTACAAACTCTTTTCACTCTCCCATTTTAATGGTGTGAGGCTAAAAAATCGTGGCGTTACAAGAGTCTAGTGGGTATTCTCATGGTATGCCAAAGGTATTGAGTTCGAGCTCCGGTTTAGCAGCATGTTTTGTTTCGTGGGATTCTATAAATGTCCAAATCTTAAAACTTTGCTTCTCTTCGTAAAATTTGAATATCTTTTATATACATGTTTGTTCACGTGATGCTATGCTCTATAGCAAACCCTTTTTTTTTTCTTAGTACCGTCTGTCTGTTTGCTATACAAATTTTATACCATGTGTCATGCAGTTAACTCTTTGTAGTGTCGTTCAGTGTGTCGTAGTATAATGTATGATAGTGTAGTGAATCGAAATGTAGTGAAGTGTAGTATATCGTAGCGTAGAATAGTGTAGGGTAGTGAATCGTAGTGTAGTCTAGTGTAGCGTAGCTTAGTGTAGTGAATCGTAGCATAGTGTAGTGAATCGTAGCGTAAAGAATCATAGTGTAGTGTACAAAATAAAAAATAATGATGAATTATAAAAAAAAAAATGAATACAAACTATACGCTAACGAGCTGAATGCATCTTTCAAATCAAGCCATTAGTGCGGTGATTGAAACGAAGAAGATTGTCTTCTCTCCTGACTGACAAACATTGAATGTCGCAATTTACTCGTCACATATAGCCGACGACCTTTTTCATCCTGCAGCAGGAAACTTCTCAACAATAGGGTGACAAAAGGAGGAATTCCTCGTAACTAGTAATTTGTACTTCTGCCACAGTGTTTTTCACATGTATTAATGTATAAGAATTCGATTCGTGTGATTAGCCTTCATTTCTATAGAACGGTGTATTTGCAAGTTTTCCCGCTGGACACGTGTTTCACGATGGAAAGAATTGGGCGTCTTTTTCTCGGTCACATGGAGGTTAAAAAAAAAACATCGCTCATTTATCATCAATAATTATGATGCTTCACCCTTTATGCACCTTTCACAACTATATATACATATATCTTTGCGGCCAGTGCGGACCGGGATCAGACTGTACTCTATGTGCTGTCTGATGTTTTTATCTACACCGGTCGCTTTCCTAAGACATACTGGACAAGAGTGGCATTGAAATTGCAAATATGTGAGTTTTTGTTCTCCACCGAAAATTGTCTCATAGGTTTATCTGCTGCTCTACAGGTTAATTACGTTACTAATGAGCCAAGCACGGTAACTCAGTCGGGGGCGTAGAAGGCTAGTAATCCAGGGGTCGTGGGTTGGAATCCCAGCCCAGCCAAGCTCTTTTCGAAGGGTGATGATAGTCAGTGCAACATGATTCATTTCTCTCTCAACAGTGAACATTTCACTAGTTTGATTTCTAGCCCAGCCCAAATTCTTTTCGTGGATCGAAGATAGTCATTGCGACAGAATGCATTTATCTCTCACCGCTGAACATTGTTTCGAAAAGGTTTTCGTGGGAAAGCAGTCGGAAGCTTATGATGCATGCTTGGTGAAGCATTTGTGCTAGAAACTCGCACGGATAAGTGCACTGGCAACCGTGATATGACTGGTTTAATGTCGAAAACACTGATTAATGCCTAACAAACGTACGTTCTTGGGCCCCTGCTCACTTTTTTACATTCAGGTTATTTTTAAGATCTACTAATTTTTACATGTAACTAAAAGGAGAAAGTACGAATAATACTGAAGGAAAGTATCTAGAGTCCAAGGTTGATAATTAAACGAAGAGTGCAGATTGAGATCATTCTGTAGGGATATACATGCTGATCTTGATCTTTCCTCTTTACATAGATTGTCAGGATATCGGTAAAAGTAGTTTAACTCTTTACCAGACGTTGAAAAATTTAAACTTATCTAAAGTGAAAACATTTACAGTCGACGAATTAAGTATGGCTCAAATTCAAGGATTTGTCTGTTAGAGGTTAAAAACATTGTGGGAAAAGGGAGAAAATGCTGGTTACCAGCATTTTCTCTTTTTTCACCACACTGTTTTCAAAAGCCCCCTTCCTTAGAATCATGAAAACTCAAGATTGTTAGATAAAGAGCAAGGTCCTTAAAAAGCAGACACAGTTTGCTAAATGACCTACGCACTAAGAGGAATATAATGATCCATCAAAGTCCGGGGACAAATCTTGTTAAAAGCTGTTTTTGTACTTTTGACGATGTTTTACACTTTATTTATTGCGATCGACTTTTTCTTCTTGCTATAGATTACTTTTGAAAACGGTACAAGCAAACTGATAAATTGCTCCAGTCAGATGAATGTCAGCCTAGGTTTCGAGCCTTTAAGACAGAGGAGAACTGATAAGCTAGCAGCTGATCTATCATTTAATATGCGGCCTTATAAATATACACGTAGCAGTCTGTACGTGTTTCTCCACCCAGCATCAGTTACGTCCAAACGAGGTAAAAAAAACCACACAGTACATGCTACAATTCTCTGGAACTTGTATTTTTGCGACTCGTTCTTCCAGGTAAGAATCCGGATTAGAAAGTAATTGCTGGAGAATGTTATAGGCAACTCGGATCTTGGACCCCTTCAGTGTGCGTTTGGCATGTCTCCGTTGTTTACGTACAGACGCCAATTTTACCTGCTAAATAAGTTAAATGATCCTCTCGAGACGATAATAAAAAACCCGAATAATTTTATTTCAAACTTTTTTTTTTTTTGAGAACAATATCTTCTTATTGGACAGTGTTGATCCAAGATCAGACTACACAAAATACGGACAGTGTAGATCCAAGATCTGACTATACGTTCTGTTCCATCTGATCTTGATCTACACTGCTCGCTAAAGGTCAGTAAGTCGCGCTTGGCAGCTTACGGATTAACGGTTTACCTTTGTTTTAATGGCATCCAATTCGCCTGATTTTCCTCTCACAACAGATAGTGGAGTGATCTTTCAAATATTGTTGTCAAGTATGACCAACAACCCGACGGAACTGAAAACTTACATGTATGTATTTTTGCATATTTACACTTTAAGTATCTAATAAAAGTTATTTATTATCATCCTCTTCATAATCAGTTTCTTATATCTTCAAACAAACCAATTGTTATCAGTCTGTACTGAAGCCTAACTTTAGCAATGGTACCGTCTTGCCTTAGAACTTCTACTCATGAAATTGTTTAACTCTCTCAGGTACTCAAAACTTCCGTTGTATTGTGAGAGATGCTTGGGCGATCTGCACAGGTCGCAATAGCATGATGGTAGGCACGATTTGGCTTCGACATTGTATGGGACAACATTACATGTATAATACCTGCTATGTTCCACTCAATGAGAAAAGAGTCTTTGTTTACCTGCATTTCAGACAGTTTAGCATCTGAAAAGTCGCTTTTGGTTCTTCTAACGTCATTGTAGACCGACCCATAGTAAATAGACGATTTACCATGTAAACTGGCGACGCCATCCATTGTTCGGCATCGCCAGAGAAGTCGCCACATGATCCTTGGCCATGGTTGGTCTGTAAGTAATTCCAAGTCGCTGACGCATCAAAAATGTCCTGATTTCTGCCCACAAGTAAGATGTCTAATACCTGAATTGCGAGCTTAGATAACGTGTTGTTGGTTCGATACTGAATCTACAGCAAATATTCACAGGGCAAGTATTCAGGAGGAAAAAAAAAGTTCTTTCACGAACGTACAAGCAGCCCTTTTTTCATGACCAATATCATCTGAGACTAAAACGTAGCTTTTTGTGAACAATCATCTTCGCAAGCCAACTGACGATCACTACGTGGATCTTACCCCTTGGCTGATCGAGTCGAAATTTTTTAGCCTCGCGATACGAGTAATCATTGGTTGCAGTCAGGACTGAAAGCACCAATCCAATAGCGCGTTACGTTTGCTATCCAACATCAGCAGAACGTAAATAAAAATGGCCACAGGAGAAAGTTATCGGATATGCTGGGAATTATAACCAACAAAATACAGACGAAAAATATTTTCTTCAACAGTCACAGTCACAAATCAATTAAATGAAGTTTTAGAGTACATCCCAACACCAGACGATGGACTGTCAAAGTGTGTGGCATTTGCTTCGCGAAACTTCAGATTTCAACAATAGATTTTGACTTGATAAATCGTCTGTCAAGTTTGCGATCTGAAAAGCAGTCAATTGTTGGCGAATTACGCAGAAAGCATGCTGAACAAACTATAATTGAACCAAATCTTAGTGGTCAATTGTCAAGGACCCCCGTTAAAACAACAACGCCGAAGCCCTTAACAGATCATAGCCCAACACCTAGAAAGGTAAACAAGTCTTTGGCCAAAAGAGTTATGTTACACGACGTTTGATTGGTTTTCGATGACGTAAATCTAGGGGTGATAACAATCAAAATCCAGTAGGTAGCGCGTCGCCGTGCTAACAAATTTCGACACGATCAGCCAAGGGGTAAGATCCACGTAGTGATCGTCAGTTGGCTTGCGAAGATTGTGAACAACTGAACCGTCGGCTGTTCTGAAGTGTAGACCAGTTGGGTGCAAACTTAACCCTTAAACAGCTAAATAAATGAAACAAAAAATTCCACCCAATAGTAAAAACCCAAATATTGCGACTTCAAAGTTGATTTTACAAAACAAGGAAAAAAAAAAAAAACGTATCGGACAGTGTAGATCCAAGATCAGACTGCACGTTCTGTGCAGTCTGATCTTGACCTACACTGTCCGCAAAAGATCAGTGTGTCGCGCTTAGTAGCTTAAGGGTTAACACTGTTCGAGTCCATATGGGTGCTTTTCACTTTTTTTTTTACAGATACACAAATTTTAGAAAACTTACCTGTTCAGGTGGTGGATTCTTCTTCAGACATTGTATTGTTAGTCAGCTTTGTCTACGTGACTGTGAACTCGGTTGATATGAGGAACTTTTCAGAGAAATAAACGCTTCTCTGTCCTTTTTTTTTTATTATTATCTTAGTACACTTTTCTCAGTCTGATACGTTTAATTTGGCCCACTTTTAACAACTTAGAGCACCCTCTTCAGCACCAGAGAGTACATACTGGGACTATGAAAAATTAACCCTTTGTCACACAATTCTGAGTTTTAACGACCCTTTGAGAGAAGCGTTTTGAAAACATTATGGGAAAAGAAGAAAATGCTGGTAACCAGCATTTTCTCCTCCCCCCCCCCCCCAATTTTTTTTATCCTTTCACAGACAAATTCATCATTCCAGTCACATTCGATTTGTCGTCTGCAGCTGCTTTCAAAATAGACATGTCTACATTTATGTCGTTTGGTAAAGAGGCAAGTGTCTTTACAAATTTGTCTAGACTCACCTTTTAAACCTGTAACCAGCATTCCCCCTCTCCCACAATGATTTCGTGTTCCTCTGGGTCTTGAAATGCAAAGGGATTAACTCTACCAAACGACAAAATTTTAGACTTGTCCAATTTGAAAGCATTTGCAGACGACGAATTAAATGTAACTCAAAAATTGAAATTTCTCTTTGGAAGCAAAGAAAACATTGTAGGAAAAGGAGAAAATGCTGGTTACCAGCATTTTCTTCTTTTCCCACAATGTTTTCAAAAGGCTTCTTTCGTAGAGTCGTCAAAACTCGAGAGTATGTGGTAAAGGGTTAATTGAAGAGTGTCTCTATCTATCTTCAATGATGTGATGTTATATACTAGGACGAAAAAGAAACGCCGGGTAACCTATTAAGATAGTTTTAAAGGATATAATGTATTACATTATTATATTCATTTTTTGTATAAAATTTCATCTGTATGGAACCAGTTGGTGAACTTTCAATCGATTTTCTATGCTGTATAACCGAAAAATAACCCCCTTTTAACGATGACATTAATAATGTAATATTACATTATATCCTTTAATACTATCTTAATAGGTTACCCGGCGTTTCTTTTTCGTCCTAGTATATTTTACGGACACAGTTAACCCATTACTATAGCTGACCATCTTGGATGTACATAAACGACTAATCACTGCAAACAAAACTAAGGAGAAATATTTTGAGGAAATGAAAAGTCATCATACACACTCAGTGTTTTACAGACAACCTCTTGTATATTTTACACCATCTTTTCTTGACATTTTTCACAATTAGGTCGTCATTGAATTTACATATTTCAGTTTCTTGCATATGAGCCATGCTGTGGCAAAAGAGGACTTAATGCATCCTTGTGTTGCAATGTACTAATCAAGCTAGCCACTTTTTAGCGGATTTGTATAGCAAAACCGCCTACTGTGATCGTTCTGACCGGAACCAAATACATCATGCGTAACGGCGCTGTACTAGGTTATGTTGACCTGAACCAAATATACTGTCGTACACGCTTGCTCTCTACCCGTTCTACTTTCAGTCTTATTTTAACAACCGACTGAATCATAAGGTAGACTGGTCCTTGGATATACAGAAAATTGACCGAAAGCGAAAAGCTTCGGCCCAGGTCAGCCTGCGCGGACTGCGCGGGCTGACCTGGGTCGATACTTTTCGCAAATGCGTTAAGCCCCCTTTTCACAGAGCATTGTTCATATCTTTCTGTTTTTGCATCGTTAGAATTGGCCGTACTGAATGTTTTTTAACCGTGCTCCTAACGGAAGCGAAATGACAGACGTTTGCTTTGGTTATTCAATATCGTCATAATCCATTCTTCGCCATATCTCCAACTGATATAAACTTCGATAAAATCCTGAATGGTGTGAGAATGTCTTCCAGATGTTATCTTGTGTTGTAAGTGTATCTAGAAATAATTCATAAACTGGGCTGGGAGACTCTGGGAAATAAAACAAGGAAAGAAAGGTACACTCTTTAGTCTGATTCAATTCTCTTTGATTCCAACTTTGTTAAATTCAATTTTTGTTGGGCTTACCTCTTTTACCTCTTTTCCAGACGACAAAATTTTATACCTGTCCAAATTGAAAGCATTTGCAGGCGACAAATTAAAAGTGGCTAAAATGATATTTCTTTGAAAGGGTTAAAACATAGTGGGAAAAGGAGAAAATGCTGGTTACCAGCATTTTCTCCTTTTCCCTCAATGTTTTCAAAACCTTTTCGCACAGTGTTTTCAAAAGTTCTATTATCCGGGATCGTTAAATTTCAGGATTGTGTGGTAAGAGTTAAATGTAGATTTTAAAATGCAAGTGAAAATGGTTTCAGTGATAGCAAAGCATCAGGAAGCGGGCGGTGTAGATCAACGATCAGACTTCACGTCTTGTGCAGTCTGATCTTGATCTACGCCGTCCGGAAATGACATTTAAATCGCTACTTGTTGTGACGGAGTTAATGTCTATTTGTGGCTCTGCCTTTGGTAGTATCTTTCTTTCAATTTGTGTGTCTTTCTCTCCGTCCAACCGGCTGTCTCTCTGCCAACCTGTCTGTCTATGTCTGTCTGATTTTTTTTTCTCCCGTCACAAGTTCCATCTAATAATATGTAAGTCTTTTTTTTTTGTCTTTTTGTTGCATATTTACATGTACTTCTGATTTTTACGAAATGTATAATTTTAAGTTGATGTTGCTTTCATGCCAGTATTGTTGTTATTTTTAAATTTACCCGGAGTTTCGATACGTCTATCCTCCGACATGCTTCCGTCTGTTCCTAGGTTTATCCATCTATTTCAACTCTTTACCACACATTGACGAGTTTTAACGCCTCCGTGAAATTATACGTTTGAAAACATCGTGGGAAAAGAAGAAAATGCTGATAACCAGCATTTTCTCCTTATCCCACGATGTTTTCTAACCTTTCAGAAACAAATCCTATCATTTGAACCGTATTTAGTTTGTCGTCTACAAATGTTTTGAATTGGCCCAGTCTAAAATTTTGTCGTTTGGTAAAGACTTAACCGTGCTTTTTTTCTGTCTCCACTTTTTGGTCTTCCTTCCAGTCCTCATTGTAAGTCTTTTCCGTTGTCAATTCAAGCTTTTTTTTTTTTCCTTCAACTCTTAAAATAGCGAGTCTTTTTCTTTATATTCCACCATCAGTTTCATTCATCGATCTTGTCTAACTTTGTCAATCTGTTGATTCGTATATTTCCTGTTTCGTGACCTTTTGTCCTCTTGAAATGTTTGTCAACAGGGTTTCTAATAACACTGGCGAATAAATTAATTACTCGCTATCAGCCGATCACGCTAAAAATCACTTTTTTATTGATTGCTTCGATGTGAACTCGGAGCATGACTGGGGACAAAATTGTTTGTTGTTTGTGGCAGTGAAGATCAAGATCATACTTCGGAGAAGATGCTGTCTGATCTTGGATCTACTCTGATATTTTATAAGGTATTCTGGCTGAAACAGCTATCAAATTCGGAATTTGGATCTTTCTGATACTGGCATTTCCATTAATTATGAGTAAAAGGTTAACTCAAAAACTAACCCTTACTCTTCCAACTTGACCATGGACGATTTTGATAGGAAGTGTAGACAAAGATCAGCCTGTACATACGTGCAGTTTGATCTTGGTCTATACTGTCCACCTCGCATTAGGAAAGATAATTCCCACGAAATACCAGCTGACTCAAAGTAATGTTTTTGAGTTATACTCATGACAGACTTTGTAATTTCGACAGTATATGGATTGTGGATAGTAAATTCCAAAGTTGCTTATCGTTGTTGACCACATTTACTTGACCCTTTTCCAGACGACAAAATTTTAGCCTTGTCCAAACTGAAAGCATTTGCAGACGACAATTTCAGTGTTGCTCCAATGGTGCAATTTTTCTTTGATGGGGTAGAAAACAATGCGGGAAAAGGAGAAAATCCTGGTTACCAGCATTTTCTCCTTTTCCCACAGTGTTTTCAAAAGGCTTCTTTACCAGGGTCGTTAAAAGGCGGCATTGTGCGGTAACGGGTTAAAGTCACGGAGTTCTTTACCTTACAGCCGAGCCCCGATAGCTCAGTCGGTAGCGTAGAGAACTTGAGAACAGGAGGTCGTTGGTTCGATCCCCGGCTCGGTTAATTTCTTTCCAAGGATTGATGATAGTCATTGCAACAGAATTCGTTTTTGTCTCACCGCTGACTATTGTTTCGCCGATGGTTATGTAGGAAAGTAGCCAGTGGCTTGGAAAGAATATTTGTGCGGAGTGCTGGTAAAAGAAACTCCAGGAAAGCATGGATAGATGCACTGGCCGCCGTGATATAACTGAAATAATGTTGAAAACGGCGTTAAACACCATGCAATCAATCGTTACAATCAATCTTTACCCACCTGCTGACTCTTTATCATTTTCCGTGTTCTTGTAGTGGTAGTGAGGGTTGTCAGTGCTGCTGTCGCGTTAAATATAAAAGGTCTTCCTTCTTCTTTCCAAAGGGAAGAACGCAGCTTTCGGATCTAGAATGTTTAGTACCAAAATATTTTTGGTGAAAAGACGTAAAAAGATAAATCTTTGCCATTCACGAGCGTTGGTTTTCCCCTCGCAAAGGCTTCAGAAGTACGTTAAATCTAATATGATGGAAAGAGTAAAGAGCTGGTGATTGGTCAATAAATGTGCTTGCTGATAAGGAAATTTGTCGCAAACGGGAAATTAATGGGTCATACTCTGGCAAAAGGGGGTTTAATGCAAGTCATTGGTGATTGGTCAATAAATGTGCTTGCATCACATAATTATGGATCCATGAAATACTATTTGTCTAACAACCGACCGTATCATTAGGTGGACTGCTCCTTTGACATATAGAAAATTGACCTATAGCGAAAAGTTTTGGCCCAGGTCAGCATGCGCGGACTGCGCACGCTGACCTGGGTCGATACTTTTCGCAGATGCATTAACCCACCTTTTCACAGAGTATGGCTCAAATGCTTTTTAATTTGGACAAGTCTAAAATGTTGTTGTCTAGAGCGAAATCATTCACTTTGTATTGACTCTTTACCAAACGACAAAATTATGGACCCGTCCAAATTGAAAGCATGTGCAGAAATGAATGAAGCTCAAATGATGATTTCTGTTTTTGATAGGGTAGAAAAGATAGTTTGAAAAGGAGAAAAGGCTGATATTGATATTATCTAAATATAAAATATGAGATATGAAAAGGGGTTTTAATGCGACTGCAAAAAGGATCGATCTGCGAACTGGGCAGGCTGACATGAAACTTTTTATTGTTTGTAAACTTTCTGCATGTCTAAGGGCCTGTCTACCTCCAGAACCAATTGGTTTTTTATGGACCTATAAACGGATTTTTCATGAACCCATAACAGTGTGATTACGTGCTTGGTATTATGCATCACTGAGATGCATTAATTCCCCTTTTGCCAGAGCATAGATCCTCTCGCATGTGAACCCTTTACAGAAATCAAAGCGTTGAAAGCACTGGTGTGGCATTTGTCAAGGAAGCCATTGTGTGGAATTATTAATTTGAAAAATAAACAATAGAAATAATTTCAAAATATTTACTTGAAAGTCAACCCACTGTATAGTCATGCACAATCCGATAGAGTAATCTTGTGGGACGAACAAGTCCGGGCGAACAAGCCCAGGGACGAATAAGCCAAGAAACGAACAAGTGCGGAACCTGGCGGCCAGGAGACAAAGATTGTGTGTATCATTACGCCAATAGAAGATCATAGCGGATCAAGCTATTTTCGATAAAAAGAAGTATTTCCTCGATCGATCGCCTAGTCCAATTTATTGTAAAACGCCATTTTCAATTTCATATCTGAGTGCAGCCGAAACACTTATTTGTCATAGAAAAAAAATGAATTTAACTGGGTTTACTTTCTTCGGTTTTGCGGAAACTACGATACATGATTCTCAAAATGCCGTATTGAACTCATAGTGGCATTGTCTTCAACAAATGCAACAAAAATCGGACATTTTTGCTACTTTTAAATTTTCTGTATGTCTAAGGGTGATTCTATCTCCAGCTTCAATCAATTTTCAGGCTAATAGCATTTTATGGATCCATAATTATGTGATGGCTTGCTTGGTACAGATGGTACTTGAAGGTTAACCCTTTACCACACAATCCCGAATTTTAACTACCCTGAAAATGAAGCCTTTTGAAAACATTGTGGGAAAAGAAGAAAATGCTGGTAACCAGCATTTTCTCCTTTTCCCACAATGTTTTCTACCCTATCAAAGACAAATTCCATTATTTGAGCCACATTTAAATTGTCGTCTGCAAATGCTTTCCAATTTGGACCAGTCTAAAATTTTGTCGTTTGGTAAAGGGTTAAGGCCTTCTATGAAAATGATGTATTATTGCTCAGTCAGTTTGGCAAGTCCATCTTTATAAAGCATCGGACTGGGTAGGTCCTGGATCACTCTTCTTCTTCTGTTTAGTCTGATCTTGATCTTCGTCTTCTGTCTGTGCACGTGCGACCACGTGTAGCTTTCCAACCAGATCATTTCTGGTGGAGCAGAAAACACTGACTGTTTCTAGAAAGTCCCCGTAACGTCCTCCACAAAGTCGGGATTCAAACCTGGGATCATCGAGTATATAGTCACGTGATTAACCTCAAACTACCGCTGAACCGTAGGCTGAAAATTGTCACTTTCTCAGATTATTTCTAGTACCCCGAGAGGACAGATAAAATTATTGCTCTATGAAATATCCGACGGATTCCCCTCAAAAAAGTCACACAAGAGTAATAAAAACGCCCCCCGTTAATGACGGTGTAATACGGAAAGCAAATAAAAGAAAACTGGAATGACAGAATCTGGATGGTTCCCCGCTCTTTCTCACGTTTTATCAAAGAGATCACTTGATTTATTTCCTAGTTCCGATAAGCAGGGATCCAGCTGAGGACATTACAGAATCGCAACCAAGGACAACAAATCTTATGTCTGTGGTGACGATCGAACCAAGGACCCTTTAAGTCATTATCCAACAAATTAAAGTTCTACAAAACCACGAGGAACCCTGATTGGTTTCATATTTTAAATGCAGAAATACTAAAAAAGTAATGCCAGCGGGCACGTTCAAACTGCTCTTGAAGTACTTGACAATCGATCGCACTCATCCTGCCATACGGAATGGTGAAGGAGCCATGTCCTTTGAAAAAAGGGGGTTTAATGCAATTACAAAAGATATCAGCCTGCGCAGACTGGGTCGAATCTTTTTACTATTGGTCAATTTTCAGCATGTCAAAGAACCAGTCTGCATAATGATTCAGTCGGTTGTGAAACAAAATGGATTTTATGGATCCATAATTATATCATGACTTGCTTTGAAAAGTGCGTCACAGAGATGCATTAAGACCCCTTTTGCCAGAGCATGACTCAAATGTATTTGACAAAGTGCAGACCAAGATCAGCCTGCACATAATGTGTAGTCCGACTTTGATATTTTGAGAAGAATGATCCCATAAATGCCAAAGCGAACCACACAAAATCAGTGGGATAGGGATAGAGTGTAATCCAATAGCTGCTATACAAATGAAACGAAATTTTTAAGTCAATTGTAAAAAAAAACGATTCTTTGCGATCTCATACGTATTTTGGGGGGGGGGGGAATATCTCCATATCAGACAGTGTAGATCCAAGATCAGACTGCACGTCTGATCTTGATCTACACTGTCCGCAAAAGGTCAGTGAGTCGCGCCTAGCAGCTTAAGGGTTTTGATTACATTACTTTCTCAGATTTCTCCAGTATTGTGCGTAAGACGCCCTAGAGAAAGATGCAGACCGCTTTTATTGTTTAGATGGAAGAAATCGGAGACGCTTGTATCGTTTTGATGATATTGATTCAGGAACTCTATGACTGCATATTATTTTTTTCAGAACTCAATTTGAATGGAATATATCATTCGTGTTACTTAAACGCATACATTCATTTTATGCAATGTCTTATCAAAATGATAAAAGTTTGATTGAATTTTGTGACATACGCGTTTAAATATTAATGATAAGGTTAGGAAGGGTTTGCAGTTCTCAATATATTGATCCAGGAATTCTATGGGAGTGGATGTCATTTATCAAAACTTAATAAACGTCGGAAGTGTGTGGGACGCAGTCGCATTGCAAGTTCATTACATGACTTTATTGAATAATTGCTAAAATATATGAGTCATGCTCTGTGAAAAGGGGGATTTATGCATCTTTGTAATGCACTACACCAAGTAAGCGGTCGCAAAGATGGACCCATTTTACCTAAAAACGAGCTGAACCACAAGATAGAATGAGGTGGAATGGTCGGTCCTTTAACCCTTTCACAAACAAGCCCTGGTTTTCACGTGTCTGCAGCACAAGTCTTTTGAAAACACTGTGGGAAAAGGAGAAATTGCTCGTAACGAGCAATTTCTCCTTTTCCCACATTGTTTTCTACCCTTATTGAGAACTTTCTACCATTTTCATCAAATTTAATATTGTCGTCTGCAAACTCTTTCAATTTGGACCAGTCCAAATTTTGTCGTTTGGGAAAGGGTTAACATGCATAGAATTTACCACTAGCAAAAAGTTCCTACCAAGGTCAGCCTGTGCGAACTGCACAGGCTGATATTGGTCGATACTGTTTGCAGGTGCATCAAACCCCCTTTTCACTGTAGAATTGCATAGCAATCCGCAATGATACAACAGATACATATCGTAGCACGTTATATACATTTTTTTTTTCAGACTTATTCCCACAACTAGCTTGCCATCACAGAAGCAGCGAAGAACTGCCTCAAGTACAATATTTGATGATGGCTCTGTTTGACAGAACTGTTTTGTTGAAGTATTTCCAATTTATTCTTATATTAGTTCATTTCAAACACGTGTATTCTTCTGACAGCAGCCATACTTGTTACTGTGTCAAACAGGTGCTTGATGAACTACGTAATCCGATTCATGTAGAAGCTGTCAAATTGAAGGGAGAATATGTATATTTCATAGCCGAACAGACTGGAGTTGTTCATAAATACGAACCTAATGTTGCCAAACTAACAACTTACCTAAATATCCAGGATCAAGTGATTTCTGACAACAGATTTTTTGAAGAACGTGGATTACTTGGGTTCGCCTTACACCCGAACTTCGCCGAAAACTCAAGAATATTTTTATACACTATACGTAAGTTTCACGAGGTCCTTTATGCTGTGATTAGTGAAATTCAACACCAAAATGTGGACAAGGAGAAAATAATTCTGTTGGTTGAACAGTCAACAGATAAAAGAAATGGTGGACAGGTAAATCAGCTATACGTTAACCCTTATCCTGCAAAATAAGTTACACGAAACTTTCAAGCCGATAGTAATAACCCAAATAATGCTATCTCGAACCTATTTTTTTTTTTAGAAAAAAATATCCCTTCATCGGGTAGTGCAGATCAAAGATCAGACTGCACGCTTAACAACCCTAAAGTTGGGTCCAAGCTTTTGAAATCGCTATAAAGGAATCAGTTGCTTGTTACAAGTGAACGCCCTTTCTCCTTCAATGTTTTTCAAATCATCATGTGGGGGAAAAAACAGTTTTTCTTTCTTTTTTTTTCCCCTCTCATTTTTCCTTTGAATGAGTTGTAATAGCTTTGGTTTGCTCTTAAATCTTAAGCTGCTTAGCGCTACTCACTGACCCTTTGTGGACAGTGTAGATCCATTTTGTCGGAAAACTGACCGAATCATAAGATAGCATGATCCTTTGACATGCAGAAATTTTTCCAAAGTAAAAAGGTCAGCCAGCGCTGATAACGCAGGCTGACGTGCGTCGATATTCTTTTGCATATGCATTAAACCACCTTTTCAAAGAGCATAATTCATATGGAAAATTGCAGTTAGATAAAGGTTCTAGGATATCTTAGGTTCATTACGTTATATTTCCAGCTGTTGTTTGGACGTGACGGTTACCTCTACGTGTTTATTGGCGATGGTGGACCACCAGATGATGTGCAAAATGAAGCTCAAAATGGGTATGATTCTAAACTGATCTATATCTGCACATTGACTCTTACAGGGCCGATCACAAGTCACAGATGCTTCGAAGTTGAAAAGGATCAGACAGCATAACGCAGACAGTCTGATCTTGGATATACCCGGTTCGATATTGTTTTTAGAAGTTCAAATCAAAACACAATGTCTCGGTCTGTCTGACTGACTTTACTCAGAAGCAAAATAAGCGAAATCGACAGTTTCTAGGAGTTAGAAGGTACCAGATACTGTTTCATCAATGCCACAAGATAGCCCCTCACAGAAGCTGAAAGTGAAGATAAAAAACCAGACTGAAACGTTCTTTACATTCTGATCTTGATCTACACTGTTCGCAAAAGCAACTTATATTGCGATAGATACTGTATATGTTAAAAAGAGCATTTCATTTTGATGGGACCCTATAGATATTAACCCTTAAAGCGCCTTTCACTAATATACTTGCCTTTGCGGCCAGTTTAGATCAAGATCAGGCTGCACAAAACGTGCAGCCTGATCTTTGATCTACACTGTCCGCTATGTTAAAACACTACAGGCAAAAGGTAGCCATGAATTTGCAATTTTATTGATTTTATTCTAGAATGAAAATGACCAGTGGGTTTATTCGGCGCTTTAAGGGTTAACACCTATTAACCCTTATCCTGCTTAATAACTTAAATGAAACTTTCAAGCCGATGGTTAAAACCAAAATGTTGGTATTTCAAAGTTATAGGGTTTGGGGAAATATCTCCTTATCGGACGGTGTAGATCTAAGATCAGACTGCACGTTTTGTGCAGTCTGATCTTAGATCTACACTGTCCGCAAAAAGGTCAGTGAGTCGCGCTTAGCAGCCCAAGGGTTAATCCAAACAATAAAAAAGGAGGCATTTTTTAAAAAAAGCTAAAAATACGAGTAGATCTATATGAGCCATGCTGTGGCAAAAGAGGGGCTAAATGCATTTCTGTAATGCATGGTGCCAATTAAATTATCACATAATTATGGATCCATAATGGCAACTTATTTTAACAACAAACTTAATCATGAGGTAGACTGGTCCTTGAACATACAGAAAATTGACCAATAGGGTAAAGTTTTGGCCCAGGTCTTGGGTTAGGATTGATAATTTTCGCAGATGCATGAAGTCCCCTTTTCACTGAGCATGGCTTATATGTTACTGCAAATTATAGTATCTTTTATGCTTCTATGGGTTAATACAGGCGTTTAGTTTAGTCATCTCACGTCTATATTTCTTTCTTAGCAACAAAAATGTTGCAGCAGTTCTGGCTACTACATCTACATACTTGAACACTTTGAAGCGGTTGGTATTTTTAGTTTAAGCTATCATGTAGGTATGCTTATGGGAACGTATGAGCATGGTTTACACCTCACTGGCCAAAGTCTTAATTTCTATAACGTTAAGCGAATACAGGCTTTAGATTTCTCTTTCAAGACGGCGATTAATCATACATCACAATGTCCATCCCGGATAAACGCGCAATCTATTAGCAAGGGTCCAAAAAACTTGGGATGAAAGAACACGGCAATATACGACGATAGGACTCATCTATAGCACAGGTTACTACAAACTGACAGATACAACCGACTTTTCTAATAAGTAATGCTTCATTCCAGCTTATATGGTATTCCAGATACAACAAAACCCAGAAAATGTTGTTCTTACTTGTATATTGCGAAATAGGGATGGTTTATTTTTAAACGTTTTTGGTTTGTCTATAGAATTGCTTATACAGTAAATGTTTAATTCATCTATACGGTCGATAGGCTAATAGTACTACATGATATATTTTTCCATAAAATGTAAGTTTCCGGGCCGTTATAAGCATGTATTAACGGGGAAAAACCGGGCGTTAACGGGAGAAAACGTGTATTAATCACGCGCCGTTAACGCCCGGCTTTGTACTTTCAATATCCTCGATCAGAGCCTACCTTGTAAACAATGTACGCTGAACGTTTGTTCTTGTCATACATCCCAGACTCCGACCGACAAAGCTGTATGAACTTAAACCATACTAGATCCTTATTATGGCTTGTTTTTGATGATTTTAGTACACCACAAACGAAATCTTACACAATATCCCAGTATTATCGAAATCTGAGGAAAAAATCATCCGTGATGCACTCTACATCCCATCCGCTTTCTTCACGTGGTCGGCTATTCCTTCGCTTGATAACTATCCCTTTGACCACTTTCAGTTACAGAAATTTCATTTCCACTCATTTCCACTGGCATTGCCATTAATTATGATTAAAAGTTTAACTCAAAAACTAACCCTTACTCTTCCAACTTGACCATGGACGATTTTGATAGGAAGTGTAGCTTCGCACTCGGGCGTTAAACCATTTTTCGGGCTTCTGCGAATATTAACGACCTCAAAAACGTGAATTAATTCTTTACCACACAATCACTGGTTTTAAGGACCCTGAACCAAAAGCCTTTTGAAAACATTGTGGGAAAAGGAGAAAATGCTGGTAACCAGCATTTTCTCCTTTTCCCACAATGTTTTCTAACCTTCCCAAAACAAATTTCTATTTCTGAGTCACGTTTATTTTGTTGTCTGCAAAGACAAGTCTAAAATTTTGTTGCGTGCTAAAGAGTTTACCTATATAATGTTACTCACATGCATGTTTTGTCTTTTGATGATATCAGCCAGAGTTTCTTGGGAAAAGTATTACGCATCGACGTCAACAAGTCAGTGATTGTCAACAACAAATTACAGTACTATACCGTACCTGACGACAATCCTAAACATGTCGGCTGGAGACCGGAGATATACGCTATTGGCGGGAGAAACATGTGGCGATGTAGCGTTGATAAAGGCAAGTTTTGTGGACTTGTTTATTGGTTTACTTATTTATTTGCTTGTTTTTTTTTTTGTTTATTTATTTATTTATTTATTTGTGTCTTTTAATTTGTTTGTTTGTTTGATTTTGTGCGGATATTTCAGAAAAAGAAATCCTCCTTAAAGACCACGAATGTTTTGACATTGACTATTTCTGTTTAACCCTTTCCCAAACAAGCCATGGTTTTCACGTGTCTGCAGTACAAGTCTTTTGAAAACACTGTGGGAAAAGGATAAATTGCTCGTAACGAGAAATTTCTCCTTTTCCCACAGTGTTTTCTACCCTTTTTGAGAACTTTCTGCCATTTTCATCTAATTTAAAATTGTCGTCTGCTAACTCTTTCAATTTGGACCAAAATTTGTCGTTTGGGAAAGGGTTAACTCTTTAACAGACGACAAACTTTTTGACTCGTCCAAATTGAAAGGAATGGCAGAAAACAATTAAAACTGTCTCCAGTGATGGAATTTGTCTGTGGAAGGATAGGAAACACTGTGAGAAATGGAGAAAATGCTGGTTACCAGCAATTTCTCCTTTTCCAAAAATGTTTTCCGTCCTTTCAAATACAAATTCCATCATTTGAGACACATTTCATTTGTCGTCTGCAAATGCTTTCAATTTGGATAAGTCTAAAATTTTGTCGTTTGGTAGAGACCCAAAACACGGGAATGTACGGAATCCTGTTCCCGCCATCCACTTTTCGACCTACGAGGAACTCGAAAAGTAGAAATTAGGCACACTAACTTCCACTTTTCTAGCAAAAAAGGTTACCTCGAAAAGTCGAAAAGTCGAAGTTTTTGACCTGACAATTGTCAAAAAACTTTCGACTTTTCGACCTCACGTTTGTCTTGAAAAGTAGAAATTAGGAAGTACTAACTTCAACTTTTCGCGTTAAACTGCTAGGTCGAAAAGTAGAAAAGTGGAAGTTTTTCACATGACAATTGTCAATAAAACTTCCACTTTTCGACCTAGAAAAGTCGAAAAGTCGAAAGTTTTTTGACAATTGTCAAGTCAAAAACTTCAACTTTTCGACTTTTCGAGGTAACTTTTTTGCTAGAAAAGTGGAAGTTAGTGTGCCTAATTTCTACTTTTCGAGTTCCTCGTAGGTCGAAAAGTGGATGGTGGAAACAGGATTCCGTAGGAATGTTAGGTAATGTAAAGGCATCTTGAAGTGTCGAGTTTCTCTTCCATAGTCCTCGTACTTGCAACAACGTTTGTGCCGTGAACATATTCCTTTGTCGTTCTCGTATTTGAATTGTCGAGGTTCATTGGTTATTGTTGGCCTTTAGGCTGCTGTGGGCGACTCACTGACCTTTTGCGGACAGTGTAGATCAAGATCAGACTGCAAAGAATGTGCAGTCTGATCTTGGATCTTCACTGTCCGATGAGGAGACGTATTGCCCCTGATAATAACTTTGAACGAGCAATATTTGTGTTTTTGCTATCGCAAGGAAAGTTTCATGCAACTTATTTAGCAGTTCTAGGGTTAATTGAATCATTGTGTCAGTAAGCAGCACCATGTATAAGATCCATGCTCTGGCAAAAGGGGGCTTAACCCTTTACCAGACAACAAAATTGTAGCCTAGTCCAAAATGAAAGCATTTGCAGACGACAACTTCAGAGTGGCTCAAATGGTACAAAATTCCTTTGATAGGGTAAAAAAACGTTGTGGGAAAAGGAGAAAATGCTGGTTATCAGCATTTTCTCCTTTTCCCACAATGTTTTCAAAAGGCCTCTTTCCCAGGGTCGTTAAAAGGCGGCATTGTGCGGTCTAACAACTAACTATATTATAAGGCAGACTGGTCATTTTGACATGCAGAAAATTGACGAATAGCGAAAAGTTTCGACCCAGGTCAGCCTGCGCGGACTGCGCAGGCTGACCTGGGTCGATATTTTTCGCAGATGCATTAAGCTCCCTTTTCACAGAACATGGTCTATATATCATTACAGGGGATGCCAATGGGCGTATATTTTGTGGCGACCTAGGATCCAAGTATGCTGAGGAATTGAATATCATTGTGAAGGGAGGTAACTATGGTTGGAATATTAAAGAAGGAAACAACTGTTTGAAAACGCCGAACTGCTCCCTCGAGGGTAAGTGCATACTTTTAACACAGTATTTTGTATTCTTTATCTATACATCTGTACAAGATATATACATGCCTTATTTTTCCATGGTACCATAAAAGAATTGTGCGTCCACCCCAAATACGTAAAACTGTTCACACGTATTCTGTACTCTGTATCTATACATCTTTATTAGACATATGCCAGCTTTTTGCAGAATACCATAATAGAACTGTGTTTAAACCCTAGATACGCAAGTACTTCAAAAGTATCCGTTGGAAAACACAGCTTAGAAAGGATGTCACCTCAGTAAATAGTTCGGTGATCCTTTACGAAAATAAGACCGAGCAACAAGGAATTTTTGACATCACTTAAATACCAAGCGTGGTTTCACATTTTTTACAAAAAGTATCACTGTAGTTTAAAAGGGCTTGGAAAGAATATTGTGCGTAGTACTGGTAATAAAAACTCCAGGAAAGGATGGATAGGTGCACTGGCCACCGCGATATAACTGAAATAATTTTGAATACGGCGTTAAACTCCAATTAATCAATCAATCAACTCTATCCCAGACATAGTTTTTATGAGCTATTTACTGTTTATGACGTGTATTCTGATTTAGATGAAGTGGAGCCGATTCAAGTATTCGACCGTTCTGACGGAACTATATCTGCTATTGTCGGTGGACCTTTATACAGAGGTACACAGTTCCCAAGTCTATATGGTCAATTGCTGTTCGGCGATTTTGCATCAGGGTAAGTGATGTTTATTTTCACAAGGCATATATATATCCATACAGGGTAAGTGATGTTTATTTTCACAAGGCATATACATACATCCATAGTTACATAACCACTGATGAGGCGTTAGCCGAAATATGTTTGGTTTTTTATACAGTTTATTAAATTGAAAATAGTGAGAGGCGTGTGACGTTTTAATAACACAGTTCACCTACTAAACCTTGTAAAAGTATCGACCCAGGTCAGCCTTCGCAGTCCGCGCAGGCTGATCTTGACCGGACCTTTTCGCTTTTGGTCGATTGTCTGCATGTCAGAGAACCAGTCTACCTCATGATTTTGCATCAGGGCAAGTGATGTTTATTTTCACAAGGCATATATATGAGCTATGCTCTGTGAAAAGGGGGCTTAATGCAGGCTGATCTTGACCGAAACTTTTCGCTTTTGGTCAATTTTCTGTATGTCAGAGACCCAGTCTACCTCATGATTTTGTATCAGGGCAAGTGACGTTTATTTTCACAAGACATACATATGAGCCATGGTCTGTGAAAAAGGGGGCTTAATGCATCTGCAAAGCGTATCGACTCAGGTCAACCTGCGCAGTCCGCGCAGGCTGACCTGGGCCGAAACTTTTTGCTATCGGTCATTTTTTCTGCATGTGAGAGGACCAGTCTATCATGTCATTCAGATGGTCGTTAGACAAAATTGATTTTATGCATACATCATTATGTGACGATTTTTTTTTTAAATCATGGATCACAAAGATACATTAAGCCCCTTTTTGCCAGAGCATGGCTCATATAAATAAAGATCAAATACAACACATAGCTATTAAGAGGTATTTCTAACAATTCACATTTTCGAAACAAACTGCATGAGAGAATGCGGTCAGGATTTCTGCCTGTGTTGGGATTCTTTGAATGCGCTATATTCGGTCAAATAACCATTTCTTTGGCGCTAAAGATGGTAGACATAGCATGAAATCAAAGCACTGAAAGTACTGACAGACTAGCAAATTTGATTGACTGATTGTTTGTATGGTGTTTAACCCTGTTTTCAACATTATTTCAGTTATGTAGTGGTGGCCACATATCCATGCTTTTCTGGAGTTTCTTTTACCAGTACACCGCACAATACTGTATTCTTTTCATGCCACTGGCTGCTTTCCTACATAACCATCGTCGAAACGTGAGAGAGAAATGAATCCTGAGGCAAAGACTATGATCAATCCTCGGAAAGAAATTTGCAGAGTCAGGGATCGAACCAGCGACCTCCTATTCTCAGGTCCTGTACGCTACCGACTGAGCTGCTGGGGCTATGCGTGCTACTGGTTGACTATCATCCAGTTTAACCCTTAATCTGCTAGAAAAATTAAAATAAACTTTCAAGCCGATGGTAAACACCTGAATATTGCTATTTCAAAGCTACATTTTGGAAAAAATATATCCTCTTATCAGACAGTATAGATCCAAGATCAGACTGCACGCTCTGTGCAGTCTGATCTTAATCCACACTGTCCGCAAAAGGTCATTGAGTCGCGGTAGTGCTGGTAAAAGAAACTCCAGGAAAGCATGAATGGGTGCTCTGGCCGCCGCAATATCACTAAAATAATGTTGAAAACGGCGTTAAACACCATGCAGTCAATTAGTCAATATCTAATAGCACAAGATGTAATTAACTATTTAGCTCTCCTTACAAAACAAAAAATTTTACACTGGTCCAAATTCAAAGTTATTGCAGACCATAAATTAACCCTTATCCTGCTAAATAACTAAAATGAGATCTTTAAGTCGATAGTAAAAACCCAAATATTGCTATTTCAAATGAATTTATTTGGGGAAAAATATTACGTTCTGTGCAGTCTGATCTTGATCGACACTGTTTGCAAAAGCTTTGTAAGTCGAGCTCAGCAGCATAAGGGTTAAATGTGGCTGAACTGATGAAACCTGATTCCAAAAGGGGAGAAAACAATGTGGGAATGGGAGAAAATGATGGTTACCAGCATTTTCTCCTTTTCCCGCAATGTTTTCAAAGGGATTGTTCCCCAGTGTTGTTAAAAGTTGGGATTGTTTGGTAAAGGGTTCATATTCAATATGTAGAATAACAGTTAACATAACAGTTTAACTGTACACAATGATCTAAATAATGAATGAAGGAATGACAAGGGTTCCCTGTCCAGTGAGAGTTAATATAGCTTGGATTTACTACAAGTTTCCCAGGTGTATCTATAAATAGATTCATTCATAATGTTAGAGTGGTGTAGGAATAAGTGATTCTCTGCTTTGCATAAGTCACTTAATTTACATACAAGCAAAGATCTTGTACCTTGTAAATAACACCTTGTTCAGTTTATTACTTTATAAGACGACATGTTCAAATTAGAGTGGTAGAGATTTAGTGTTTTTTGTCAAAATTGTCATATATAACAGAATCAAGATTTCTAACAGAAAGAAGTATTTTCTGTAAAGCAGTATTTGGCAACTGTTGGGTTTTTTGATTACTTTGACTCTAGGTCAATCTTGATGCCTATAGACGAGCTTCGCTAGTCAAAAAAAAAAAAAAATGAATGGAAACAATTCTGATCGATTGACTGTTTACCACACAATCCCGAGTTTTAACGACCCTTTGACAGAAGGCTTTTGAAAACATTGTGGGAAATGTAGAAAATGCTGGTAACCAGCATTTTCTACTTTTCCCACAATATTTTCTACCCTTCCAAAGACAAATTTTATCATTTGAGTCATATTTATTTTGTCGTCTGCAAATGTTTTGAGTTTGGGCGAGCCTAAAATACTGTTGTCTGATAAAGAGTTAATCTCGATATTAATTTTACTCAGTGTAATCTTCTACTATGCAAATCATTTGTAAGCGCCTCCAGTGCAGATTGTTCATGCTGATTTTGAAAGATGTAAGCATCTTTACATAGTCTGTGTACGGCGCACGGTCTCAGAAAATGGTAATGAAGCAAGTCGTTCCATGAAGAAACATGAAACAATTTGCACAAACAAAAGTGGAGGTTTTTGTGTGAACGAAAAAAATATCGTGTTATCCGAAATACTGTATGGTCCGAAAACAGAATAGTTTTGTTCTTAATTTTAACACATTTTTTTTTCATCCCGCAAAAATCTTAAGCCATGCATTTGAGCCTTTATTTAAATAAATATTGCAGGTCTTTATACACATTAGAGGAATCCAAAAACAACAAGGCCGATAACTGGACGACACATTCGTTCCCACAATGCGAGTCGTCAAAATGCGGATGTGGCGCAAGAGACATTCGGAGAACTCACTTATTATCCCTCGCATCTACCTATAATAGTAAGGCTTTATTTTGTTTTCAGAACCCAATTCTCTTTCTCTCTCTCTCTCTCTCTCTACATATATATGTGTGTGTGTGTGTGTGTGTGTGTGCCATAGAATTAACCTTGTATCAAACAGTCATATGTTTGGTTTTGAAAATATTCTTGGAAAAAGAGAAAATGCTGTTAGCCATTATTTTGTCCATTTCCCACAATCTTTTATACCCTTTCAATACAAATCCCTTCAGTTGATTCACTTTTTATGTGTCGTCTGCTAATGCTTTCGGTTAGGACAAGCGTAAAATCAAAGGACTGATAGTCCTGAGAGTCGCCTGGAGGGTAAAAAGCGTAAAAAAAAAATGACGTCTGAAAAGCAGTTAGCCGAGAAACCCAGGTCAACTTCCTTTGGCACTTCTAAACTAGTCAATGTAAGGAAATGGACGTGAACCATGTTCTGTGAAAAAGGTGTTTAATGCATCAGCAAAATGTATCTTTACTTATCAGCCTGCACAGTCCGCGCAGGCTGATATGGACCGAAACTTTTTTTGCTATTTGTCAATTTTCTGCATGTCAGAGAGCCAGTCTACCTTATGAATCAGCTGACTATTAGACAAAATAGATTTTATGAATCCATAATTATGTCATGACTTGCTTGGCACAATGCTTTACGGAATTGCAATAAACTTCCTTTTGCCAGAGCACGACTCACTCGTATACTGTGCGGTCTAATCTTGGATCTTCACCGTCCGGTATCGTGAGATTTTTCCGGTGCGAGCCAAGCCTCGTAGCTCAGTCGGTAGCGTACAGGACTTGAGAACAGGAGGTCGCTGGTTCGATCCCCGGCTTGGCCAATTTCTTCCGAGGACTGGTGATAGTTATTGCGACAGGATTCATTCCTCTCTCACCGCTGATCATTGTTTCGACGATGATTTTGTGGGAAAACAGCCAGTGGCTTGGAAAGAATATTTTGCGGAGTACTGGTAAAAGAAACTCCTGGAAAGCATGGATAGGTGTACTGGCCGCCGCAATATAACTGAAATAATGTTGAAAACGGCGTGAAACACTATACAATCAATCAATCAATTTCCGGTGCGAAAAAGTGAAATCACAATATGGTTTTTTACCTCATAGGTTGGAAAGTATCATTTGATCTGTCACGATTTTTTTGCTTCACAAATTGTCGATCATACACTCTGCATTAGTTACAGTGTTTGTATACATAGAGGATATTTGTTTTTTTCGGTGAAAGATCGAAATTTATTTCATCGAGTGAACATCATCGGTAATATTTTCACGAGTGGCGCAGCGAAAAAAAACAAATATTCTCTTTATTTAATGCTTCTAACACCTTTTTTTTTTGTCGAGACTTCCATAAAAATCAGCGAAATCGGTATTCTCACTGGTCGTACCCGTGTAATATCGAAAAATATTTTCACCGCTATTTCTCGATATCCTACCGGAAAGCATGAAATAAAAAGAGCTATCCTGCGCAAATTATTATAATGATGCACTACTGGTATTTAACCCTTTACTACACAATCCCAAGTTCAAACGACCCTGAGAAAAAAGCCTTTTGAAAACATTGTGGGAAAAGGAGAAAATGCTGGTAACCAGCATTTTCTCCTTTTTCCACAATGTTTTCTACTCTATGAAAGACAAATTCTATCATTGGAGCCAAATTTAACTTGTCGTCTGCAAAATGCGTTCAATTTTTGTCTTCTCGGTAAAGAGTTTTAAAAAATCTTAGGCATATTTTGTCACATTATGAGCTACATATCATTTGTCGGCTGCAAAGGCTTGTAATATTTATGAGTCTTTACCCTTAAGCAGCTAAGCGTGACTAAAGGACATTTTGCGAACGGTGTAGATTCAAAATCAGGGTGCGTATTCACCAACCATTCTTAAGAATATTCTTGTTCTTGTTCTCCAGAATTTTCCAAATTTAAAAGTAGCACACCTTCTGATTGGCTAAACCATTAGCCAATCAGAAGTTGTGTTACTTTCAAACTTGGAAAATCTTGAAGAATAAGTCCAAGAACGTTCTTAAGAATGGTTGGTGAATACGGACCCAGACTGCACAGAACATGCAGTCTAGATAGTGGATCTAGTCCGTCCGATCAGGAGATGTTCTTCTCCAAAAAGTAAGTTTGAGGACACACTAATTAGATTTTTACTATCGGCTAGAAAACTTTATTTAACTCTTTACCACACAATCCCGACTTTTAACGACCCCAGGAAAGAAGCCTTTTGAAAACATTGTGGGAAAAGAAGAAAATGCTGGTAACCAGCATTTTCTTCTTTTCCCACGTTTTCTACCCTTTAAGAGACAAATTTGATGTTTCAGCTACATTTGAATTGTCGTCTGTAAATGCTCTCAATTTGGACTAGTCAACTTTTTTTGTCGTGTGGTAAAGGGTTATGTCATTTAGCAGAAGAAGGGTTAGCAGAACAAGCGTTAAGGAGTCTGGTACAATGTTGATCGGAGTAATCTGAGCCATGCATTGGCAAAAGTGCGGCTGAATGCATCCGTCCGTGATGAATCATTCCAAGATAGTACATTTTAGCCCGCCCAAACCCATTTCCCTCGCGTATCCAATCCTTAAGTTTTATTTCCCTCGCGTATCCAATCCTTAAGTTTTTCCGTCCCCTTAAGCTCATTCTCTAAAATCCTTAAGTCTTCATTCTCTCCGAACTCTTAATCTCATTCTCTTAAATCCTTAAGTCTTCACTCCCTACGAAGTCTTAATCTCATTCTCTTAAATCCTTAAGTCTTTTCCGTCCGCTTAAGCTCATTCTCTAAAATCCTTAAGTCTTCATTCTCTCCGAACCCTTAATCTCATTCTCTTAAATCCTGAAGTCTTCATTCGTTCCGAACTCTTAATCTCATTCGGTTAAATCCTTAAGTCTTCATTCCCTACGAACTCTTAATCTTATTCTCTTCGAGCTCTTAAGTCTTCATTCCTTCCGAGAACTCCGAACTCTTAATCTAATTCTCTTCGAACTCTTAAATCTTCATTCCTTCCGAACCTTCCGAACTCTCCGAACGCTCCGAACCCTTAAGACTATCGTTCTCTCCGATCCCTTAAGACTATCCGACTCCGTCCCTTTAAGACTATTCTACTCCGTCCCTTTAGTTTAACTATCTCTCGTCCTATTATCTTTTCGTTTTCGTAGCGCGCTTCTCAATCTTCTAGGTTAAAATCTTAAAATTTCGCGAATTAAAAAAAAATTAGTTTAAAGAAAAAAAAATTTATATTAAAAAAAAGCGTAATGGCGGAAGAAGAAAATAATTTCGTAAAATTCAGAGATTTTAATATAAAAAACCTAGGGATTCGTGATGACACTACGAATGATATAGATAGTTATAATTACAAAACGAGGGAATTATATTATAAGTATCCGGATGGGAAAGAGAGGGTTTTACGTTTACGTTCGCCCGTTTTGTTTACTTATGGAAAATACGAAGGTAAAATTAATCCGGCGGACTCGTTTATGCCTTTGTTATTTTTTCGCGATGAAAAATTTCCGACCGAAAGCGAAATAGCGTTTAAAAAAGTAATTGATAGCATTTCGGAGTTTTTGCGGGAAGAAGCGCCGAAAAAATTTAAATTAGAGATAGGACAAGTCGTTAATTTCGAAAAATTAAATATTATTAATGATGATATTTTTTTCCCGAGAGTAGAACATTGTACTAATTATTACGAGAAAATACCGGACAATGTTAAAGAGGTATTGGGCGATTTTGGAAAGATAGAAGATACTAGTTATTTCGCGCGAATGAAATGCAGAGTAATCGCTTATATAGATTTTACGAACGTTTTTATTAAATCGAATTCAGTAAAAGTACATTCGTGTATTTCCGACATTATTATAATCGAAGAGAATGCGAGACGTTTTAAAAAGATATCGCATCCTTCTAAAATAGAGTTATACTCCGATGACGAATTATAAATTTATAACTTTTTAAATAAAGTTATAAATTTTTTTTTCATCGGGAAAAAAGAAATTTAATATATTTATAAATCGAGTTCTACGAGTATCGTTAAATAAGAGTTTTTCGCGTTCGGATTATCGGTCTTCGTTAAAAAGTTTATTACGTCGCATTGATTTAATTCTAAAGGCTGAGGAAAAACTACGCAGCTACAACCCTTCCCCACTTCTTTTATTAAGGAGTAGTCGGTTTTTTCGATACCGTTTATTACTAAGTTAATTTTAGCTTCTTCATCTAAAAAATCGTTCCCTTTTAAAACCGTTAAAGAACCTCTTATAATCCTACCGGGAGCGGACATACAATAACCTCCTAAACCGTGCGATCTTCCGCTACTACCGTTACCGAAAGAAAACTCGTAATTTCCGTTCGATAAAGGTCCTTGTTCTTCGGCGTGAATGCTTATTATAGGTTTAGTTTTTTCCTGTCTCGATAAACGTATTACTCGTTCCGTTATCTCGTATAGCCGCTCGATTAAAAAAGATTTCGTTACGGGATCATTATTATCGACGGGTCTGGCTAAGTTCGTAATTCTTTCTCCTTTCATATCTACTCGTCCATTCATGGTAAAAGAGCCGTCAGGGTTTCTCGTTAAAGCTTCTCCTCCCGTAGCCGCTAAAACCGTCGAATCTACGTAAAATTTATTCGCGGCTTGGTTCACTTCTAAAGGAGTACCGATATTAGAAATTCTTCGTCCTCCCATAGAAATGTCCGAAGTCGCTATATACCCTCCTCTACCGTAAACGAAAGCTCGATTACCGGAATCTACGTAATTTTTAGTAGCTACATCTTGAGGCTGCGCGGGATTTAAAACATTTATCAACTGGTATCCTCGCATATCTATATTCCCGGTAGCGGAAAAACTTCCGTCTCCCATTTTAACGATCGCCCTATCGCTTTCGTCTACGTATTTTTTATTAGCGGCTTCGCTCGGTTCCATAGGATCATCTAAGTTTTTTATTTTATTAAATCCCATGTTTAAATATCCTAACATGTGATAACCCCCATTTTCGGTTAATAATCCCGCGGCGGAATCTACGTAATCTTTAGTCGCTACGTCTTGAGGATTCGCGGGATTACTAACTCTAGTTAATGTATTACCGTTCATATTTATAGAACCGGTAACTTCGGTCGTTCTGTCTTTACGTAAAAAATTATTATTTACGTAAGAGATCGAAATACCGTCTTCGCTAGGTTTAACTTCGTCCATTCTTCCGAATTTATCGACGGGCATCTTTTTAAATAAACTAAAAAAGTTTATTTAAAACTCGCTGGAATTCGTTTCCGGAAGTCAGCTCTTTTAGAACGAACAAACATAAATGTCCGCAAAATACTTGATCGGCTCGCCGTAATTGATCCGTATTATAAAATATCGGATCCTCTAGATATTCTTTTAGTTCGAGAGGAGGCTGTATACCGTAACTATCGAAATAAATTTTTAGTCTTCCATTTTTATACCAGGCGACCCAATGCGTACCGGGTCCGCTCGTATCATCGAGATTTAATATACCGCATTCATTTACCTTACTGTTTTCCGGTAAAGTATCTCTTAAAAATACCCCTCTAAAAGAAGGTATTTTTAATTCTCTCGCGGCATCTTCTAGTTCGAAGTTACTTAACGGCTTATTAGGTAAAATTACGTTTTTAATCGCGATATCCATTTTTTTACGTCTAAATATTCGTAATGACTTTATTATCGACCCAAGTATTAAACTTAGCGGGATAACCTTTCCATTTTACTAGAGATCTATCTTTTTCTTTCTTAATAACCTTTTCTATCCTGTAAAAATCATGCTCGGTATGCCCGGTTTTTTGTAGTTCGGGTTCGTAGAAGGCACCTTCTACTTCTTCTCCTTGAAGATCTTCATTTATATACGTTACGGGTGACGTATTTTTTACCTCGGAAACCGTAAAAATCTCTTCGTTCCATCTTGTAGTATATCCCTTTTCAAAAGTCTTTTTCTTTTTCGATATCCTTACTCTATCACCGACGGAAAACTTCGGCTTTTTATATACTTCGGGACGATAGGGATAAAGATTTGTCAGAACTTCATCTTCATTTTCCTTCTTGCTCGCATTTACGGGTGTCATCTTAATAGAAGAATGTTTCGTATTATTATATTTTTTAACGAGATCCTGTAAAACGTCGAGATAAAAGGTAGTAGATTTAGCGGTAAAATATTTCCACATCTTTTCTTTCATCGTTCTAATCCATCTCTCTACTACGGAAGATTTTTCTTCGTTTTGCGTAGAATATATTTCTATTAAATCTTGAACATCTTTGTTATAAAACTCTTTGCCTCTGTCTACCCATAATTTCTCCGGCTTTCTTTCCTTAAAAATATTCTTTAATGCTTCAGCGACGGATTTTCCAGTTTTGTCTTTTAACGGAACCAGCCAGCCGTACTTAGAAAAGATATCGATGATAGCGAGAAGATATCTTATACCTCGATTAGATTTAGAAAATTTCTGCATGTCTACTAAATCTGCGGCCCATATCTTATCAATACCGTTTACTAAGACTCTCCTTTTCCTAAATTGTCTTTTTACGGGTTTGTGTAATTCTTCAGCTAAATCCTCCATATCGAATTTTTTTTTTTAATTCCCATTCCGAATCTTTTCTTCGCGCCGATCAGATTACTAACGACGGTTCGCTCCATTTTCTCCCTAAGAGTCGGATTATAGATTCCCTTTAACTCCGTTAACATATTCGCGTCGCAAATAGAATTTCTAGTAGCCGTGTCATTATGTTTAAGATAACAAATATCGTGATTATAAGCGGCTTTATCGACGCGGTTTATCGGTTTACTCCATTCCTTAGGCGTTAAATCGGAGTTTAGTCTTTTATTTAATTTCGTACCGGGTCCAGTAAAGTTATGACCGGGAAGATGCATTTCGACGGGTAAAGTATTGATCATCCTATTAAGTATCGATCCTCCTAAATTTTCCTTTTTTTTTTTTTTTTATGCTTTTTTCGGTTTAGCGCTCTTCGGTTTAGCGCTCTTCGGTTTAGCGCTCTTCGACTTGGAACCCTCTGACTTAACGAACTGAGTTTTAGTCGTACCGCATACTTTACGTTTCCCTTGGGCCATATTTCTTCCATTTTTAGCGACTTTATAAGTCAGCGGACCAGTATCGGTAGATTTTCTACATTTAACGCAATACATCTTTTTATATATATTAAATTTTTTTAAAATATATATAAAATGAACGTTGAAGATTTATCTTGGAATGAAGTAGAATCGAACAGATTTAATAGTCCTCTTTTACCTAAAAGCATTAGAGGGTTAATCATAGGTAAATCGGGATGCGGAAAGACTACGCTTTTATTAAACCTTTTACTAAAGCTGAAATGGCTCGATTACGATAATTTATGCGTTTACGGAAAAAGCCTTTTCCAGCCTAAATATCGCATGCTTAAAAAAGCTTTAGAAGAAAGATTACCGAAAAAGTGTATTTTAGAGCTCTTTAATAATCGCGAAGAAATACGGGATTCCGATTTTAGCGTGGAAGATTTAATCGAAGAATGGTCCAAGGACATAGGAGATGTTAAAAAATCAGATATAGAGTGTAGTTTCTTCGAAACTTCCGAGGATGTACCAGATCCGAGAGAGCTGGAAACGGAGAACAAAAATTTAATGATTTTCGACGATCTACTTTTAGAAAAACAAAACAAGTGCGAATGTTATTATATTCGCAGAAGACATAGTAATGTAGATTGTTTTTACCTTTCGCAAAACTATTTTAAGTTACCGAGACAGACTATTAGGGAAAACGCGAATTTTATTTGTCTTTTTCGACAAGACCTAAAAAACATTAATCATATTTATGGAGATCATGTAAGCGAAGATATGCCTAAAGAAGAGTTTAGAAAATTTTGTTATAAGGGATGGGAAAAACCTTTCGGTTTCGTTACTCTCGATTTATCTAGCGAAAGAGATAAAGGAAAGTATAGGCGCGGCCTCGATGAGTTTTATATACCGGAAGCATTAGGAGAAAAAGACGATAAATAATTATTTCCTATAAAAAATGGAAGAACTTTTAGAACGGATAGCTAATAATACGCGTCAAAAAACCTCGGCGCAAATTATAGTAAGCGCTAACAAGACGGACTTTACTACGAGATTTAATCCTTCGTTACAGCTGGAAAAAGATAGAGAATACGAAATAGCTTTAGTAAATCTCGAAACCTATTACTCTTTCCCGAACATTGACGCGTCAAATAATATATTTATTTATTCTCCGGACAATGGTACTTCTTGGTTTAAAATAGTAATACCGGAAGGAAGTTACGATCTCGCGGACATTAATGATACTGTACATCAGGAAATGAGAAAAAACGGTCACATTGACTTAGTTAATGACGAATATCCCATTAAAATTTCCGCGAACACGAATACGCTAAAATCTATTCTTACTCTCGAAGACGGTTATAGCGTAGATTTTAATCATGCGAGTTCCGTTTCTAAAGTACTAGGTTTTACTCGCCCGAAATACGAAGCAGGTTTTCACGAGTCGGAGAATGTAGTAAACATTCTCAGTATAAATTCCGTGTTCGTTAATATCGATATTATCTCGGGAAGCTACGTTAATGGTACGACGCAAAACACGATTTACTCTTTTTTCCCTAACGTCGCGCTGGGATATAAGATAATCAAATCGCTGGTTAATTTAGTATATTTACCGATAACATTAAAAGAAATACACCATCTAGTGGTAAAAATTATGGATCAAAATGGAACTTTATTAAATCTAAGAGGAGAAAACGTTACGATCAGGTTTCATATTAGAGAGTCATAAAATAAAAAAAAACGCATATAAAATGACGAGTTACGTGAATATCAAAGTTAATATTTCGGAAGGACAAAAGAAAAAACTAGCGTCCGCTATTAAAAAAGGAGACTGTAAAGTATCCATCCGTTTAGGTCACGAGGATTTACGCGGAAATGACGTTTTAGCGGTTACCCGTACGCAAGAGAAAAAAATAGCTAAAGCTTATCAAAATGGTACGGGAGTTACTATTAGAATGTCCTCCAGGCAGCTTAAAAGTAATAAGGAAATAAAAGGAGGATTTCTCGGAATGCTAGCCGGATTAGCCGCGAGCGCTTTACCGGCTTTAGCTAAAACCGTTTTACCCGCTTTAGGAGTCGGAGCTCTTTCGGGATTAGCTTCATCGGGAGTACAAAAGGCTATGGGATCTGGACTTTTTCTAAAAAAAGGAGGCTGCGTTTGTAAAATAGAAACTGACGGTAAAGGCCTTTATTTGAGTCCTTATAAAGGTAAAGGACTAGCTACTGTCGGTGACGGTTTATATTTAAAACAGGGAGGGAAGCTGTTTGAAGGAAACAGTCTTATTTTAGGACCTAATAGTCCTTTCGCGAGTATACCTATTTTAAGCGCTATATTATAAAATTATAATATTAATTAATTAATTAATATTATAATATAAAAAAATGTACATTCGCAAACTCGACACGAGATCGATATTTTCTAAACCGAGAACGATACAATGGAAACCCTTTACTAAATTAAAACATCCGCCGATAAAAATAGATTCCGTAACTTGGAAAATCTTCGTCGAGGAGGAAATTACATTAACTCCGAGTCAAGTAATTCACGTCGGATTAGGTTTAGGCTTTTGGTCGACTAAAGGCGTAATTTTAACTTCTTTAGATTATGGACTAAGATATAAAAAATGTAGTTTACTAAATGAGATTAGCTTCGGAGATGTTCCGAATATTTTAGTCGCTATTACTAATAATTCGAGGGAAGCGGTAAAAATAAAAGAAAACGAACTTTTATGTTTCGTTCATTATCGAGTTTAAAAAATCTTTTCCTATAAAAAATGGAGATGAAAGATATTAATATATATCCCGAATTACCTAGAGCTCCTCCAATTGATGAAGGACATGGTTATCGGTTACAGAAAATTAACGAGATACAAAACTTTTTAGAAGGTGAGGTCTTGAAAAGAGAAGCTTTGAGTAAGACATATTTTAGAGTGGCGATGATAGTAGATAATATAGATACCGTTTTAATTGGGATTACTACGGTGAGCGGAATAGGAGGATTAGGTTTGTTAACTACGGTTGTCTCGATACCCGCGGTTATAGCGATAGAAGGTATAGCGGGTTTTTTCGGTTTATTAAGTTTAGCCGGAAAATACGCCGTTAACAATTCGCGGAAAAAGGCGGAAAAACACGAGAAGATTAAAATCATCGCCGATACTAAATTAAATACTATATCAACTCATGTCTCGAAAGCTTTATTGGACGATAAAGTCACGGACGAAGAGTTTCGGTTAATCGTGGAGGAATTAGAGAAATATAAGAAGATGAAAGAAGAAATTAGGTCAAAATCTAAGAAAGAGATTACGAGCGAACAGCAAAAATCGTTAATAGAGAGAGGGAGAAAAGAATAGCGCGAGTCCTTTCGGAAGCTGGTTGAAAAAAATAGCATCGGGACGCTGGAATATTAAACCTCCTAAAATTAAATTTTCGTGTAGCTTTAGTTACGAGATACGATAAAAATCGGCGTAAAAATCCGCGTTTTAAAAATAAAAAACCTAATAAAAAATGCCTTATTTAAAAATCGATGATCCGGAAAAAAGGGAGTTACTCGTAAAACGGTATCTCGAGACGAAAAAGAATATTCGCGACAGGAACATAGCGGAAAAAACGGGAGAAATAGAATTACAATCCGATCTTTCTAAATTTTTTAAGCCTATTACGGAAGTGCAAAAAGCCGCGTCAGAAAAAATTATGGAAGAACTCAAGCCTATTAAAGAAGCTACGAAAAAAGTACCGAATTACCTGTCAATACAGCTTTTTACTTCTAAAGAAGGAGAAATAACTATGGACAAAGATGAACCGGAAGTTATCGGACCGACCGCGCTTAAATATTTAATGAAATTCACGGATAGAGCTTCCGTCGACAAAACGTACGGGTTATATTCTAAACACGGTAAATTTTTTGTCAGAAATAAAGAGGTTACGATTAATAATAACGATATCGTGTTAGATGATGAGGTTTATAAAGGTACCCCGGGTTTCTGGGAGTTAATTACTTCTAAAAACCCGAATTCGGACATTTTTAACGAAAGCGATTACGAGAAATATAGTAAACTAGTCGTAAAAAGCAATACTCTTTTTTGCAATAATAACCCGAATAGTATTTACCTGAAATCTTCTAGAGGAAGAAAATGGGCATTACTCTCTCCTATTTGGGAAGCGATTAAACCGAAAAAAGTAACTGGAACAGGAACTATTACCCCGTGCGATCCAGACGCGTTAGCAAAAAGATTAGACCTACATTTAGCGAGTAAAGCGTCGGGTAATACAGGAGTTAGAAACGAGATCGTTAGCGTATGTGACGAATTAAAAAGACAAGGTTACTTAAACGGGAAAAGCTATAAAAAGTTAATGTCTATATTATAAAATATGATCGAGAATAAAAAAAGAGGATATAAAAGACAGTACGAGTACGGCGGTACCGGAATCTTTGAAAGTTTAGCTAACCTCGGCGTGAAACTTTTTACTAGAGATATCGCTAAACGAGTCGCTTCTTCCGCCTTAGATGTAGGAAAAAGCATCGCTAAGGAGGGAGCGAAAAAAGCTTTAGAAGCGGGAAAAAGCGCCGCGGTAGACGCTGCGAGCAGATAAGTTAAAAAGGCTTTAAATCGTAAATCTAAAAAAATTTTACAAAAATACGCCGAGTTACCCGAAACGCGAGATAATAACGCGCTACCTCAAAGTACCAGCGCGTTAATGGATGGTAGCGGTAACAAAGCAATAGCTATAGAAAAATTAATTAAGAAATTAAATAGAGGTTCGGGTATTAAAACGACATAGGCGAAAAAAATATTATAATAATAGTTTAAATTATTATAATGTATAATAAAATGACTATTTTAAATATTACGGAAACGATCCCGGAAGATACGAGTATCGATGAATACGAGGTTCATGAGTATGAACCTATTACTGGTACCAATCTAAACAATCCCGCGGGAGAAATCAGGATTAATATCGGAACTCAAGATATTTTTACTCATCCTTCTGAGTCTTATTTACTTTTCGCCGGTCAATTAGTAAGAAATGATAATGGAGGGGTCTATGACGCTGATATTAATATCACGTTAACGAATAACGCTCTGATGTATCTTTTTAAAAATATTAGTTATAAGCTTAACGAACAGACGATCGAATCCTTAACAAATCCCGGTCAAGCTACTACGATGTTAGGGTTATTAAAATACCCGGACGATTTTTCTAAATCGCAAGGATTAAATCAACTCTGGTATAAAGACAGTGGAATTAATCCGGATAATAACAATAGTGGTTTCGAAGTAAGAAGACGGTATATTATACGAGATCCGGATCTGCGTGGTACGTTCAGTTTTAGAGTTCCGTTAAAACATATATTCGGGTTTTGCGAAGATTATAATAAAGTAATTTACGGAATGAAACAAACTCTTACCTTAACCAGAAATGACGATAGCGAAGCGATATTTAAAGCCAATCTGGATGGAGCGGGTAATGCGATTGTTAATGCTCGAGTTAATTTAATTAAAATATCGTGGTTCGTTCCGCACGTCTTACCCGCGTTAGAAGAGAAGACGACTCTTTATAAGCTTATAGAGAAAAAAGAAAAATTCCCAGTCGGGTATAGAAAGATACAATGCGAGTCTACTTCGGTTACTCAAACGAGAACATTTAACTGGAGACTTTCCGTTAATTCGTCTCCCGAGGTACCGCGTTTTATCATTATCGGATTTCAGACAGCTAGGAAAGGTAATCAAGAAGTAAACTCGGCCGTATTTGATTACGTAAACGTCGAAAATATTTACGTCATGTTAAACGCTGTTAGATATCCCGCGGTTGACTATAATTTAAATTTTACCACTCATCAATATAGTAGAGCGTACGGAGACGCCGCTTTATTCAGATCTAAGTTTTTTAACATGGACGAATTAGTATCAAATCTGAGTATTTCTCCCGCGGATTATAAAACCCTTTATCCTTTGTTCGTGTTTGATGTCTCTAAACAAAGCGAAAAGATAAAATATTCTTCTACCGATATGCAAGTTAAAATGTTTTTTAGTCAGAATGTAGCCGCAGACACGGAAGCGTACGCAGTTATTATTAGCGACAGGTTATTATCCTTCCATTCTGACGGGAATAAAATGACCGTAGTACTTTAATTTAAATATTTTTTTTATATAATAAAATGTTAACGGTTAAGGATATTAAAAAAATTCTCGACGAGAATAATATAAAATATAACTCTTACGGAGATAAGGAATATTATTTAGGGAGATTAATAGAGCACGGATTAGTACCGGGAAAGAAGATATCTACGCCAGAAGCTTCGATAAAACTCGGATACGAACGAGAACCGGTACCCAATCCTAAGTACGAAAGATTAAAAACTATCATGAAAAATCCGAGAAAAGTTATTTTAGAGGATGTTCAAACTGGAGAAATACACGAATTCCCATCGATTTATAAAGCCGGTAAATTTATTAATCATTGCCCGCAAACGATTTTAAATTGGGAAGATAGAGTTTGGAAAAATAAATATAAGATTAAGGTTTTATAAATTTTATATAATAATTTAAGAAAAAAAATTATTATATAAAAAAATGTCGGAACGAGTAAAACGAGCGCTTTATTTAAAAGAAGAACTCTCGGAAAAACGAGACCTGTTTGAGAAAGAAGTACTTAAAATTAATTACTTAGAAAGAGAATTACCCGGAATTAGGATGACTCTCGATTATTTAAGTCGGAAAATTTCTTGTCTTTCCATGATAACCCGAGAAATGACCGAAGATATATTTTCTCGGGAATTATTGTACGGAAAAAAAGATTTACGTCTCGATAAAATGAGGACTCAATTAAAACTACTAAGGGAAGTAAAGGACGAACAAGTCGAAGAAGAAAGATTCTTTCACGAACGAAATGAAGAAATTATAAAAGCGCGAGTTCCTCACGAAATGATACAAAACGTTTTATGGGAAAAAATATGGGAGTTAAGAGAAGAATACAAAATTTCACTTCTAGAGATGGATGAAAATGAAGTTCCCGAAGAACTAAGAACCGATTACGAAAATCTACGAGATACTGAAGAATAAGATTCTGATGATGAAGGAATCGTAGAAATAATAGAAGACGAAGACGAAGAAGCTGAAGAACCCGAAGAACCCGAAATAAAAACTTTTTTCGTGCATGATACGTGCTGCGCTTGTCAAGAGAAAAAGCCGGATATATTTAATATTCCCTGCGGTCACGTCTGCATGTGCGCGTCGTGTAATACTAAAAACTCGAAGAGCGATAAATGCGCTATTTGTAGAAAAGTACTAGAAAAATTCTACGCGATAAAAAGTCTATAAATTTTATATAATAGTTTAAGAAAATCTATTATATAAAAAATGGACGTTGATTATAATAGACTAACGATAAAAAATCTTCAAGATATAGCTAAGGAAAGAGGACTTAAAAAATACTCTAGACTTAGTAAAGAAAATTTAATCGAAGTTTTAAGCGGACGAGCGAATATATCGGATTTTAACGTTAATGTAAGAGGATTGGATCAAGATCTTAGTAAACAGATGATAAGAGGTCTTCAAGATATAGCTAAGGAAAGAGGTCTTAAAAAATACTCTAGACTTAGTAAAGAAAATTTAATCGAGGTTTTAAGCGGACGAGCGAATATATCGGATTTTAACGTTAATGTAAGAGGATCGGATCAGGATCTTAGTAGACAGACGATAAGAGTTCTTCAAGATATAGCGAAGGAAAGAGGTCTTAAAAAATACTCTAGGCTCAGTAAAGAAAATTTAATCGAGGTTTTAAGCGGACAAAGACAATTAGTTAACGAGCCGAGAGAACGAAAACAAACGGCAAGGGACCTTAAAAAAGTAGCTAAGGATAAAGGTCTTAAAGGATACTCTCAGCTTACTAAAAAGCAATTAAATCAGGTTTTAAACGGAGAAAAAAAGATATCGGATATTAGTCATATAAGAGATGATCTAGATCTTAATCACTTATGGAAGAATAACTTATATAAGCAACCGCGAAGAGTCCTTCAAGAAATAGCTAAGAAACAAGGCTATAAAGGATACTCTAAGCTTAGGAAAGAGGATTTAATCGAGCGTTTATATAATTCGGATAAGGGAGGTTATACCAAGAGCCAGATTCGCGAGTTCGCGAAGATTAATAACACGAAAGATATCCCGCAGATTAGTAAAGACTCATTAATTAAGTATTTACGCGAGTCATTCGAACAAGAAATAGAAATAAAACTAGTAAGTACCGCCCTTAATGATAAAGTTAGAATATATAAAGGCTTTCCTCCTACATGGAACGAAGAAGAAGACGAATATCCGACTCACTCTTTTTACTCGAAAACAAATGTCATTTTAATGAACTTATTTCTAGAAAAAATGAGAGAACAGATGGTAAAAATTTTATCGGATAATACCGGAAGAAAAGTAAGAATGAATATCGAAGCATATTTACATTTGATTGGAGAGATTGACGATAACTGGAATGAGATTCGACGCCCATTTCGTTTTTATTCCGATGAGAATGAAATCAACATGAAAGAAACGGATTTTAGCGCGTTATACGATAAAATGGGAAATGAGATTATAAAAAATTTAGAAGCATTCTTAAAGAAAGGCAGCGGTTGGAGAATACGGAATATATCCGAAATAATGTTAAAGAGCGTCATCTATGATCCTTTAAAAGCTAACGGTTACTTACCTTTACCCGAATGGATTCGGAATAAGGGAGTAGTTATTAACATTCAGAATAAAGACGAAAAATGCTTTTTATGGTGTATTTTGAGACATCTAAATCCCGTACAAAAGTACGCGTATAGAGTCGATAAGGAATTAAAAGAAAAGGAAAAAAGTTTAAACATGAATGAAATAGAATATCCCGTTTCATTTAAGGATATAGATAAGTTCGAAAAACAAAATCCGGAAATTAGCGTTAATGTCTTCGAGTATACGTCGAAAAAGAAGATAAACCGTATTAGGGCGCCTAAAAAAATAGGTAGTAATCACGTAAACCTTCTTTATATCGAAGAAGGAGATAAAAGTCATTTCGCTTTAATAAAAAATTTAAAGGGTTTAATGAGAATGCAAGTAAGGGATAATGGCTGTGTTCAATACTGCGAGCTTTGCTTAAATCATTTCAGTAATAAAGATCTTTTGGAAAAACATAAGAAGTACTGCGAAGGTTATCAGCCAGTTACTCTGGAAATGCCGGAAAAAGGTACCATCATGAAATTTAATAATAATATTAGAAAAATAAAGATTCCTTTCGTCGTGTACGCCGATTTCGAAAGCGTCTTATCTCCTATAAATGGCTGTCAGCCGAATCCCGAAAATAGTTATACGATTAAAACTCAGAAGCATATACCTTGCAGTTTCTGTTACGTTATAAAATGTTTCGATGATAATGTCTGCGCTCCTATATTAAGAGAATATACCGGAGAAAAAGCGGAGGAAAAGTTTACAGAATATTTAACGCGCGATATAAGAGAAATTTACTATAATTACTACAAGAAACCTAAACCAATGATATTAACGAAACTGGAACGAGAGAGATACGAGCGAGAGAAAATTTGCTGGATTTGTAACGAAGAGTTTACTAAAGGGAAAAATATTAAGGTAAGAGATCATTGTCATTTTACGGGAAAATTTAGAGGAGCCGCTCATAATGAATGTAACTTAAAAGCGCGAATACCGAACTTTACTCCCGTATTTCTTCATAACTTGAGCGGATACGACGCTCATCTTTTTATTAAAATCCTAGGTAAAACCTCAGGGAAGATCGACTGCATTCCGAATAACGAAGAAAAATATATTAGTTTTAGTAAGAAGATCGGAGTCGGTGATAATACTGTTCATACCATTAGATTCGTAGATAGTATGAAATTTATGCAAACTAGTTTAGATTTTCTTTCGAGTTATTTAGATGAAAGCCAGTTAAAAACCTTATCTAAATTCTTTACGAAAGAAGAGTTACCTTTAGTTAGAAGAAAAGGAGTTTTCCCTTACGAGTATTTGAGCTGTTTAGAAAAACTCGAAGAAACGAGCTTACCTCCTATAGAGAAATTTTATTCCAGCTTAAATAGAAAAAATATTAGCTTAGAAGACTACGAACACGCGATTAAGGTTTGGAAAACTTTCGATTCGGAAACTTTACGGGATTATCTAGAACTTTATAATAAAATAGACGTATTACTTTTAGCCGATATTTTCGAGAACTTTAGGGATATTTGCTTCGAGCATTACGAATTAGATGCGGCTTGGTATCTTACTTCTCCGGGTTTAGCTATGGACGCTATGTTAAAGAAAACGAAAATAAAACTCGAACTTTTATCGGATCCGGACATGCTTTTAATGATAGAAAATGGAATTAGAGGCGGTATTAGCATGGCTAGTAAAACATATTCTAAAGCTAATAATAAATATATGGGAGACTTATACGATCCGAGTAAACCTTCGACGTATTTAACGTATATCGACGCGAATAGTCTTTATCCTTGGGCTATGAGTAAGCCTCTTCCTACTCACGGTTTCGAAATGGCTACTAAAGAAGAATTAAAAGAATGGGAAAAATATTGTAATATAGAAGGACAAGGTATGATCTTAGAAGTAGATTTAGTTTATCCGCGAGAATTACACGATGAACATAACGATTATCCTCTAGCACCGGAACAAATGGATATTAAAAAGGTAAAAAAGCTCGTACCTAATTTATACGATAAGGAAAAATATATCGTACATTACGAAGCTTTAAACACGTATCTCGAATTAGGTTTAAAATTTAAAAAGATACATCGAGGAATTAAATTCGTAGAAAGTCCATGGATGAAACCGTATATCGATTTAAACGTCGAGTTAAGAAAAAAGGCGAGGAATAAATTCGAAGAAGAGTTTTTTAAACTAATGATGAATACCGTTTTCGGTAAGACTATGGAAAATGTACGGAATAGAGTAAATATACAATTGGTTTCTAGCGAGACTGATTACCAGTATAAAAAACTCGTCTCTAAACCGAATTACGATCATACTACCGTATTCGACGAGAACTTAGTAGCTGTACACATGAAAAAGACTAAAATAAAATATGATAAACCCGTTTACCTAGGAATGAGTACTTTAGATATTAGTAAAATCCGTATGTACGATACTTATTATAATTATTTTAAAGAGAAGTACGGTAAAAACGTTAGATTATGTTATACGGATACCGATAGTTTTATTCTCGAGATAGAAACCGACGATTTTTATAAAGATATCGAAGCGGAGAAGATCGCGATATTCGATACGAGTAATTATCCCGACGATCATTTCCTAAAATATAACGGAAATAAAAGGTTACTCGGAAAGTTTAAAGACGAATTAGCCGGAAATATTATGACGGAGTTCGTAGGTTTAAGAGCGAAAAATTACGCCTTTAGAAATATAGAAGGGGAGGAAGTTAAAAGATGTAAAGGCGTTAAAAAATGCGTAGTTAATTCCGATTTGCATTTCCAGAATTATAAAGATTGTTTACTCGGCGGTAAGGATCTATACAAAAGTATGCCTTCGCTAAGAAGTTATAGACACGTAATATATACCGAGGAGATAAACAAGAAAACTTTATCTTTTTATGACGAAAAAAGATACTTGATAGACGATAAAATAAACACGAGGTCTTTAGGACATTATAGGAACGAGAAAGAAACTATTTAGATTTTTTAACCCGGGAAAAAATTTATAACTTTATTCTTAAAAGTTATAAATTCGACTAAATATTTATTATAAATTTTTCATTACTTAATTTCCTACAGAGAGGACAATTACTCATCCTATTACATTCTTCGCAAACGGGAATATGTCCGCAAGATGAAAAGAGTATGCACGGTTTATTACTTAAACAGGCTACGCAATTTTCTTCTAAGTACGTTTTTACTAGGACTTGTTCTTGTTCTTGTATTACTGATTTTTGTTCTTCTCTCTCTTGTCTTTGTCTTAGTCTCTCTCGTTCTTGTACCCGATATTCTTCGTATCCTAGTAGATAGTAAAAAAACCCTGGTAATAGTCTCCGTCTCTCTCGATCTTGTCTTTCTCGATCTTCTCTCTCTCGTCTCTCTTGATCTTCTCTCTCTCGTCTCTCTCGTCTCTCTCGATCTTGTCTCTCTCGATCTAGTCCCTCTCGTCTCTCTTGATCTTCTCTCTCTCTCTCTCTCTCTCGTCTCTCTCGATTTTGTCTTTGTCTCTCTTGTCTCTCTTGATCTTGTCTCTGATATTCTTCTAGCCCTTGTCTCTCTCGTCTCTCTTGATTTTCTCTCTCTCGATTTTCTCTTCGACTTTGTCTTATTACGAACTCTCGATACGCTATAGGACAAAAAAATATATCGCGAAAAGCAATATATATAGTAACCCTACCCTGGAAGTCAGGGTAACTCGAGTCAATCCCTCGTTTCCCCCTTTTTAAAGTTTCTTTAATTTTTTTTAATACTCTAGAGTCTTCATTGTGTATAAAACTTCTATTTATAAACCCGCCTCCATTACTTAAAAAAAAGTCAAACGTCACTCGCATGTAATATACATTAGTATCTCCTATCTGTCCCAAATATTCTCGTTTTTTTTCCGCTACTATCGCGCTATATTCGTAGTATACACGGTTCATGATACTCGAGCTGAGTATATTTAAATCGGATACATTTAAATCGGAAAAGCGTATCCGATTTTCTCCGCGATAAGTTACTTTACTAGAAATCATCCCGCGCGTAATTAAATTATTTTCCATTTTTTTCCCCTACTTTTTTATTAAGTTTTTTTCTTAAAATCATTTTTATTAAGAAAAAAATAATCGTAAGTAATAACCCGCGAAGTTTAAAGATTTTAACCTAGAAGATCGAGAAGCGCGCTACGAAAACGAAAAGATAATAGGACGAGAGATAGTAAACTAAAGGGACGGAGTAGAATAGTCTTAAAGGGACGGAGTCGGATAGTCTTAAGGGATCGGAGAGAACGATAGTCTTAAGGGTTCAGAGCGTTCGGAGCGTTCGGAAGGTTCGGAAGGAATGAAGACTTAAGAGTCCGAAGAGAATTAGATTAAGAGTTCGGAGTCCTCGGAAGGAATGAAGACTTAAGAGCTCGAAGAGAATAAGATTAAGAGTTCGTAGGGAATGAAGACTTAAGGATTTAACCGAATGAGATTAAGAGTTCGGAACGAATGAAGACTTAAGGATTTAACCGAATGAGATTAAGGGTTCGGAACGAATGAAGACTTAAGGATTTTAGAGAATGAGCTTAAGGGGACGGAAAAAACTTAAGGATTTAAGAGAATGAGATTAAGAGTTCGGAGAGAATGAAGACTTAAGGATTTTAGAGAATGAGCTTAAGGGGACGGAAAAGACTTAAGGATTGGATACGCGAGGGAAATAAAACTTAAGGATTGGATACGCGAGGGAAATGGGTTTGGGCGGGCTAAAATGTACTATCTATTCCAAGCAAGCCATTACACAGCTAGGTATCCATAAAATTCAGAAAATCCGTTGAGTCTAACAACCGTCCGAATCATGAGGTGGCATGGTCCTTTGACATGCAGAAAACTGACCTATACCAAAATAGTTTTCGGCCCTGGTCAGCCTGCGCGAACTGCGCGGGCTGACCTGAGCCGATACTTTTAGCAGATGCTTTATGCCCCCTTTTCACAGAGCATGGCTCATCTATTTCTGTCCGTTTCGTAGGCCAAACATCAAGGTACTAAAGTGCTGCTTCTCCCTTTTCAGACGAAATATTTTTGTTAATGACAGACGAGCTCAATCCACACAGCCCCAGAGGAGCTTTGTTGAGTTTGCATCACCCTGCAAGGTATTTGACTTTATTTAATGATTTTGAAGAAAAAAAATACTGTATTATCATTTGATATGGACAACCAACTTGATATAAAGGTTTACTGCATGAATTGAACAGAAGAAAAATCCAACATTTCTTTTTTGTGAACGGAGACATCTGTTGCGAGACAAAAAAAAATATCAGCGGCAGATAGTAATATGTTAACACCAAACGACAAAATTTTAGACGTTTCCAAACTGAAAGCTTTTGCAGGCGACAAAATAAACTTGACTCGCGAATTGCAATTTGTTTTGGAAGGATTAAAAACATTGTGGAAAAAGGAGAAAATGCTTGGGTTCCAGCATTTTTCCTTTACCCACATTGTTTTCAAACGCTTTCTTTATCAGGGTTTGAAATATTCAGCATTTTCTTTTTTTTTCCCACAATGCTTTCATAAAGTCCTTTTCTCTGGGGGGTCATTAAAAGTTTGGAATTGTGTAGTAAAGGGTTAAGGCATCTCCGTGATACATTATACCAAGAAAGTCATCACAGGAAAATGGATCCATAAAATCCATTTAGTCTCGCAACCGGATGAATAGTGAGGTAGAATGGTCCTTTGACATGTAGAAAATTGACCCATAGCAAAAAGTTTCGACCCATGTCAGCCTGCGCGGACTGCGCAGGCTGACATGGGTCGATACTTTTTGCAGATGCATTAAACCCCCTTTTCACAGAGCAAGACTCATATACACCTGTACATGTACATTTTTTTTTTTTTTCGTTTCAGTGAAAATACAGTCACATGTGGATCCGTGATATACTCTATAGATGTATCGTTGCTGACTTTAATATTGATCTTTTATGGAATATTGTGATGTAGTTTTTTTTTTTTTTTTTTGTTTGTAAATAAATATTTAGAATACATAAATGTACACTAATCATCTTACCTATATGAATGTGGAAAAAATATAAAACGTGTAGAATTCGTGCAGAATTCCACGGACCCCTAGCAACCAGGCCCATGTTTAACCCTTTACCAAACACTGTGGAGTTTTTACGAGCCTGAAAGAACGGCTTTTGACAATAAATTGGGAAAAGTGAAAATGCGGGTAACCGGCATTTTTTTCTTTTCTCACAACATGTTTTGCCCTTTCAAAGACACATTCCATCAAATAAAGACATTTAATTGGTCGTCGGCAAATGCTTTCAATTGGAATAAGCCTAAAATTTCGGGGGGGGGGGCCAATTTCCTTACACCCAAGCTTTTAAACCGTCTAACCGAAACAGGTCAATTGATAATTTATACCCTATAGTAAAAACACAGAAACTGCGACTTAAAAGTTTTATGGCCCGAAAAAAATCACACCGTATCGGTGTAGATCTATGATCACATTCACATCCTGTGCAGTCCAAATCTCGATTTACAGTATCTGCAAAAGATCGTCAAGTCGCACCTAGGGTCATTTTTGCTGCAAAAGATTAAATATGGAGTGGATACAAAATTTGCAAACAATTTTCTGTGAAAACAAACATCTCCATCGTCTAGCTGCTGTTATATTGACGTGAAAATCACACTTCATTAATCCAAAGATTCATTTCAAAACTACAACTTTTGGAAAACATATTCCAGATGTGAAAAAAAATGCAAATGTCACCTACTTGTATTTACCTATCATTTAACAATCCTGTGTAACTTGCAATTTAATATTAACAAGAAATATCTTTTAAAAAGGATAGACGGCGTAAGAGGTACTGAAACATGAATATTTACACTCTTTTTGATTCAATATGTAGAGATATGGAAAATAATTATGCCAGCAATTGTTCGAAAATAGGTCCGCAGGGACCGCAGAACAAACATTCGGCGCGAGTGCTGATGTAGCAGAATTGGGAGTGATTAGTATGAGTTGTAAGAGCTTGGTTCTCAACCGATGTAAAATAAAATATGTTTGAACTAACAAACATGTCTATATTTTTTACCAAACGCAGATGACTATATATTCGGTCTGAACAGGTAGGTTATATCCCAGCGCATTCAGCTACGCCGAAAAAAAAAGATGCCTGCCATTGATTACAAAGAGCTCATCTAGATGATCAACTGACATTTTTTATCACTTGACTGAAAAAAGGTTACAAAAATTAAAACATTACGAATATTGGTATTAAAATATTCAGGAGATCGCATGACACCAATCCAAAATGGAGGCAGGGAAGTGACACAGGTCAAACAGTCGTCACAAATCGGCCGATTCCGTACCTACATCTAACCTCGTTTGTATCAAGGGGTTTCCATTTTGAAATACTCAAGTCACATGATCTTAAACATGGCGACGTGATTAGCAACGTCAACAACAGCCACTGTGATAAGCAACCTGTCGCTGTAAAATGCCTACGGAATTGGTAGACTGAGTTAGAAAATACATGTACAAACAGTTTATCAACTTAAATGTATTTAGAAACGGATTCTGATAAGAAATTGTGACTAGCGTTTTCTTTTCCTAAGTGGAGTATTACAATTTAAGAACAGTAAAGCGGTGTATTTCCGGCGAAGAACTGTACCGTGTAGGTGCATATCAAGCTATGTGATACAGCCGAGGGACTTAATCAACGGATCACCCGAGATTTGCCGAATGAGAGGTCAAAGCAGGTTTCTCTCAAGCGCCTGGATGAAACGGAATGGTATAAATTCTGTTGCATCGGCTCACAAATAAACCGAAGAGGCGTTTGGGGATTTTTTTTTTATTGTTTACAATCATAGTTGATTTTTTTTTCGGCATAGCTGAATGCGCTGGCTTTTGACCTTGGTACTGATAAAGAATGAATAGACGGTAATTTGCGATTGGTCAAAAATGTGCGCATATTTATTCGTCGGGCCCCATGCCGACACATTTGCTTGCACATTCATGAAACCACTATATTAACAAGCGTTGCTGCCGTAATCGATTGATTTATACCATAGCAAACTTATGAAGTAGTTTAGATTTTTTTTTTTTCTTGTGCTATTTAGAAATTTAACATTTTCATAAGTATTACCAATAACCAGATACCACTTTTCAACAAAATGAAAAACAATGAGGGAAAAGAGGTACTTGCTCTTGAGGTTACTTTTCATTATTTTAATTCATTTTGAGCCACAACAGAGTTTCAATATTCATATTCCAGTATCTCTTAAGCAGCCTATCTTTTTTAAAGATATTTCTTATTTCTTATCGGAACGTAACCACTGCGAAGGAACATATAGATCCGTCACCGTTCTTTAAAAATTAATGAGCCCTGCTCAGTGTTTGCTTGTTTGGTTTGTATTGGAGTTTAACGCCATTTTAACAGCTCAGGTCATATCATGGCGGTCAGTGACGCACCGTGTGTTTCCTGGCTTTCTCACGCCAGTACTGACCCAACTTTCTTTCCAAAGCCACTGACTACTTCTCTCACATGCATCAGACGTGAGAGGCGAAAAATCGCCGGAAAGAAAGTTTGCCTCAACCGGGTACCGAACTCGCAACCTCCAGGTTGCGAGTCAGATACGCTAACTACTTAGCTATCCGAGCGGGCCATGCATGTAAAGGAAGTTTAATGCATTTGTTAAAAATATCGACTCATGTCAGCCTGCGCAGTCCGCGCAGGCTGACATGGATCGAAGCTTTTTGTTATTTGTAAATTTTCTGCATGTCCAAGGACCATTCACATCCATATTCAGTCTGTTATTGGACAAGAAGAGTTTATGGATCTCTAATAATTATTATATGATGGCTTGCTTGGTATAATGCATCGATGCGATGTTTTAAGCCCAATTTTGCCAGGACGCCTCTCATCTCTGTTAAAATGTCGCGTGCCTCAGTCCCAGTCAGCAGAAGAAAATAGTAATAGTCCTTCGAATAAGACGCTTAACCTAGGTCACGTGTGACGGTGCTATACACCGACAGCATTGTTTGATGATATTTCGGTTTAAAGCCACCTGAGATGTAGTCCTCTTTATAAGCCCCTACGTACGTTATTTCTCATTTTGACATCCATCGTGTACGTAGGGTCTTATCGGTTCCTTCATAGTTTCCTTTAGCAAACTCCGACATCGAATTTTGTCGCTGTTTGAACAGCAAATTCGGATACTTTAAACACAAAGTGCCCACTAAAACTTACATCACTAACAAGATAAATCAATAATTCATCGATTACAAATAAAAGTATTTAAAAAAAAAAACTTACCTTTAATGAGTTAAATCCGTTTCTATTTCACACTACCCTACTTTCCAAGTGAAACCGTTGTGTACTGCCGTGCAATAGAGCCAGTCAGGATGTAATTGACGCAACTATGAGAATTTTTTTAAACGAAATTCTTATATCCACAATAAAGCCCTCTGACTTGATTGCCCTGGATTGCTCGTCCCTTATGAGTTTCCGATCCTTTCTGGAATTCGTGTGTTAAATACATATTGATAACTCAAGCAAAATTCAAAATGATGACTTCGACTTCTTGATGGATTGGTACCGTGTTGTATACTTTCGCCAGTCCAATTGTAACTTACCTCTATCCAAACATGTTTAAATGCATTTCTTTAACCATCAAATTAAGTAGATAAAGACATGCAAATCAAGGAACGAAAAAGGCAATGAAAGTAAGCCTCCAAGCATTGGTGTAAACTACAAGTTTGGCAAATGTTGAAAATGTAAATTTCATGAAAGAACAATTTTCAACACTTATTCACATCGTAAGTTTTTAACGAATCAGTTGACAAAACCAGCGTAACCCGGTCCGTACTGTATGGATGGACAATCCCTCTATAAGTTATGGTCGTAGTACTTTGCACCTGTTACGATGAAGCTAACGATTGGCCGCCTACATGATAAGAAAAAAATATTTTTTTTTTTTGTTAAAGGCGACGGTATGCCGAGGAGACGTATCGTAAAAGCTATTCCCACCAATATTAGTCGATAAAAGATTTTTTTTTTTTCTGAATTCTGCTCGACACAATGTTGATGATGTCCAGTGAACGGGGCAATCTTCATTCACAAACATAACACAGTGTTCGATCATTAATTAATTACAGATTTTGATTTTGTGCAGCTTTTCAGATGTAACAACTGGTTTCTATAGAGCCATCCTGGCTGCACAACTCCTGGCAACTTTTTCAGTGCCGCGGTTCTTTTTTATGCGATGTCCATTTGAAGTCCTCTGGTAGTTGTACATATGGTTCCATTTTCCGCTATAGTTCCCCATACCTTTTCCGATGAATAGGTCATTAACTGACGGTGTTTTTAACCCTTTACCAGACGACAAAATTTTAGCCTTGTCCAAATTGGAAGCATTTGCAGACGTCAATTTCAGTGTGGCTCAAATGGTGCAACTTTTCTTTAATAGGGTAGAAAACATTGTGGGAAAAGGAGAAAATGCTGGTTACCAGCATTTTCTCCTTTTCCCACGATGTTTTCAAAAGGCTTCTTTCCCAGGGGTGTCAAAAGGTGGCATTGTGTGGTAAAGGGTTAAGCCTCTCCCAGGGTTGGATATTTTAATACGATTTCCCACGTCTTCCAAGCTCTTTCCTATTCTCCTTTGAGGCAATGATTTCATTCGAACTGTCCCTGATTTGTTCCATCTTTAACAATACGGTGACGATTTACCGACGATGTCTCTCTTTTTTTTAAGCTATTGCAAGCGTATCCGACAAAAGCATACTTTTGTGAAGTATTCCTTTTCCCCCAGAGGCCTTTTGTAGCTCCTACGATGAGTCGACAATGTACAAACAAAATAATAATAATAATAATGATAATAATTTTTAAGACAGTAGCCATTGCACAAGTCCGTATGAAAATTTATGGCTTTTACTGAGTTCTACTCCGAATAATTAAAGTAAGACTGAACGAGGCAATCCTCATTCAGAAACATAACGAGTATTCGAATATTCCTCGCAACTGATCTTCACATTTGAAAAAAAAAAATTAAAAAAGTCACATATTGTCAAACGCGGAAAATAATCATGACGGCTGATGAGGTTGAGTATCAGTAGATATGTATTAACCCGTTCTAGCTCACAACCATTTTATGCTTGCGCAGTTGCTTAAGAAAATAATCCGTGCTTAATTGAACCAGCATTTTAAATTATGCTCACGCATTCGCTTAAGAAAATAATCCATGCTTAAGTGAGCCAGCTTTTTTTAAATTATGAATTTATTAATGTTTATCAAAATCAACCACGCTTAAGCACACTGTGTAATTTATATAATTCAACCATGATTAAGCATATGGCTAACCCTTAACCAACCAACCCACCCTTAAGCATATGGCTAACCCTTAACCAACCAACCCACCCTTAAGCATATGGCTAACCCTTAACCAACCAACCTGCCCTTAAGTTTATAGCTAACCCTTAACCAACCAACCCACCCTTAAGCATATAGCTAACCCTTAACCAACCAACCCACCCTTAAGCATATGGCTAACCCTTATCCAATCAACCCACCCTTAAGTTTATGGCTAACCCTTATCCAATCAACCAACCCTTAAGTTTATGGCTAACCCTTATCCAATCAACCCGCCCTTAAGTTTATGGCTAACCCTTATCCAATCAACCCACCCTTAAGTTTATGGCTAACCCTTATCCAATCAACCCACCCTTAAGTTTATGGCTAACCCTTATCCAATCAACCCACCCTTAAGTTTATAGCTAACTATTAAACATATTAACAATTTTATGTAACATTAACATGCTCATAAAATTAAAAACAAAATGGGTTTAACAAGACAATCTGATTAAGGTCAGCAAACAAAATGACATAACCTTTTTTAACAACATTTTTTACTTAAATCAAATTTTAAAAAATAAAAAAAAAATTTTGATTTAGCAAGCTAGCCAGCTCATAAGCTAACCAATGCAATAACCCCCAACAAACCCTTACATCAAACAATTGCTTAACCTTTTATCCCCCATCAACCAACGAATGATGCAATGACTAACCGGTTTATGTGTTTGTGGGTGGCTTAAGATTTTGATAAAAAAAAATTTAAAAAAATTTTAAAAAATTTAAAAAAAAAAATTAAAAAAAATTAAAAATTAAAAAAAAATTTAAAAAAAATAATAATAAAAAAAAAAAAAATTTTTTTTTTTTTAAATTTGAATTTTTGTTTGTTAAGTTTAAATAATAATATATAGATCATAAACATGTATCCAAAAGTGTATGATAAATTAGAAAGCGAAGATTATTATAAAATTAAAAAATGTATTAAGATTAAATCAATGTTCACAATAAAAAATGAAATCATTTATAAAAAGGGTATTTTAAAAGAAATAAAATTTAATAATATTGATGAAAACTTAAATGATTATCTTTATATTTTTAGTATTTTAAAAGCATTTAATTATTATAATGTTAGTGTTGAGAAAAAAAACCAATAAAATAAAAATTGCAGAAGCTAAGATTTATGGTGTTTGGAAAGATGGAATTGAAGGTGTTATATTAGCAAGAGGCTCTTTAGGTGGTCATGGTTTTCCTATTTTTACAGGGTTATGTCTTTCTATGATAGATACTAATTTTTATTTTTTAAGTACATATGATAAACTTTTAGTTAATCTTATTTCAGATGAAGACAGAGGAATTCAAAAAAGTTTAGGAAAAAGATTTCTTATTTGGTTTGATTTTTGTAAATGGTTTGAAGGGTGTGATGATATTGAAAAATATAAAAAAGATGTATTTTATGGTCTTAAATCTGAAGCTTACTCAAATAGTTCTGCGCTTGAACCTATTTGTAAGGGAACCATTAAAATATGTAAAGCTATTAGGTTTAATTATTTAGAAGAAAGATATGATACAGATGAAGAAGATAATATTCAAAATGAAATAGATTTTAGTAACATACAGATAAATAAAAGAAAGGTTATTAAGGTTGATGAATGTGTTATATGTTTATCAAATAAACCTAATATTTTGTTTTGTGAGTGTGGTCATATACCTTTATGTGAAAATTGTGATGAATTAAATAATAATTCATATAAATGTCCAATTTGTAGAACAATAACAACCATAAAAAGAGAAATTTAAAAAAAAATTTTATTTTGTTAGAACAACAAAATAAAAATAAAAAAATTTTTTAATCAATATTATATAAATAAAAAAATTGAATTTTTTTTATTAAGCATCATTAGTTATATTATAAAATGCATGTCTTAAATAAAATTTCAAATGATGAAATAACAAACTTAAATAAAACTTTAAAAAATATTTGTTCTTTTAAATATACATATGTAAAAAGAAGACAATTATTTATAATTCGTTTTAATAATTTATATAAAAAAAGATTTTTCTTTTATGCTTACAAAAATAATTCCATTTGTATATTATCAATATAGTAATAAAAAAAAGTATAATAATGGATTTGATAAAATATTTGATACAACTATTTTTCTAACTTGGCCTGATTTACGTAAAGAACATACAAACGAAGAACATAAAAGATATCACAAGTTTAAAAACCCTATTTTTACAGGTATTAGAATACCTTTTAATCAAACTGATAATTTTTTATCAACTTATAAAAATGCATTAGTTAATTTACTTGAAAATAATGATAGAGAGTTAACTCCAGTTAATTTTTATATAACACCAATTTTAACATTTGAAGATATTCATCCTGCAAAGTATTTTAATTTTACATCTTTTGTTGAATATTATGGTGAATATTGGTCAAGTTTAGAAAAAATAACAAAATACAATGTTCCATTATCTGAAACTAATAAATATATTGGTTATTTAAGTCAGCCTGATGATTTGTTTAATCACCCAGCTATTGAATGTAATGAGTGGGGGGCATCAGAAATTTATGATTTTGAAGAAGGTAACAATCAACAAAATGAACAATTTAATTTTAATGAAAATGATAACACGAGTGATATAAGTGATGATGAAACATCAGGAGAAATAACTATTGAAAATGATAGTAGTGGAAATGAATTTAATAAAGATGAATTTGAAGCATTTTGGGATTTAAATGCAGGAAACTTTAAAAATGGAAAATATAAAATAACATATACCTATCAAGGAATAGAAAAAATAATATTAGCTGAAGAAGATGAAGAACCAATAAATAAAAACAAAACATTTAAAAGTGATAATTGTGTAATATGTTGTGATAAACAACCATCTTATTTATTTTGTCATTGTGGTCATTTATGTATATGTAAGGATTGCTTTTTAATTTATAATAATGATAAATGTCCAATATGTAAAATAATAAATACTAATATTCGTGAAATATAAATATTTAACCTTTTTCAGTAGGTTAAATATTTTTTATAAGTCTAACTCTATCAGTAACGTTAAATATGCATTTTTAGCATTAGGGTTATCTGACCTTGTTATAAAGTTTATAACATCACATTGGTCTATTATTAAAGGTTGTGGAAAAACTACACAACTACAACCTTCTCCTTTCTTTTTTACTATGGAGTAGTCAACCTGTTCAACTCCATTTACAACTATATTAACTTTTGCCTCTTCTTTTAGAATACCACTACCTCTAACAACCATTAAAGTCCCTCTTATAATTCTACCAGGAGCAGACATACAATAACCCCCTATCCCATGGCTTACTCCGTTGCTTCCATTACCAAACGAAAACTCGTAATTACCAGCTAATAAAGCACCTTGTTCCTCAGCACATACACTTATAATAGGTTTTCGTTCTAAAAGAGAAGGGATTGGTGATACTTTTTCATCAAGATATCCTTTAGTTACTAAATCACCATCACTTTCCGGTTCCTTTACATTTACTAATCTATTACCTCTTAAGTTTATATCTGCTACAACTGAATATGAACCATCTGGATTTTTTCTAATAGCACCACCATTATCAACATAATTTTTATTAGCAGCAGCATACAGCTCTTCAGGATTTGATAAACCAGTGATTGAGTTACCACCCATATCTATTTTACCAGCTATTGAAAAAGACCCGTCTTGGTTTTTTGTTAAAACCTTTTCACCTGCGGTAGCTATCTCAAAAACACTATCTACGTAAAGTTTATTTGCTGCTTGGTTATTTTCAATTGGAGAAGCAACAAAATTAATTCGACGGTTACCCATAGATATTTCTCCTATTGCAGTATAAAAGTTATCATTGGGGTTATACAAAAACGGTGTTGATTTACTATCAACATACCCCTTTGTTGCTACATCATCAGGTTCAGCTGGTGACAGAACGTTAATTAACCCATAATTCCTCATATCTATATTTCCTGTAGCAACAAATCTTCCATCATTACGTTTAACAATGGCACTTTCTCTACTAACCTTATCCACATAACTTTTTGTAGCAGCATCATGTGGTTCTTCAGGGTTAAAAAGATTATGTATTTTTTTAAAAACCATATTGAAAGAAGCAGTAGCAATAAAATTTCCATTTTCTTTTAATAGTGGTGATTCATGACTACCTCCTGCTGTATTATCAACATAATCCTTTGTCGCAACATCTTGTGGATTTACTGGATTACTAACCCTTGTTAGAGTGTTACCATTCATATTTATAGAACCGGTAACTGTGGTTGTTCCATCTTTACGTAAAAAATTATTACTTATGTAAGCGAGTGACACACCATCACCGCTTGTTTTAACCTCATCCATTCTTCCAAATTTATCAACAGGCATTTTTAATATTACTAAAAAAGTTTATTTAAAACATTTTGAAATTTATTACCTAAACCCAACTCTTTAAGAATGTACAAACATAAATGACCACAAAATACATCACCAGTATGTTGTAATTGGTCTGTATTGTAGTATATTGGTGTTTTTAAATAGTCTATAACTTCAATAGGTGGTTGGATACCATAACTATCAAAATAAATTTTTATTTTTCCATTCTTAAACCATGCAACCCAATGCGTGCCAGGTCCTCCGCTATCATCAAGGTTTAATATACCACATTCTTTATTTTTTACTTTTTTAGGTAGGGTATCTCTTAAAAATATTCCTCTAAAATTTTTTAATTTTAATTTTTTTGCGGCATCCTCAAGTTCAAAATTACTTAAAGGTTTATTTTTTAAAGTTATATTATCAATTATAATATCTTGCATTTTTTATATATTTAAATATTTACAATAGCACTATTATCAACCCATGAATTAAACTCATCAGAATAACCTTTCCACTTTACAAGAGATTTCTTTTTTCCTTTTTTAATAACCTTTTCTATCCTATACAACTCTTGACTTGTTTTTTGTAGTTCAGGTTCATAAAAGGAACCTTTTATTTCTTCTCCATTTAAATCTTCAATTTTATATGTTATAGGTGATGTATGTTTTACTTCTGAAACTGTAAAAACCTCTTCAGTCCATCTTGTGGTATAACCTTTTTCAAAAGTCTTTTTCTTTTTACTTATCCTTACTTTATCTCCAACAGAAAACTTTGGTTTGATATCTTCTTTTACTTGATTATAATCAGGATACAATGTTTTCCAAACTTTATTTTCATTCTTCTTTTTACTTGCTTCAGTTGGTGTCATCTTAATAGAAGAATGCCTTGTGTTATTATATTCTTTAACAAGATTTGGTAACACGTTAATATAAACATTTGTTGAGTGAGCAGAGAAATACTTCCACATTTTTTCTTTCATTGTTCTTATCCATCTCTCAATAATGCTTGATTTTTCCTCGTTTTCAGTGGAATATAATTCAATCAAATCTTTAACATCTTTGTTATAAAACTCTTTACCTTTATCCACCCACATTTTCTCAGGTTTTTTTTCCTTAAAAATACTCTTCAATGCTATAGAAACAGATTTTCCTGTTTTATCTTTTAATGGTATCAGCCAACCATATTTTGAAAAAATGTCAATGACAGCAAGAAGGTATTTTACACCATGATTAAGTTTAGAAAATGCTTGCATATCTACTAAATCTGCAGCCCATATTCTATCAATACCATTTACTCTAACTCTTCTTTTTTTAAATTTACTTTTTACGGGTTTATGTAATTCTTCTGCTAACGTTATATTTTGATCATTTTTTTTTTAATTCCCATACCAAATCTTTTCTTGGTACCAATTAATGAAGAAACCAATCCTCTTTCCATTCTTTCCTTAATAGTAGGATTATAAATACCTTTTAACTCTTTAAGCATATTAGCATCACAAACAGAATTTCTTGTTGATGTATCATCATGTTTAAGATAACATATATCATGATGATATGCTGCTTTATCAACACGATTTACAGGCTTTGACCATTCTTTAGGTGTTAAATCAGGATTTAATCTTTTCTTTAACTTGGTGCCAGGACCAGTAAAATTATGACCATGTAAATGCATTTCAACAGGTAAGTTATTGATAACCTTGTTTAACAACGAACCACCCTCCTTATCTATTTTAATAAACTGAGTTTTAGTTGTTCCACATTCTTTACATTTACCTTTTTTTTATATTTCTTCCATTTTTACTTACACCATAATTTAAATCAGTTGTTTCAGTTTGTTTTTTACACTTAACACAATACATTTTTTATATTAAATTAAATTTTTTAATATAAAATGGATATTGTTAATTTATCATGGAATGAAGCATTAGCAAAAAGATTTAACCACCCCCTTTTACCAAGAAGTATTAGAGGTTTAATAGTTGGTAAATCAGGATGTGGTAAAACTACACTATTACTTAATCTTTTGTTACGTCCCGATTGGTTAGATTATGATAACTTATGTGTTTTTGGTAAAAGTTTGTTTCAACCAGAATATCGTATATTAAAAAAAGCATTTGAAGAAGAAATACCAAAAGAATATATATTAAGATTATTTTCATTTAAGGATGAAGTACAAAGAAATGATATTTCTCCTTTAGCATTAGTTGAAGAATGGGCAAAAACAATTAAGGAAAAATCTGATATTAAGTGTGAATTCTTTGAAAATGCAAGTGATGTACCAGACCCAAGAAATTTAAATGCAACAAATAAAAACTTAATGATATTTGATGATTTACTTTTAGAAAAACAAGGTAAATGTGAAAATTATGATGTTCGTGGAAGACATAGTAATGCTGATTGTTTTTATCTAGCACAAAGCTTTTTTGAATTACCTAGACGAACCATAAGGGGAAATTCAAACTTAATTATACTTTTTAAACTACCTACAAAAGACCAAGTAAATATTTATACTGATTATGTAAGTGAAGATATGGAGCTTACTGAATTTAGAAATTTTTGTAAAAAATGTTGGAATGAACCTCATGGGTTTGTTGTAATTGACTTAACAAGTAATGTAAATAATGGTAAATATAGATGTGGTTTTGATAATTTTTATATGCCAATGAATTGTAAATAAAAATTAAATTATATCTTAAGCAAAAAAAGATATAATTTTTAAACATATTAAAACTTTAATTTTAAAATATAAAATGGAAGAAGAATTACTAAAACAAATAGTAAAAAACACTAACCGTAAATCTTCATTTCAAATTATCGTAAGTAACAACGTTGCTAATTTTAATACAAGATTTACACCACCACTTCAACTTGAACGTGATAAAAAATATGAAGTAGCATTGGTTAATCTTGAAACTTACTATTCATTTCCAAATATTACCAATAGTAACAATGTGTTTATTTATTCATCTGATAGTGGTACAACGTGGGAAAAAATCAGGTTACCTGTTGGAACATATGAATTAGTAGATATTAATGATTATATACAACAAGAAATGAAGAAAAAAGGACATTATGATCAATTTAATGATGATTACTATATTAGTTTATCTGCAAACACAAACACATTAAAATCAGTTTTAATTTTACAAAATGGTTATCATGTTGATTTTAATCATAAAAAAAGTATTGGTAAGGTATTAGGATTTAACAGAGCAAAATATGTTAGTGGATTTCATGAATCAGAAAATTTAGTTAATATCTTAAGTATCAATAGCATATTAGTTAATATTGATTTAATATCTGGCAGTTATGTAAATGGTTCTCAAAGAAACACAATTTATAGCTTTTTTCCAGATGTTGCTCCAGGTTATAAAATAATAGAAAATCCAGTTAATCTGGTATATCTACCTTTAACATTAGATACAATACATGATTTAAACGTAACGCTAACTGACCAAGATGGAAACGTATTAAATTTAAGAGGTGAAACATTGACAATTAGATTTTATATAAGAGAAACACGTTAAATATAAAATGACAAATTACATTACAGTTAAAGTAAATATAACAGAAGGACAAAAGAAAAAGCTACAACATGCTGTTAAATCAAGTTGCCCTGTAAGTATTAGATTAAATCATGATGATCTAAAAGGTGAAGATTTAATAGCTGTAACCGGGTCACAACTAAACAAATTAAATAAAGCATTAGAGAGAGGTAAAGGGGTGACCATTAGAATGACAATTAAACAACTTAAACACAACATGAAAGTAGAAGGTGGTTTTTTACCATTAATTGCAGGTCTCGCATCAGCTGCGTTATCCGTATTAGCAAAAACTGTGTTACCTGCTTTAGGTGTGGGTGCCCTAACTGGTTTAGCATCAACAGGAGTTCAAAAAGCAATGGGTAACGGATTGTATCTTAAGAAAGGTGGTAATATTTGTCAAGTTGAAACTGATGGTGAAGGTTTATATCTTAAACCATACAAAGGTAAAGGGTTAAAAAATAAAGGTGAAGGATTGTATTTAAAACAAGGTGGAAAAATTTATGATGGAAAAGGTCTTCTTTTAGGACCTAATAGTCCATTTGCTAATATTCCTATATTAGGTGCAATATTGTAATATTAAAAATATGAATGTGCATAAATTTGGAAATATACCTAAAATGGTTCAACCAAAAACTATTTTTTGGAACCCTATAGAAGTTAAGCATCCAGCTAAAAAAGTTAATCCTGTTACTTGGGATGTTTTTACTCAACAACCCCTAATATTAAAAGCTGGTGAAACTAAAACCATTGTTTTAGGTCTTGGTTTTATGATGAGTAGGGGTGTCGTTTTAATTTCTCTATCATACAACTTAAAAATTAAACAATTAAGTATTACAAATGAGGTAGTGTTGGAGGAAACCCCAGATGTGGTTACCACAATTACAAACAACTCTGATAATCTATTAAAAATTAATGAAGGTGAATTTTTATGTCGTCTTTACTATTCTATTTAAAAAAATAGTTGTAATTAATAAATGGAACTAAAAGAAAAGATTTATCCAGTATTACCAGAAGCACGAAATATACCAAATGCACCATCATTACAACCAATACTATCAGCAGAAGACAATGGTCAATCCTTTAGACTACAAAAAATATCAGAAATTCAAACATTTCTTGAAAATGAAGTTAGGGTTAGAGAGCAGTTAAGTAAAAAGTATTTAAAGATTAGTAAATCAGTTGATAACGTTGAAACAGGACTAACCACCTTAGCATTAGGTGCCGGAGCAGGTGGAATAGCACTTTTAAGTACCGTTGTAGCAATTCCTGCAACGATAGCTTTAGAAGGTTGTGCCTTAGCTGTTGGACTTGCTGCAATTGTTAGTAAATATGTGGTTAGAAGAACAAGGACTAAATCTGAAAAACACCTTCAAATTAAAATGTTAGCTGATGCAAAGTTAAATACACTATTTACACATATATCTAAAGCTATCAGTGACAACAAAGTAGAACATTCAGAATTTACTTTAATTATGGATGAATTGGAAAAATATAAAGTGATGAAGGAAGAGATACGAGTTAAGTCAAGGAAAAAAAGAAAGTTAGAGGAACAAGAAAGTTTAATCGAGAAGGGGAAACAGGAAGCACGGGAGGAATTCAGGAGGCTAGTAGAAAGAAACAATGGAACCCATTAAAGCTAAAACTAAAACCACCTAAGTTTAAATGTTCTTGTGCATGTGAGATAGGTAATACTGATTAATTAAAAATAATAAGATAAAAAAATTTTTTACTTAAAAAATGCCTTTTATAAATGTTGATTATAAAACAAGAGATAAGATGGTAAAAGATTATCTTTTAAGAAAAAAACTGGTTCGTGATAGGTTACTTGCTGAAAGAGTAGGTGATATTGAACTACAACAAAATCTAACTAAGTTTTTTAAACCCTTAACTAAATCACAAAAGGAGATACAAGAAGAGGCAAATAAAAGGATTGGCATGTACCAACTAGAAGCAGCTAGAAGAATTACTGAGGGATTGGCACCTATTAGGGAGGGGGTTGAACAACTACCTGCTCAACTTTCTCATCAAATAATAAAGGCTACACCATTAGAATTACCTACTTATTTTACCTCCCCTCTCTCATCCCCACCTACTTATTATACAGGTAGTGAAACTTCTTTACCAGCCATACCGAAGTTAGAAAAACCAGAGAATTATGAAGGGAATAAAGAAATTTATGATTTTGTTAAAGTTTTTAATACAGAATTAAAAGATTATAAAAAAGATTTTGATGATATCTATAGAATACATTTTGATAAAAACTTAGAAAAATTTAAATTTGGTAACAAAGTAATTTCATTTAATTTAGATGATAATACTTTTTCTTTTGAAGGTATAAAAGAAAAAATTCCAGCTAGTGATGGGTTATGGGAATTGATTTTATCAAAAAATCCAGATAAAAAAAAATATAACAATACTGATTTAAATAATTGTCAAAGTATGATTTTTTTAAGTGATATTATTTTTATTGATAATGATCCAGACGGTGATTTAAAAGATTATTATACAGATAGTAAAAAATGGAAAAACGTAGTTAGAGATGTTCATAAATTTATTCTTGAAAAAAAAGCTGGTAAAGGATTAAAAAAAAAGAAAAAAACAACCATTGTTATACCATCCGACCCCAACGCACTATTAGAAAGGTTTGACCTTTTAATGTCTAGCAAGGATGCAAGTCACACAGGTGTAAAAAATGAGTTGGTAAGTATTTGTGATGAATTAAAAAGACAAAAAGTTTTAAATGCAAAAAGCTATAAAAAGTTAATGTCTATACTATAAAAATGATTACATCACAAAAGAGAGGAGTTAAAAGAACTTATCTTATGGTGGAGCAGGTATATTTGATACCTTAGCTAATTTTTTAAGTAGATTATTTACAAGTGGAGCAGTTAAGCAAATAGCAAGTCCCGCAGTTGATGTTGGTAAAAGTGTGGCTAAAGAAGGAGCAAAGAAAGCTTTAGAGGCAGGTAAGACAGCTGCAGTTGATGCTGGAACCAGATTAGTTAAAAAGGCTTTAACACCTGAATCTAAAAAGATTATTGAAAAATATAGTCAAGTTCCAACTATACCAACAATACAACCTGTTGAACAAAATGTAAGTTCATTGATTGATGGTGGAGCTGTTAATATACAAACAATGGTTAAGAAGTTAAACAAAAAAAGGGGTAAAGGGATAAAAACAATATAATTTTTAATTTAGCTTAAGTAATTATTACATTAAATAAAAAATATGGCAAAGCTTAAATTTAGATTAACAGAATATGAAAAATACAATACAAAAAGAGTTGGTATTCTTTTTGCTAATTTTAAAATTACTGAAGATGATGAAATTGTTGAAGTAAATAATACAAGTTATGATTATAAAAAGGTTGTTTTAAGATTGTCTCCTGAAAAAGCTGATGTTGTTAAGGAGTTTGAAGATGAAGTAAATCTATATTTAGAAGAAAATGATATACCAAAGATAACTTTACTTTATGGTAATAAAATTTATCCAAAAGTAAGAAAAAATGTTAATGTAGAAAAACTTAAAACTATTAAACTTAAGGGTGTTTATGTAAATGATGAGGATAAATCATTTCCTCAACTATGCTTAGAAAATTAAAAACAAGAGGGCCATGATGGCCCTGTATCGCTCCACTGGCTTATAAATATAAACCACGAAGAAAAGTCTTCACTATATAAGCCCTTATAAAACTTTGACCTCATGGCTACAGTCCGACTAAATGGGGAATATTGTATTAGAAGAATAACATGCCAAATGTGGGAGTTCTTGGCCTTATGGCTGGTAACAAGATGGTTTCTGAACTTTTCACTCCATAAACCCATGTAAACTTGTGATCCCTGGTGCAGGGCCAAACTTGATCCTAGAGCTGTAACTTGGGCCCTCTTTGTAACTGTCCACTAAATAATGCTATAATTATATGCAAAATTTGGTAGCCTAAGCCTTATGGCTATGTACACCAAGATTTAAAAGTTTTCCCTATGTAAGCCTATGTAAATCTTGTGAACCCCCCCCCTCCAAGTATGAGGCCAAATTGACCCCAGGACTATACTTTGGACACTTTTGGTAGACTCCAACTAGATCAAGCTAAATGCCAAATTTGGTAGCTCTTTGGTTTCAGACAAGAAGATATTTAAAGTTTTCTCTATATAAGCCTATGTATAAAACTTGTGACCCCTGGGGAAGAGCCAATTTTGACTCCAGGGCTATAATTTCAAGAAACATGATAGAGGTCTACTACATAAAGCTACATGCCAAATTTGGTAGCCCTATGCCTTATGGTTTCAGACAAGAAGATTTTTAAAGTTTTCTCTATATAAGCCTATGTAAAACTTGTGACCCCTGGGGAAGAGCCAATTTTGACCCCAGGGCTATAATTTCAAGAAACATGATAGAGGTCTACTACATAAAGCTACATGCCAAATTTGGTAGCCCTATGCCTTATGGTTTCAGACAAGAAGATTTTTAAAGTTTTCTCTATATAAGCCTATGTAAAACTTGTGACCCCTGGGGCAGAGCCAATTTTGACCCCAGGGCTATAATTTGAAGAAACTTGGTAGAGGTCTACTACATAAAGCTACATGCCAAATTTGGTAGCCCTATGCCTTATGGTTTCAGACAAGAAGATTTTTAAAGATTTCCAATATTTTTCAGTTTTGTTGCCATGGCAACCAGAGTTTTTGAAGGAATCAAATTCTTTCAAGAAATTCTGAAGAGGACCATGTCAGGATCATTTCTGTGAAGTTTCGTGAAAATCGGATGGGTAGTTTCAGAGAAGAAGATGTTTGAAATAAAAGTTAACGCACGGACGGACGGACGGACGGACGGACGACCGGACGGACGGACGGACGACCGGACGGACGGACGGACGGACGGACGCACGACGGACACCGGGCCATGACATAAGCCCGCTGGCCTTCGGCCAGTGGAGCTAACAAAACACAATTATAATTTTAACTTAAAAATTATAAATGTATATATAAAAAATGGACATTTTAAATGTTAAAGCACCAATTTTAAAAGATGATAGTATTGATGAATATGAATACTTTGAGTATGAACCTACCATAGGAACTAATTTGAACAACAATGGAGGTAATATTAGGATTGATATAGGAAACAAGGATGTTTTTCTTCATCCTTCTGAGAGTTATTTAAGTTTTGAAGGTGATTTGTTAAGAGAAGATGATATTAATAATGGACGTTATGATAATGATATTAATAATGCAAATGATAATTTGGTAGCGTTAACAAATAATGCAATAATGTATTTGTTTAAAAGTATTAGATATCAACTTGAAGAACAAGATATTGAGTATATTAATTATCCTGGTTATGTTAGCACGATGTTGGGGTTGTTAAAATATCCTGATGATTTTTCTAAATCACAAGGTTTAAACCAACTATGGTATAAAGATACCGGACTTAGAGCAAGTCGTGATACTAATAATGGATTTAAAGTAAGAAGAGATTGGATTTTTAGTTCAGATCCCGTTGGTTGATTTAATGTTTGCATACCATTAAAACACATATTTGGCTTTTGTGAAGATTACAACAAAGTAGTATATGGTATGAAGCATAGTTTAACCTTAACAAGAACAGGTGATGAAAACGCAATTTTTAAAGCTGCTTCAAACATTGTAGGAGCCAATCCAACTAATAATTTTAGAGGAAAAGTTGTTTTAAGTAAATTAACTTGGTTTATGCCACACGTAACACCTGAACTTGGTAATAGATCAGAACTTTTAAAATTTATTGAAAAGAAAGAAAGATTTCCTGTTGGGTATAGAATGATACAATCAGATACAATAGCGGTACCAAACAATACTAACTTTGCTTGGAGACTAGCAACTAAATCATCACCTGAGGTACCACGTTTTATCATTGTTGGTTTTCAATCAAATAAGCGTGATAATCAAGAACAAAACCCAGCTATATTTGACCACTTAAATGTAAGAAATATTATCCACAAAACAATATCCACATAATGAACATAATATAAACTTTGATACTAACCTAATTGGAAGAATATATGAGGAAGCCGCTTCGTTTAGAAAAAAGTTTTACAACATGGATGAATTGGTATCAAATCCAAATATTAATCCTGATGATTATAAAAAACTTTTTCCCTTGTTTGTATTTGATGTATCAAAGCAAAGTGAAAGAATTAAGTATTCTGTAACTGATATTCATATTAGAGCTAGCTTTACAGCTAATCCAGGAGCAAATGTTGAAGCATATGCTGTTTTACTTAGTGATAGGTTAATTAACTTTCAGAGTGATGGAAACAAGATGACAGTTGTATATTAAGTAATTTTTTGTTAAATATAAAAATATGCTAAAGATTGCTGATTTTAAAAAGATATTAACAGATAACAATATTAAGTTTTATTCATATTGGAACAAGAAAAAATATATTGATGTTTTAAAAGAGCATGGATTGTATCCTGAAGAAGCTATACCACTTAAAAAAATACCTAATTATGATAGATTAAAAGATATAGCTAAAAATCCTAAAACGGTAATATTAAAGGATGTTGAAACTGAAGAAGAAACAACATTTCCATCAATTTACAAGGCTAGTAAATACATTGATCGTTGCCCTCAAACTATTGAAAATTGGAATGGTAGGGTGTGGAATGGTAAATATAGAATTGATATTCAATAATTTTATTATTTTCTAAAAATAATAAAATTTGACTTAAGGTTATTTTTTAAATATTAAAAAGTAATTATGGATATCAATTATGATAATTATACTGTAAATGGATTAAAGGCTTTAGCAAGAAATAGAGGATTAAGGGGTTATTCACGTTTAAGACGACAAGAATTAATTCATTTTTTAAATTTGGGGGGTAGTCCTATATTAGATACAAGAGTTGAAAATATAAATGCTCCAATATTACAACCAACGGTTGCTCAACCTTTACCATCAATAACAAGACAAAGACCAACTACTCCACCAACTACTTCAGTTAATGATTTGTTAAAAAGTTTAGAAAATGTTAGAGTGAAACAACCTAGTATATCACCTGAACTTAATGCTTTAAAAAAGAAGATAAAAAGTATATATGATAAAGTGGATAAAATAAAAGTAATAAAAAATAATTCTGCCTTAAAAAATTATGCAACTGAACATAAAATAGAAGGAATACCTGTTTCTACACCACAAGAGTTTTTAGAGCTAACACAACCATCAATTATAAAACATTTAAAAAGCATGCATGGGTTTAAAGTAAAATTAAATCTTCAATGTTTAATGAAAAGAGGAGAAGGTGATAATGAAGAAATAGTGAAGGCAAATTTTTCTTCTTCTTATAAAGATGGTTATGAGATTATTTTAGAAGGAACTAATATAACAGAAGTATACTATGAAATGATTGAAAGAATTTTAGAAAATTTTGTTAGTTTTTTAATGAAGGGTAGTGGGTGGGAATTTGATAGTGTGATCCATTTAAAATTACATAGTGCTATCTATGAACCATTAAGAGCAGGTGGACCGTTACCCCTACCTAAGTGGATTGCTAACAAAAAGGTATGTATTAATATGAAAAGTGAGAATGATGAATGTTTTACAGATTGTATTTTAAGGTATTTAAATCCAAAAGAAAATAATAAAGAAAGAGTTTATGATTTAAAATCTAAAAAAAATAGCTTAAGTATGAAAGGAATTAAATATCCTGTTTCTTTACTTGATATAGATAAGTTTGAAAGACAAAATCCAACAATTAGCGTTAATGTTTTTGGGATAGTAGAAGGTAAGGAAAAAATCAAACGTATTAGAGCTATAAAAAGATTAAAAGAAAATCATGTAAATTTATTATATATTGAAGATGAAGATGGTAAAAAATCTCATTATGTTTTAATAAAAGATGGAAAATTTAATGCTTTAATGAGAGCACAAGTAAGTGATAATAGTAATGTAAGGTATTGTATGCTTTGTATGAACCATTTTGGAAGTGAAAAACTTTTAGAAAAGCATATGGAGCGTTGTGAAGATCATGATGGGGTTGATTTAATAATGCCTAAGTTTGATCCTAACAATCCTGAAGAAATTTTAATAAAGTTTGAAAACTACTGTAGAAAAATTATGGTACCTTTTGTTGTAATTGCTGATTTTGAATGTATAGTACAAAAAATAGAAGCAAAAACACAACAAGAAAGTAATACTATTGAAACACAAAAGCATATACCTGTTAGTTATAACTATTTAATTTGTAGTTTTGATAGTGAAATTATGAAACCAGTATTAAGAGGATATGTGGGTAAAGATGCAGAAAAACATTTTATAGATACTTTAACTAAGGATGCTAAACAACTTTTTAATGAATTTTATAAAAACCCAGTAGAAATGGAAAAATTAACTGAAGATAAAGTTAAAAAACATAAAAATGAAGTAAAATGTTGGATATGTGGTGGTGAATTTACGCATAAAAATTATAAAGTAAGAGATCATTGTCATTTTACTGGCAAATATAGGGGTGCCGCACATAATGAATGTAATCTTAAAGCAAAAGTTCCAAATTTTATACCTGTTATCTTTCATAATTTATCTGGTTATGATGCACATATTTTTATTAAGTATCTTGGTAAAACTAGTGGTAGAATTGATTGTTTACCTAACACAGAAGAAAAATATATTAGTTTTACAAAACATCTTATGGTAGGAAATAATCATATTAAGATTTCTTGATAGTTTTAAGTTTTTATCAAGCAGTTTAGATAAAATTGTAGAAAATTTAAAAAATGATGATTTAAAAAATTTAAAGTATTATTTAGAAAAACATCGTGGTGGATCTACAGAAGAAAAATTAAAATTGTTAAGTAGAAAGGGTATCTTTCCTTATGAATGGTTAGTTAGTTTTGAAAAATTAGAAGAAACACAACTACCGCCTATAGAAGAATTTTATTCAAGCTTAAATGGAGAAGGAATTTCAGAAGAAGATTATGAACATGCTTTAAAGGTATTTGATTTTTTTGAATGTAAAAATATTGGGGATTATTTACAACTATACAATGAAACAGATGTTGTACTTTTAGCTGATGTTATGGAAACCTTTAGATTTTCTATGCATAAAGAATTTGACTTAGATCCTGCTTGGTATTATACTTTACCTGGATTTGGATGGGATGCTATGCTAAAGGTAACCAAAATAAAATTAGAAAAACTTACTGATGTTAATATGCTTAACTTTTTTGAAGCATCTAAAAGGGGTGGTGTTTGTATGACTAGTATTAGACATTTTGAAGCAAACAATAAGTATATGGGTGGTGAGTATGATTCAACTAAACCTAGTATATATGGGATTTATATTGATAAAAACAGTCTTTATCCTTGGGCTATGAGTAAGCCTTTACCAGTAGGTGGTTTTAAATGGATGACTGAAGAAGAATTAAATAACTGGGAAAAATATCCGTGTACCCTGGAGGTTGATTTGGAGTATCCTAAAGATTTACATGATTTGCATAATGAAATGCCTTTAGCAGAAGAAAAATTAAAAGTAAGTAAAGTAGAAAAGTTAATACCAAACTTAGATGATAAAGAAAAATATATACTTCATTATGAAGCTTTAAAGACTTATCAGAGATTAGGATTAAAGATTAAAAAAATACATCATGGAATTAAATATCAAGAAAGTACCGCTATTAAAAAATATGTTGATAAGTGTGTAAATTTAAGAACACAAGCAAAAAAGGATGAAAATAATTTTTTAGATAATTTATGGAAGTTAGCAATGAATTCTGTTTTTGGTAAGACCATGGAAAACATAAGAAACAGAGTAAATATAGAATTAGTTAGTGGTGAAAACTGTGATCGTTTTAAAAAGTTAACAGCAAAACATAACTTTCATAATCATACTATATTTGATGAAAATTTGGTTGCTGTTCATATGAAAAAAACATGGATTAAATATGATAAACCAATTTATTTAGGAGTAAGCATACTTGATATTAGCAAAACAACTATGTTAGAAGATTATTATAACTATTTTAAAAATAAATTTGGTGAAGATAAAGTATTTATGTGCTATACTGATACTGATAGTTTTGTTTTAACAATAGAAACTGAAGATTTGTATGAAGATTTAAAAGAGGATGCTAATGATTTGTTTGACTTTAGCAATTATCCGGAAAATCATCCATTATATAGTGATAAAAATTGTAATGTGTTAGGTAAGTTTAAGGATGAACTAAAGGGAGATCTTTTAACTGAATTTGTAAGTCCTGGAGCAAAAACTTATGCTATGAAAAAATTTATCTTAAGAAAAGATAAAGATGGTAATGCGTTAACTGATGAAGATGGTAAATTTATTTATGATAAACCTGTTAAAAAAGATAAAGATGGTAATATGGTATATAATGAGAAAACAGAAACTAAAAAATGTAAAGGAGTTAAAAAGTCTGTGATTAAAAATGAACTAAAATTTGAAACTTATAAAAATTGCTTAGATACTGGAAAAGATTATTTTACAAATATGGGAGGAATAAGAAGTAAACTTCATGAATTAACAACTATAAAAATGAACAAAAGAGCATTAAGCTTTGAAGATGATAAAAGAGTGATACTCTTGGATGGTAGTTATAGAACTTTATCACATGGTCATCATAGGATATCTGAGTTAACTGAAGAAGAAAGAAAAATGTATGAGCAACAAGGGGCAAGGCCGAAAACATATTAAAAATTTTTTATTTGTTTATTGAAACAAATAAAAAGTTTAATTATAGGGTGATATTATGAGTTATTGTTTCTCCAAAATTTTTTTACACTTTGTACATTCATAAATATAAAATGTGCGTGAAGAAGAATAATAAGTACTAAATCTCCTATCAGAATAATCATAACTATAATCTATTGTTTTTGAACGTAAAAATTTAACATTACCAAAACAATCTTTTTCAAGGTGAATATTGTTTTTAACTTTCATAGTTAAACCATATTTTTCTCCTTCAAATACTATAAAATCATTCCAACTTTTTAAATTATTTATTTCTTCAATTGCTCTATCAACTTTTTCATTAAATTCTCTTGCTGGTTTATTTTTCATATCAGTCTCATCATAAATTTTCTTTGTTTTTGTTAAATATCTTTCTATATTTTTTGGTATTTTTTGATACCAAACACCTCCAATTTTAAAACTATTTTTTAAATTTTCAAACTCTATTAAATTTTTAAACTCAAAAGTCTTAAAAATTAAAACTGGGTTATTTTTCATCCGTTCATATTTTTCATAATCTTCTTGTACTTTTGGGTCATTTCTCATTTCTTTAGCTAATAGAAGCATTTCTTTAGTGTATCTTTTTGGATAGTGAATTATACTTTCTTTTCTTGGATAATATCTTTTTATATTTTTGGATTTATAACCATATTCTATATTTATACCATCCATTCTTTAATATCACTAACAAAACAAAATTATATTAATTCAAATTTTTCTTACGGTAAGATGTTATGTAAGATTTTTTTTTTTTTTTTTTTTTATTTATTTATTTATTTTTTTTTTTTTTTTTTTTTAATTTTATAATGATATTATGATATTATACATGCAACAATTTTTTTTTTTTTTTTTTTTTTTTTTTTTTATAATGATATTATGATATTATGCATGCAACAAATTTTTTTTTTTTTTTTTTTTTTTTTTTTTTTATCAAAATCTTAAGTCACCCACAAACACATAAACCGGTTAGTCATTGCATCATTCGTTGGTTGATGGGGGATAAAAGGTTAAGTAATTGTTTGATGTAAGGGTTTGTTGGGGGTTATTGCATTGGTTAACTTATGAGCTGGCTAGCTTGCTAAATCAAAATTTTTTTTTTATTTTTTAAAATTTGATTTAAGTAAAAAATGTTGTTAAAAAAGGTTATGCCATTTTGTTTGCTGACCTTAATCAAATTGTCTTGTTAAACCCATTTTGTTTTTAATTTTATGAGCATGTTAATGTTACATAAAATTGTTAATATGTTTAATGGTTAGCTATAATCTTAAGGGTGGGTTGATTGGATAAGGGTTAGCTATAAACTTAAGGGTGGGTTGATTGGTTAAGGGTTAGCCATATGCTTAAGGGCGGGTTGATTGGTTAAGGGTTAGCCATATGCTTAATCATGGTTGGATTATATAAATTACACAGTGTGCTTAAGCATGGTTGATTTTTGATAAACATTAATAAATTCATAATTTAAAAAAAGCTGGCTCACTTAAGCATGGGTTATTTTCTTCAGCAAATGCGTGAGCATAATTTAAAAAAAGCTGGCTCACTTAAGCACGGATTGTTTTCTTAAGCGAATGCGTGAGCATAATTTAAAATGCTGGTTCAATTAAGCACGGATTATTTTCTTAAGCAAATGCGCAAGCATAAAATGGTTGTGAGCTAGAACGGGTTAATACATATCTACTAGTATCTATCCCTGGTTTCTGCATTTCAAGGCTTCACATACATTGTTTTTGAGATCTAATTAGGCGTCGGCCTCTTGGATCCATCTGAATAAACTTCTTTTCTTACCGATTATGGTTCCGGTCCATGGCACTCGACTTCAGACTAGGTAGTCTTTTCCCAAATTCATTTAATTTGCGTTTACAACTATTTACAGTTTCAACTAAAATTAGATCCTCAGACAGGCTGTTCCAGTCTTCAATAACTCTTTGAGAGAATGAATTTCTTCTCATGTTTGTTTGGCAATATTTTTTGAAAATCCTATGGTTGTGTCCCCTGGTGTTGTAAGGTCGGTTTTCATTCTTTGGAAACAGCTTATTTTCGTCAATTTAGTCAAATCCTTGGTGAATCTTGTAGACTTCAATGTGACTGACTTGCTCTGTTGACTACACACTGGAAGGACTGCACTCGGGCTCAAATACATAAAACCTCCTTGACACAGACGATGCTAGATGTATAAATTTATAAAATGGGCAGAGTTTTGACGAGTGGCACTCATAATGAACGGTATGTAACTAGATGAATATCATAATCAAAGTTATAGAATCTATTGACAACCCTTCATAAATTCTGTCATTCTTCAAAGTTGTTTGCACCCATTCGGAAAATTTCAGGTGATCCGTTCATCAAGTCCTTCAGCTATAATAGGCTGTGTCATTCTTTCATTTTTCAATTGCAATGGATATTTCCGCTGACGGATTGATAAATAAATAAATAAGTTCACCGCAGTTGTTGTTGTCTGTGGTTAAATGGCTGAAGAATCACTCCCTTGTCATTTTCATCACTAGCTTGTTTATTTTTAAAAGCCAAAGCTTTGAAAGTTCTTCCCCGGGATGTATACCATCCTTGTAGAGGTCTTGAAAGCGAAAGTAGAATTTTGATTGTTTACCTTTCTGTTTTGTGCATTTTTGTAAATCAAGCGAAAACTTGGGCGTATACATATCATTTTCCTCGTCAACTGCCTGGTTAAAAGTTGAAAGCAGTCCCTCCAGTGCTTTGTCATCAGAATCGTCAGACGGGTGTCCTTTCAAAGTATTCCAAATATTTAAACTGTATATCGGACACTGTAGGAAAACAACGCCCGAAGATGAGTTGAACTTGACAATATTGCCCTGCATATTATCCAGATATTTTAGAACATCGCCCGCATCCAATTCTCTCAAGGAAAGTTTACCACTTCGTCCCTTCTCTGTGAAATCGCAGGTCCCGAGCCAGAGTAAGACTATGGGATTCTGCAGTCCATCGATTTCTGTTTGTAGACGGGTCAAAAGACTTTCCTTTCCGACCTGCGCCCCACTCTCCCAAACAATATCAACAAAGTCTCTCCGTTCAAGGTGACGAGAAAGACACCTCCCCTTACGGTCCGTGACAAGAAACACACGGCTACCCGGACCTGCATAGTCCTCAGCCTCATCTCCGATTCTCTCCGTTTGTTTTTTATGTTATTCACAGTCATTCTTGATCGCTGTTATGAAGCAGTAATATGCTGTCGTTGGTCTACGCACCATTCGGCATACCTTGGGTGATCCAGTGATCAAATCGTAAGATGCAGGTACGGAATCTGCCGAGTCGTGACGATTGGTCTACACGCGTGACACGTTTGATATAAAATCAAAGTACTATAAGTATTGAAATTTTGTAATTATTTTCAAATGCGCATTTTATCATTGTAACTTACCTGAATTATAATAAAATGGTTATAAATTTTCATGTATCTGCCACCAGAGAAATACTGTGGAAAAAGGAGACGTCAATCTCTGTTCTGTTCTGTTCTGTTCAAATATGGTCGTGGAGGGATATAGGTATTGCGGTTTCATTTGAAAATATGAAATGAACAAGAGGGCCATGATCGCTCCACTGACCAATAAGCACAAGCCATACATGGGCAAGGTACATTAATTGTTGACTGGCGAAACATGTTTAAATGAAGACTATCTTCCCTCTGCTGGTTAAGCTAGTAATATGGTAATGATGAAGCTAACTGATAATAAAACAAAGCAAAAGAAGGAAAGGACTCTCGTATAACTTAGCACCAATTCGTTAAGCGAGGTTTGGATATAGATCTTGGTATGTGGAATATTTTCAAATGGTCTTTTAACGGCTAAAACAAAACACCAACTTTACTGTTCTTAAGAACATGTGATATGCAATCATTAAAAAGGAGGGTTAATTATTTGGGACTTCGCAGATAGATACATTTGGATATTTTGATTTGTAGATTGTACACATGTAACTTCATTTTACGACTATAATAGGCCTACAGGTAAAAAATCACTATAACAATTTACAAAGAGTGGAATCTGCAATTTATGCAACAATATATAAGCTATTATGTTTATGAAATAATATTGGCTATGCAGGTAAAGCATAAACAGGGATTATGGGAGCTGTTAAGAATTCTATAATCTCCCAAACCATTTCGTACATTTTCAAATGCGTATTTACCGTTTATTGGTCAAAAACTTTGGCGTGTCTTTTGATAGTAAATTCACGTGAGTTATAATTCGCTGCGTCATAATGAATTGTGTGACGTCAGCGCATGGCGATCAGGAAAATGTAGAATCTTTTTAAATTTTTTTAAGATCAGAGCTACTGCTTGATCGCAAGAGCCGTTTGGAACTTTCTAAGGTCGGGGTACTCAAGAAAAATAATTTGTGAACCCATCTACAACGGTAACTAGGTTTATTTTTCTGTTTTTGGTTAAATATTATCTCTGAAAGGGGACGGGGTAAAAATTTTCTTCGATTTCGTTGCACACCTTGTCTTATTATATACAACAGTCGCCAATGTGCTATTTATAGTAACGATGTATATGAAAATTTGAGTATTCCCTGATATACAGGCGATGCACCAATTCGCAAGTATTCGATGATCAACCAAGAAAAATGTTAGTGTTCCGTAACAGACCAATAGAGCTTCAAAGGCCTGTGGTTGAAGTATGCCTAGAGTTCACGCCAGAGTTTCACAGATTGGATGTCATATGATCAAAAACACGATTAGGATTATTAGGATGATTGAAATTTAAATAAGTATGATGACTCAAAAAGAAATTCCTCTGAAATGGTAAGACATGAAAGTTTGAGAAATAAACAGAAACAAGTAGTGGTCGGAAAAAGGTAAAATAACGGAAAAAATGGGGCTATCCTCATTTTTTCATAGAAAAGTTACTAATTGTTGATGACAACTCCTCTCCGTTTGACCAGCCTTTTAGATAATTGTTTTATTTTTGGAATAAAATGGCCACTGTCTTTTGGATTGATGGAATATTTAAAATCAGGAAATGCGTCGTGCTTTCTACCTGCCCGGTAGTTGAACATTTCCTCATTTTGAAGAATTTCTATAAGTTGGGAAACGTTCGAATCTCGGTTTTGTGCTCTTCGTTGGTGGCGATAAATTTTCATTTTCCACGTTAGTATCAAATACGTGATCTAGGGCTTCTCCTAGAGGACCTTTTATTTGGCTTGATCTCTGTAGAGTTGTATCAGTGTATCGCCCTTTAGCCAACTCCAAAAGATCCTTAAATAATCGGTTTAGTATTTCATTCATAAAGTCCAGAGGCAAATTGCGACCTACACCACCGCCGTAATTGACTGTACGATTATGGATTAGATCAAATTTTATTCTGTATGGCATCCAACCAGATATTGCTGCGAGAAGCCTGTGTGTCAGTATCGTGTATTTAGGGTGTTTATTTGCAAAGAAATGCACAAAATCTGACCGCCAGAACGAAATCATTGCCTCACCATCCGCTTCACGGACTGCATCCCGCCTGCATAATAGGTTCAAACCATATTAAATGCCTCCGAGTAGTTTTTTACAAAGTCTGAATTTTGTTGTTTTGGATCAGGTGTCTTCTTTTTTGAGATTGATTGCTTTTTACACTCATCATTACAGAACCATTTCCCCTTCGAGGTTTTTAGGGATTGATACCAAGGCACTCCATGTGGTACCATTCTTTGTTGATACAAAGGTTTTCGCTGCTGCATCCAATCATTGGCTTATAACCTCCTAAGTCTTCACAGACGCAATATTGATGTGGTTCTATCACACGTTGTCGGCATTCTTCGCTGCAATACCATGGAAGAAGTATGTTATCTAGTTCGATCCCGACACAGCTGTAATGAAAAAACTCTCCTTTTGTACAAGCACTTCGACTTTCACAACCTATCATATCTTCATCAATTTCTTCCCCACAACATATGACTATATGGCCTTCATCTTCACGAGCAGTCAATAAATCTGTATCAACTTGTCTCCAAACTCGGTCTACAATTGATGAACAAACGCTGTCAAAGTATGTAAACTTCTCAGTGCAGGCTGCATTTTCAATAGCAACAGGTGCATTTTTAGGTCTGTTAGTCTATTTTCAACATGGACATAACAAGAAGACAGATATAACTTTCAACAACGGTACATATCAGCTCCCAAGAATGTGAAAAATTGTCAGATACGTCTGATTTTACCTGTCTAAAATTGAACAGTTTTTTTACCTGACAAAGGGTCCCTCTGTTTGATGTACTGGCACCTTTGTAAAAAGTATCATAAAAGTCCTGTAAAAGCAACATCTCTTTATGAAATTCTTGTGCAGCTGGTTCTAGCCCTTCCAGTCGTTCAGCGGGTGTCAGTCCATTACTTCTTGCACGCTAGGCATCATTTCCTCTCTCGCAGCTCAGACCGACACCAAAAACTACCGTCTTCACAGGTACATCGTCCACAACTGGGATATATTTATGTAATTTTTTATAAATGCCTATTACACCTTGAGTACTATATGGATCTTCATCGAAAACCCCAAGATTAACTATCACACTTTTACGTGCTGACTCTTTTGAAAATTCATGTGCTATATGGTGTGTAATGCATTCTGAAAAGTTACTTTGAAACCAAGGTAAGTGTTTTGATATTATTCTGCCAACAAGAACAACCATCCTGTAATGCAATCGGTCAAAGGCCTCTCTCTGTGGTATAAACCTTTCTTTTGGAATCTCAGTAGCTTTTATCAAATTTTGCTCTCGCCAATTAGCATTATTAGATTTAACTCTGTTTATTGCAATGTAACCCAAAGCCATATTCAAATACTGATTTTTAACAATCTCAGTAGGATGGCGTGAAATAATTTTTTACCCACATTATCCCAGCACATCGTGAAACCTGGGGGCTCGGTTTCATCTGATACCGACACGTCCATGGCAGATGATCCAGCAACATCTGGAACTGATTCTTCCTCTATCTCATCATGCAGAACGTTTGCTATTTCACAGTCACTACCATCATCATTAACTCTATCAACATGATGATGATGATGATGACCATCTTCATCAACAACACTAACCTCTACATGCCTTACATCATCATCATCACCATCATTATCATCATCATAACCAGCAGCAGTATCATCATCTTCATCAGCATCATCCTCATCAGCATCGTCATCAACATTTGGTTCCAAAGACTCATTTATTTGATCATTTTCAGAGTATAAAATGGTATCCTCCATCTCAGGATACTGTGCGATTCATCGTCAACATTAGTTAATGATACTGATAAATCGACTGTGTAATTGTCATCAACTTTGCTACCGAATTGTGCTGCATTTCTTTTTTGCAACACATTTTCAATTTCTGCTTTGCATTTCAAAGCAACCGAATCGAAATCGGTACGTATTTTGTCAGTGCCTGATAGAGTTGCTTCATAGCCAACACAAAGTCCCAATCGGGAAATTTGTTTGATAGTTTCGCGTTTGAGGCGACCTCGCAAAAACTGCACAGACATTAATGTAGGAAGGAAATTGGATTTGTGTGACGATCTAGAATAAAGAAGGACTGAGAGAGCAGTTCCGATTCGAGGTTTTAAAGTAATCTAGTTTTTTTAACCTTTTATCAACGTATCCTTGTTAAATCTAGTAGTTACAGCACCTTTTAGACAGCTAAGGAGAACCGGCGCGGAGGCAGTAGCCTCTTTGATCGTAGTGTCCCACGAAAAATTAGCTAAGTTTGGGTTACTTACACCTTGGCATAAAGTGAATTCTTTCTTTAATAAGGCGTTCACCGCCTTTCGAACTAATCGACAAACGAATTCCGCAAAACTACGCCGACTACCTTTTGTCGCGTTATAAAGACCGGATATTGCACGGATGTATTGACGGGCTTCTATAGCTGTAACAAAAGTGTCCAATTTGGAACCCCTTCTGTGACTTGAAGTGGTTGCTTTCTGTTACAAGATTTATGTTTGCTTTCTGTAAATAGATTTACGTCATTTTGAGCAAAGCCAACGTAGCTCAGTCGGTAGCGTACAGGACTTGAGAACAGGAAGTCGCTGGTTCGATCCCCGGCTTGGCCAATTTCTTTCCGAGGATTCATGATATTCATCGCGACAGAATTCATTTCTCTCTCACTGCTGACCATTGTTTCGACGATGGTTATGTGGGAAAGCAGCCAGTGGCTTGGAAAGAATATTGTGCGTAGTCACGGAAAGCATGGATAGGTGCACTGGCCGCCGTGATATGACTGAAATAATGTTGAAAACGGCGTTAAAACACCATACAATAAATCATTACGTCATTTTGAAGTGAACTAAATGTATCACAAGACATTTTAAAACCATGCCATAATAAGATCCATGTTCCGGCAAAGGGGGCTTGGTGCATCTTCGTGATCCATGATACCATGCAAGTCATCATATGATTGTCTAACAATAAAGTCCATTTTCTCTAACAATCAATTGAATCTTGAGGTAGAATGATCCTTTGACAAGCAGAAAATTGACCAAAAACAAAAACTTTCGGCTCAAGTCAGTCTGCGCAGACTGCGCAGGATGAACTGAATCGATACTGTTTCCTTTTTTTTTTTTTTTTTTTTTTCTTTTTTTTTTTTAATGCATTAAGTCCCATTTTCACAGAGCATGGCTCACGTATACACAAGTTCATGTGAACAGCTCTAACACCTCTCTACGTAGACTCACCGTTATACGTTTTTCCCTAAAATTATTACATAGAGTAACTGTAGAAATGTGTTTTCCTGATAAACTAGTTTTCTAAGGAGGGATTGCTTAAGGAAATTATCACCTAGGAACGGACAGGTAGACATACAAGCGCTGGGCTGAAAAAATCATCAGCTGAGCACAGGCTCGGATAAAGCTAAAATGATGGAAATTACATTTTCTTTCCTTTTCAAGTAAATGCCTTCTGATGTTTTCCAGGGTAGGTACCTTAAAATTAATGATATGGTACATATTTATCCGACTGAAACGGTTTTCAAGAGTGGTTTGTCATGAGAATACTTCATAGTTTCAGATTCCAAACAGCAAACTGCTTTTATACACCACTTACCATTAAAGGAGTGCTGGTAAACCTTGGCCTTTTGATAAAACTTGGTCCATCAGCGTCTCCGAAGCGTTTTCTTGAAAATGTAAGATGTGCTGGCAGTAAACTCAAATAGGGCATTTAATGAATCCTTGTACTTCACGGTCTCATTGAGTTTTATCCAACACTGCGGGCATAGAAATTTACCGCTCCTCTTCGCCGGAGAAAGACACGAACCACATATTTCAAACAAATGCTCCTTAGCCGGCAAGCCACTGCCTTGTATAATTTGATCAAGCGAGTGCCTGTAGTATCCACCCTTTTTCTTCTTAAATTCACATGAGCAATTGCAGCAAGTCTCCATCTTGCGATCTTACAACACTACTTAGTAATATTGGTAATAAGATTATTCAAATTGCTGTCTAAACAACAAGAGCAAGAATCACATCAATTTACAATTCCAGTTCTGTCTGGTTTTCTTATACAAGTAACTTTAAGTAACGATGAATATTAAATGGGAAAATCCCAGTGCTTCCTGGATTTATAAAACAATTAACTGTTTGTAACGATATTTAGGTATATAATTTCAAAATAATCAGGAATTCCAGTGCTTTCTGGTTTTCTTGCACAAATCAGTTTTTTAAACAACAGATATATGAAGAATATTCAATTATAATGGAAAAGTCCAGTGATTTCTGGTTTTCTCGCACAAACTTACTTTTACGGTACAAAAATATATAATTCGCAATTGCTATAAATTTTACCTCTGCTTTCACAAACTACTCTGTAGATAAACTATCTGTGCAGCACGTGCGCTGTGCTCGATTACCTCATTTTGAATCCAGTCTTTAAAGTGTAATCTTCGGATCTCGCTAAAGATGGATGCAGAAGAAATATCTTCAATATTCAACATCAAAAAAATAAATCACAGTATCGACCCAGGTCAGCCTGCACAGTCCGCGCAGGCTGACAAGCGTACCTAATGATTCAGTAGGCTTTTTTAGAGAACAGATTTTAGGAATGTATAATACTGTAATGACTTGCTTGATAGGATGCATCACTAAGCCCCTTTTCACAGAGCATGATATATATTTCTTTACACAAAATACCTTTTACAGCAGTCTTCAATTTTATCGGTTATCGTTAAACGGCCTTCTCACGGTTCGTACCCACAGTATCTCTATGTAAAGACGGTGGCTCAAACGACTTTTATGACTTCGTTAAATATGTAAAATGAAATAGACACGAAATGTATACTCGTTGGGTCGTATAGTTTCACCTACAATCAAATCAATTTTGTCTCAAATGTCTGTGATAAATGAGACGGAAAACAATGTCAGCAAAATTCATAATCAGACAGTTTTCTATTATTTAACTTTTCATATTACAGGTATAGCCCGAGGGGATTACAGTTTCGTCTTTGCCTCACCAGAATCTGTGCTGAAACCAAGGTGGCGTACAATCTTTTTGAACGATGTTTGGCAACGACGACTTTCATGCGTTGTTTTTGACGAGGCACATTGCATATCTGAATGGGGTGAAGACTTCAGGCCTGAATACAAGGAAATGGGCCAACTTAAAAGTTTTTTCAAAGCTCCTGTCTTGGCACTAACAGCCACAAGTACGCTGCTGTGAAACGCGGTATCATGTCAGTTTCAAACTTATCCGAATCAGATACGGATATAATAACTCGATCGGCTGACCGACCCAATATATTTTTAGAAATGCGCAAAAAATTTAGTACAGAATATGACAAAGAACTTGGTTGGCTCATTGATTATTTCAAATCAAATGGAAAAAAATTCTAAGAAAATGATATTGTACTGTCGCTCAATAGATACGGTATCGGAAATATTTATAACGCTGAAAGATTCTTTGGGAAAGTCGGCCTATATTGATGAAATTGAAAGGTCTGCCAATTTGATTGTGGAAATATACCTTAAATGCACGGATGAATCTTCAATTCAAGTAACATACGTTGTCTTGTAGCAACAGTTGCACTGGGAATGGGCCTTGACATAAAAGACATTGATATAATTGTACATATTGGCTGTCCGAAATCAGTCATTTCCTTTTGGCAAGAGGCGGGCAGATGTGCAAAAGATGGAAGACAGGGCTTTAGCTTAGTTTTGTATGATAATTTCACAGCGTCTTTAAAATCTACAGACAAAAGCATGGCGCAGATTGTCCGAAACGTTGGTGGGAAATGCATCAGACAGATGATTTTGGACAATTTCTCAGTCTCTGACCAAGTGAAACTTGACCGCAAATTATGTACAGGCTGTGATTCAGAAAAGTGTAAATGTTATTACTGTTCATGTTGTTCAGTTTGCGCCGGGCATTGTCCCTGTAACAACGACGCCAAATATTTAGAGGATTTTTTAACATGGAAATAGGAGGAAGAGTTATCAAGTGATTGCATTACGATTTAGCGTCTTCCAAAACATATATATCTGATACTACCCATGACGGACCGAATATTCACTCGTCTCGTTCACACCATTCTTTCAATCATCGTCTACAAAACCCTAATTCACTTGGTAGTAGCTCCTTCTTAACAACCATTGTCATATGGACAGATATATCTTTACAGTGTTCATATCTGCGCCATATAATTTGGCTAGGAGCCGAGGACAAAGTCGCGTGATTGAAAAAAAAAAACGATCTTTGAAATGAATAATACCGGTAATGGTATTAATAATGTTAATAATGATAACCATCATATAACATATAGATCTACGGCAAAATCCATGTCTAGACTATACCCATTTTCTTTAAAAAAAAAAAAAGAATTCTTGTGTTGGTATATAAAGCATTGCGATCCTGGGGTAGACGGCTTTGGGGGAAAGTATTGATATTCATGGTGCAGAACCATCTCATTTTGCCACAATGTTTAGAATTAAGATGATGGATAAAAAATAACGCATCTGTCGTTAAATGTTCTACTTTTCCTTAATTTCCGTACCTGTTCTTGTTATTAATACACTGAACCGTGGGTGTGTGGGGGGGTGGGGGGGGGGGCGTAATTTCGTTCAGATTGTTAATCATTTCGTTTCTTTATGTAACCCCACATAAGCTTCTAAATATGGCGGCAGTTATGTTGAAAAAGTTACACGACAGAATTCTAAAGGAATATTGAATCAACGTGGGTCTTGTTCAGTGAGATAAAGGTAAATTCAGATCGAGTTACGTTATTTTTGATATTAGATGCAGTGCTTTTACAATATTCTCACAGACTTTAGTATATCGAATTTGCTACATGGAATTAAGAGGGGCCCGTTTAGACGTTACATGCACTAAGAAAAATAAAATGTGAAATGTCCGATGATAAATGTTGAAAGGTAAATAAGCATGTATACGTCTAAATATTTGGACTACCCTAGATGGAGCTTTAGTCTTATTATAGGAACCGTCAGAAAAGATTGATCTCTCTGAGTTATTCGGGTCAACAAATTTCATGTGTTTGCTATTTATACCATTTCGTATAGAGGAGAAACACGAGAAAGGTGATTTTATAATCGGTGCGGCCTTACAGGGCGTTGGAATAAACGTTAGGTGCATAATTTCATACAAACCCACAGAATGAACCAGTTTAAATACTGGACCCAGTTTTATTCTCGCGTAAACACAAGCCGGAAAACAATTATACTCTCTACAAAGGAGAACGTCGGAAAATTGCAAATGCGAATTCTGCTCGAAAAAAAAAACGAACAATTTCTCGTTTTCTAGTCAACAATGATATCAGAACATTACATTAAAACAAAGACATTTCATTCGCCCTACTTGTAGATGGAGAGAAAACAGATGGTACTCACCATGATCTGTGTGAATTGGTCCGAACTCGAAACTGTCTCATGCTAAAAGTCCGGGGCGAAAAGCGGTGCGAAAATGGTGACATTCTTAGTATAATCAAAGTGCTGTAAGCACCCCCTGGTCCGTATTCACAAACCATTCACCATTCTCAAAAACATTCTTTGTCTAATTCTGGGTTTAGAAAGTAACACAACTTCTGATTGACTAAACCATTTGGTTTAACCCTTTCCCAAACAAGCCCTGGTTTTCACGTGTCTGCAGTAGAAGTCTTTTGAAAACACTGTGGGAAAAGGAGAAATTGCTCGTAACGAGCAATTTCTCCTTTTCCCACGGTGTTTTCTACCCGTTTTGAGACCTTTCTGTCATTTTCATCAAATTTAAACTTGTCGTCTGCAAACTCTTTCAATTTGGACCAGTCCAAAATTTGTCGTTTGGGAAAGGTTTAACCAGTCAGAAGTTGTGTTTCTTTCAAATTTAGAAAATTCATGAGAATAGAATTAAGAGTTCATAAGAATGGTTTGGGAATACGAGCCCAGATGGTGTTCTGAATGACTTGAAAGAAGCTAGAACTACAAAGACACGGTTACTATTTATAAGCGGATGGCGTCGATCGAGAAGGGGCTGCAACTCGCAGATCTAACTTGATCCAAACTATACAAATTTGTGAGGCACATTTCACCCACCATGACGTCAGACGGGGCTAACAAAACATGGGGAGCATCAGCGTGATTTTGTGTAAAGTATACTCTGTAATCAAAATAAAACTTAGCTCTATAGCCTATGTACCTCTTTTTCATTCTGTAGAAAGACCAGAGTTCCAGATAGAGGGAGTAAGTTTGATTTCAAAATTGAAAATATTAGTTATTCTCCACTAAACCGTATGTTATTGGTACTCATTAGAATCGTCTCATCTAAACGATTCTAATGAGTATCCACAAAAAAGGGTTTGCTAGAGAAATAATGGATTTAGAATACCATCACTTCCTCTTATCTGGAGATCTGAAAACCCACCCATTGTACCTTTGACCCTTTACAACAATAACAACAAAACTGACGAGACTGTGGGAAAAGGAGAAAATTATTAAACATTGCCAAAACGATGTTTTCTATCCTTTCAAAGACAAATCCCATCATTGAGGCTAATTGAATTTGTCGTATGTTGCAGTCTCGTAAACAGATCAGGTCACTATGACACAAAAAATTAGGAAGGCGCAGATCAAAGATCAGACTGATCGTTTTAACAGATTGATTTTTGTCTTCCTTGTCAGCAAAAGCCCCGAATTTGTGCCAGAGGTTACAAAGCAAAATCAGGCAATTAACTTTAGAGGAGTGACAACGCATATTACTGCTCTCCGAAAATTTCTGGTTCCAAGAAGATAGCGCCGAGCCCCGTTAGCTCAGTCGGTAATGTATTGACTTGAGAAAGGGGGTTGCTGGTCGATCCCCGGCTCGGCTAATTTCTTTCTGAGGATTGATGACAGTCATTGTGACAGAATTCATTCCTCTCTCACCGCAGATCATTGTTTCGAAAATTATTATTTCAGTGGTTGAGTGGGAAAGCAGCCAGTGGCTTGGAAAGAATATTGTGCAAAGTACTTGTAAAAGCATGGATAGGTGCACTGGCCGCCGCGATATAATTGAAATAATGTTGAAAACGGCGTTAAACACCATACCATCATTATCATCATTATCCAAAAAGTTGTAGGGCTCTTAGGGAGACAAAAAATAGGACGAAACTCAGACCGTCATGGTATATGGACGCGTACCATTAACTCTCACAGCGCCACAGGCGAAAAAAATGGGCTTCTGACGGACGGCGTAGATTAAGATCGGACTGCACGTTCCGTGCAGTCTGATCTTAGATCTATACCGTTTGCTTTGCTAAATTTCAGTAGATTGTATTTTCAGCTGTAGAGAGATGTCTAGTTGTATATTTTTCGCTGAGAAGGTTAAAACTGGTAATCTGACCATTTTGAAATATAAACTATTTTCACCTAAAAAAATACCCACAATACACCCTTCTTCTTTTTTTGATGACATGCTATTGATTTCGTGTAGAGCTGTCAGTTTGAATAGACGTGTGTACAAGAAGATCTATTTTTAACTATAATTAGATATTTACGTATAGCTATATGTGTAGGTATCTTGTGGTTAAAATACATAAATAAAGAGGAACTATTTTATACGGTAAGGGAGACTTCTTATTTGTTTAAATTATGCTCTCTTTTCACCCTTTGTTTATGCGACTCTTTACCTCTTCCGCCACAAAATTAACTCCACTTATATTAAACCATTTGCCACACGATCCAGTTTTAACGAGCCTGAAGAAGAAGGCTTTTGAAAACACTGTGGGAAAAGAAGAAAATGCTGGTAACCAGCATTTTCTTCTTGTCCCATAATGTTTTCTTACCCTGCCAAAGACAGAAATCATTATATGAATTACATTTGATTTGTCGTCTGCAAATTCTTTCAATTTGGTTGAGTCCAAAATTATGTCGTTTGGTAAAGAGTCAAGGGCTCAGTGATTAGCGTATCTGACTCGTGGCCTGGCGGTTGTGGGTTCGACACCCTGTTGAGGCAAACTTTCTTTCCGGCGATTTTACTCCTCTCACCTCTGATAGGCCGACTTGTGAGAAAAGTAGTCAGTGGCACGGAAAGAAAGTTGTGTCAGTACTGGTTTGAGAAAGCAAGGAAACACATGTGTAGGTGCATAAGACCGTCCTGATATGATCTAAGCTTTAAACTCCAATGCAAAATAAAAAGAGTTAAGGTCGCTTAGATATACAGTGTCGCCCCAAATGAAGACACTGATTGTATGTTGGTTACTCTAATGCACTTTGGACCCCTTCTGAGCCGTCTGATCTTAATCTACACCGTCTGCAAAAGCTGACTTTGTGCCCACGGCCATTAAGGGGGTTAAAAAATCAACACAAGGTATTCAACGGTAAGAGACATATTTTTTGGGGCATAAATGTATGTCCAGTGTTTCGAAATACGACTGCTGAATAAAGAAAGCAGGAGATGTGAGTAATTGTGACAGGACAAGCTGGTTAGTTATAGATAAAAATCTATCTTGCAAGAAAACACTGACAACCGTTAAAAACAATGTGGCAAAAGGAAAAGTGCTAAAATAGCACAGTTCCTCCATTTGCTACAGTGTTTCATATGTAGCCTGTATTAGAGACCTTACGTTATGTTAATTATCAATGTGTTAAGGGTGTAATCAAAGACCTGTGAATCATGGTTATTTCAGTAAATAAACCACTCTCTGGGAAAAGGGGGGTTTAATGCGTCTGCGAAAAGTATCGATTCAGGTCAGCCTGCGCAGTCCGCGCAGGCTGACCTGTGTTGAAACTTTTTGCCTTTGGTAAATTTACTGACAAAAGTACTTAAAATCTCAGTACTAAGCTACCACGCTCTGTTTGCCAGTGTTCGATCTTATTAAGATAGCTGCTTTCGATTTTTACTTTACACCAATTTATGCTCCGCGAACTTGAAAATCTGGCGGAGAAAGATGACACGCTGTTTTTTTTTTTAACTATTCACCAAACAGTTCCGTGCTTTTTTACGACCCCTGAGGAAGAGGGCTTTTGAAAACATTGTGGGAAGAAGAGAACATGCCGGAAATCGGCATTTTCTCCTTTTCCCACGATGTGCTTTCATAAACAAATCCTTGGCTTGAGTCGTGTTATTTTTTTCTGCAAATGCTTTCAGTTTGGACTAGTGTGAAACTTTGTCATCTGGTGCAGAGTAATTTTATTGCAAAAACATAGATTCAGTCATGCTCTGGTAAAAGGGGGCTTAATGCATCTCCGTGATGCATTATACCAATCAACTAATCACATAATTGTTGATCCGTAATTGCCACTATTTTTAATAACCGACTTAATCATAAGGTAGACAGGTCCTTAGACATACAAAAAATTGACCGATAGCGAAAAGTTTCGGCACAGGTCAGCCTGCGCGAACTGCGCAGGCTGACCTGGGTCGATACTTTTCACAGCTTCATTAAGCCCCCTTTTCACAGAGCATGGTTCACTTAATTAAATAGAGCAGATCTATATATGTAGATCAAGATCAGATATCGAAGTACGCAGTTTTTGATACAGTTGGATAACTTTTTTACATGCTCTGATTAGATTTTACTGTATAAAGCACATTGGGGCATCCGCACTTCTTTTTCGCCCGGCCGGGTAGCTCAATGGATAGCGTATCTGACTCGTGACCAGGTGATTGTGGCCACTGGGTTCGATGCCCAGTTGAAGCAAACTTTCTTTCCGTTGATTTTTTTGCCCTGTCACCTCTGATGCATGTAAGAAAAGTAGCCAGTGACTTGGAAAGAAATTTGTCAGCACTGGTATGCGAAAGCCAAGAAACATATGGCGTATGTGCACTGGCCGCCATGGTATGACCTATGCTAGTAAATCGGCGTTGAACTTCAGTATAAGCAAACAATACCAACAAAACCTGATCTGTTACAAAGCACACAAAGGACAAAAAAATTGTAGAAAAGGAAAATGCCCATTTTTCAGTCAGTAGGGAAATATTTTTGAAAAAAAAAAAATTGCTTGCTGTAAGCATTTATCCGTTTTTCTACAGTGGTTTCCGAAATTAGTGTAACGTTACTAATTTGTCGTAATAAATCGTATTTATACAGTTATGGGTTAAAAAGGGCGATGGAGATGAATTATTTATATCTTTCCTAGACAACGTACTTTCATTTTATCTATTTAGCCATTCCTGCACCGCTGGTCACGTAAGAGAGACCTTGGGCATGGCACTGCCAAACTCCAGCCTAGAACTGGTGAAGCTCAGGACAGACGTAAATGACCTGTCGCCTTGATATGACTAAAATGTTGTTGAAAGCGGCATTAAACACCATTTCAAACAAGCAAACCATTCATTTTCCAGTCTAACGGTTAACCCCAAGACTGCTAAGCGCGAATCAAAGACCTTTAGCGTCAGTGTAGGTCAAGATCAGACTGCACAGAACGTGCAGTCTGATTTTGGATCTACACTGTCCGATAAGGAGATATTTTCCCCAAAAAATACATTTGAAATAGCAATATTTGCGTTGTTACTATGGGCTTGAAATCCTCATTTCACTTATTTAGCAGATTAAGTGTTAAAATTGTATAATATCGGAAACGGCCGCCTTGTTGTACCTAACGTGAACGTTTCAAATTGCATAATTTATCGATTTTTTTATTAATGCTTTGCATGCACGGGCTAACATGATGTGCTTTGGCGGACAGTGTAGATCAAGATCAGACTGCACAGAACGTGCAGTCTGATCTTGGATCTACACTGTCCGCTATTATGAGAGATATTCTTGTCTAAACAGCCTCGATAACAGTACAGAAGAGCTTTGTTTTATGACTTGAAATCTGAGTTTGATTTAGCAGCGGTATAAGATTTAACAAGCTTCTCCCTTTAATAAATAATCTTGTATTTTGACGACGCTGAAGGACGAAGGTTTTGGGAAAAAATGAGAGGAAAGACGAAAATGCTGGTAACTAGCTTTTTTCCCTCTCCCTTTAAATAGAAAAGTCCAATAATTAAAACCACATTTCATGTGTCGTCTGCAAATGTCTTCAAGAGGGACAAATGGAACAAAATGTCATTTGGTAAAAGGTTAGAAAAGCTGTGAAAAGCCATAATCTAGGTGAGGCTGGATGCATCCTTTTTCTCACGAACACATTGTATCCTCTCAAATTCAGCTGATGATTTTTAGATCAACTTCTGCCCTAACTACTCCATTATTTTCTGTCTTCGCATATTCTACATTTTCTCTTTATTTCCTGTCTTTCAAAAACAATGAAGAAATTCTGACAGCTGTCTGATGTAGAAAAAAATGCAGGGACAAAATATTGTTTTTGCAGACGACAATTGCACACCTGGCGAAGATTCCTCCAGGTTAACTCATTACCTTCTGAGTGTAAATCAATATTTCAGCAGATGATCTCGAAAACATATCCGTTAAAAATAATTAACATTTATTATTCTTATTATTCTTCTTATTATTATTATAAGACGTTGAGAACATTGAGGCAGAAGGAGACTTTGCTGGTTGCACAATTTCTCCTTTTCTCACGTTGCCTGCTGCTAGAGGGAAAAGGGTTGCCTACGGGAAGCAATGAGTTGATTCTATCAATTTCTGTTGTCATAGAAATGTAATATATCGATCAATATTTCATACTTACCCTTTACCAGACGACAATATTTTAGCTTTGTCCAAATTGAAAGCATTTGCAGACGACAAATTAAATGTTACTTGAAACATAAAATTTGTCTTTCATAGAGTAGAAAACACTGTGGGGAAAAAGAGAAAAACTGAAGGCTGGTTACCAGCATTTTCTTCTTTTCGCTCAATGTTTTCTAAAGCCTTCCTTCTCAGGGTCGTTAAAAGTTAACATTGTGCGGTAAAGGGTTAAACCTTTCCTAGACGACAAATTTTAGACTTATCCAATTTGAAAGCATTTGCAGACAAAATATCAAATGTGACTGAAATAATGTATTTTTTTGAAGGGAAGAACAATTTGTGAAAAGGAGAAAATGCTGGCTACCAGTATTTTCTCCTTTTCTCACAATGTTTTTAAAAGGCTTTTTCCCAGAGTCGTTCAAACTCGGGATTGTGTGGTAAAGAGTTAAATTTAAGCCACTGAACTTTAAATTAGTTTCTGTTACAAAAAGTGTCGACGAAAATCAGACGGCACTGAATGCCAGTCTGATCTTTGGTCTTCGATCAATATCATTTTCTATTTTGTGACATACTCGTACCATTATTCTGGCCAAAAAGGAAATAAATTCGGAATACCATTGTGTGTTTGTACTATCAGAGGTTGTTCCTTTCATACGAGGCACGCTCTAGCAAAAGGGGGCTTAATGCATCTCCGTGGTGCTTGATACCAAGCAAGACAGCACATCATTATGAATCCAACATAGTCACCTTTTTTTTTTTTAATCAACCCACTGTATCGTACGGTCAACTGGGTCCGTATTCACCAACCATTCTTAAGAACATTCTTGGTCTTGTTCTCCAAAATTTTCCAAATTTGAAAGTAACACACCCTCTGATTGGCTAAACCATTTGGTTTAGCCAATCAGAAGTTGTGTTACTTTCAAACTTGGAAAATCTTGAAGAATAAGTCTAAGAACGTTCTTAAGACTGGTTGGTGAATACGGACCCTGGTCTTTGGACATGCAGAAAATTGACCAGGGGCGAAATGTTTCGGTCCAGGTCAGCCTGCACGGACTGCGCAGGCTGACCTGGGCCGAAACATTTCGTAGATGCATTAAGCCCAATTTTCACAGAGCTTGGCTCATATATAACCTGATACCCAACAGTTTTAACGATCGATAGAAAGATGAGATTTTCAAAACATTGTGGGAAAAGTCTTCCTCTGAAGAATTTTCTATTTGAAAGTTGCACAACTTCAGACTGGCTAAACTAAATGGTTCAGCCAATCAGAAGTTGTTTTAGTTTCTATATCTAGAAAAAGACAAAGAATTTTCTAAAGAATGTTCGGTGAATACGGACCCAGCTGTCAATCTTGACGCAAACACTAGCCACCTGATAAACCGAGACAAAACGTGTCAGCCAATCAACGATCCGTGAAAAATCCAAGTACGATGTGCCAGTGCTTTTTGAAATCAGATGTAGTTTAAGTGTCGCATTTCTGCATGGTACTCGTATACTAGTATGAATGAGCCATGCGCTGGCAAAAAGAGACTTAATGCATCTCCGTAATGCATGATCCCGAACAAGGCGTCACATGATTGTGGATCCATAAAATCCATCTTGTCTAACAGCCGAATGTGTCATGAGGTATACTGGTCCTTTGATATGCAGAAAATTGACAAATAGCAAAAATTTCGTCCCAGGTCAGCCTGCGCGGACTTCGCAGGCTGACCTGAGTCGACACTTTTTGCAGATGCATTAAGCTCTCTTTTGCCAGAGCATGCCTCATGTGTAGTAGTGATATGGTTTGGCGTTTGCCTTTTTGGCGTAAACGTTGTTGGTCCAACCCCCGCCCCAGTTGAAGATGAATGAACTTGGATGCCAAAGTTAAGTTGTTTAAAATCTACATCATACAAATTATAAAGACTTCTGTAGTATGTACTTGTAATAGGTGATTGCTTTTCGGCCCGTCACTCAATGTTTTTGTTTTTAATTCTATTCTAATATCGATACAAAAAAAAAATAACTTTTTCTCCAATACTCCATAAAGTATGGAGGGGAATATCCGCCAAAATTCTATGTGTCTAGATGACTTTCTTATTTATGAACATTAGATGTCTATTTGTCCTCTTTCTTACATCTTACATGCATATAACATTTCATGTTTCATTATTACTAGTGCATGTTGCTTGATGCTAATTCCATTTTTCTTCTTCCACTTGTATGCCATAAAATTGTTATTTAGTAGCGTGTGCTTCTGTTCATTATGCCCCTTTTGACATTATGATTTCATCCATCTTACTTCCTTATCCTGCTTTTTTTCCCCCATTTCCCATGTCTGTATAGCTTATCATTAAAGTGCTACATTCTTGTTTATGCATATTCTGGCAGAAACTATGGGCTTTTGTTATATTAACCCTTTATCACACAATCCCGACTTTTAACGACCCCGAGAAAGAAGCCTTTTGAAAACATTGTGGGAAAGGAGAAAATGCTGGTCACCAGCATTTTCTCCTTTTCCTACAATGTTTTCTACCCTATCAAAGACAACTTCCACAATTTGAGCAACATTTAAATTGTCGTCTGCAAATGCTTTCAATTTGGATCAGTCTAAATTGTTTTCGTTTGGTAAAGAGTTAAATTGACGCTATGATAGGTAGCTCAATTAAGACGAACGAAGTATGCACTAACAAGAATGGCATTTACACGAATACGACAAGTCACATTATGATACCAGATGGCGCTTCCATATACATTATTCGGTAACAGACAAGTTCGGTAAATTGGACTTATAAATAAATCAATTGGATGTTCTGTAACAAGGCAGTGCCCTGATGTTTCTCACACCCAGTACATAGCTTTCTGTGCAAACCTTTTTTTTTTAAATTTGCAATTGCCGCTCGTTTTCTGACATAATAATATTTGTTATGTTGTACCTTCCATGCTGTTTATAAATGCCTGAAATTGATAAATTCTGATCACCATATCTTATTTTCGGTTTTCACCCTTTCACCCTTAGTTGATTTAATCAATAATACACAATCCGAAACCTGTACCCATTGTAATCGTCCTACAGATAACAGACTCCTAGCTTAAGCCAATTTTAAGTTTTATAAATATGTTTTATCAAAAAGGCACTGTCTTTGTTAACATTTCCTTTGTGAAAACATTTTCTTTTGGGAACAAAATGGCCGGCTTGCAAACCAGCCATTTACCTTTAGAGCACCTTTCACCCTTGCAGCCAATTCAGATCAAGATCAGACTACACAAAACATGGAGACTGATCGTAGATTTACTCCGTCTATTTTTCTAATACATTATGAATAAGGACAACCTTGAACTCATTAATAGTAGAATGTAAATGGCCGTTTGGTTTATTCGATGCTCTAAGGGTTGAAATTATGGTTAATCAGTGCGAATTAATAAAGATATCACAGGCGAAACATTGTAGCAAATGAAGAGAGAGAGAGAGAGAGGCCTTGACAATGCTTTGTTGCATACTTCTTGTAATTTTGACTATGTGCTTGTCTAGAAAAAAATGTTCTGTTTTGTTCCTCTCCTGCCTCCACAATGTTTTTAAATGAATCTGGTCTGGTGCACACAAGTCGTCGTCCGCAGGTTTTAAAGTGTGTTCATCAATACAACACGGACATCACGGCATAAAAAAATCATATAAGGTCCCTGTACGAACTTTTCGAGAGCGAAAGGAGTACTGTATACTATATACATGTATAGACATGTGTCTTTAACAGCCTATACCAGCCTGTACAGCTCATGTGGTAGAGCGTAGGACTAGTAAACGTCATGTGTCGTTACACTTGAGGGTATGGGTTCGATTCTCTCGGGTAACCATCTAAAATTATTAACAGTTTTCCAGATGAGACGTTAAACCGAGGTCTCGTGTGACGGTGCTATACACCGAGCACGTTAAAGAACCAGGCGTAACTTGTGATAGGTTTCGTCCTGTATCTTGCACTTTCCCTGTAACATAACTAATAGCCTTCAGGAGCCGTCGCCCATATGGGAAACCGGTGGCGCCGATAAATAAACACGAATTCTTTAACGGCCTGTTTTCATACCTCCCATTACCAACAAGATAAAGAAGATCCCCATAGATCTTAGAGATTAACCTGGGTTTAAAAGTGGCTATTTAGAATTTGTATGAAAAATTAAAAACAAAAACCCTAAAACTCATTTTTATGTCCCTGAAACATTAATAGACGAGGAGAAATTCGCAGATCAGACTGCACACATAAAAGTTAAGGGGATAGGGCATGTTCAGATTACACACTGCTCATGCTGTTTGAAAGAAGTATTTGTCAAAAGAGTATATGTCACTATCTATCTATCTCTCTCACCCCCTCTCTTCATTTGCCACAATATTTTTTCTGTATAAGCCATCTTTCTGGAAACAATTGAATTATCAATAAGTTTAACTCTAAGAGCTTCGAATAAACCTGCCATTTTCATTGTAGAAGTAAAACCTTAATTTTAGCGATTTCAAGGTTTTTTCTGTTCAAAATTTTTGGAAATGCAGCATGTAAAGATCAAAGTTCAGACTCGGTGTTTGGCGTATTGTGATCTTGATCTGCACTGGCCGCAAAGGCAACTGAAGTCAGTGACAGGCGCTCTTAGGGTTAATGGCTGGTTTAGAAGTTTGGAAAAAAAATATTTTCGCAATGAAATATTCATAAAAACATTTTAAAGGAAGATACATCGGGTACTAGGTTAGGATTGGGTATTATTCATTACCTCAACTATATGGTTGGAGTATCGAAAGTAAGATGTGATAGTGATTTCAGGTATATTATTTTACATACAGCATGGCAGGAGCAACATAACAAAATTATTATGTCTGAAACCGTGTGGAGAAAAGAACCCTTGAACAAATGAGAGCCAAGACTTTACTTGGTGTGAAAAACATCACGGTGCATTAAACACTATATAATTATCTTGTTACCGAAACATCTGATAGATGTACAATTATAAGTCCAATTTACAGAACTTGTCTGTTACCGAAATATTTGCCACCCATTATACTTCTCGTCTGCAATTAGGAAAATTTCAATACTGGAGAAGGAAGTATAACAAATATAACATGTATTTAGAAGAAAGTAAAATGCTACTAGAAACATGCAGAAAGCACTTGGAAAAAAGACAAATGCAATGACGCAGTAGGAAGTAATCAGGAAGAATTAATCATTCATAATCAACAAAAACACAATAGTAAATATGATCAAGTTATAATAATTATGCAGGCAATTAGCACCAAACAGTATGCACTAGTAATAATGACACATGAGATGCAATATGCATGTAAGATGTAAGAAAGAAGACGAATAGACATCTAATGTTCACAAATAAGAATGTCATCTAGACCCATAGAATTTTGGCGGATATTCCCCTCCATAATAAAGCTGTACCACATGAGTACTACTTTTGGTCTACTAGTTCAGATGTGTGATTAAAAACAGATTACATACGCCTGATGGTTTAACTCTTTACCACACAATCCCGACTTTTAACGACCCTGAGAAAGAAGCCTTTTGAAAACATTGTGGGAAAAGGAGAAAATGCTGGTAACCAGCATTTTCTCCTTTTCCCACAATGCTTTCTAACCTTACAGAAACAAATGCAATCATTTTAGCCACATTTAATTTGTCGTCTGCAAATGCTTTCAATTTGGACCAGTCCGAAATATTTTCGTTCGGTAAAGAGTTAATACCGTAAATTCTTTGAAAGGTTTAAAACCTCAATAAGGTAAACAGTGCGGTTGTTAAAATGCATTTGAATTCAAACCATACCTTTTAAAGTATGGAAATTATTGTGAAGTGGACAATCGGTTCTTGTACAGTCGGTCCAAGTGTTAATCGCTGGCAGGAAAATGAATTTGAAAAGTTCTATGTCAAAAATTGCCAGGTCGCTCTATCTTTTGTTTACTTTCGACCTGGTCTTGAAATTCACTATCCTGCCAGCGACTCAGTAACACTTGGACCGACCGTGCAGTAACAGATTGTCATCTTCACGATAATGTCCATACTTTTGAATGGTATAATTTACTGAATGCAATTTGACACCCCATTGTTTACATTTGGCCGCAAGTTTAAAACACACATATTTTACACCCAATGAGACACAAGTTCTTGCAACTTATACTAATCTCTCTCGATTCTGCTTCATGGAAACTACACCAGTACTCGCGTTAATTTTGATTCATTCATTTGACTGTTATCATTCTCATTGTGTTCATATTGCAAATTTTGTGGATATTTTGATGATTTTTATTTTGCAGTCAAAACAGCCATGTTTAGAAAAATGAGACAAATCGCAATCCTTGCATTCCTTGTCGTTTATCTGGCACGTTTGGTGACTTCCGACCATTCCACTGATCATTGTTATTGCTTGAAGAGAGAATTGTCGGGTTTACGCGGCGCTTTGCATATGGAAGCCGTCCTCATTGACGGAGAAGAGGTCTACCTGATTGCAGAACAGATTGGCGTGATTCACAAGTACAACCCAGCCGGAACGGGGTCGGGATTGACCCCCTACATCAACGTCACACACCTCATTTATGTAAACCCGCAACAAGATGCCGATTTGAACGGGCTCCTGGGTTTCACTGTTCACCCAAATTATTCATCGAACAAGATGATTTACCTGTACAGCGTTCGTAGACTAAACGGTATCACATATGTGGTTATAAGCGAGATAAAAGGCACAGAAGTGAACGGAGAAAAGTTACTGTTACTGATAGAGCAGCCAGGAGAAGCCAAACGTGGTGGACAGGTAAGCGTGGACCTGTGAAATAATTGTGCCCGCACATTCTTAAATCGGCGACTCGCAGTGCTTGTATTCTGATTGGTTCAACCCTGAACTCAAAATACAACACAAGAAAAAATTAGTCTTGTTCAAGTTGAAAGCATTTGCAGACGACAATTTAAATTTGGTTCAAATGATGGATTTTTTTAGGGTAGAAAACATTGTGGTTGAAGGAGAAAATGCTCGAAGATATAAATTAGACCGTATAGAAAATGCGGCAGTCTGATCTTGGAGCTAAACTGTCCGATTTCACGGGTGATAATTTTTAGGGTGAAGAACTGTGAAATCGATTATTATTATTTTCACTATTGACTGAATATTTTAATTCAATTTCTATAGGAGAACAAGAGGGTCATGATAGCCCCGAGTCGCTCACCTGAGGATTTTTACTCGACACAGCCCATTTCCAATCACTTCCGAGGTATTAAGACAAATATTCTGACCAACTTTCATGAGTATTGAGACTGAATATGTGGCCTCTACAGTGTACACAAGCTTTTTCTAGGAATTGTCTCAGTAACTTCTTTTTGACCAAACATGACCAATGTTCAGACTCGTAGATATCATCAAGGAAAGTATTCTGACCAAGTATCAAGTTTCAAGTTTTGGGCTGAAAATGTGGTCTCAAGAGTGTACTAACGGTTTCCTATGATTTGACACAGGGAGATACCTTTGACCTGATGTCATCCATTTTCAAAGCTGTCCGAGTTATCATCAAAACAAACATTCTGACGCATTCTTATGATTTTTGGACTGAAACTGGTGCCTCTAGAGTGTGCACATGCTTTTTGACTAGCAAAGCTAGTCTATAGGCATCAAGATTGACCTAGAGTCAAAACCCCACAGTTGCCAAATACTGCCACACAGAAAATACTTCTTTCTGTTGGAAATCTTGATTCTGTTATACATGACAATTTAGACATAAACCACGAAATCTCTACCTCTCCGATTTGAACATGTCGTAGAGAATCACTTATTCCTACACAACTGTAACATTATGAATGAATCTATTAATAGATACACCTAGGTCAACTTGTAGCAAATCCCAGCTATATCAACCCCTACTGGACAGGGAACCTTTGTCATTTCTTCAGTCATTCATTATTTAGATCATTGTATACAGTTGAACTATTATGTTAAACTGTTATTCTATTAGCCTTTTACCAAACGATCCCAAGTTTTAACGATACTAAGGAAGGGTCCCTTTGTAAACATTGTGGGAAAAGGAGAAAATGCTGGTACCCATCATTTTCTCCTTTTCCCACATTGTTTTCTGCCCTTCTGGAATCATATTTCATCAGTTCAGCCACATTTAATTCATGGTCTGCAACAGCTTTGAATGTGGATGGATGTAAAATTTTTCGTTTTGTAAGGAGAGTTAGATAGTTAACTACATCTTGTGCTATTAGATATTGACTAATTGACTGCATGGTGTTTAACGCCGTTTTCAACATTATTTCAGTGATATTGCGGCAGCCAGAGCACCTGTTCATGCTTTCCTCGAGTTTCTTTTACCAGCACTACCGCGACTCGGTGACCTTTTGCAGACAGTGTGTGCAGTCTGATCTTGGATCTACATTGTCCGATAAGAGGATAAATTTTCTCCAAAGTGTAACTGTGAAATAGCAGTAGCAATATTCAGGTGTTTACCATCAGCTTGAAAGTTTCATTTAACATTTTTTAGCAGGTTAAGGGTTAAACTTAAACTGGGTTATAGTTAACCAATAGCACACATAGCCCCTGCAGTTCAGTCGGTAGCATACAGTACTTGAGAAGAGGAGGTCGCTGGTTTGATCCTCAACAAATTTCTTTCCGAGGATTGATGATAGTCATTGCAACAGGATTCATTTCTCCCTCATGTTTCAACGATGGTTATGTGGGAAAGGAGCCAGTGGCTTGGAAAGAATATTGTGTGGAGTACTGGTAAAAGAAACTCCAGGAAAGCATGGATATGTGCACTGGCCACCGCTAGTAGTAAAGGAGGGTAGCCCCGGGACACGGTCCCTAGGCTACCCTCCCAGAGTCCCCAGTCTACCCTCCCGGGTCCATAGTTCAACCGCCATGGCGGTTGAACTAGGGACTCGGAGTCCAAAAAATCGTCATTTACCCTTATCTCTCCCTTAACCCTTCTAAAACCCTTTTGTTTTGTTCTAAAACCCTTTTGCTTTCTTCTAATGGCCAAATTTTCTTCTAAAACCCTTATCCCTAATTTGTCCCTAGTCTGCCCTCCCAGAAACAAATTGGCCCATATTGCCCTCCCGCGGGAGGGCAATCTGGGGCAAAATGGTCATGTGACGTCACAGATAGGCTTTTCTCTATTATTGTTGGACTTAGTCTTTTTCTTCGTCTTTGTTCGCCTCAGACTTTTCTCTATTACCGTTGGACTTAGCCTTTTTTCCACGGTATGGGCTATATTCCCTCCTCACGCTGGTTCAGGCAGAGAACATCGTTGGACTTAGTCTTTTCTCCACGATAGGTCTATATGGGTAATTGCCTTACACGTGGGAATTCGTTTTTCCCCTCTCCAGACCCTGAAGAAATCTTGTTGATTTGATTCTCTCCAGATAACTTTTCTGAAGAAGGTTTCTTGTTTTTCCCCTCTCCAGTCACTGAAGAAGGTTTCTCTGAACTCTGTTCGTTGATTTTCTCGTTGATTTTCTCGTTGATTTTCTTTTCTTCAACTTGTGAAGAAAGTTTCCCTGAAGAAGGTTTATTTTTTTGATTCTCTCCAGTCTCTGAAGAAAGTTTCTTGTTTTGGGAGCTTTGTTGCAAGCTTTGTTGTGATTTATCATGTATGTCTATCTGAATTCTACAGATTTCTGTATCGGTGATTTCTGTGTTGTCATGCTCCATATTTTCAATCTGCTTTTCGGTCTGATTTTCAGTCGATGGCTCGTTGATTTTCTTTTCTTCAGATCCTGAAGAAATCTTGCTGTTTTGGTTCTTTCCAGACGTTGAAGAGGTTTTCTTGTTTTGGGAACTTTTCCCCTTTCCAGGCTGTGACGGTTTTGTCTTCCATTTATTTTCGTCTACTTTATAGGATAATAGAGATCCAACGTATTTCATATGTTGAGATTCACCACCCGTTTCCGTTGTTGGTGAAATTTTGACATCGTGGGTGTGGGGGTCCACGAAGACAAAAACGAATTTCCACATCTGATTTTCTTTTTCTGGACATTGTCTGGCCCAATGTCCTGATCTGTCGCATGTAAAGCAAATATTCGTTGTCATATCACCCACTCCATGGCGTTTGTCGAATGTTGCTTGATCCAGGACTCTGGTGATACGATAGACGTCTTTTTCTGCAGAATGTTGGTGGGATAGAAATGATCCCACGTAGTTTCCAGTATGGTAGACTTGATATCTTGACGGTATATTGGTGATCTCATAATCGTGAGTGTATGGGTTAACATACAGGTACATTCTCTTTGGTGTTGTACTTTGTAGCTTGAACCCACTCATTTTTCTACCAGTTGTCCTGTTTGAAATCTTTCCGAAGAATGATGAAGATTTCAATCGTAACGCCTCTTTTTATACACGGTTGGCCTGAAAAAAGGTATACAAAAGCTAGGATTTCTTGAGTTCTGGGTCATTGTCTGACTTACAACCAGTCATGTCTAAAAGGCTAGTGCCTTATTCAGACAGTACAAGCGACGATGAGGCTATTCAGTCCATGCCGAAAAAGAGAAAAAAAATACTATCGGCCAAAAAAAGAAAAAGAATCCTAGTCTATCCAGACAGTAGCAGCAATGATGAAAGCGACGATGAGAAATTTTCACCCAAAAAGAGAAAAAGTTTACCATTGAAAGAAGAAGAAAGTGACGGTGAAGACAAAAAATCTTTGAAAGTCTCAACGAAGGAGAAATCTTTAAAAGAAGAAGACAGAAAATCTTTGAAAGAAGAAGACAAAAAATCTTTGAAAGAAGAAACTCATGCTGGCTCATTTTCGCCGAAGAAAGAAAAAAGTGACGCTGAATGCGATTTCACCTCAACGAAGGAGAAATCTGTACAAATGAATGTGGACTGTACCAGTGAAGACGAGAAATCTTTGAAAGACAAAGACAAAAAATCTTTGAAAGTCTCAACAAAGGAGAAATCTGTACGAATGAATGTGGACTGTACCAGCGAAGACGAGAAATCCTTGAAAGAAGAAGACAAAAAATCTTTGAAAGACTCAACAAAGAAAAAATCTTTGAAAGAAGAAAGTCATGCTGGGCCATTTTCACCCAAGGAAGAAAAAAGTGAAGACAAAAAATCTTTGGATATGAAAAGTCTATACGCCTTAACAGAAGTGGAAAAAAAGAAGTCAAGAAAATTCAAAACAGAATCCCACGTACTGGAGGCGTCTTTTAAGGAATTCGAAGAGTTACAACCACAGCAATTGACCGTCTTATTTGACGATGTTATCCTACAAATCGTTCAAAAGTTAAAGGCTGAATCGAGGGATATGATTAGAATTAGCATCAATCACCCTTCATTGGATATGGGGATTCATATTCCCTTTCTATATGTGGAGGAGCTGGAGAGTCATACTATGTTGGACGAGATTGAAAAAGTTCTACAATCGAATGAGGAATTCGTCTTGAACGATGGTCGCATGACATTCGATATCACACATACGGTACCCCAAAGGGGAAGTGGCAAAAGATTTAGGGGTACAGAAGTATTGGATTCAAAAGTTTTCGCAAAGAAGAAACAATCGGTTATTGAAATTAATAATGAAGATCATCTATGTTTTGCAAGAGCCGTTGTTGTGGGGCTTTGTTACCATGAACGTGAAAACACCCAAGAATGGAACCGAAGATGGGATATCATCAAAAGATCAAACAGACCACTTCAAAAGACTGAAGCCGAGAAATTGATGAATGAAGCTGGAGTTTCGTCGACACAACCTGTAGGTCTTGAAAAATACAAACAAATTCAAGATTTCTTGTATGAAAAAGACTATGTTATTAAAGTCCATCAACAGCATTCAAGAGTGGAAAAAGTATTTGAACATCCAGAAGTGAAAGACAATAGTAAAATCATACATTTGTACTTTCATCAAAACCACTATGATTACATCAAATCCATCACAGGATTTCTTGATTGTGGTTATTATTGTGAGTTCTGTGATATGCGCTACAGGAATCGGGAAGACCATACTTGCTCAAAGATCTGTAAAGGGTGTTTTCGTGCTGGAAAATGTCCATCGGAATCAAAAGAGTATGTCTGCTCCAAGTGTCATAGACGATTTTTCAGTGCGGAATGCTTGAAAAAACACAAAACGCTTCAAGGTAAAGAGAAGAAAACCATTTGTGAATTAGTGAAACTTTGTTCAAAATGTGGAGGCCAGGTTTTTGTCAGAAAGAAAAATCATGTCTGTAAGGGAAAGAAAAAGTGTCACCATTGCAAGAAAATAGTTGACTTTTCTCATCGCTGTTTTATTCAGCCTTACCAGAGTAAGATGAAACACGACAGCGACGATGAGACGAGTTCTTCTGTAGTCAAAAAGCCTTTGTTCATTTTCTTTGATTTCGAATGCCAGCAAGACACGGGAGTACACATTCCGAATTACTGTATTGCACACCGAGCCTGTGCTGAATGTATCGATAAACCACTTGATTTTCATTGTTCCACATGCAGTGAATTCAAAGAAGGAAGAGAAGTTATTTTTCAAGGAAAAGAAACTTTGAGTCAATTTTGCAGCTGGCTCTTTACAAAGCATCATAAAGGAATCATAGCTATTGCCCATAATCTCAAAGGTTATGATGGCCAATTTATTCTCAACCACATTATCAACGTTGGGATGAAAGAACCAGAACTAACCATGAATGGAAATAATATTTTGAAGTTAGAACTGAACGGTGTGTGTTTGATCGACTCCTTCAGTTTCATGAACTTTGGGCTGGCGAAATTTCCAACTACATTTGGACTTCAAGAAATGAAAAAAGGCTACTTTCCTCACTGGGCAAATACAGACGAATTCTGGGATTACGTCAGCCCATACTTGGACATGTCTTATTACAAGCCCGATTTAATGTCTGAAGAGGCTCGATCGAAATTCATAGTCTGGTATAATGACAAAGTTCAAAACGGTGAGGAATTCAATTTTCAAAAAGAGATGGAGTTGTACTGTCGATCGGATGTTGATATCCTAAGACGAGGATGTGGTGAATTCAGAAAGTTGTTCATCGAACAGAGTGGAATTTGTCCATTTACAGAGGCGTTTACCATCGCCGGCGCCTGTAACAAGATTTGGCGAAAAGATTATTTACCAAAAGATCAGATAGCCATCATTTCAAGCAAAGATCCAGTCAGACGTTGGTTTTCTATGAAAGCGATACGTTGGATTCAAAGCATTGCTATGGAAAAAGGGATTCATATTCAACATGCCAGAAATGGTGGTGAATTTCGAATAGGGAAATACACTGTAGACGGTTTTCACCACAAATCAAGGACTGTCTATGAATTCCTCGGGGATTTATTTCATGGTTGCCAGAAATGTTTTAAGGATCGGAAATATATCAACCCCATCAATGGAAAAACAATGGATGAATTGTACAACAGTACCATTGAACGATTAGAAACCATCAAAAGAATGGGATATAACATCGTGACCATATGGGAGCATGAATTCGACGCCAAGATGAAGAAGGATAAAGAGTACAAAAAAACCATTGAAAGTCTATACCCGAACTGTGACCCCATCGAACCAAGAGAGGGTCTGGCTGGAGGCAGATGTAATGCAATAAAAATTGTCTATGATGTTGAGGAAAGCAGTGAAAAGGAAATCAAGTACATTGACATCTGCTCACTGTATCCTTACGTTTGCAAACATAAATTTTACCCTGTAGGCCATCCAACAATCCTGACTGCTGAGAACATTGACATGGAGAATATTCGTCAGTACGAAGGACTCATTAAATGCAAAGTTCTACCCCCAACTGATTTGTTTCACCCCATTCTTCCAGTTCACTGTAACAACAAGATGATGTTTCCACTTTGTATGAAATGTGCACAAGAAAGCTCAAACGTTTGTAATCATGAAAGAGAAGAGATAGCATTGGTTGGAACTTGGGTTACATTCGAACTGTTCAAAGCTCTCGACTGTGGTTATCGGCTAATGCATGTGTATGAAATCTGGCATTTCGACTCTGTTTCGGACCAATTCTTTAAAGGCTATGTGGACAATTTCTTGAAAATCAAGCAAAAAGCCAGTGGATATCCCGTTGGTGTCAGACAGACTCGGAAAAGTCCCAATTCATTCGCGAGTATGAGGAAGCCGAAGGGATTCGTCTCGATCCCAAATGCATTAAAAAAAACCCTGGCAAAAGATCATTTGCTAAGATTATGCTGAACTGTCTTTGGGGAAAATTAGCACAGCGTGAAAACATGAGCAAGACGAAATACATCAGAGAACCGTCTAAATATTTCGAGTTGATTACCGACCCGAAATACACAGTAAAGTATGTGGAAATCTTTGACAACGAGTGCCCATTCATTTTAGTCAACTATGAAGAAAAGATGGACTTTGTCGAAACGCATGTGACAGCCAATGTTATTGTAGCGTCTTACGTAACAGCCTATGCAAGGTTGGAACTGTACAGAGTTCTTGAAAGGTTGGGGGATAGAGTTCTGTATTTCGATACAGATAGTTGTATGTACATTCATGATCCTGAATTGTGGAACCCTCCCATCATTAACAGCAGACTAGGAAAATGGACCGATGAAGAGCCTGATTGCAGAATTACTCATTTCAGAGGCTTAGGTCCCAAGAATTACGCCTATAAAATGAGAACAAAAGATGGAAAAGAAAAAAGCAAATGTAAAGTCAAGGGAATTACTTTGGATCACAATACAAATCAGCTGGTGAATTTCGACACCTATTGAAAATGTGCTTTGGATCGTACAATAGAAATCAAAGTTCAGTATGACTGTAGAATCAAAAGGCATAGAGACAGAACAGTGACCAGCGAACCACAGTCAAAAACGTTTCGCTCTGTATATACCAAAAGAGTGATTGTAAACGATACTGATACTGTACCCTACGGATATAAAAGTTTGAGGGTATAAATAACTGTAAGAAAACAACATCGTGTTACATTGAAGTGAACGATCAAAGTAAGACGGCTCTATCAAAAAAGTGAAATCATGTCAAGTGAAATGCTGCCTTTACCGATAGAACTACGTGAAAAAGTTTATAGAGATTTCATCGATCTGCACACACTCGATGAACAAGTACAGTCTGATATTAAATTCAACTGTTTGAAACTTTGGATAGATAGACTGAATAAGGGAGCTGCAGAAGGAGAAACATGTATAGCATACACAGTTTTATTATGATGATGGTGGACGACTCAGGTTCAGATCCCATCCTCGAAGCTTATTTAGCAGGCTGGTGGTGGAAAGATCTCATTATTGCTAAACAGATGCAAAATTTCAGTAAACAATTGCGAGCTACAAGTCGATGGCAATTCATTATCATAGGAAGAACAGAAGAAAGTTTTCTGAACATCCTGAAAATGTAATCGGTTCTGTTTGACTTTTACTTACGCTACAAAAGAGGATCTATTCAAGATAGTGAGGAAACAGTGGATACCCTGAAAGGCTATATTCTATTTGATAGAGATGTCACAAAAGAAACCATATATTCATCTCTTTCAACAAAAGATATTTCAAAACATATTTTTCCATTTAGTGGGGTACGTCAATATAGCAAAATGGACAGCGTATATCCAATGTCTTTAGGTAATGACCATCTGCACAAAGTTATTGTGGAACATGAAGACAAGTGGAAAAATCGAGGTATCTCTGAATTCGCATTGTAAGAATTGTTTTGTCATTGTTGTAGATTAAAACTGTATTGTTAAAAACTGTATCTTCACTGCTTTGTAAGAAACTGTATTGTTAAAATGTTATAGTGTTTTAATGAAATTGTTAAAAACTGTATTGTTAAAACTGTATTGTCAGAAACTTTGAATGAATATGTATTGTTAAAACTTTGAATGAATAAAGAAATGATTTAAAAAAAGTCGCCAGTTTTGATTTCTTCCCAAAAAGTTCAGACTTGGAAAAAATGTAGATAGAAAATAACATTCTATGTGATCTCATATAGTACATTATTTTCTATCTACAATGCCTACAGAAAAGTCTAAGTCTACGTCCCAAGACAAGTCCCCTCGACCAAAAACTATAAAATGCTGGCGAACTTTCTCTATAGTCATTCGACTCTCGATTCTCGAGTAGTGTGAATAAAACAAACTGTTAACTAGTGCGAATAACGGAAAATGGATTCCAACTTAGACAGTTTAGACGATTCCTTACCGCAAGAAAACCCAGTCCTAGACGATTCCTTACCACAGCTTGAAAACAATAAAGATATTCTATCGACAGCTATGAATTCAACATTCATTGAGCCGATGACAGGATCGGTTAATAAAATCGAAGAAGAAATAAGCCAAATGATTTCAAACCAAAATTCTGTGATAACTCAGATTTTAGACGAAGTGAAGAGTTTGAACACAAATATGAATCAATTCAATAGAAACATTGAGACATTATGCCTACAAAATCAACAGAGGCAACAAGATTCATCTGTAAGACAAGATTCATCTGTAAATGTATCGATTCCAGCCCAGGTTAACTTTGATAAAACCAGTTTTCAAAAGTTAACAGCTTCTATCGTCACTCCTGTAAAACATCAGTCAAATCAGACAAAAGAAGTCAAGCCAAGAAGAAAACGAAAATCAGAGAAAGCAGAGAAAGACGATAGCCAGCTTCACAAAAAACAACGATTCGATCCCAGCTATGTAACACCACCCCTGGTAGAAGCCACCAAACACAGAGTTGGGTAAAACACAGATGGATAACTTCAAAGACCTCAAGATTCCGACGATCCCAAAAGAACCAAAGGAAAGCTCTCAATAGAGGAAAGATCTCAATAGAGGAGGAAAAAACCACAGAAATAAAAAAAGATAGCAAGAAAGAATCAAAGAAAAGCTGTCAATAAAAGCAGAAAGCTATACCAAAAAAATCAAAACAGTCCTTTTCAGGACTAACCAATACCCAGGAAGTCTATCTTTTGAGAATTGTCAATTTCGCAGATGTGTTGTACTTTTGCAGAGAAAAACTTTTATCAATAGAAAAACTTGTAGAGAAATCTTGTAAAGAGAAAAAACTTGCAGACAAAGAACCTTGCAGAGATAAAAATCTTGCAGAGATAAAAAGCTTGCAGAGAGAAAAACTTGTAGAGAAAACTTACAGACAGAAAAAGTTGCAGACAAATTTTTTCAAATAAAAAAGTCGTAGACAAAACTTGTCGAGAAGAATTTTTTGGCGATAGAAAAATCTTGCAGAGATAAAAATCTTGCAGAGAGAAAAATCTTGCAGAGAGAAAAACTTTTAGCAATAGAAAAACTTTTTTAGCGATAGAAAAAATTTTACGATTAAAAAATTTCGGATAAAAATTTCGGATAAAAAATTTCGAATAAAAATTTTTTACAATTAAAAAAGTTTTGCAGATAAAAAACTAGGGACGAATAAAACTAGGGACGAATAAGACTAAGATCGGATAAGTCTAGATGATCTGATTCCTGGGAAATGTCGGAAAAACCCAGTAAACATGATTTGGTTACATTTTCGGAAAATGACGTCATGTTTGATTTCCGGGAAAGTCGCGTATAGCACAAAGGGAGATAATTCTTGTCTGACTAATTCAACCATGATGCGGTATATAGCTCATATCGTGGGAAAAAGACTAAGTCCAACACAATGTTTTCCAAAGTACCCATATAGACCTTTCGTGGAGAAAAGACTAAGTCCAACGATGTTCTCTGCCTGAACCAGCGTGAGGAGGGAATATAGCCCATACCGTGGAAAAAAGGCTAAGTCCAACGGTGATAGAGAAAAGCCTGAGGCGAACAAAGACGAAGAAAAAGACTAAGTCCAACAATAATAGAGAAAAGCCTATCTGTGACGTCACATGACCATTTTGCCCCAGATTGCCCTCCCACGGGAGGGCAATATGGGCCAATTTGTTTCTGGGAGGGCAGACTAGGGACAAATTAGGGATAAGGGTTTTAGAAGAAAATTTGGCCATTAGAAGAAAGCAAAAGGGTTTTAGAACAAAACAAAAGGGTTTTAGAAGGGTTAAGGGAGAGATAAGGGTAAATGACGATTTTTTGGACTCCGAGTCCCTAGTTCAACCGCCATGGCAGTTGAACTAAGGACCCGGGAGGGTAGACTGGGGACTCTGGGAGGGTAGCCTAGGGACCGTGTCCCGGGGCTACCCTCCTTTACTACTACCGCTACATAACTGAAATAATGTTGAAAACAGGGTTAATAAACACCATACAATCAATCAATCAATCAATCAAACAATCAAATTCGCTAGTCTGTCAGTACTTTCAGTACTTTGATTTAAGATTTGTCCTAGTGACTTACCTTTTGACCCAACATGACCTACACTGTATTTTCAAACTCATCCTAAATATCAGCAAGACTGACATTCTGACTGACTTTCATAGGTATTAAATTGAAAAAGTTGTCTCTAGGGTCTACTTAAGGTTTTTTACAAAGATTTGAGCTGGTGACCTAGTTTTTGACATGACATGATTTATTTTCCAATTTTTTGAAGATATTATCAACATAAAAACATTCTGACTAACTTTTATATGTTTTAGCATATAGAGTGTATTCCACCTTTTTTTTTTTTTTTTTTTTGAAAGATTTGACCCCTGGTGACCTTGTTTTTTTTGACAAACATGAAACTTTTTACAACTAGTCTGATACAGCATCAAGAAAAAACATCGTGACCAACTTTCATAATTATGGCAAGAAAATGTGATTCTTTAGTGTGCACAAGGCTTTTCCAAGATTTGACCTACTTTTTGACCCGGCATGATCAGTTTTGACACTCATCCAAGACATCATCAAGACAAATGTCCTGACTATTTTTCATGTGTATTGGACTAAAAATGTGGAATCTAGACAAGGAGTATGCATAAAAGATTTGACCTATTGACCTTGTTTTTGACCCCTGCTGACCCTGTTTTTGTCTCGATCTAGACCATTTTAACTTGTATGAGATATCAATAAGACAAACATTCTG